>NC_069454.1:27339107-27418449 GCF_026875155.1 Cherax quadricarinatus
CAAAAAGTTGCCAACTTAATGTACAAAATATACACATTATTATTGTGCCTACTATATATACCAACATTAAACTCCAATGAACCCCCCACCAGATTGTACTAGAAAACTTCAAAAAAACCCAAGCAAAAACAGAGGGCAAACACTTTTTGACACCCTTTTGTCATCTCACATATGCAAAAATGAGTGACAAAAAGGGCCCAAAGATCTGGAATCTCTCCCTGAAACCAAAAAGGCCCCTTTTCCCCCCAATCAAATTAAGACTATATCAAAAATACCTCTCTTCAATAACAACCTACCACCTATGCTAAACTCAAACCAAAATTTAAAGGCTTCCCAAATATTTTATTACCCCTTAACTATTAACCCTTTTTAGAAATTTAAAAATGTTTTTTTTGTATCATATTTAACTAATATATTAATAATAGAGAAAAAATTTTGAGCATTTGTAATTAACCCTTTTCAGCTGCTAGACTTAAGTAGTCTCTAAGTCAGGAGGGCCCCCATTTAGGCGGTTAGGTTCCGGGCTACCGCCGTAAAGGGAAATCGCCATAAAGGGAACACCCTTTTTTTTCCACTTAAAATGATACAACACTAGATAAAAGTTTACCTAACATATTTTAGTTAGAAAATAGACCGGGCACAAAAAAAAATAAAAAAGTACAATAACACATATCCCCCTTTTTATTTCCCTTTTAAAATATTTTAGTCTTAAATCTAGGGTGAGAAAAGTATTTTTAATTGAAAGAAATAAAAGTGGGTTTAGGGTAATCAGCCAGGCTACATCCCGGGCCAACCCCCCCACACATACTATTTATGAATTAAGCATCCCAGAGCGAAAAAAATGTATAACAGTTCACTCTTACTTCCCTTAAAAATATGGGGTGATGCGTAGTTTTTATTGTAAAATATCAAGTGGTTATGATGGTAGCAGCCAGGCTCCCATCCAGAGAGAAAGAATGAGTGCATGAGGAGGGAAGGCGCAATTTTATGTAAAAAAACCCGGGCGAAGGAAAGTTTTTTAAAACAGTGTCACGTCTGGTTTGTGTACAAGTTACATTGTGTCGGGTTGCTCTACTTTGATACGGTAGAATAATAAAGAAAAACACTCCCATTTCATGAAACATCATTTTGAAGAAATGAGCTTGAGTAAAGGGGCAATGGAATAAGTCATTTGATTTTTTGCTTATCCGGTTCTCTACACATTGTTGTTATGTATTTATGTTATTATCGTTTTTTATAAAATTTTTTAAAAAAAAAATATCACGGAGGGTTTTAATGAAAATTTTTAATTTAACGAATATACAACATTTAATGATACCCCGGCTCAAACAGGTAAACAAACAAAATGAAAGGTTGTGGCGATCACTCGGTCAGGCAAAATAGCGGTATTTTAAACGTGTCCAGTTTTTTTCATTCATGTACATTTTAAGAGTTTGTGAAACTTTTACCTTATAATTTTTTATTATTATTATAATAATTAAATCACGAAACAAATACCTTTACATGTGTCAAGTTTTGTACAAATTTTTAAACTATAAAGTGAAGGCATACGAAAGGAATATTTTTTTTAAGTTTTTCCTAGAAGGTGCGGGTAGAGAAAAGTAAATTTTTCCGACATTCTACAAACCGTTTGGTAAAATTCCCGATATATTGGTATAAATTTTTTTACTGTGGGTGCATGACTGTTTGTGGTTAATAATTTTTTCTATATAATTTTGAAAAAAATATAAGATAGATTAAGGGAAATGTTTATTAACGTAAAATGCGACATTAATGCGCCCAAAAGATTATTATTTTTATTTATAAATTTTATTATTTTATTATTTATTATTATTTTTTGCATCAAGGTAGAAGACTTTGTGATTTTAATGTGTACCTACATGCCGCACAGTGGTAATTTATTTAGGCAGGTGTACACATGTTTAATTATCAAATCAATCATATAAAATATACAATAACTTTAAAACACTTGAAATTTTGGAAAGTTTCCAGACATAATAAGGAGATGTGCTCAGGGAGAATGTAAACAAACTCGGTGGGCCGCTGTGACTGTATTAGAAAGACAGGTGGGGGGAGCCGTATAGCGAGTTTTGGTCATAATTTGAAATGTCCGTATTAGCGGAACGCCGTAAAGCAAAACGCCGTAAAGCGGGGCCCTGCTGTATTAGGTTAAGTCTGCCGAAATGCCTCAGCATGATAGTGGCTTTCTTTGTACTAATCAAATTATGAAATGTAAACCACACATGTAACCTTAGCAAAGAAATAGTTTTTGATTTTGATATGAATAATTTTTTTTACTATGTGTGTGTGTGGTATTTTTTGGTGAGGTACTCATTTCTATTTCTTTATCTTGAATATACAAATTTTGATGTTCTTGTTCAATTTTTTTAATTCTCCAGAGCTGTACGTGAGTGTGACTTGGTTATGCCATGTGAAGGTCGCGCAGTTGCTAGGGAAATTGGTGTCGAATATTATGAGACATCGGTGCTTACTTACTTTGGAGTAAATGAGGTATTTGACAATGTGATCAGAGCCGCCCTCATATCCCGGAGACAACAGCGCTTCTGGATGACCAACCTCAAGCGCGTCCAGCGACCTACATTACAGGTGTGTTCACTCTGTCATCCACTCATGACCAACCTCAAGTGCATCCAGTGACCTACATTACAGATGAGTTCACTCTCAGTCATCCATTCATGACCATCCTCAGGTGCATCCATTGGCCTGCATTACAGGTGAGTTCACTCTCAGTCATCCACTTATGACCAAACTCAAGTGCATCCAGTGACCTACATTACTGGTGTGTTTGCTCCCAGTTACTGTCTGACTAATAGATTTTTTCCTTTATTGAACTTAGGAAACATGATGCATGAAGAAAAGTTATAATATCATGGCTAAAACAATTTGCTAAAAACCTCCCCTTAGGAGAGAAACATTATGATGATGCTGCTGCTGCCTTCCTTGACTATTGTGGGGACTTTGTATAAGTCCAAAGATCACTCTATGAACTTTGGGTGAATATCAGTAAAAAAGGTGTTACTTATCCTATAGGTTGATGATCTTAGGATTCCAGCAGCTGCACCCTGGAGTCCTTCATGAAATTTGTGTTTCAATGCAGCGTACTTGCCTCAATTCTCTTATTGTCTTACAGTAGTTGAAGCACTACCACTATTGTTGCCTGTAGTTAAACAAGACCACAGACTAGAATTAATGCTAACGGGTACTTCCATTACTACTGTTTCCACAGTTTTCCACTTTTCAATGTAGCATGACCTTGCTTTGGTAACTCACTGCCCAACTTAGTTTTCCATGCTCTGGGTGGGAAATATTTGCTGGCCTAGCATCTAGCACTAGCAAATGATGCTGGGTTACTCATATCTTGAAGTCAAAGAACACAGTCTTCCTTGACTTAGAAGTGTCCCTAGCTTAATTTATCCTACTAACTATATCATTAAGCTTATGGCTTGTTACTGTCATATCTAGAATGCCCTCCACAGTACATAGTTTACTTTTTATCACATTGTTTTTCATAAACACCCTTGGATTTTCATTGTGGTAGACTATAGACTAGCAACAGTTTAATTTTGCAGTCCCTTGTTAGCCTGTCTTTCATGGGCTTATGTCCTGGTAGTGATTTTTCTTCTTGTGCATTGTAGGTTCTCTTAGGCATTCTTTTCCAAAAGAGGAGGCTGGTTTCATCACAATTAAAAACTTGTTGAGGAATAAATCCCTCAATGTCTACATAGGTTTCAAATTCCTTATCAAAATTTTCAGCCTCATCTGTTATCACTGGCAGCCTCCCCATGCCTTACTACACTGTGAATCGCACTGTTCTTTTTAAACCTATCAAACCAGCCCCTACTTGCTTTAAATTCATCACTTTCAGCACTGTTTCTCAGGGTGTCTTGCCTAAGATCACTATATCACTGCTTTGCTTTTTCACACATTATTGTTGCAGAAACATTGTCACCAGCCAATTGTTTTTCGTTAATCCTCATTTACAAAAGTTTTTACATTTCTTCAATTATCCTTTCACCACATCAGCCCATTTTATTACCTTTTTATTTTTCAATATGGATGATATGGTGGATTTTGCCATACCATATTGAGTGGCCAGGTCTGACACACATGTTCCACTTTTCCACTTCGTGGTGAATCCTTTATTTTCATTATAATTGTTCTCGCTGCTTTCCTTTCAGACTTGTTTGGATCATTACTCTTTTTAGGGCCATGATTACTTATTTTCAATGAAAATATTTAAAAACCACCACAGAATAATGAAATAGCAAAAAATTTGTGGAGCTTGTACAAATGATGCTTAATGAATGAATGCTGATGAGAGACTGAGCACTTGATGCTTTGCTTTTGTTGGACTTTATCCGGGTGGACCGTTTTCTTTAGGTTGAATATCAGGGCAACGTCCTAATACTGAGTCTTTTTTTTTTTTTTTTTTTTTTTTCAAATAATTGGGCGAATATCAAGTTGTACGAATATAGGGATGTATGAATATTGAGGTTTCACTGTACCTACTTACTGCTAGGTGAACAGGGACAGTAGGTGTAAGGAAACATTTTTCAAATTCAATTCAATTCAATTCAAACTTTATTCTCTATAAGTATTACAATGCTGAGTTTACAGAATTTGGTTATTGTGTGGTTTACATGTAGTAAAATAATAATTACAGAGTGTACCACTAGAACGCCTAGCATGGCTAGGCATTTCGGGCAGACTTATATTAAATCTTAGGTTTAAAATGTTACAGAATTATGAGATAAGTTGGTATTATGGCTAAGTGACTAAATACTAGTTGTGAGTTTAGCAATGTGAATGCTTTTGTTTTGGCACTATACATTAGTTTCAGTATTGGAGTATCACAGGCCAACTTTTGACTAGTTAAGATTCATTATTTTGAGATTTAAGATTGATATTTCTGTTTATGGTCAAATGGGTGAGTGAGTGTAAGTGTGAACCACCAGGTGGTATTCGTATTATTAGTTGACAGGGTGTATCAGGGAGATAAGATGTTTTCTGATGGTAGTTTTGAAGGTGATGAATGTGTCTGCAGTTTTGGAATTTTCAGGTAGGGTGTTCCAGATTTTAGGGCCTTTGACATACATTGAATTTTTGTAAAGGTTTAGTCGGACACGGGGAATGTCATAGAGATGTTTGTGTCTGGTGTTGTGCCTGTGGGTTCTGTCACAACTATCAAGAAAGCGTTTTAGGTCAAGGTTAATATTGGAATTTAAGGTCCTGTAGATGTAGATTGCACAGTAGTAACTGTGGATGTACTGAACAGGGAGTAAGTTTAGATCTATGAAGAGTGGGGGGGTGTGTTGCCAGGGATGGGATTTAGTGATTATTCTTACTGCGGCTTTTTGTTGGGTTATTATTGGCTTTAGGTGTGTTGCTGCAGTTGAACCCCAAGCACAGATAGCATAGGTGAGGTATGGATATATAAGTGAATGGTATATTGTGAGAAGGGCAGTTTGCGGCACGTAGTATCATATCTTGGAGAGGATCCCAACCGTTTTGGATACTTTTTTGGTTATGTGTTGGATATGGGTGCTGAAGTTCAGGTTGTTGTCGAGGTATAGGCCTAGGAATTTGCCCTCATTATGCCTGGTAATTAGAGTGTTGTCGATCTTAATGTTAATTTGCGCATCTCCTGCTCTGCTACCAAACATAATGTAGTAGGATTTGTCAACGTTAAGCATAAGTTTATTGGCTGTCATCCAAGTCGATATTTTGATCAGCTCCTCATTAACAATGGTGTTGAGGGTTGCAAGATTAGGGTGAGAGATGACATAAGTCGTGTCGTCAGCAAAGAGAATGGGGTTCAGGTGTCGAGATACGTTTGGAAGATCATTGATGTATATGAGGAAGAGCAGGGGACCAAGGACACTTCCCTGCGGAACTCCAGTATCAAGTGGCTGTGTTGTTGATGCTGTGTCTTTAATGGTGACATACTGATACCTATTAGTAAGGTAAGATTTGAAATATGCAAGCGCATGGCCTCTTGTACCATAATGGTCAAGTTTGTGGAGTAGGATGCCGTGGTCTACTGTGTCAAAAGCTTTTCTTAGGTCAATAAAAATTCCTAGTGGATATTCCTTATTTTCCAATGCTGTGTAAAGCAGATCTAGCATTTTTATAATTGCATCGTTAGTGCTTTTATTTTTCCTGAATCCAAATTGGCAGGGGTTGAGTATGTTTTGTGACGTTATAAATGAATATAGTCTCCTGTGCACGAGTTTCTCAAAGATTTTGGATAGCATTGGTAAGTTTGATATTGGCCTATAGTTGTTTAAATCTGTAGGGTCACCACCTTTATGTATTGGTGTAACCCTTGCCGTCTTGAGTAGTTTCGGGAAGGTGCTAGCTTCTAGTGACTTGTTAAAAAGCAATGAGATAGCATGCGAGAGGACATGGGCCACTCTCTTGTACAATAATGGTGGGACATGAGACAGATTCCCTGAGTTATTTTTAAGTGACTTTATAATCTCTGTGACTTTCGTGGGCTCAGTTGGAGCAAGATAGAAGGAATTTGGGAAATTTCCATCTAGGTAGTCCCCGGCATGGGCATTGGTACGTGGGATTTTATTGGCGAGATTAGAACCTATGGTTGAGAAGAAGTCGTTTATCTTGTTATCTGTGTCGGTGGGTTGCAGTGGTGTTTCATTAGGTTTAGTTAGGACAATATTCTTGTTTTTTTTCAGTTTGTGGGTCCCTAGAATCTGAGAGAGTGTTTTCCAGGTCTTTTTTATATCTCCTCTTGTGTCAGTGAATCTACTGGAGTAGTATAGTTGTTTGGCTTTCTTTATTACTTTGGTGAGGACTGATGAATAGTGTTTAAGAATATCTTTGTGTATTAAGCCCTGTCTATATTGCTTTTCATATTGGTGTTTCTTATCAATGGATTTCAGAATGCTGCTGGTTAGCCATGGGCAACCAAGCCGTTTGTTTGTGATCTGTTTCGTTTTTATAGGACAATGTTTGTTGTATAGTCTAAGTAGTTTGTTAAGAAAAATGTCTGTCCAGTTGTCAATACCATTGGCCTTGGAGATTCTGTAGGCCAGTCAACAGTCTCTAGGTCAGCTGTGAACTTCCTTATTGAGGCCTCATCATGGAGTCTAAATGAGACTTTGTTGTATTCAAGTGGTGGTTTACTAATGTTTGTCAAGAGGAAGGTAGGGTAGTGGTCTGTAGTGCTATCTGTGATTATCCCTGATTTAAGGGGGGCTAGTATATTGGTCCATATGTGGTCTATTATGGTTGCACTTGTTTCAGTGAGCCTGGTTGGTTTAGTTATTGTTGGTATGAGAAGTGTGTTGTTCATATTGTTGATGAAATCAGTTACAGGCTGATCATCTAGTTGGCCAAGGTTGATGTTGAAGTCTCCAGCTAAGAGAAGGTGGTGCTTATTCATTTGTCTGTTTGTTATTAGTGCCTTTAATTTCTCACTGAAGTTTGGGATGTTAGTGTGGGGTATCCGGTAAATGGCACCGATTGTTATAGGCGTCTTAAGGTTTTTTACAGTAAAATTAGCAAAAATGTATTCTCCATATTCATCACTAAAGCAATTGGTGCTAATACAAGATAATTGGTTAGAGTAATAGATTGCTATACCACCCCCAACTTGGTATGGCCTGCAGTTGTGGATTGCTGTGTATCCTGGTAGAGGGTAGATATCTATTGTGTCCTGTTTTAGCCAGGTCTCGGTAAGAATAATGCAGGAGAAGGGTGTCTTTAGTGATTCAAGGAGTGCCAGGAGGTCATCATAGTGTTTGCTTAAGGACCTGATGTTGTAGTTAAGTACTGATAGACTTTTATCATTGTTTAGGATAGTGCTGGCTTGTGATGCTGTGTAGTAAAGGCAGTTACTTTCCAATAGGTTTTGATTGTGTGTCAGATTATGTAGGTTTAGATCAGGGTCAACGTGATCAATCATCTTCTAGGTTTAAATTATGGTTATTTATATCCTGAGTTGTGTGTTGAGTTTTAGTACTGATATCTGTAGTGGTGGGAAGTTTGGACAAGTATATAGCTATAGCATTTTGGTCATGTAGAGTATAGTCACTAATACACATAATGAAGTTGGTGTTGTCTATGTGTTGTGCTGGAATGAGCTAAAGTACAACTAGGTATAAACTAATAATATAAAAATACAAATTAAAAATAGCACAAGACTCTCAGTTGTAATTGCACTAAGGTCTAATGTAATGGGCGGAATCACCGATGCGTAAACATTGGCAAGACCGCTAACTTTGCAAGAGCATAATTCCGTAAGTTTTCCATCAAATTTCATTTTTTTTTTTTCCGAAAAAAATTTTTGACCCTGCGAACAAGTTTAGGAGAGGGCCTCTTGACCCTGAAAGGGTTAATACCCTGTAGTAGACTCATTAAGTACTAGTCTAAGTCTAATCTAAGTTTGCCTAAAAATTAGTACTAGTCTAAGTTTGCCCAAAATTGCTATGCATCCTATGAGTTTTCTAATTATTGTTTATCTTGTACAGTAATTTGAAATAAATAAAAGTTAAATTGGAACTTAGGAAACATAAAAGTAGGAAGTTTGTCTCCTTATTTACTATGTAAATTACTTTTTATATATTGATTTCTCTGATTTATAATGCATTACACTCAATTTGCAGGTGCCTTTCTGCCCGCCCAAGCCCAAGGTGCAGGAGCCCTCGACAGTGGTGAGCACCCTGCGTGAGGATCTCCATGGCCTTCTGACCTGTGCCGCCTTCACTGACCTGGTGCTGGTAGCTGGAGGCAACACCACTGGTGGTGGTACCATAGTCCATGCTCATAGGTCCGTACACTTGACTCTCATATCTTGTAAATGGTTTAGACAACCCACAACTTGAAGAATGAGATACTTATGCAACATTGGGAATCTTTATTGTGGAAGGGTTTCACTAGCCAGTGGTTTCATCAGTCCAATACAGAGATGAATGGTTGAAGACGAGGAGTAGTTTGAGGTAATTAGTTCCTCAGCCTGGAGTCAGTGTGTTCAGTCTACACTGACTTAAGGCTGAGAGACTGATTACTCTGAACTCCTCCTCATCTTCCATCGTTCTTCTCTGTATTGGACTTATGAAGCCACTGGCTAGTGAAATCCTTCCACAATAAAGATTCCCAAATGTTGCTCAAGTATCTCATTCCTCACATTTAACACTTAATGGATTTCTTCAATTTTTTTTCTTTACATCTAGTGAATGAGAGATTAGGTGCCAGATTAGTATAATGGTATAATATTGTCTTACAATGGATTATCTCAGGTATAACAACAACTGAGAGCACCTTAGTTATGGCCAGTAATAAGTAGCCATATCACTGCTCCTGTGTAATACTGTACCTATTGCTCCTCTCACCTCACATTTCACCAGTTGCCACATATATTTTGCATCATCTCCATGAAGTATACATTTTGTAAGTTTTTCAATATCAATACTTCTACTGCAAGTTAACTCTTAAACGGTCCAAATAGATCAACGTTCAAATTCGTAGCGCTCCAAAAGTAGATCTATGTTTTTTTTTACATATTTTCAAATGTAACAAAAAAATGTAGATAAAAGTTTTTTTTACACATTTTCAAATGTAAAAAAAAAAAAAGATGATGTACATTTTTTTTTACATACTTTCAAATGTTGAAAAAGCATATATATACGTTTGGACTGTTTAAGGGTTAATGCTCTCTGATCTACAGCGAGCTCTCTTATGAAGTTTTTTTTTTTTTTTTTTTTTTGCAAATGCAGTTGAAAAAGTGCGTTCAAAATTTAATAGCACATACTGTGAAGGGCTTCTCATGTGCTGTTTAATTATGGATGGACTTTATCAATTGCATTTACACTATATAATAGTGGTTGCACAAGAGCTTACTCATATCATGTGTTGAAACAAACTTAAAGAATATAATGTGTGTACCTGATGATGTTTCCTTAAAACAAGTCTGTGGAGGAGCTGGCAAAGAAGAGTGAAATAATAATATTCTTTACTAGTAATGTGCAGCATTACTGGTAATGATGTGGGAAGATTGATGTACTCTTAAATCTTCATGTACTACTACATGATCAACTCTAGTAGAACAAGAGCTGCTAGTGATAAGGTCCCAGTTACTCAGTTACTCCTCCTTATTGCACCTTTGTGTGCAATAAGGTCATGTCTGGTGTATGCCAGTGTGATCAGTTATATTTCCCAGGTGGAAAATATCTGGATCTGGCACTGAGAACCATTGCAAGTTCAGTGAAAAGAATTACCTGCAAAATGTTTTCACCAGAGCTTAAATAAGTAGAGAGTGGGAGAGCACAGAATTTCCACTCAACTCACAATTCAGTGCAATACAATACAAATTTATTTCTTTTCTGCATTATACGAAATATAGCTTACCATGTAATAAAATATCATTAGGCACATAACAAAGTTCCAGGCATTCTGTGCATTTTAGGCAGACTAATTATGATGCTTACAAATTACTTTAGAACTAGACATTATTTATTTTATGTCTTTGCAAATAGTACACTGAGATTTTGTATTAACAATAGTGGGTTCCAATGCAAAGAGAACCTCTATTATGCCTAGGCATTATGGGCCGATTTAACATTATTGGCTTACAGACTACTTAACACAAAGGATTGTATCATAGTTGTACAGTAGATTAATTATAAGTGAATATAATTTGTATAAGACAAAAGATATACTATTCATATATTCAAAAATGCTTTTTGTGAAAATAATGATTCATATTCCTGTCAACAATGGATAAAAGGTTCAAGATAATTATTCAAGTTATGATGTGGGAGTACATAAGTGAGTACAGTGGGCCCTCGCCTAACGAACGCATTGCATAACGTTAAATCCGCCTAGCGATACATTTTAACGCAAAAATTTTGCCTCGGCTAGCGCTAAAAAACTCGCTCAACGCGATTCGTTCGAGATGCGTCCACGTGCGGCCTGAGCCCGCCTCACTTGTTCCGTGGGTGCCAGTGTTTACAAGCCAGCCACCGCGGTCACTTCCAAGCATACAATCGGAACATTTCGTATTATCGCAGCCTCTTTAGTGATTGCACTTGCAAAATAAGTCACCATGGGCCCCAAGAAAGCTTCTAGTGCCAACCCTACAGGAAAAAGGGTGAGAATTACTATGGATATGAAGAAAGAGATCATTGCTAAGTATGAAAGTGGAGTGCGCGTCTCCGAGCTGGCCAGGTTGTACACAAAACCCCAATCAACCATCGCTACTATTGTGGCCAAGAAAATGGCAATCAAGGAAGCTGTTCTTGCCAAAGGTGCAACTTTGTTTTCGAAACAGAGATCGCAAGTGAAAGAAGATGTTGAGAGACTGTTATTGGTGTGGATAAACGAAAAACAGATAGCAGGAGATAGCATCTCTCAAGCGATCATATGTGAAAAGGCTAGGAAGTTGCATGAGGATTTAATTAGAAAAACGCCTGCAACTAGTGGTGATGTAAGTGAATTTAAGGCCAGCAAAGGTTGGTTTGAGAGATTTAAAAATCGTAGTGACATATCATAGTGTGATAAGGCATGGTGAGGCTGCCAGTTCGGACCACAAAGCGGCTGAAAAATATGTGCAGGAATTCAAGGAGTACATAGACAGTGAAGGACTGAAACCTGAACATGTGTTTAATTGTGACGAAACAGGCCTGCTTTGGAAGAAAATGCCAAGCAGGACCTATATTACTCAGGAGGAAAAGGCACTCCCAGGACATAAGCCTATGAAAGACAGGCTTACTCTGTTGATGTGTGCTAATGCTAGTGGTGATTGCAAAGTGAAGCCTTTATTGGTGTATCACTCTGAAACTCCCAGAGTGTTCAGGAAAAAACAATGTCCTCAAGGCTAATTTGTGTGTGCTGTGGAGGGCAAACAGTAAGGCATGGGTCACTAGGGACTTTTTCTATGACTGGTTACACCATGCATTTGCCCCCACTGTGAAAAATTACCTCCTGGAAAATAAATTGGACCTTAAGTGCCTCCTCATATTAGACAATGCTCCTGGTCATCCTTCAGACGTGGCAGAGCGACTTTCTGCGGAAATGAGCTTCATTAAGGTCAAGTTTTTGCCTCCTAATACCACTCCTCTCCTGCAGCCCATAGACCAGCAGGTCATTTCAAACTTCAAAAAACTCTACACAAAAGCTATGTTTGAAAGGTGCTTTGTAGTGACCTCAGAAACTCAATTGACTCTAAGAGAGTTTTGGAGAGATCACTTTAGCATCCTCAATTGTGTAAACATTATAGGTAAGGCTTGGGAGGAAGTGACTAAGAGGACCTTGAACTCTGCTTGGAAGAAACTGTGGGCAGAATGTGTAGACAAAAGGGATTTTGAAGGGTTTGAGGCTAACCCTGGGAATCCTATGCCAGTTGAGGAATCCATTGTGGCATTGGGGAAGTCCTTTGGGTTGGAGGTTAGTGGGGAGGATGTGTAAGAGTTGGTGGAGGAGGACAATGACGAACTAACCAAAGCAGAGTTCAAAGTCCTGGTAGTCACTCCCTCTCAAGCCTTACCTATAAGGTTTATGCAATGGAGGATACTGAAGTGTTCTTTCCAAAAATCTCTTAGGGTCAAGTGAGTGTCTGAGGTCACATTAAAGCACCTTTCAAGCATTGCTTTGGTGTAGAGTTTTTTAAAGTTTGAAATGACCTGCTGGTCCATGGGCTGGAGGAGAGGAGTGGTATTCGGGGGCAAGAACTTTACTGTGATGAACCCAAACTCCTGCAGAATTAGGTCATCCAAGTTTGGAGGATGAGCAGGTGCATTGTCCATTACTAGGAGGTACTTGAGATCCAATTTCTTTTCCAGGAGGTAATTCTTCACACTAGGGCCAAACACTTCATTGAACCACTCGATGAAAATTTCTCTTGTAACCCATACCTTATTATTAGATTTCCAAAACACACACAATTTACTCTTCATAACATTCTTTTTCCTGAACACTCTGGGATTTTCAGAATGGTACACTAGTAATGGCTTCACTTTGAAATCCCCACTAGCATTAGCACAGAACAGGAGTGTCAGTCTGTCTTTCATAGGCTTGTGTCCTGGCAGTCCCTTTTCCTCCTGATTAATGTAGGTCCTCTTTGGCATTTTCTTCCAAAAGAGGCCTGTTTTGTCACAATTGAACACTTGTTCAGGTTTCAGTCCTTCAGCCTCTATGTACTCCTTGAATTCACTTACGAATTTTGTAGCTGCAATTTTGTCCGAACTGGCAGCCTCACCATGCCTTATCACACTGTGTATGCCACTACGCTTCTTAAATCTCTCAAACCAACCTTTGCTGGCCTTATATTCACAATTATCAGTACTCATTGCAGGCAATTTCTTTACCAGATTGTCATGCAACTGCCTAGCCTTTTCACAAATAATCAACATCATAAGAGTATCTCCTGCTAATTGTTTCTCGTTTATCCACACCAATAATAACTTAATATATTTATAGATGGGGTTGTAAGAGAAGTAAATGCGAGGGTCTTGGCAAGAGGCGTGGAGTTAAAAGATAAAGAATCACACACAAAGTGGGAGTTGTCACAGCTGCTCTTTGCTGATGACACTGTGCTCTTGGGAGATTCTGAAGAGAAGTTGCAGAGATTGGTGGATGAATTTGGTAGGGTGTGCAAAAGAAGAAAATTAAAGGTGAATACAGGAAAGAGTACAGTTATGAGGATAACAAAAAGATTAGGTGATGAAAGATTGAATATCAGATTGGAGGGAGAGAGTATGGAGGAGGTGAATGTATTCAGATATTTGGGAGTGGACGTGTCAGCGGATGGGTCTATGAAAGATGAGGTGAATCATAGAATTGATGAGGGGAAAAAGAGTGAGTGGTGCACTTAGGAGTCTGTGGAGACAAAGAACTTTGTCCTTGGAGGCAAAGAGGGGAATGTATGAGAGTATAGTTTTACCAACGCTCTTATATGGGTGTGAAGCATGGGTGATGAATGTTGCAGCGAGGAGAAGGCTGGAGGCAGTGGAGATGTCATGTCTGAGGGCAATGTGTGGTGTGAATATAATGCAGAGAATTCGTAGTTTGGAAGTTAGGAGGGGGTGCGGGATTACCAAAACTGTTGTCCAGATGGCTGAGGAAGGGTTGTTGAGGTGGTTCGGACATGTAGAGAAATGGAGCGAAACAGAATGACTTCAAGAGTGTAAACAGTCTGTAGTGGAAGGAAGGCGGGGTAGGGGTCGGCCTAGGAAAGGTTGGAGAGAGGGGGTAAAGGAGTTTTGTGTGCGAGGGGCTTGGACTTCCAGCAGGCATGCGTGAGCGTGTTTGATAGGAGTGAATGGAGACAAATGGTTTTTAATACTTAATGTGCTGTTGGAGTGTGAGCAAAGTAACATTTATGAAGGGGTTCAGGGAAACCGGCTGGCCGGACTTGAGTCCTGGAGATGGGAAGTACAGTGCCTGCACTCTGAAGGAGGGGTGTTAATGTTGCAGTTTAAAAACTGTAGTGTAAAGCACCCTTCTGGCAAGACAGTGATGGAGTGAATGATGGTGAAAGTTTTTCTTTTTCGGGCCACCCTGCCTTGGTGGGAATCGGCCAGTGTGATAATAAAAAAAAAAATAATAAAATAATAACTTCTCAACATCTTTGAGTACAGTGGACCCTCACATACCATTGGCATCACATAACATTAAATCTGCATACCGATACATTTTATCGCTAAAATTTTGCCTCGCATACCGCTAAAAAACTCGCTCAGCGCTATTCGTCCGAGACGCGTCTAATGTGCGGCCTGAGCCAGCCTCACACGTTCCACCGGTGGCATTGTTTACCAGCCAGCCTCTGCGGTAACATCCAAGCATACAATCGGAACATTTCGTATTATTACAGCGTTTTTGGTGATTTCATCTGCAAAATAAGAAAGCTTCTAGTGCCAACCCTACAGGAATAAGGGTGAGAATTACTATAGAGATGAAGAAAGAGATCATTGCTAAGTATGAAAGTGGAGTACGTGTCTCCAAGCTGGCCATGTTGTATAGTAAACCCCAATCAACCATCGCTACTATTGTGTCCAAGAAAACGGCAATCAAGGAAGCTGTTCTTGCCAAAGGTTCAACTGTGTTTTTGAAACAGAGATCGCAAGTGATAGAAGGTGTTGAGAGACTCTTATTGGTGTGGATAAACGAAAAACAGATAGCAGGAGATAGCATCTCTCAAGTGAACATAAGTGAAAAGGCTAGGGAAGTTGCAATCAGGATTTAATTAGAAAAATGCTTGCAACTAGTGATGATGTGAATGAATTTAAGGCCAGCAAAGGTTGGTTTGAGAGATTTAAGAAACGTAGTGGCATACATAGTGTGATAAGGTATGGTGAGGCTGCCAGTTCGGACCACAAAGCAGCTGAAAAATATGTGCAGGAATTCAAGGAAGTACATAGACAGTGAAGGATGAAACCTGAACAAGTGTTTAATTGTGACGAAACAGGCCTGTTTTGGAAGAAAATGCCAAGCAGGACCTACATTACTCAGGAGGAAAAGGCACTCCCAGGACATAAGCCTATGAAAGACAGGCTTACTCTTCCCATGTGTGCCAATGCTAGTGGTGATTGCAAAGTGAAGCCTTTATTAGTGTATCACTCTGAAACTCCCAGAGCGTTCAGGCAAAAGAATATCCTCAAGGCTAATTTGTGTGTGCTGTGGAGGGCAAACAGTAAGGCATGGGTCACTAGGGACTTTTTCTATGACTGGTTACACCAAGCATTTGCCCCCAATGTGAAAAATTACCTAACTGAAAATGAATTAGACCTTAAGTGCCTCCTAGTGTTAGACAGTGCCCCTGGTCATCCTACAGACTTGGCAGAGCGACTTTGTGGTGGCATAAGCTTCATTAAGGTCAAGTTTTTGCCTCCTAATACCACTCCTCTCCTGCAGCTCATGGACCAGCAGGTTATTGCAAACTTCAAAAAACTGTACACAAAAGCTCTGTTTGAAAGGTGCTTTGTAGTGACCTCAGAAACTCACTTGACTCTAAGAGAGTTTTGGAGAGAGCACTTTAATATCCTCATTTGTGTAAACCTTATAGGTAAGGCTTGGGAGGGAGTGACTAAGAGGACCTTGAACTCTGCTTGGAAGAAACTGTGGCCAGAATGTGTAGACCAAAGGGTTTTGAAGGGTTTGAGGCTAACCCTGGTAATCCTATGCCAGTTGAGGAATCCAATGTGGCATTGGGAAAGTCCTTGGGGTTGGAGGTTAGTGAGGATGATGTGGAAGAGTTGGTGGAGGAGGACAGTGAAGAACTAACCACTGATGAGCTGCTAGATCTTCTTCATCTGCATGAGGCCACACCTGAGGAAACTGCTTCGGAGGAGGGGATAGAGAAATTGAAGAAGTTGCCTACTTCAAAGATTAAGGAAATCTGTGCAATGTGGCTTAAAGTGCAAACCTTTATGGATGAAAATCACCCTCAGACAGCTGTTGCAAGCCGTGCTGGTGACTATTACACTGACAATGTTGTGAACCACTTTAGGAAAGTCATAAAGGAACGAGAGGTACAGACTTCTATGGGCAGATATGTTGTGCGACAGAAGTCCAGTGACTCTGAAGCTGGTGCTAGTGGCATTAAAAGAAGAAGGGAAGTAACCCCGGAAAAGGACTTGACACCTCAAGTCTTAATGGAAGGGGATTCCCCTTCTAAACACTAAGACCATCAACACTCTCCCCTCTTCCCATCCCATCAATCATCACCAGATCTTCAATAAAGGTAAGTGTCATGTAACTGTGCATGTCTTGTTCAGTTTGTGTGTATTAAAATTAATATTTCATGTGGTAAAAAATATTTTTTTTTCATACTTTTGGGTGTCAGGAACAGATTAATTTGATTTCCATTATTTCTTATGGGGAAAATTCATTTGCATAACGATAATTTCGCATAACATTGAGCTCTTAGGAACGGATTAATAGCGCTATGCGAGGGTCCACTGTACTGGTGATCTCATTTTTGTCAGCATATTTACCCCCTTTGCAACAACAGCTTCCTTGATTTCCTTTTTCTTGGCCACGATGGAAGATATGGTTGCACGGAATTTGTTATACATCCTGGCCAGTTCGCCCACACGTACGACACTTTCATATTGTTCAATGATGTTTTTCTTAAATTCAATCGTATTTCTCACTTTCTTTACCAAAGGCTTGGCACTAGGAGCTTTCTTTGGAGCCATGGTAGCTTATTTAGCACTTTGCAAGCACTGAAATGAATGGAATATTATGAAATATTTCTTATGAACAAGTGAGGGGACTGTTGCTCACTGGTAAACAATGGCACACTGGCTGGGAAGGGAGGCCAAGGCGGCTCAGAGCGTGAGTACGCGTCCCGGACGAAGGACGATCAGCGAGTAGACTGACCATTTGTGAGCCAATGTTTGGATGAGAATAACGCGATGATTTCCAAAAAGGACGACTATCGAGCCGAACGATTATTGAGGGACCACTGTAACTTATTATTGGATATAATGTATCTTTAATCCTCTAGACTGTTGTGTACACATGTGTTTAGTATGTATGTGTGTGTGCTTTGGTGTACACTTGTGTGTGTGGAGCAAGGTCACCACCCATCTAGAAACCCATCAGTTACACAACCCAGGGCAACATGGGTTTAGAACAGGTCACTCCTGTCTGTCTCAACTATTGGATCACTACGACAAGGTCCTAGATGCACTAGAAGACAAAAAGAATGCAGATGTAATATATACAGACTTTGCAAAAGCCTTCGACAAGTGTGACCATGGCGTAATAGCGTAGAAAATGCATGCTAAAGGAATAACAGGAAAAGTCGGTCGATGGATCTATAATTTCCTCACTAACAGAACACAGAGAGTAGTCATCAACAGAGTAAAGTCCGAGGCAGCTAGGGTGAAAAGCTCTGTTCCACAAGGCACAGTACTCCCATCTTGTTCCTCATCCTCATATCTGACATAGACAAGGATGTCGCCAAAGCACCGTGATTTTTTGCAGAAACACTCGAATCTGCATGACAGTGTTTTCCCTTGCAAACCCCTGAAAGGCCCAGGCGGACATAACTAAATCTTTCCGTGGGCTGCAGAAAACAAATGAATTCAACGATGAAAAATTCTATTACTCAGATAGGGAAAACTGAGGAAATTAAATCTTCATCAGGTCAAAACAAATTCTGGCCACAAAATAGGGGAAAAAAAACACCAACGTCAAAGACCTGGAGTGACTGTCGGAGGTCCACCTTAAAAGGACCATAACTTTGTAAAAGTTTATTCTCAAAAGGGTTACAATGTTGAATTTACTTTATTTGGTTATTGTGGGGTTTTACGTGTTAAAAAATGTTTACAGGTGTACCACTAGAACCCCTAGCAGGGCTAGCATTTCGGGCAGACTTAGTTTAATTCTTTATTTTAAAATATTCAAATTATGAGTAAGTTGGATTAGGGCAAGTGACTAAAACTATTTTGTGAGTTTGAAATGTTTTTTTTTGTTTTGGGGCACAGACTAGTTTCAGATTGGAGTACATAGGATTCATTATTTTAAGGGGTTTAGAAAATGTTTCTGTTATGGTCAAAGGGGTGATGAGTGTAAGTGTAACCACCAGGGGTATTCGGTATTTATTTATGGGGTGTATCAGGGGATAAATTTTTCTAAGGGTAGTTTTGAAGGTGATGAATAGTCTGCAGTTCAAATTTTTTCCAGTATGTTCCAGTTTTTAGGGCCTTTAACAACAGAATTTTTGAAAGGTTAAGTCGACAGGGGGAAGCGTAGGATGTTTGTGTCGGGTGTTATCCTTGAGTTCTGTCACAACATCAAGAAAGATTTTGGGTCAAGGTTATAGGAGTTTTAAGGCCTTAAAAAAATTTGTAATTTCCCACATATAATTTTACTAACAATTAAAATTTTAAATCTATAAATTTTTTTCCAATATTTATTTTTAAAATCTTACTCACTTTTTTTTTATTATTCTTTAAAAAATTTTTCTCATTTATCCCCCACACAAATAGCATATATAAATAAATAATATTTTGGAAAATAGTGTAAACATTTTCCACTAGTATCATCTTGGGAAAAACCCAAAAATTTTTTTTAAATACTTTTTTTTTGGTTTATTTTTTGGTTGGGTGCAAAATCCATTTTTCAAGGTTATAGGCCCTGGGAATTTGCCCTCATTATTTCCTTAATTAATTTTCAAACTTAATGTTAATTTTTTTCATCTCCTTTTCTCCTACCAAACATAATAATATTTTTTTCAGTGTTAACTAATTTTATTCTTCATCCAAGTCATATTTTTATCACTCCTCTTTAACAATTTTTTAGGTCAAGAATTAGGGGAGAGATACATAAGTCGTTTTCTCACAAAAAATGGATTAGTGTTGGAAAAAACCCGAAAAAAAGGAAAATTCATTTGTATATAAAAGCGGGGCCAAGGACACTTCCCTTCAACTCCATTACCCAATGGCCTTTTTTGTTGCTTTCTTTAATTGCATCTAAAAACCTATTAGTAAGGTAGTTTGAAAATAAGCACCATGGCCCTTTTTATAGAATGGTCAAGTTTGGAGAGATGGTGGTCTATGTTCCCCCAAACTTTTCTTAGGTTAAAAATTTAGGGGATATTCCTTTTTTTAAGTGTGAAAGCGATCTAGCATTTTTTGTTGTCTTAGTGCTTTTTATTTTTCCTGAACCAAAGGAAAAGGGGGTTGAGTTGTTTTGTGGTTTATAAAAAATATGCTCCTGTGAGAGCTCTTTTTTGGATAGCCCATATTTTTGATATTGGCCTATTTTTTTAAGTTTGGGCACCCCTTTTTATGTTGGTAACCCCCTTGATTTTTTTGGGGGGGCTAGTTTTGTGACTTTAAAAAAGTAATGAAATACATCGAAAGGACTGGGCCCTCGCGCGAGGTTTCATGAACAGTTTGAGTTATTTTTAAGTGACTTTATAATCCGGTGACTTCCGAGGGGCTCAGTTGGTGCAAAATAAAGGAATTTGGGAAATTTCCCCATCTAGGTAGTCCCCGGATGGGCATTGGTATGGGGAATTTTATTGGCGAATTAAACCCGGGTTTAGAAGAAGCGTTTATCTTTTTTGCTGTGCAGTGGATTAAGGGGGTTTCATTAGGTTTAGTTAGGACAATATTTTTTTTTTTTTTTTAGTTTGTGGGTCCCTAGAATTGAGAGGTGTTTTCCAGTCTTTTTTTTTATCTCCTCTAGTGTCTGTGAAACTACTGGAGTATATAGTTTTTTGGGTTTTTTATTACTTTGGTGAGAACTGAGAAAAGTGTTTAAGAAAATTTTTGGTATTAAAACCCGTCTAAATTGCTTTTCATATTGGTGTTTCTTGTCAATGGATTTCAGAAAAGGGCGGTTAGCCAGGGCAAAAAAGCCGTTTTTTTTTGTGATTGTTTCGTTTTTATAGGGCAATGTTTTTTTGTATAGTCTAAGTAATTTGTTAAAAAAAATGTCTGTCCATCACAAAACCATTGGCCTTGAGAATTCTGTAGGGCCAGTCAACAGTCTCTGGGCACTGTGAACTTCCTTATTGAGGCCTCGTCAAGGAGTCTAAATGGACTTTGTTTTTTCAAAAAGGGGTTTACTAAAGTTTGTCAGGAGGGAAAGGAGGGGAGGGTCTGTGTGCTATCTGTGATTATCCCCGATTTAAGGGGGGCAGTATATTGGTCCATTGTGGTCTATTATGGTTTTCACTTGTCTCAGTGAGCCTGGTTGGTTTTTTTATTGTTGGTAGAGAAGTGTGTTGTTCTATTGTTATGAAATCGTTACAGGCTGATATCTAGTAAGCCAAAGGGTTTATGTTGAAGCTCCAGCTAAGAGGGTGGTGCTTATTTATTTGTCTGTTTTTTTATTAGTGACTTTAATTTCCACGAAAATTGGGAGTTTGTGTGAGGTTCCGGTAAATGGCACCCATTTTTTAAAAGGGGTCTTTTAAGGTTTTTTTTTCATAAAATTTGCAAATATTATTCCCCATATTTTCCCCTAAAACAAGTGGGGCAATACAAAATAAATTTTGGGTTTAAATAAAAGATTGAATACCACCCCCAATTGGTTTGTTTCTGCAGTTTGTGAATTTTTGTGATCCTTGTAAGGGGGAGATATTATTTGTTCCCGCTTAAGCCGCCGGCTCAGTAAGAATAATGCAGGAGAAGGGTGTCTTTAGGATTCAAGGGTGCCCGGAGGGCATCATAGTGTTTGCTTAAGTACCTGGTTTTTTAGTTAAGTACTATGCTTTTCATTGTTTTGGTAGTGTTTGGGTTTATTGGGGTAAAAAAGGCATTTTTCTTTCCAAAAATTTTTGATTGGGTTCGATTAGGGGTTTAGATCAGGGTCAACGTGATCAATAAAACTTCGGTTTAAATTTTGGGTTATTCATATCCTGAGTTGGTGTTGAGTTTTTAGTACGATATCTGTAGTGGTGGGAAGTTTGGGCTTTAAATTTGCAGGGTATTTTACAAAAGATAATCACTACTACAAAAAAGAAGTTGAGTTGTCATGTGTTGTCTGGAAAGAACAAAGTACAACTAGGTTAAACTAGTAAAATAAAATACAAATAAAAATAGAACAAACTCCCCTTGTAATTTCACTAAGGCTAAATATAAAACTTTTGTGGGGTCGTTTTGAGCTAGAAAAGAGCTATAAACAACTATAGTCGTCAACAAGAAAATCCGAGGCAGTACGGTGAAAAGCTCTGTTCCACAAGGCACAGTGCTCGCCCATCTTGTTCCTCACCCAACCCACTAGACAAGGATTCAGCCACACACCGTGTTTCCTTGCAGATGCACCCAAAACTGCTGAAGTGTCTTCCTTGCAGACACTGCAAAACTCCAGGGGACATAAAACCCAAACTTTAGTGGGCTGCAAAAACAAAATTTAAGTTCAAGATGAGAAATTTCAATTTCTCAATATGGAAACATAGGAAATTTAAAAATTTATCAGAGTACAAAACAAATTCTGGCCACAAATAAAACGAAACACCAACGTCAAAGACCTGGGGTGCTGTCGGAGGATCTCACCTTTAAGGGCCCAAAAATTGTATCAACCATCTCTAGAAAAATGACAGGATGGATAATGAGAACCTTCAAAACTAGGGAGGCCAAGCCCATGATGACACTCTTCAGGTCACTTGTTCTATCTAGGCTGGAATATTGCTGCACACTAACAGCACCTTTCAAGGCAGGTGAAATTGCCGACCTAGAAAATGTACAGAGAACTTTCACGGCGCGCATAACGGAGATAAAACACCTCAATTACTGGGATCGCTTGAGGTTCCTAAACCTGTATTCCCTGGAACGCAGGAGGGAAAGATACATGATTATATACACCTGGAAAATCCTAGAGGGACTAGTACCGAACTTGACCAAAAATATCCTGGCAACAGCAGAGGAAAGATACATTGATCTAATATACATCCCTGGAAAATCTAGAGGGTAGTACGAACTTGCACTAGAAATCACTCATACAAAATCAGGCCAAAGACTTTCAACGATGCACATCCCCCAATAAACAGCTAAGGGGGATATAGCACGTAAAGACCAACATAGTGTCAGGGTCTTCAAGACTGTTCAACTGCTCACAACACACATAAGGGGATTACCAACAGACCCTTGGCGTCTTGCAGTGCACTGGCAAGCCACCTTAAGTCAGTCCTGATCATCCGGGCTGTGGCTCGTACGTTGGGTTTGCGTGAATCCCAGAAACACCTGGTTGATCAGGTTGATCCACCAGGAGGCTGGTCACAGAGCCTGGCAAGAGAGGCGTTGACCCCGGATATCTTCAGTAAACTCCAGTAATAAAAATTAATCAAATTAAAAATAGCACAAGTCTCTCACTAGTAAATTGCACTATGGTCTAATATAATGAAATTTGGTATTGACTATGTAATTGAGCTACAATGACATAGTACAAATGAGTTTAATCTAATTATATATCAAAAGGCACAAGACTCTCAGTTGTTAAATCACTAGTCTTATATAAGTTGTTTACAGAATTAGAGTATATCTGATTTAAATGACAGTATAAAATATACAAGTAAGGTAGCAAAAGAATATAAAAAAAATAATGATAAAATAAAAATGGCAATGATTGGTTATAATATGCTAGTAAGATGGTAGACAGGATTATAAAAGTTTAGTTGAAAATACTAGTTTAAAAAGTATAGAATAAAAAATGGTCAGTAAAAGAAGTTTACAATAAGTTGATCAATATAGTTTAAAGCAAAATTGGGCAATAATAGGGATTTTAGAATAAAATTGGGCAATTGAGTATTTCTTAAAGTGAGGTAGAATTATTGAGGACAAGTAATGGCTAGTTTATAATAAAATAAGATGGAACAGTGATGCGGTAAGTTGTAAAAAAGGAGATAGATTCTGTAGATATTAAACAATTAAGACTATGAGGTAGAGTGGTCGTTGAATACAACAATGACAATCAATAGTAGTTGGGGTATTAGAATTTTAGAGGGGCACAAATTTGTGACAATCGCATCTGCTAGAAAAATGACAGGATGGATAATGAGAACCTTCAAAACTAGGGAGGCCAAGCCCATGATGACACTTTTCAGGTCACTTGTTCTATCTAGGCTGGAATATTGCTGCACACTAACAGCACCTTTCAAGGCAGGTGAAATTGCTGACCTAGAAAATGTACAGAGAACCTTCACGGCGCGCATAACGGAGATAAAACACCTCAGTTACTGGGAGCGCTTGAGGTTCCTAAACCTGTATTCCTTGGAATGCAGGTGGGAGAGATACATGATTATATACACCTGGAAAATCCTAGAGGGACTAGTACCGAACTTGCACACGAAAATCACTCACTACGAAAGCAAAAGACTTGGCAGACGATGCAACATCCCCCAATGAAAAGCAGGGGTGTCACTAGCACGTTAAGAGACCATACAATAAGTGTCAAGGGCCCGAGACTGTTCAACTGCCTTCCAGCATACATAAGGGGGATTACCAACAGACCCCTGGCAGTCTTCAAGCTGGCACTGGACAAGCACCTAAAGTCGGTTCCTGACCAGCCGGGCTGTGACTCGTACGTTGGTTTGCGTGCAGCCAGCAGTAACAGCCTGGTTGATCAGGCTCTGATCCACCAGGAGGCCTGGTCACAGACCGGGCCGCGGGGGCGTTGACCCCCGGAACTCTGTCCAGGTAAACTCCAGGTAAACACTATTTATGTGTATGTGCTTTTGTGTATGTTATGTATGTGTGTGTCCTTCTCTATACTATTTACATGTGTGTGAATCTGTGTATATATGTACTTAATAATAATAATAATAATAATAATAATAATAATAATAATAATAGTACGTATATTGTTTTGTACAGGTTCTTGGTTGCAGCTGCATCAACTGCCTTCCACAAGCTACTCATGACTGACCTCTCTGACTGTGTTACCACAAGACGCAGTTCAGACTCCAGCATGGTGAGCTCCATTTAATTACACTTAAATTAAAAATTTAAATTTATTTTTTTCATGAACCATTCAGTAGTTATACATTCAGATGATTATATGTTTTTTTTTTTTAATTTGCTCTTCTTAAAACACAGGTATAATATAATACAAAAAGGCTCAAAGGAAAGTCATTAATATTGCAAGTGTATTTCATGCAAACTAATCATAAGCCATGTACTGTATTTATATTTTGACTTGATGTACAATTTTAGTCAGTTCAGATTAGGCAATTCATTACAATCATAAATACAATAAGACAGGTTGCAAAGTGATGCAAATAAATTGCATCGCTTCATAGGTTTTTGTTTAGTGTATTGAGCAAGGGGAGTGGCAGGGCACCTACATCTTCCCTGGATCAGGACAGAGTTAAGGAAAAACTATAATTGACTTGATTAATTCTTGTTTAGGGGGACACCTCATCTATCAAAAATGCCCCCTTAACTATGTTTCTTTTGCAATCCTAGTTTGTCAGCTACTTGCTACATGCTTTGAATACAGTGAGAGGATAACGATGGCTTGTGTGTCTCCTTAACCTCTCGTGGAAGACCTTACACTGCTCTTAAACTCTCTCTTTGCTAGGGCATTCACAGGCAGAACTTTTCATTACCCTAACTGTGAGATGTTAAACTTTACTCTTAAAGAATACTAAAAACACCAGTACAGTATACAGCATGTACTGTACGGTTCAAACAATATTATGTGATAGTATTTACATATTTGCCTGTAATTTGATTCACCATGAATTCTTTCACTGTTTCTATGAACAACTACATACTATGGAATTATAAGTTGAAAATCATCGAGAATTTTTATTCCGACATACCCACAACATCCATCACCTTGAATTAAAGAAATAGTTTTAAAATGTTTTCAGTATCGTAGTTGCTTTTTTATTTTGCAAAAGTTAGGAAATTGATAGAGGTCCCTTTCAGGGTCCAGAGGCCAAATTTCAAAGGGTGCACAAGTGTCCAAGAATTTTCAAAAAATAATTTTGTCGTTTTTTTTCTTATGAAATGGTAGAGAATCTTTTTCTGAAGGTAATAAAACAAAAGTACGAAATGTGATGGAAAATTTACGAAATTATGCTCTCGCGAATTTTGATGTGTCAGCGATATTTACACATCGGCGATTTTGCAGACTTTGACTCCCATTTTAGGCCAATTACACTATTCCAGTCGACCAAATTCTTAGCTATTTCACTAGTATTACTTCTATTCTATCAATTGAGCACAAGAATTTGCCAAGTCAACTGTTTCAACTACAAAATAAAGTGATCAGAAATACAATGTAGGAATTCCTGGCACTAAACTAACATTTCCTCTGTTCATTAGTTACATTTTCAGGCTTTACTAATGAATTCCATTTTGATTTTTTATTCACATAATGAATTTTTATTCAAACCAAAAAATAGAAGATTTACTGTTATGCAATATTGTAATAATTGTATTAATAATATCAGCACATTTGTGAATGTATATTAGACCCACCAGTAGGCATGTATTAGACGTGTGAGGTCATTTCTTTACTCTTGAACATCGGAAAAAATTTAACATTTCTGCTACTTTGAGCTCAGTTTCAAGCCATTTCCGTTACTAAAACCAATCAAAATCATCTCTATTTCTGTAATATGTCTTCCATTCTATCAAATGAGACCAAGATATCGCAAATACAACTATAAAAACATACGAAAAAACACTGCAAAGTCGCTGTTTCAATAAAAAATTGCGGTCTCAGTTTTTTCTCTCATTATGCACTGTGTGCTGCAGGATTTGTTTTATGTGGTGCACACATACCACATAGATGTATTCTCTCAGATCAAGGCCAAAATTTACCGCTCACAGCTTATCAGAGTGAGCTGAGCTCATGACATAGATCTACGGTTTGGACCCTCAAGGGGTTAAGAGAACTTTCTAAACAAGAGAAGTCATGCCAGTGATTTCAGTGTTTGAATTGCCTGTGCTTTCATATCTCGAACATTGTTATGTTCATGGTGCCTTTCAGGGTAGGAAAGATTATCAGAGCTGGAAAATATACAGGCCAGAGTACAGGTGGGGTTAGAACTCATGGCAAGTGAGTAGTAAAACTCCAGGCCAGTACATAAGCCACTGGGCCAGTGGCTTATGCACTGGCCTGGAGTTTTACAACTCACTTGCCATGAGTTCTAATCCCACCTGTACTGTGGTTTGTTTGTAATCATGTTACAGCGTGGATCGATAATAAAACATTTAACCCTTTGACTGTTTATGTCATATATATACGTCTTACGCGCCACTGTTTCTGACGTATTTATATGCATAAATTCTAGCGGCTTCAAATCAAGTGGGAGAAAGCTGGTAGGCCTACATGAGAGAGAATGGGTCTGAGTGGTGGGTGTGCACCCTGTGAAAAAAATCTGGGACTCGGTGGTGCATTGTGGGAACGCCACCTTGGTAGTCCATTTTCACCATGCCTCGCAGTAAGAAGTACCTCACTCCTCGGCAGATTGGAGGTCTTTTGTTCCCAAGTGATAGCTCTAACAGCGATGGAAGTGTCAGTGAAAGTGAATTCCATGGTTTTCTAGTGGTTGTGACTGAAAAAAGTGCCCAGGATAACGTAATTAGTGATGAAAACCCAGATGACCCATGACCTTCCACGTCTGGTGCTGGGCCGGCTTGTTCATGTTCACGTTCACGTTCACGTTCACGTTCACCTGTACCAGGATGAATGAGGAAACTATTTGCCCATGTACAAGACTCAGATGTGAGCAGTGAAAGTGATAGTGATAGTGATTTCAAAGTTATTGAAAGCAGTTCTAGTTGTGACAGTGAGGGTGAATATTCCCCAGTGAAGCGGCAGTATATATGACATAGCATGCGGTCTGGTATTGTTTCATATGCTGTTCCAAGGAGAAGGAGTAAATATCGGAGCACATCCCGTGGCCCTACACCACGACCTGATAGCGAAGATGACGATATTGGTACGCTGGGTATGAATGATGTGAGTGAGGCAGCAGGTGGTGGTGGTGATAGTGATGGTGGCATGAGTCATGTGGCACCGGCAGCGGGCCACGCTACTACCCACGCTGCTGACTCTGCACAACCAGCCTCACACATCCTCACACTCCCACAACCTGCACAACCACGTTTCAATATTCAGAACCCACCAGCAGACCACATCTGGGATTTGCAGGAAGGTAACAAGTTTGTTCCCAGTCCCCATGACTTTGATGAAACACAAAGTGGAATACGGCCATCGTGCACACTTGGGAACAATGCTACTGAACTGGAATGCTTTCAGTTATTCTTCGATGAACCCCTGATGGACATTATTGTCAGGGAAACCAACACATACTGTGAGTACACCATGGCAAATACAATTCTCTCACCAAGATCACGGCTACACCAGTGGAAGGACACAACTGTGGGAGAGATGTACCTGTTTTTTTGCCACAATAATGCTTATGCCACATGTGTATAAGCACACAGTCAACACATACTGGTCAATAGAATGCCTGATTTCAACCCCAGGTTTTAGTGACATTATAGGTGTGAATCGTTTCTTGATACTGTTACGTATGTTACACTTTTCAGACAAAACAAGGCCTGACAGAAGTGACAGGTTATATAAGATCAGAAATGTGTTTATGTACCTGAAGCAAAAGTGTTGCTTGTATTTTTATCCCTTCAGGAAGCTTGTTATTGACGAGTCTTTGATTTTATTCAAGGGAAGTCTCTCATTCAAGCAATACATACCAAGCAAGAGGAAATGCTTTGGTATAAAGTTATTTGTACTGTGTGATTGCAAAAGTGGTCTCGTTTTGGATATCATTGTGTACACTGGCAGTAATACATTGAGAGATACCAGGAAGTTATTGGGTATCTCTGGTGATGTGGTTCAAACAATGATGGAACCATATCTTGGTAAGGGGCATATATTATTTGCTGATAACTGGTACACAAGCCCCATACTCAGTGATTTCTTGCGAGTGAACCTGTCATGTGTGTGGCACAGTGCGTGGTAATCGTAAACATATGCCAAGGTTCGACGCTGGCACTCGCTGAGGTGAGGTGCAAGTCTTTGCTGCCAATGACATCATGGTATTTAGGTGGCATGATAAACGTGATGTCACATTGTTGACATCAGTTCACCGAAATGAAATGGCACACACTGGCAGGCAGAATAGAGAGACCAATGAGCCCATTCTAAAACCTGCAGCTGTCATGGACGACAACCTCAATATGCGCTTAGTGGACAAATGTGACATGCAGATTGGGTTTGCTGATTGTGTACGCAAGGGTTATAAGTGGTATATAAAACTTTTTTTCCATCTTGTTGATATTTCCATGCTAAATGCTTATAACATATACAAGTTGAGGACCAACAACAAACCAAAATATGGTGAATTTTGTTTGTCAGTCATCAGACAAATAATCGCCAAGTAACAAGGAGCAACACCTGCAATAGACCAGCGCCCACGAAATTACCAACACACGCCATCTCGTTTGAGGCCTGGTGATCACTACCCCATACAACTGCCTCCTACTGCTTTCAAGAAAAGTGCTCAGAAGAGGTGTTTTGTATGTGAACATACCACAAAACGCCCACAAACATGCAGAGACACTCGTTTTATGTGTGAGGAATGTCAAGAAAAGGACCCCAATGGAAATAAGTTACTCTGTCTGACTTTTTTGGGTTATCCTAGGTTCTCTACACATATGCTGCTATGTACAATAATTCTGTGTAACTGTATTTGTGTATACCTGAATAAACTTACTTACTTACTAAGTGCCACTCTGCATATACCCATGTTTCAAAGAATTCCACAAGCTGCAGCAGTTCTAGGAAAGTGTTCAGTGGCTGAACATATGTATATATATTATGGAACAATAGTAATAAACAATGTTTTGTATTGTTTGTGTAAAAAAGTTTTATACACAAACTAATAGTGATAATGTTTGTTCAGTTATTGTGTTGTAAACAATGAGTGTATATTTGAACATTGCACCTTACTTTGGTCTCACAGGCCACATAAGTTGCTTAGAAAAGAAAAATATTGGAAAATACAAGAAACCTTTGAATTGGAGGCATTCGCTGTTGTTGCCATACACTGCTCATTTTCTGCCAACTTCATGCTTCTGTATCTCGGTAAGTACTGATGGCAAAATTTTTGTTTTAGGCTTAAAACACTCAGTAAAATAATCCTAACATTTTGGTAAGAAAAAATATTTTTTTTTTTTCAAATATTTTGTGACATAGAATGACAGTTTCAGAAAGGGGCCTGCGGCAGTCAAAGGGTTAAACAAATGGAAACATCCTGAATTATACAGGGTTTGTTTACTGCCATGCATGTCCTAAGAGGCAACTAAAATGCTGGGAGCAAGGGGCTTGTAATCCCTTCTCATGTATAAATCACTAAATTTAACCCGTAAATGGTCCAAACGTATATATACATTTTTTCAACATTTGAAAGTATGTGCTGTGTGGCGAAACGTTTCCTCAATAAAGATACCCAAGAGTTGCACATGTGTCTAATTTATCAAAGCCTAATGTGTTAAGTGGAGTGACTGGGTCAAAGGTGGATTGATACATATTTTCTCTGGTGCTGGACCAGAGGAAACGTCATTTTTTTCCTCCACCCAGCTACCACATCTCATATTTATGTGAAATTTTTTGTACTGTGAGTGTATCATGTTTATATTCTATGTAACATGTTTCTTATATAATTTTGAAGAAAATATCATAGATGGATTAATGAAAATGTCTATATTAACGTAAAAGAAGACATGTAATGTGCCCAAGAGTGATTATTATTATTTTGTATTAGTACTATTATTACAGTGGCATCAAGACTAGAGGGGCACTCTTAGTGATTTTAATGTGTACCTGCACTCCAGCACTGTGTGCAAGTTTATTTAGGTACAGGTAGATGTAAGTATAATTATCAGAGTACATACAAAATATTTTTATATTTTTTTTATTATCACACTGGCCGATTCCCACCAAGGCAGGGTGGCCCGAAAAAGAAAAACTTTCACCATCATTCACTCCATCACTGTCTTGCCAGAAGGGTGCTTTACACTACAGTTTTTAAACTGCAACATTAACACCCCTCCTTCAGAGTGCAGGCACTGTACTTCCCATCTCCAGGACTCAAGTCCGGCCTGCCGGTTTCCCTGAATCCCTTCATAAATGTTACTTTGCTCACACTCCAACAGCACGTCAAGTATTAAAAACCATTTGTCTCCATTCACTCCTATCAAACACGCTCACACATGCCTGCTGGAAGTCCAAGCCCCTCGCACACAAAACCTCCTTTACCCCCTCCCTCCAACCCTTCCTAGGCCGACCCCTACCCCGCCTTCCTTCCACTACAGACTGATACACTCTTGAAGTCATTCTGTTTCGCTCCATTCTCTCTACATGTCCGAACCACCTCAACAACCCTTCCTCAGCCCTCTGGACAACAGTTTTGGTAATCCCACACCTCCTCCTAACTTCCAAACTACGAATTCTCTGCATTATATTCACACCACACATTGCCCTCAGACACGACATCTCCACTGCCTCCAGCCTTCTCCTCGCTGCAACATTCATCACCCACGCTTCACACCCATATAAGAGCGTTGGTAAAACTATACTCTCATACATTCCCCTCTTTGCCTCCAAGGACAAAGTTCTTTGTCTCCACAGACTCCTAAGTGCACCACTCACTCTTTTTCCCTCATCAATTCTATGATTCACCTCATCTTTCATAGACCCATCCGCTGACACGTCCACTCCCAAATATCTGAATACGTTCACCTCCTCCATACTCTCTCCCTCCAATCTGATATTCAATCTTTCATCACCTAATCTTTTTGTTATCCTCATAACCTTACTCTTTCCTGTATTCACCTTTAATTTTCTTCTTTTGCACACCCTACCAAATTCATCCACCAATCTCTGCAACTTCTCTTCAGAATCTCCCAAGAGCACAGTGTCATCAGCAAAGAGCAGCTGTGACAACTCCCACTTTGTGTGTGATTCTTTATCTTTTAACTCCACGCCTCTTGCCAAGACCCTCGCATTTACTTCTCTTACAACCCCATCTATAAATATATTAAACAACCACGGTGACATCACACATCCTTGTCTAAGGCCTACTTTTACTGGGAAAAAATTTCCCTCTTTCCTACATACTCTAACTTGAGCCTCACTATCCTCGTAAAAACTCTTCACTGCTTTCAGTAACCTACCTCCTACACCATACACTTGCAACATCTGCCACATTGCCCCCCCATCCACCCTGTCATACGCCTTTTCCAAATCCATAAATGCCACAAAGACCTCTTTAGCCTTATCTAAATACTGTTCACTTATATGTTTCACTGTAAACACCTGGTCCACACACCCCCTACCTTTCCTAAAGCCTCCTTGTTCATCTGCTATCCTATTCTCCGTCTTACTCTTAATTCTTTCAATTATAACTCTACCATACACTTTACCAGGTACACTCAACAGACTTATCCCCCTATAATTTTTGCACTCTTTAAAACCCTAGAAATTTTGGAAAGTTTCTAGACATAATGGAGAGACATGCTCAAAAAGACTGTAAACAAGCCGAGAGGCGTGCAGTGACTGTTTTAGAAAGTCAGGTGGGGGGAGCCATATAGCAAGCTTTGGTCATAACTTGAAATGTCCACATTAGCAGAACACCATAAGGCAAGATGCTGTAAAGCGGGGCCATATTGTAATGGAATATCAGTGTACTACAAGAGCTTCTAATGGATATTTCCTGTACAGGAGTATCTTACATAACGAGGTTAATAGGTGCCGAAAAAGTTCCATTCTCTGCAAAACCACACTGTTTAAAATACTGTTATAATATGTTAAATAAGCGTACGAAGGCATCTTCTTCCAAAATAAATCTGTTTCATCGACATTAAAAATTTGTTCATCATTTTAGCCTCCTTTTTCAGCAGCATTATTATCAGCACTAGCACTTTCACCTACAATTCAAACATTATGGAGCCACTTACACTTTATAAAGTTATAAAACCAGCCACCACTTGCAGAAAAAGTTTTCCTTTTATCTCCATTTTTTTTTACCGCCATATGGATATGTGTTACTATTTTAGCATACGATGTTTCTTCTTCATGATTCTTTATATTTCCAAGTTTTTCTGGTGTTAACTATTTACATTTGTTAGGTTCACAAGCTTCATAACATTTCCTCTTCCTACTCATAATTTCATATAAAAAAGTACTCATAATAAAAAAAAGTTATAAACTGTGCTATATCAAAACCTGCACTGTTAGGAACCACATTGTACAGGGTATTACTGTAGTTCAACAAATTACTGAAGATAGTCTAATTAAACATAACATGTTTGCAGCTGAGTGGCACATTTGGTGATACAACTCTGGGTAACTTCAACTCAGATACAGAGTGTCTCCTTGGTAGTGACCATAATCAGCCAAGACCAGCCAGGTGAGTCAAGCTGCAGCCTTTCAGTAAGGTGTGATATATTTTAAAATAAAATTAAAGTACAGTGAAACCTCGATAAAGCAGATCCCCCTATGTAACAAACTTTGGCATAACAAGGTACTGGGCTGGAAAGCCTTGATGCAGTGGACTGAGTCTGCTGCATTGAGACCTTGTCCATTAGCAGAAGCATGTTTGTCTTGTAGGCTTCCCATACAATAGACCAAGTCTGCCACATTGTGTATTTTGATACAGCAATTAAATGGAGAGGTTAACACATAAGATTTCATTGACATGTTAACACTTAATACATCAGTTTTCCTTTGATGTTTACAAAGACAGTTTTGCTTCTTAACTAGTCATCTTTGTTTCACTACTTGTGGGTCAGTTGCATCACAGCTTGCATGAAGAAAAAACACTGGTGAAGAACACGCATTTTTTGCGGCATTGTTTTGCTCTGTGTAACACTTGATCAAGTTGGTGAATAACTGAGTTGATAAAGCTTCACAAGGAGCAAAACCTTGTCACACTATAAATTTGCTCAGCACCTGTGTCACAATATAATCTTGCTTGGCACCTATGTTACACTATAATCTTGCTTGGCACCTGTGTCACAGTATATCTTGCTCGGCACCTGTGTCTCTTTCTTATCAGTGTCAATTATATACCTGTGAATCCAGAGCTTGTCTGGCTAAGATAATTAAAGGTGACTGTGATTTTCTCCTGTAAACTTAATTGGAATTTGTGAACAGTTTATGATAATTATTATGTAAGAATGTTACTTTCTGATATAAAACTATGAATCACATTACAGTCGACTAAAAGAGGCTGTGAAAAGAAGATCGAGCATGCAGACACTACCACAAGACCAGCGACCTGGGATACACAGGGAACTGAATCATGCAGCCTTCCAAGCTATTAGTATAGAGCAGGTACGTGTATATGAACCCCTCTCTATGTTTTAGACCAGAGGTTGGGAAACTGGGAAAAATTACTCTAAATGAAGTAAAAATGAAAATCTCGGGGGTAATGGGGGCTCAATAAATGTATAAATAAAATGACTTTATGACTGTATTCTCCATACAAATGGATTCAATAGACTATTTTGAATCAGAGTGCTCTTGTGTTTTCCAGAATCTGTGGACTTTCAAGTTTAGTGGGGAATTTCACTGTACACAAATTTGCCAACCTCTGTTTTAGACAGTTGTCTCTAGGGCTATATATTGTAAATGTCTAAACAATTAAGCCTGTAATTGTTTTACATGATGGTAGGATTGCTGGTGTCCTTTTTTCTGTCTCATAAACATGCAAGATTTCAGGTACGTCTTGCTACTTCTACTTACACTTAGGTCACACTACACATACATGTACAAGCACATATATACACACCCCTCTGGGTTTTCTTCTATTTTCTTTCTAGTTCTTATTCTTGTTTATTTCCTCTTATCTCCATGGGGAAGTGGAACAGAATTCTTCCTCCGTAAGCCATGCGTGTTGTAAGAGGCGACTAAAATTCCGGGAGCAAGGGGCTAGTAACCTCTTCTCCTGTATATATTACTAAATGTAAAGGGAGAAACTTTCGTTTTTCCTTTAGGGCCACCCCGCCTCGGTGGGATACGGCCGGTTTGTTGAAAGAAAAGAAAGAAGTCTAAACAATTATTTTATTATATGGGAATAAAGTCACTGTTGAACTGTAATTTTGTTGTTGATAAATCTCTTGAAATATTTTGGAAAAAAATAGGAAAATGTAAAAAAAAAGGTTTAAATTCCAAGCATTATTTCCCTAACATTTCCTGAAGGCTTTGTACTGGTAAAAGGGGGTCTTGATCCAAGTATTTGAACAACCTTCCTCTTCCCTTTGGGCAAACCCTGTTTTCCTTCATTCCCCCCCATTTTCCTGATCTGGGGAATTTGGGGCAGTTCCTCTTCTGACCCTGATTATCTTTCATCCTTAGGTGCGCATGCCCCAAAAATTTTTTAATGCTTCCACTTAAATAAAAAAAATTAATCTCAGACAAACAATTTGCTATTAAATTTTAAACAATTTTTTTATAGGAATTTTTTTAATTGTTGCATCTTTTAAATAATAGTAAAATTATACAACTAATGCTGTTTGTGCTTTTCAAAATTAAACCCTTTTTTTTTAATAAATAATGATTCACAAACAGCAATTATTATATATTTTATATTTTTAAAATTCTTCCATAGAAAGTTTTATATAAAAAGTATTTACATTGTTGTATTTACATCCCATCTCCATCCCAATGTTTTTTTGCCTTTACTATGATGTAAGTACCCACACATATTCTTTTGCCTTTACTAGATGTAAGATACCACCAAGTTCTTTTCCTCACTAACTCTGAGTAAGATACCAATCCTAATTTTACATGACTCTGATATAAGATAACATTCTGCTGGATTTTTTCGCTGCGCTCTGATAAAGATGTTCCATATACCTTTTTGATTTTAATCTACTGATCAAATATTTCCTATTTCCATACCCTCCTTCCATGCTTCCCCAGATTCTGCGCATTTTTTCTACCCTCATCATCTAATAAACTTGCACCATCATTTACTGGGCTAAACCTCTCAACAGCTTCACCATTTTTGAATAATGCCCTTAACCACCATACCCATCAATTTCTTCATTGCATTTTGTGCATAATATTCACAAACATTTACCATCGCCGGAATTTTTTATGCGCCTGTAGCTGCAGCATTCTTCACACTCATACAGGTGTTTTACTACTATTGTATTTAAATATATTTATTGCTATTTTTATATTCAGTGAAACTTTTTTTCTTCCATTTTCTTGTAGTGGGATGACAGAGGTAGTGAACAAAGTAGCTGTGATCACAGTCCCCGCCAGACTCCGGGTTGGGTACCCATTCAAACAGTGGTGCACCTCAGTAAACTGGTCAGCGGTATTGTACTCCGTGTATTAGTACACTTCCTCTACACTGGCACCATATTTTGTCGTGAGTGCCACTTACCATCCACTGATTTGAGTGAACTTAAACAAGCTGCCGAGTTCTTAGAATTGCCAGAGCTTCAAATGTACGTCACAAATCTAATGAAAAAGGAGGAATTTTTAAATAATGATTTGTCCCAACAGTACCTGCAGGTAAGTCTACAGCTTTTGTTTTCTTTAAGTATGTACTCACCTGTTTATTTTTGCAGTGTTCAAGTTTCAGCTCCTGGGCCCTGTGTGATGTCTTCCAAGCCATATATGGTTTTTCATAGGAGTATTTTATATGGAGACTCATGTATGGAGTTAGTCTCTATTTCCTCCTCCTCCAGTGCATTGCACTTGCTTACTGTCCTCACACTGCACAAGTTTTTCCTTATACAGTATCTCCTTGGTTCATTTTAGGTTTTATGTTCCATGTCTTTCCTCATCATACTGGTCCATCTTATCAAACATTCTGTCAATCTTAACTTTGTTAATATTGTTGTATACAGTATTTTTTTGCTGTGGCCATGTAACCTCTGTTCTCTTGAGATTACAATGGTATGAGGTTCATCTCTTCAAGCCTGTTCTGATATTTCTAATCCTTAATTGCAGGGAAAAGCCTGGTAGCAAATCTTTGAACCTTCCTCAGTTTTCTTATATGTTGAAGAGGTGTAGGTTCCATGCTGGAGCTGTATTGACAGTATTGTCCTCAAGAAGTGGTATATATTGAAGAAATCCTTGTTCATGTTCCTGCAGACTTTTAATTATATTTTCCAGCATTGCTAATGATGCTGATGCTATTGTATTGATGTTGGCCTCTGCTGATAGGTTTAGTGTCCTTTTTTTTTTTTTGTATACATACCAGTCGTCTCCCACCAAGGCAGGGTGACCCAAAAAAGAAAAAAGCACTTTCAAGGTTTTTCTTCTTTTTACATTTAGTAATTTATACAAGAGAAGGGGTTACTAGCCTCTTGCTCTGGTATGTTAGCTGCTTCTTATGACATGCATGGTGAAGGAGGAAGGATTCTTCTTCACTTTACCATGGAGGGGTTCAGTGTTGTTACCCAAAAGTCTTTCTTATTTTTTCCTCACAGAAAATTGCCTCAAACTAACTTCATACAGTCTGTCTGTGTCATGTTACATGATTTTGAAATTTTCTATCTGCACTCTTCACATTAGTTTTGCATCATCTACAAACAAGTTCATGTAGGAATATCTCTCTTCTGACAGGTCATTGTTTTTTCACCATTTGCAGACAGGGTCATGTAGGAATATCTTTAATCTGGTTGGTCAGTGACATACATCAAGAACAGCTCAGGACAGGAAACTAATCCCTGGGAAACCTCTTGCTGCTTCTCTCTGTTTCTATATCTTTCACTCTGACCCTTTATACTCTCTCTGTCAAGTACTTATATTTGCAGTGAACTTTCTTATAACTCAGTCTGATTTTCCAGGGTGTAAATAATTCTCATGTGAGATGCTGCATCAGATGCCTCTTGTAGGTTACTCAGTCTTGATTTTCCTTATTTGAATCTATGATGCTGGTCTGTAGTGAACCTTGTCCTCTCCAGCTGAGTTTACCTGGAGTTTACCTGGAGAGAGTTCCGGGGGGCAGCGTCCCTGTGGCCCAGTCTATGACCAGGCTTCATGGTGGATCAGGGCCTGATCAACCAGGCTCTTACTGCTGGTGCACGCAATCCAATGTACAAACCACAGCTCGGCTGGTCAGGTACCGACTTTAGGTGCTTTGTCCAGTGCCTGTTTGAAGACAGCCAGGGGTCAACTGATTTGTCAGCTCTTCTCTGTCTCTAATACTTTGCAGGATAAACGTGTCTGTTGCCTTGATTACTGGTATTATGCTTGCAGTTTCTCAGGTTGCTGGTATCTCTTCTGTCTTTAATGTAATATTGAATAGTTTTGTTAGTGACTTAGGAACTGTGCTCTCTCTTTCAGTGTTTACAACGATGTCTTGTTGCTTCTTTGACAATTCAGCTCCTTATGATATGCTATTTCTTAATATTCATTCACTTCCATGTGCTCTAATATTCCTTTGGACAGAGTTCAACATTTCTGGCAAGTATTCCAGTTCACTATAATTCTTATCTTTTGCCTAGTTCCTAGTTCCAGCTGATTCCTATTATTATATTATTGAAGGTATATAATATTGACAAGTTAATGAATAAGACACTTGTGCAACACCTGTGTATCTGTGTTGCCAAAATATTTTACTTGTGCAGCAGGCTTCTTCAGCTGCAAAAAGGCAAGTATAATGTTTGAGATAGCAAAAAAATAGTAATTTTAAGGTTGTTGGCCCCTCAGACTTGATGGGAGGTGGTCAGTGCCTCAGCCTCCAATCAAGCCACCTCTTGTCATAGCTGAGAGATTGAACACCTCAGAATTGCTTCTTCAGTTGTCTCCAGTTTTATATTCGCCTGTATTCTACTGAAGCTTGTTGCACAGAAAAAATATTTCAGCAATATAGATAACCAAGTATTACTCATGAGTAGCATTCATTCCTATTAACCCTTTAACTATGTTCACGTACTAGTACACAAGTGCCTGCAGTGTGTCCAACATACTAGTATGCAAATGCCTACAGTGTGTTCAGCGTACTAGTATGCACAATTTTTCGTACCCACAAATCTGCCACCTGCCAATACTTTTGTCCTCACGACAACTCTTTGGTTCTCCTTCCATCTGATCAGGGTGTACACAGTGTATCATGGTTAACTACTCAGGGGATGACCGTGTGTCCAGTGTACTAATATGCTTCACTAGCAAAAGTAAACAAAGGAACCAGGAGCTGTTGTTCCACTGCCAGCTTCCCTACCAGCAAACAGGGTGTGCAAGTGACTTACTCAGTCCAAATTTATTACAAATTTATGATATTAACTGTGGAATTCAGCCATAAATCACATTAGCTATACTATTTAACTGATTCTGCCCAGAAAGAATTAACTCTGTGGCACTTGAGATATGCTTGAGGCATATTCCTTTAAGAAAAAAGGAAGAGAAGATGTAAACTAGAAAGAGAGAGATGCTCCCTATACAGGTGAAAGGCGAAGAATTACAGAGCTGCTGAATGGGGCCAGTATATTTGAAATATGAAGGGAGGCACTGGGTAGAGAAATAGCAAATATCAAACTTAAGCTTAAGGAATCATACAGGAGACAAGAAGCTCAAGAAGAACTAAAAGCCATAAATGAAATTGAAATAAATCCAAAATATTTCTTTTCCTATGCCAAATCTAAGGCAAAAACAACATCTAGTATTGGGCCCCTGCTTAGACGAGACGGGACATACGCAGATTACAGCAAGGAAATTAGTGAGATACTAAGGTCCCAGTTTGACTCTGTGTTTAGTGAGCTGCTAACCAGACTAAGAGTTGATGACCTAAATGAATTTTTTATGACTGAGACTCAGAATTTGGTCAATTCAAAAATCTCTGATATTATCCTAACACCACATGACTTCGAAAAGGCAACAAATGACATGCCCATGCACTCTGCCCCAGGTCCAGACTCATGGAACTCCATGTTTATCAACAGCTGCAAGAAGTCCCTGTCACATGCCTTTAGCATTCTTGTGTCCATGCTCCCTCAAGTCATCCCACAGTCACTTAAAACAACAGACATAGCCCCACTCCATAAAGGGGGCAGTAAAGCAGTAGCAAAGAATTACAGATCGATAGCATTAACGTCCCATATCATAAAAATCTTTGAAAGGGTTGTAAGAAGAAAGATTGCTGCCCACCTAGATACCTATCAATTACACAACCCAGGGCAGCATGGTTTTAGAGCAGGCCACTCCTGCCTGTCCCAACTACTGGATCACTGTGACAAGGTCTTGTACACTCTAGAGGACAAACAAAATGCAGATGTAGTATACACAGTCTTTGCGAAGAACTTTGACAAGTGCGATCATGGTGTAATAGTACACAAAATGTGTGATAAAGGAATAATAGGAAAAGTTGGTAGATGGATCTGTAACTTCCTAACAAACAGAACACAAAGAGTAATGGTAAACAGAGTACAGTCTGAGGCAGCTACGGTGAAAAGCTCTGTACTGTGAAAGCGAATACTGTGCCTTGGCACAATACTCACTCCCATCCTATTCCTCATCCACATATCTGAGATAGGCAGAGATGTAAATCATAGAAAAAAAAAAACATACCATACAATCGTGTCATTACGATTTTGTGAGTCATGTAAATCAGTAGTTTGTTGGATTATGTATTGGTAGATAAAAGACTGTTGAGTAGACTTCAGGATGTACATGTTTATAGAGGGGCCACAGATACATCAGATCACTTCTAGTTGTAGCTACACTGAGAGTAAAAGGTAGATGGGATACAAGGAGAATAGAAGCATCAGGGAAGAGAGAGGTGAAGGTTTATAAACTAAAAGAGGAGGCAGTTAGGGTAAGATATAAACAGCTATTGGAGGATAGATGGGCTAATGAGAGCATAGGCAATGGGGTCGAAGAGGTATGGGGTAGGTTTAAAAATGTAGTGTTAGAGTGTTCAGCAGAAGTTTGTGGTTACAGGAAAGTGGGTGCTGGAGGGAAGAGGAGTGATTGGTGGAATGATGATGTAAAGAGAGTAGTAAGGGAGAAAAAGTTAGCATATGAGAAGTTTTTACAAAGTAGAAGTGATGCAAGGAGGGAAGAGTATATGGAGAAAAAGAGAGAGGTTAAGAGAGTGGTGAAGAAATGTAAAAAGAGAGCAAATGAGAGTGGATGAGATGTTATCAACAAATTTTGTTGAAAATAAGAAAAAGTTTTGGAGTGAGATTAACAAGTTAAGAAAGCCTAGAGAACAAATGGATTTGTCAGTTAAAAAATAGGAGAGGAGAGTTATTAAATGGAGAGTTAGAGGTATTGGGAAGATGGAGGGAATATTTTGAGGAATTGTTAAATGTTGATGAAGATAGGGAAGCTGTGATTTCGTGTATAGGACAAGGAGGAATAACATCTTGTAGGAGTGAGGAAGAGCCAGTTGTGAGTGTGGGGGAAGTTCGTGAGGCAGTAGGTAAAATGAAAGGGGGTAAGGCAGCCGGGATTGATGGGATAAAGATAGAAATGTTAAAAGCAGGTGGGGATATAGTTTTGGAGTGGTTGGTGCAATTATTTAATAAATGTATGGAAGAGGGAAGGTACCTAGGGATTGGCAGAGAGCATGCATAGTTCCTTTGTATAAAGGCAAAGGGGATAAAAGAGAGTGCAAAAATTATAGGGGGATAAGTCTGCTGAGTATACCTGGTAAAGTGTATGGTAGAGTTATTATTGAAAGAATTAAGAGTAAGATGGAGAATAGGATAGCAGATGAACAAGGAGGCTTTAGGAAAGGTAGGGGTGTGTGAACCAGGTGTTTACAGTGAAACATATAAGTGAACAGTATTTAGATAAGGCTAAAGAGGTCTTTGTGGCATTTATGGATTTGGAAAAGGCATTTGACAGGGTGGATAGGGGGCAATGTGGCAGATGTTGCAAGTGTATGGTGTAGGAGGTAGGTTACTGAAAGCAGTGAAGAGTTTTTACGAGATAGTGAGGCTCAAGTTAGAGTATGTAGGAAAGAGGGAAATTATTTCCCAGTAAAAGTAGGCCTTAGACAAGGATGTGTGATGTCACCGTGGTTGTTTAATATATTTATAGATGGGGTTGTAAGAGAAGTAAATGCGAGGGTCTTGGCAAGAGGCGTGGAGTTAAAAGATAAAGAATCACACACAAAGTGGAGTTGTCACAGCTGCTCTTTGCTGATGACACTGTGCTCTTGGGAGATTCTGAAGAGAAGTTGCAGAGATTGGTGGATGAATTTGGTAGGGTGTGCAAAAGAAGAAAATTAAAGGTGAATACAGGAAAGAGTAAGGTTATGAGGATAACAAAAAGATTAGGTGATGAAAGATTGAATATCAGATTGGAGGGAGAGAGTATGGAGGAGGTGAATGTATTCAGATATTTGGGAGTGGACGTGTCAGCGGATGGGTCTATGAAAGATGAGGTGAATCATAGAATTGATGAGGGGAAAAGAGTGAGTGTGCACTAGGAGTCTGTGGAGACAAAGAACTTTGTCCTTGGAGGCAAAGAGGGGAATGTATGAGAGTATAGTTTTACCAACGCTCTTATATGGGTGTGAAGCATGGGTGATGAATGTTGCAGCGAGGAGAAGGCTGGAGGCAGTGGAGATGTCATGTCTGAGGGCAATGTGTGGTGTGAATATAATGCAGAGAATTCGTAGTTTGGAAGTTAGGAGGAGGTGCGGGATTACCAAAACTGTTGTCCAGAGGCTGAGGAAGGGTTGTTGAGGTGGTTCGGACATGTAGAGAGAATGGAGTCGAAACAGAATCACTTCAAAAGTGTATCAGTCTGTATGTGGAAGGAAGGCGGGGTAGGGGTCTGGCCTAGGAAAGGTTGGAGAGAGGGGGTAAAGGAGGTTTTGTGTGCGAGGGGCTTGGACTTCCAGCAGGTATGAGTGAGCGTGTTTGATAGGAGTGAATGGAGACAAATGGTTTTTAATACTTGACGTGCTGTTGGAGTGTGAGCAAAGTAACATTTATGAAGGGGTTCAGGGAAACCGGCAGGCCGGACTTGAGTCCTGGAGATGGGAAGCACAGTGCCTGCACTCTGAAGGAGGGGTGTTAATGTTGCAGTTTAAAAACTGTAGTGTAAAGCACCCTTCTGGCAAGACAGTGATGGAGTGAATGATGGTGAAAGTTTTTCTTTTTCGGGCCACCCTGCCTTGGTGGGAATCGGCCAGTGTGATAATAAAAATAATAATAATGAATGTAAATCAGCTCTGTGTCTTCCTTTGCGGATGACACCCGAATTGCCATGGCAGTATCCTCCATTGAAGACACTGCGAGACTCCAAGTGGACATCAACCAAATCTTTAAATGGGCCGCAGAAAACAATGTGAAGTTCAATGAAGAGAAATTTCAATTACTCAGACTTGGAAAATTTAAGGAAATCAAAACTATATCAGAGTATAAAACAATTTCCAACCACACAATAGAGCAAAAAACTAATGTGAAGGACCTGGAAGTGGTAATGTCAAAAGTTCTCACCTTCAAAGATCACAACAGTGTATCTACCACATCTGCTAGGAAAATGATAGGATGGATATTGAGAACCTTCAAAACTAGGAATCCCAAGCCCATGATGATTCTTTTCAAACTGCTTGTTCTGTCTAGACTGGAATATTGCTGTAAATTAACAGTGCCTTTCAAGGAAGGTGAAATTGCTGACCTGGAGAATGTACAGAGAATGTTCATGGCACACATAAGTACAATTAAACCTAGATTACTGGGAACAGTTGAAGATCCTTGACATGTATTCCTAGGAATGCAGGTGAGAAAGTTACATTGTAGCATACCAAGATAAAACCATTCCCATTACTAAATTACACTAATTGTAATACTGTTGTTTTTGCTACCTCATTGTTATAAATCTTATTAATTATAACATTTTTAATTACCTAACTTTTGTAATAATGTGAATTAATTAGCATTAGAATGTACCACTCCATAACCTGTATCATTATTGAGTAGGCAGTAAGAATTAGGATTAGTCTGCCCAGAATATCTATTCATGCTAGTGGCTTTCTTTGTACTTCATATTTTGTAAATATGTAGACCACACATTGTAAACTTTGCAATGATATAAAAATTTTGAATCTATGTTACTATATTTTATTCAGTGTTATCCCTTCTTATATTGAATATCCAAGGGAGCTTTTGACTATAAAATACTATAAGAAGTTTATTTTTTCTTATAGATGCACAATACTCTTATTAATATTTGACACAGATGTTGTGTGGTCGATTAAAAGAGTTGTGTTTAGAGGGCGGCCTCTTCTCCGATGTAATGTTCCAACTGGAGGACGGTACCACAGCAGCTCACCGTCCCTTACTAATGGCTCGCTGTGACATGATGCATGCAATGTTCTCAGGAGACTTCAGAGAAAGTAATGCCAAGGTGGTAAGTGCAACCCTTACACCAAATTTATTTTTTTTATTCTTCTGGCTCTTAAAGATTATTATTATTTTCAGTGTTATTATTATTATTAATCTCTCTGCAGTGGGAACCTACAGTGGATGCCAGAACTTTTCATTTTCTTCTGAGGATTTTATTTATAACTTCAGAATGCTTGGACTGATCAACTTAAAATATTCAGTAGTGATGTATAGTGTCTTGAGAAAGGTTTTATTGTTGTTGACATCCCCAGGTGTCTGTTCTTTTGTCAGCTTTATAGATTTTGATTGTGGGCCTTGTGAGTTTAATTTACCAACTTCGTAAAATAAATTATTTTCTGTACAATAACAAGAGAATGCCTCTTCTGATCAGCTTCAGACCTTAAGTATTTTACATAGAGAAAGGGATATTGGCAGTTTGGAGGGATATGTTGTGTATCTCTATACATATATGCTTCTAAACTGTTGTATTCTGAGCACCTCTGCAAAAGCAGTGATAATGTGTGAGTGTGGTGAAAGTGTTGAATGATGATGAAAGTATTTTCTTTTTGGGGATTTTCTTTCTTTTTTTTGGGTCACCCTGCCTCGGTGGGAGACGGCCGACTTGTTGAAAAAAAAAAAAAAAAAAAATAATGCAATATAATATCTTTATTTTTACAAGTACATAGACAAAGTATACAGGCCTATCTGACATCAGTGAACTACTGCTATATAGAAAGCCGCTTATTATGCAGAGAATTTCGGGCAAATTAGATCATTTTTTCCTGGGATATGGCCCACACCAGTCGACTAATGCCCAGGTACCCATTTTACTGATAGATGAACATAGACAACCAGTGTAAGGAAACACGCTCAATGTTTCTACCCTCACCGGGAATCAACCCCTGACATTCACTGTGTGAAGCAAGAGCTTTAGCCACCAGGCCAAGGGCCACCATGAATTGATCTTGGGCTCTGGAAAGGCCAGTTTACCAAATTTGTTGTAGAAATTTGAAAAATTTAAAAATTAGCTCTCTTTGCATAAAACATCGACAGACAAACAACTTTATTTCTATAAAGAGGCACACTGTACAGAATATAATTATGGTAGAATACATGTATAAACTACTTTATAGAAGCCCCTTGTTATGCAAGGCATTCTTATGAATACAGGCATTGATCCTGATGTAAACTTTTTCTTAAATGAATTATGCGAATCAAACAACAACTGTAATTATTATACAACAGACCAAGCAAAGACATTACTCAGAGCAAACAATAACATAACTATCTTTAATTACAATGTCAGATCCCTGAGCAAACATTATGATGACCTCACAGCATTACTCAATTCCCTTTATTCCACACTCACAGAAACCTGACTAAAACCTGGTATTACAGATGTCTATGCCATTCCTGGTTACACAGCCATACACAACTGTAGGACAGACCAGTTGAGGGTGGAACAGCTGTATACTACTCAAATCAACTTGAATGTACCTATAAATCTTGCACAAGGGATGAGCATGGTGAATATATCATAGCGAAAACCCCTCACAGTTATGAACATTTACAGAGTACCACAGTCAAACATTTACCACTTTAGTGAAAAATTAGGAAACTTGATAACTGATGCACATATGAACAAAGACCACCTACTGCTAACAAGAGATTTCAACATAGATCTACTACATGACCAGGACCCACAAGTAACTGAATTCACAAACACTATGAGCAACTGCTTGTTGCTACCAACAATATCTAAACCTACAAGAATCTCCAAGACCAGTGTCTCTTTAATAGACCACATCTGAACTAACACCATATCCCCTTTAAAATCAGGCATAATCATGGGCAACACCACAGACCACTACCCAACCTTTCTCAAAACCAATCTAAGTAAATTGCCCCAAGACATTACTAAAGTTACCTTCAGACTACATAATGAGACAGCTGTAAATAACTTTATAGCAGCTATGAATAACATTGACTGGCAAAATGAGCTCAAAACATATACAGATATGAATGAATGTATAAATAATTTTCTTAAAAAACCCATTACCTCTATAACAAACATTGCCCTAGGAAAACTAAACAGATCACAGCTAAGAGACTGAATAGTCCCTGGCTAACACCCAGCATCCTTAAATCCATTAATACAAAGCACCAATATGAAAAACAGTACAAAATGGGTCAAATGACTAGAGACCAGTCAAAACACTATATTATGAAACACTGTATTATGAAAATAGACTACGAACCATCAAAGGTGATATGAAAAATACCTGGAAAACTCTATCAGAAATTCTTGGAACTAAAAAGATATCCAAAAACAAAACAGTCAAATTAACAAAATCAGACAAACCCCTACTCTTACCAACTGAAACAGCAAACAGACTCAGTGTTTTCTTCTCCACCATAGGAAAGAACCTAGCAAGCAAAATCCTAAACTCAAACACCCGTCCATCTGACTACCTCATGAGTACCTACCCAAACACACTATTCCTAGCTCCAACCAACCCAACAGAAGTCTCGCTCATCATCAACACCCTTAAAAACAAGGCAGGAGACATAAACAACTTGCCAAATTTTATGTACAAAAAAACTTCTCAAGTATTGTCACCAATTATTGCAACACTCTTTAACAAATCCATTGAATCCTCCACCTTCCCAACAATTCTCAAAATAGCGAGGGTCACTCCAATACACAAAGGAGGTGAACAAGCAGACTTAAATAACTATAGACCAATACCTAACTTACCACTCCTCTCTAAAATCTTTGAAAAATTAATACATAGACAGATCTATTCCTGCCTTGTCTCACATAACATACTAAACCCCTGATAGTTTGGATTCAGGAATAATAAAAGCACAAATGATGCTATCATACACATGCTAGAACTAATATATACCGCTCTTGAAAAGAAAGAGGCCTGCTGAGAATCTTCATTGATTTACATAAAGCTTTTGATACAGTCCACCATGAACTGCTGTACACTAAATTAACACACTATGGTATAAGAGGCCACTCCCTCAACTACCTAAAGTCGTACCTTAGCAACAGAAGCCAATATGTGCACACAAATGGTGCAAGCTCTTCCACACAACCAATCACAGTCGGAGTCCCCCACAGGGAAGCGTCCTTGGACCACTCCTCTTTCTCATCTACATCAACGACCTACCAAATGCATCACAGTTTCTCAACCCCATATTATTTGCAGATGACACTACATATGTCTTATCTCACCCAAACTCAGTCATACTCTCCAACACAGTCAATGCCAAATTACAGAAAATATCTGCCTGGATGATGACTAATAAACTTACACTGAATACTGACAAAACCTACTTCATTCAGTTTGGAAACAAAGCTGCAAATGTTTCACTTACATAATCGCTAAACGGATCACCCGTCACAAGACTCAACGGAGGGAAAATTCCTAGGAATCCACCTTGACAGTCGCTTCAGTTCCAGACACATATACAACAGATAACCAAGAAAATCTCTGAGAATGTAGGTATACTATCAAAGATACAATACTATGTTCCACAATCGGCTCTCCTTGCACTGTATCATTCACTCATCTACCCTTATCTCACATGTGGAATTTGTGCATGGGGATCAACAGAATTAAATCACCTAAGACCACTAATAACCCAGCAAAAGGCAGCAGTCAGAATGATGACAAATTCCCACTCCTGACAGTATACTTCATCAATATTTAAAAGTCTAAATCTGCTCACCATTAAGAACATCCATACTTATTCATGTGCCTACTACATACATAGAACAATACATGCAAACATAAACCCTCCACTCAAACTTTTCATCACCAATCTTAACAGGACACATGACCATAACACAAGACACAGATCTCTTTTTGATATACCCCATGTCCATATCTTACTGTGTAAAAACTCTATGCACATAAAGGGCCCCAAAATTTGGAATTCATTACCAGAAAATACCAAAGTAACTCAGTCTGAAAATCAATTCAAGACTCTTCTCAAAAGCCACCTATTCACCCTAGACTAAATACTCAGTATCAATATCTAACACTACCAATAACTCTACCAATTACCTAAATCTTAAAACTTCATGACCAGACAACCAAGCTCATATATTGACAAATTACCACATGGAAGTATACATACCTACCAAAACCAGTATTGCCCTTCACCAAATTGTAGCAGTCTCATACTGTAAATTACTGAAAACTGCTGTAAACTACTGTAAACTACTCCTGAATCATGTTTCATAAAAAGCATTTTTGAATACATGAATATATCCTTTTGTTTTGTGTAAATTAGATTTACTTATTATTAATAGAACTACTCTACAACTATGATAATTTCTTTAGTGATAAGTAGTCAATAAGCCATTGAATTAAGTCAGCACATAATGCCAAGGCATAATAGAGGCTGTCTTTGCACTGTAACCCATCATTGTAAAAATATAATCTCGATGTACTACTTGCAAAGAAATAAATGAATCTGACTCTGAATCTGATTTCAGGTTGCCTTATAAATACTAGACAATGGGACACATATAGAACTTGAGAATAAGAATACTTAGTTTATACTGTATTGCATGCTGAGTCTGGTGTCAGGTCATATGTGAGGTAATATCTCAGCCTTATAATCCTTCTGCTGTTCTATTATTTTTACAGTTCCTTGAAAATGTGAGAAATCATGAAAGTGCTTGGAAATTCACTAATTTTTACAGTGGTTATTTTGCATATTGTGATATCACCTGTTTACTGTGATCTTATTGCATAGAATAAAAAATATATAGTACAGTATATAATATAGAATAATACGTGTTGAAAAGGAGAAATGTAATATAATGCCATCATTTATTGATATTGTTTTACCCACACAGTGGGATTCATCAAGTCACAAGTGTTGTCAATAATGGATCACATCGTACTACATTTGTCACTTATTTTTCATTGTGTCAGTATTTTACGCTAAGTACCCCAATGGAAATAAGTCTGGGGGTTATCCTGGGTAATTTACACACATGTTACTTGGTGTGATAATTTGTGTAACTGTATTTAGGTGTTTTTTTTTTTTTTTTTTTAACGAGTCGGCCGTCTTCCACCAAGGCAGGGTGACCCAAAAAAGAAAGAAAATCCCCAAAAAGAAAATACTTTCATCATCATTCAACACTTTCACCACACTCACACATTATCACTGTTTTTGCAGAGGTGCTCAGAATACAACAGTTTAGAAGCATATACGTATAAAGATACACAACATATCCCTCCAAACTGCCAATATGTACTTAAATAAACTTACTCCTCTGTAGATAGTAAGTGCATTAACCAAGGTTTTGTTTATCTCAGATAACCTTTCCTGGAGTAAAGCAGCGGACCTTTCACATCTTGGTGCAGTACTTGTACACAGACACTGTCCCGACACTCAAGATTCGTGAGTGTCTTCCCATTGTAGAGCTCGGCAACCGCTTGTGTCTTCCGCGTCTCATATCCTTAGTTGAGATTGAGATCATTGACCTCTTCCAGCGAGTGATCCAGGCTGGAGGTGATGTCAGTGAAGACTGTATTTACCTTCTGGAGCCTCTACAGGTAAGCTTTTGTAAGAATCACTTTATTTTTAGCTTTGTAATTTATTCCATACCTACATGGCAGTGTTGAATGAGGTGATAGAGGTATTCATTGGCAGGGACTAGGTAGACTAACCAGTATATCTGTTAGACCAGAGGGGATTATTATTATTATTATTATCAATCTTTATTATTATTAATACATTATATTTTATTATTATGATAGGTAGTAGGTTGGTAGACAGCAACCACCCAGGGAGGTACTACCGTCCTGCCAAGTGAGTGTAAAACGAAAGCCTGTAATTGTTTTATATGATGGTAGGATTGCTGATGTCTTTTTTCTGTCTCATAAACATGCAAGATTTCAGGTACGTCTTTCTACTTCTACTTACATTTAGGCCACACTACACATGCATTTACAAGCATATGTATACACACCCTTCTGGGTTTTCTTCTATTATTCTTACTAGTTCTTGTTCTTGTTTATTTCCACTTATCTCCATGGGGAAGTGGAACAGAATTCTTCCTCCATAAGCCATGCGTGCCGTAAGAGGCAACTGAAATGCCAGGAGCAAAGGGCTGGTAACTCCTTCTCCTGTATATATTGCTAAATGTACAAGGAGAAACTTTTGTTTTTCTTTTTGGGCCACCCTGCCTCGGTGGGATATGGCCGGTGTGTTGAAAGAAAGAATTATTATGTTATATATTTTTTCAAGTCAACAGCCATTTCCCACCAAGGTAGTGTCCCAAAGAATAAAAGTCACAATCATTCATTTATTTGCTGTCCTTTCTAAAAATATGTGATATTACAAGCACTTCCCTTCCACCTCCAGGACTCAAGTCTGGATAGCCAGTTTCCCTGAATCCCTTCAGAAAAACTGCCTTTTTCACACTCCAGCAGCCTGTCCATTGAAATCAACTTGTCTTCACATTCACTTCTATCTAACACACTCACATAAGCCTGCTGGATGCTCAAGCCTCTAAAATTCAAAGCCTCTTTTACCCCCCTCTCTCCAATTCTTCCTGGGACAACCAATTCCCATCCTGCCTTCCACCCCAAATTTATACACTTTCTTCATCAGCGTATCCCTCTCCACCCTTTCTACATGTCCAAACCATCTCAACTACCCTTTCTTATATATAAGACATCCTCACTGCCTCTAGCCTCCTTCTCCTTCTCTTCCTTGCTGCAGCATTTAAAACTTACTTCACGCCCATATAAAGGTATTGGTACCACTATACTTTGACACATGTCTGTTTTGGCCTCCATAGATAACTTTCCACAGATACTTCAATGCACCACCCACCTTTTTACCCCCTCATCTGTTCTATAGTTCACCTCATCATACATAGGTCCATCTGCTGACATGTCCACTCCCAAATATCTAACTACATACACTTCCTCAGTAGTCCCTCCTTCCAGTATGATATTCAATGTATCATTTCCTTGTAAAATGCTTAGTCTGTTGGGGTCATACAGCACCAAGGGAATGGGAGAGGGGAGACATGATGAGCTTTGATCCAAGGAAGGTGAAGGCAAATTTAAATCATTATCTCAAGTGTGTGTGTGTGTGTGTGTGTGTGTGTGTAAAAAATAATGAGTCAAAGAAACACTGAGCCTACACTGAAAACACAAGGCTTAGAGTACACAAGAAATTCACTGTGAATGTCTCACACACGCAAATGTCTTTAAATGCAGGAAAATGTCTGTAAACGGAAAATTATCACTGAAGTCTGGAGTAGTAGACTGAGTGACTAGTGATGAAAGGAAGACGTCCTGTGCGAGTGATGACGCCTCCTACACTCACATTGTTGTCGAAGAAATGCGCTTTCTAGGTGAACTCACATAACTGGCTTTATCGTTGGCACCAGCTACAATCTCTTGACCAATTATGTGAGCCAAAACAGTACTGGGACCCGGTACAAGAGTGGAAAAAGCCACAGGTAGATGAGTGAAGAGTGGGTGGCGGGTGGGTGAAGGGAGCGTGAGTCACTCGCTGTTGCTCACTGGTGCACACTCCACTCACTACCCACGAAGGTGGCTTAATTAACTAAGCCACAAATGCCAAGGATTGAAGACCACTCTAGCACCATCTGGCATCCAATGGGAGCACAAAGCGATATATGAAACAATACTTCAGAGGAACTTGCGTGGCTTACTTCTTTCTCTCAGTGGGTTAGGAAGCTGGGTTGGCTGACTTTTGGCTTAACCACGGAATGGCTGACTGGGAGACGTTAAGGGTGCACACAGCATGAAGGAGCAGGTGGATGAAGGAGACAGGCTGGATGGTAGGCTGAAGGCAGGCTGACTAGCGTTATCAACTTCCACAGTCCTGGCTTATTGACTGGCTTAATTGCAAAATCCGGGGTCAAAACCCCCCAGAGATTGAAGCAATTAGCACACGAACTAAGCCAGGAAGCTTGAAAAGTGGCTGCAACAGGCTTGCAGGCTAGAGTACACAGGGGGAGGAGAGTGAGGTAACTGCTAGCTGGAGGTGGCAGACGGTTCACCTCTGACCTGCCGGCAACCCACAAACAGTCTTCTAACGTCTGAAATACCCTTAAATCCACGCCCACACCGCTGTCACCAATTTATCATGTGGGTTTCGATAACGTGGATGGGGTAAAAATACTCACCTAGGCTGGTTTGTACGTATAATATAAAACGGGAAGTATGGGAAGCGCCAACAGCCGACCTGCCTCTCTTTGCTCCCTATCTTCGACTGACCCACAAGTGCCTACAGGGTGAGGGTGTTTGAAATTCTGCTATGGTCAGCAGCAATATAAATAACAGTCAATGATTCACGCAGACGGTTGGTAGTGAGTCATCTACTGGTACACTGGTTACTGGTAACTGGTTACTAGGAACTGGTACTACTACTGAGATGTGTGTGTGTGTGTTGTGTGTGTGTGTGTTTTGTGTGTGGGGTGTGTGTGTGTGTGTGTGTGTGTGTGTGTGTGTGTGTGTGTGTGTGTGTGTGTGTATGTATGTATGTGTGTGTGTGTTTGTGTGTGTATCATCAAAGCACTTGTTGGGTAGACCAGAGTGAAGATGAGTGATATGAGTGGTGTCTAGGATGTGACATGTACATAAGCAAGGTAATATATATCAAGGAGCTCAGGAAACCAGTTGGGAAAGACAGGGCCTGTACTCAGAAAGTCAGGTAATTAGAGTACATTTTAGTGGGTCAATACTGGATAACAATATTTGTGGTTTCCAGAAAAGGCAGCCTGAGTATGAGTTATAGTGTATGTTTTCTTCTCTCGATCATTCATCCAGGGTGGGAACAACAAATAATGTCTGCATATCTTTGTAAATTATGCAAAGAATTCAGAGCATGGTGATTAGAAGATGATGATGTTGAGGTGGTGTGGGCATTTAGAGTGGATGGAGCAGGCTAGGATGATGAAATGGGTACATAAATCGGAGGTAGAAGGAAGGAGTAGGGGTTGTCCCAGGAAGGGCTGGAGAGACAGGGTAAAGATGTTTTAACTGCTAGGTGCATCATATTGCAGTAAGTCAGGTGGTTTTTATTACCTGACATACTGTTGGAGTGTGAGCAAGATAACATTTATGAAAGGATTCAGTTTTAAAAGCTGGATAGCCAGACTTGAGTCCTGGAGGTGGAAAGTATAATGCCTGCACTCTAGATGGGTGAAGATGTTGCAGTTTGGAAGGTCATCTGATATGTGATATGAACATATTTTGGGCAACACAGTGATTGAGCAAATGATAGTGAATGTGTTTCCTCCTTTTTGTATACCCTACCTTGGTGGAAGATGGCTGGTGAATTATAGAAATCTTTGTAAAAAAAAAAAAAAGTTCTCCCTTTGCATAACTGATGATCTTAAGGTCTTCAAACCGTAACTAATGGGGTTTCCATGTAATTGATATAATGCTATCCAACTTTTGTGCAAATGATGTATCACGTGGAAATAAATATTGATTGATTGATTAAAAAAGTATAAATTCTAGATACTGTGGCATGTCACTTGACCATCTGATGATTTTTACCTAAACAGATGCACAATGCTGACCAGTTAGTGGAGTGGTGCTTGACCTGCATGGCAACTAATTACAATCATGTATGTCACAAGCATGCCAAGCAGCTGAGATCACTGCACCCAGAGAACCAGGCATACCTGAACAGGCACAGATGGCCTCCTGTCTGGTTAGTTCTCAAGCTTGTTTATATACTATTATTTACTATTCTTCAATAATTCCAGTGATAACATTTCTCTTCTAATATGTATGTACAGTACTATACTGACTAATAGTAATTTCCAGATATATTTGGGTAGATTTTTAGGTTTTACCTTGGTAAATATGCTATGCATAACAGGGGCTTTCCAGGAGTACTATGAAATGTCATCCACTCTTGTAAAACTATGTCTCTTGTGAAAATATAGACAGACATGTATAATGGCAGCAGATAAATGGTGTGATGATACCAAGAAGCTGTGGATAAAAGCTTTTAGGTAAAAGAACACATGTGAAACTAATGAGACATTGTATTGTGTCATATTAGTTGCATTTGTGTCCTTTTACCTAACGTTCTGTCGGTAATTCTACCAACATTATTACACTTATGTAAAGTTCAGGACATTTCTTAAAGGAAACATTTAGTGTATTAAGATAGACACTTCCTTTAATAAATGCCATGAAGTGTACGTATGTGTCTGTATTGGCCAGTGTGAGTACAAAGACACACACAACAAGCATATACTGGGACAACGTTAAAGCTCTACCCTGAGCAAAACACTGCTCTAGTAGAAGCTTATTTAGCATATTCTATCTTCATTACCACAGCTGTTCTAGATGTTACATAATAGTTATTTTCATCATGAATGAACAAAGTTGTACTGAGAGATTATAAGCAGAAGCTCTCTGCATGGATAGCAACCACACTATTGTCAATATATGACAAGAAGGGAAAAGTGTGCAGAAGTAGCTCGTTTTAGAGTAAAATATGTACCATTTTTGGTGTGTACTTTACTGCCTAAAGTTACAGGAATAATACACAAATAACCTATGTCAGCGTTTCAGTCCGACTTGAACTGAAACGTCGTCATAAATTTCATTCTCCTATGTGTGGGTTATTTGTGTATTGTTCCAGTCAAAATATTGTGTCTTTTTATTCTTTACAAGAATAACTTACACAATTTGAATTGCTGGAGTGTATCTCAGTACAGAACTTGTTCCTAAGATCATCTTCATTAGAGAATTAATTTACAGGTTCACAGCTCTAAGTAATTTTGAGCATCATGCATAAGGTATAAGGTGAAGTTGTAGCCAGTTGTTAGTCTACAAGATGTTGTAGACAGTTGTTAGTCTACAAGGTGAAGTTGTAGACAGTTGTTAGTCTACAAGGTGAAGTTATAAGTAAGTAAGTTTATTAAGGTATACACAGATATAGTTACATAGATTATCATACATAGCAGCATATGTGTAGAGAACCTGGGATAACCCAAAAAAGTCAGACAAGTAAAGGTAAAGTTGTAACCAGTTGCTAGTCTACAAGGTGAAGTTGTAGTTGTTAGTTTACAAGGTGAAGTTGTAGACAGTTGTTAGTCTACAAGGTGAAGTTGTAGCCATTTGTTAGTCTACAAAGTGAAGTTGTAGACAGTTGTTAGTCTACAAGGTGAAGATGTAGCCAGTTGCTAGTCTACAAGGGGAAGTTGTAGTGAGTTGTTAATCTACAAGGTGAAGTTGTAGCCAGTTATTAGTCTACAAGGTGAAGTTGTAGACAGTTGCTAGTCTACAAGGTGAAGTTGTAGCCAGCTGTTAGGAGACAAAGTGAAGTTGTAGTCAGCTGTTAGGCAACAAAGTTAAGTTGTAGCCAGCTGTTAGTCTTCAGAGTGAAGTTGTAGTTAGCTGATATTATGCTAACACCACAAGACTTTGAAATTGCAATAAATGAAAATGCCCATGCACTCTGCCCCAAGCCCAGACTTGTGGAACTCTGTGTTTGTCAAGAACTGCAAGAAGCCCTTTTCACATGCCTCTAGCATTCTTTGGAGAGAGAGCATGAACATAAGGGTCATCCCACGTTTCTATAAAGAACAGACATAGCCCCACTCTGCAAAGAAGGCAGTAAAGCAATTGCAAAGAATTTCAGACCAATAGCACTAACATCCCACATCATAAATATCTTTGGAAGGGTTCGAAGAAGTAAGATCACCACCCAGTTAGATACCCATCAGTTGCACAACCCAGGGCAGCATGGGTTTAGAGCAGGTCACTCCTGCCTATCCCAACTATTGGATGCTCTGGAGGACAAACAAAATGCAGATGTAATATACACAGACTCTGTGAAAGCTTTTGACAAGTAGCACACAATAATAATGTAATAGCACACAAAGTGTGTGATAAAGGAATAACAGGAAAAGTTGGTAGATGGATCTATAACTTCGAAACAAACAGAACACAAAGAGTAGTAATAGTAAACAGAGAAAGCTACAGTGAAAAGCTCTGTCCCACAAGGTGCAGTACTCGCTCCCATCCCGTTCCTCATCCTCATATCCGACAAAGACAGAGATGTAAGCTACAGCATTGTCTTCCTTTGCAGATGACACCTGAATTTGCATGACAGTGTCATCCATCACAGACACTGAAAGTCTCCAAGCTGACATCAATGAAATCTTTCAGTGGGCTTCAGAAAACAATTTGAAATTCAGGGAAGACATTTTAATTACTCAAGGAAATAAAAACCACACAATAGGGTGAAAAACTAATGTGAAGGACCCATGAGTGATAATGGCAGAGGCTCTCACCTTCAAAAATCACAGCAATGTATCTGCCACATCTGCTAGGAAAATGATAGGATGAATAATGAGAACGTTAAAAGCTAGGGGTGCCAAGCCCATGATGATTCTCCTCAAATCGCTTGTTCTCTCTAGGCAGGCAAAATTGCAGACCTGGGGAATGTACAGAGAACTTTCACGGCATGTATAAGCACAATAAAGCACTTAAATTACTGGGAACAGTTGAAGTCCCTTGATTTTTACTCCCTGGAATGCAGGCGAGAATGATACATGATAACATACACTTAGAAAATCCTAGAGGGACTAGTCCCATATCTGCACACAAAAATCACTCCTTACAACAGCATAAGACTTGGCAGGAGATGCAACATTTTCCCAATGAAAAGCAGGGGTACCACAAGTACACTAAGAGACAACATAGTAAGAGCCAGAGGCCCAAAACTGTTCAGCTGCCTCCCAGCATACATAAGGAGGATTACCAATAGACCCTGGCTGTCTTCAAGAAGGCACTGGACAGGCACCTGAAGTCAATTCCTGACTAGCTGGGCTGTGGCTCATACGCCGGTTTACATGTGGCCAGAAGCAACAGCCTGGTTGACCAGGCCCTGAACCACCGCAAGGCCTGGTCACAGACTGGACCGCAAGGGCATTGACCGCCAAGGCATTGACAGCCAAAACCCCATCCTTGTATGCTCTAGGTATGCAACTCTCATTTGGATGGTTGATGTGACTTCTTGAGTGACTAGTTGTAAAATATGTTTCATTTGCAAGAGAGTAGAATAATTACTCAAAATGATACCCCAGTATCACACTGCTGATGGCTCTTCATCTTGTATATTAGTTGTTATTTGGCTTCTCAGAGAGTTGAACCAGGCAACTGACACTTAAAATGGCCTGCATAACATAGGGTTATTGATGTTCCTCCAGTGTTACCTGGAGGGTGTTTCAAGGGTCAATGCTTTCGCGACCTGGTCCATGACCAAGCCCGGTTGGTCAGGTACTGACTTTAAGTGCCTGTCCAGCTACCTCTTGAAACCTCTGCTGAGATGAGAGGTCCGACCAAGGCAGGGTAAGGCTTGTGATAAATATTATTATATTCATGGGAAGCACTAAAGCCATAAAGGTCATATGGCACCTGGGGAAAGGGATGTAATTAGGTTTGACCTCAGGTCGAACCTAATTGCCCAGAGAAGAAATTGAACCTTTCCTGGTCCAAACACAGTCAATTAGAGGGACCCTTCCCAGAATTATTCATCTCTCTCCCAGAATTATTCACCTCTCTGTATGCAAATTCTATGGTATTTTATTCTCACAAAAGAGGCTTTAACAGGTCAGTGTGACACAGCATTGTGTACAATGTTAGCACTCTGTCATACATTACCAGACCTTGCTTACCTCCATATCAACATCTTTTTAAAAATAATAACATCCTGTTATCTTACATGCTGGCAAACCTGCCATTCTAATACAAAGGTAGAGTATTGTATTTTGTGGATCGAGAGCCTTTCACCAGTCTCAGTAGCCCCTTGAAATGAGTCCTGAGTTAAGTTGCTGGGCATTTATCTTCTCTGGGGGGGCAGGTAATCCATCAGAGTGGTTTATACTCAGTGTGAGAGTGCAGGCGATCCATGAAAGTGGTGTATACTAAGAGTGGGAGTGCAGGTGATCCATGAGAATGGTGTATACTTAGAGTGAGAACACAGGTGAGCTATGAAAGTGGTGTATACTCAGTGTGAGAATGCACTTGTTCCTCATACTGATATGCAGCTACTGTTAACAAGCAAGCATGGTACACATTTAAACAAGTGTATTGGCTGCCATGCTTACAAGGTTTACCATATAAGACTTTGTAGTCATTAGAGTAAAATACTATCTCCAAGATATCAATGCTCGTACTAGCCTCAGTAGTGTCTTCAAGCTGTCTAGAGACATCATCATCATCTCTGTGTTACCAATAGCAAATGCAACATGACATCACTTGCCTCAGGTAGATGTTACCTCAGGGCAGAGGGCAACTCTTCTCTTGTATAAATAAGGGCTGGAGTGGAGTCATCTCTTTAGGTATGGGATTCTGAGGCACAACATTAAGGCTGCAACAGCATGCTATCTGTGACACTTCTGCTATGTTAAATTGATTATGTATGAAAATACAGAAGCTCCCTCAGCTATGAATGTCTGAATTATGATAAGCAACACCTACACTTGAGAGCTATGTAAGAAATAATTTTTTACTTCAGTTAGTGAAATGCTTTGATTTTGTGCACGTTTATTTTATGAATATGTGGTGGGCCTTTATTTGTTTGGTAGAGATTGGTAAAGAATTGTGGAAATTATGAGTATAATATGGAATTTGTAAAATATTTCCATGTGCATTTTGCCTACATTGTTTCCTTACTTATGACTGCATTTTTTTTTTTGCAAATAAATACCTGAATCTAAATCTAAAGTTGAATTTATCAACATTTTTTTATTGAGGGACCACAGGGACTTAGAATATGTTTCACCTGTTAGTGGTGCTCAGAAGATTGTTCCAATGCAGGCAGTGTACAGCCATCAGCTGGTAGCTCTCACTCACCACTCTCTCCATTTAACTGTTGTCTGTGTTGTGCCATCGAGTCCTCACCTCTGCCCTTAGATTTTTGCATGACCTTAGCTTCAGTTGGCCCTAGTCTCTTAGGGCCTTATGGCTGTCTTCAGTATTCTTGGCATTTCATGCTTTACATTTGCCTATTAATGGCCATTGGATATGATCTGGTACAATGAACTTGTGGTTGTTGTGTTATCTCTGGCATCCTTGAGTCTTCTTGTGTATGGGGAGTGTTGTCCAGTGCTGCTAGTCACCCCTGTGTGCTTTCTTAACTGCTAATTGCAATTGCTTTCTTAACTGCTAATTGAACCTTTGTGAGTCCTGGTGTGCTGGGTTGTGTTAACACTCCCCAGTGTGTATAGTTTCTTATGTGTGAGTTGAGTAAACAGGGCCCTTGTGTGTACTTGCTGGTGCCTGGTTGTACCTGCCCTCTCAAGAGTAATGTTTTCCTACATGTGCAGGACAACTGGGCTGTTGTGTAGGTCCTGTCATGTCAACATAACCCAATATATAATTTCCCATATACAGTAGGGCCCCACTTATACGACGGGTTAGGTTCCAGTCTGTCGCCGGAAAGCAGACATCGCCAGAAGGCAGAACTCCATTTTTTTCCATTTATAAATGCATATAAATGCCAGACAACAAGTTTACACTAAATTATATTAAGTTAGTAATAGAACTAGGCATTAAAAACACACAAAGTAAAATACAGTCACAGTAAATTCATTACTTATCTTAAAGTATTTGTAATCTTAATGTAGGGAGAGAGGTGAGTAGTACTTATTTGTAGGAAGTCAGGTGCAGGTAGCCCAGGTGCAGGTAGCCCAGGTGTAGGTAGCACTGGCTCCCCGTCTCATACTTAATATACGATATTTAAAACATCCCAGAGAGGTAAAATGCACATACAGTACACTCATTATTTACCTTAAAATATGTGTAGTCTTAATATAGGAAGAGAGGTGAGTAGTATTTATTTGTATAAAGTCAGTGTAGGTAGCCGGTAGGTGTAGCCTGGGCTACACCTACCAGCTACTTACACTGTGGTCCAGAGCCATATTATTAACATCGACATGCCTTGTTCACTGAATTTAATAATTTCTAACAACTACCTTTAGATGCCATCATAAACGAAGGTAGAAGTAATGAATAATTCATGCCAAAAATTGTAAATAAAAGCGGAGTGGGGGAGTGGCTGGGCCAAACGCAGATTCATACACGTTTTCTCTGATGGCTGAACAGAGAAAACGTAATGTTGTTCCTCTACCCGGCTTCACAAGTATTATTATCAGAGCATATAAAATATGCAATAAATGCCAGACAACAAGTTTACACTAACTTATATTAAGTTAGCAATAGAAATAGGCATTAAAAACACAATAAAAGGTAAGATACACACAGAGTACACTTATTACTTACCTTAAAATATTAATATTAATGTGTGAGAGGTGAGTGGCAGGGTGTTTATTGAATAAAATCAGAATGGCACACCATCATCCTCTAACTTGGCACTTAAAGCAAGAGGCTTACGACTTCTCTTTTTATTACAGCTAACCTTAGACGCCATCGTCAATGAGAACCAACTAGTTAACAAAAGAGTAAACGAGAGTGAGAACAAGATACAGAGTTGAGACAATGTAAGAACACAAACTGAACAGGTAGTGGATGATCACTTGGCCAGGCAAAATAAATGCGTATTAGTGTGTCTACTTTTAGTTCATTCACGTCCATTTGTAACAGTTTGTAAAACATTTACCTCAATATTTTTTTATTTTAATAATAATTACCTCACAATACAAATACTCTTACATTGTGTACAAGTTGTACACAGAATAAACAAACAGCAACACACCATTTTTAGAGTGAATGAAGATAATAATATTAATAATAATAATAATAATGATATTATTATTATTATTATTATTATTATTATTATTATTATTATTATTATATTATTATTATTAATAATAATAATAATAATAATAATATTATTATTATTATTATTATTATTTTTTTTTTTTTTCAACAAGTTGGTCGTCTCCCACCGAGGCAGGGTGACCCAAAAAAGAAAGAAAATCCCCAAAAAGAAAATACTTTCATCATCATTCAACACTTTCACCACACTCACACATTATCACTGCTTTTGCAGAGGTGCTCAGAATACAACAGTTTAGAAGCATATACTTATAAAGATACACATATCCCTCCAAACTGCCAATATCCCAAACCCCTCCTTTAAAGTGCAGGCATTGTACTTCCATTTCCAGGACTCAGTCCGACTATAAGGGAAAAATAACCGGTTTCCCTGAATCCTTCACTAAATATTACCCTGCTCACACTCCAACAGATCGTCAGGTCCCAAGTATCATTCGTCTCCATTCACTGCCTATCTAACACGCTCATGCACGCTTGCTGGAAGTCCAAGCCCCTCGCCCACAAAACCTCCTTTACCCCCTCTTTCCAACCCTTTCGAGGATGACCCCTACCCCTCTTTCCTTCCCCTATAGATTTATATGCTTTCCATGTCATTCTACTTTGATCCATTCTCTCTAAATGACCAAACCACCTCAACAACCCCTCTTCTCCCCTCTGACTAATGCTTTTATTAACTCCACACCTTCTCCTAATTTCCACACTCCGAATTTTCTGCATAATATTTACACCACACATTGCCCTTAGACAGGACATCTCCACTGCCTCCAACCGTCTCCTCGCTGCTGCATTTACCACCCAAGCTTCACATCCATATAAGAGTGTTTGGTACTACTATACTTTCATACATTCCCTTCTTTGCCTCCATAGATAACGTTTTTTGACTCCATATATACCTCAACACACCACTCACCTTTTTTCCCTCATCAATTCTATGATTAACCTCATCCTTCATAAATCCATCCGCCGACACGTCAACTCCCAAGTATCTGAAAACATTCACTTCTTCCATACTCCTCCTCCCCAATTTGATATCCAATTTTTCTTTATCTAAATCATTTGATACCCTCATCACCTTACTCTTTTCTATGTTCACTTTCAACTTTCTACCTTTACACACATTCTCAAACTCATCCACTAACCTTTGCAATTTTTCTTTAGAATCTCCCATAAGCACAGTATCATCAGCAAAAAGTAACTGTGTCAATTCCCATTTTGAATTTGATTCCCCATAATTTAATCCCACCCCTCTCCCGAACACCCTAGCATTTACTTCTTTTACAACCCCATCTATAAATATATTAAACAATCATGGTGACATTACACATCCCTGTCTAAGACCTACTTTTACCGGGAAGTATTCTCCCTCTCTTCTACACACCCTAATCTGAGCCTCACTATCCTCATAAAAGCTCTTTACAGCATTTAGTAACTTACCACCTATTCCATAAACTTGCAACATCTGCCACATTGCTCCTCTATCCACTCTATCATATGCCTTTTCTAAATCCATAAATGCAATAAAAACTTCCCTACCTTTATCTAAATACTGTTCACATATATACACATATATTATTATTATTAATAATATTAATAATAATAATAATATTACTATTATTTTTTTTTTTATTATCACACTGGCCGATTCCCACCAAGGCAGGGTGGCCCGAAAAAGAAAAACTTTCACCATCATTCACTCCATCACTGTCTTGCCAGAAGGGTGCTTTACACTGCAGTTTTTAAACTGCAACATTTACACCTCTCCTTCAGAGTGCAGGCACTGTACTTTCCATCTCCAGGACTCAAGTCCGGCCTGCCGGTTTCCCTGAACCCCTTCATAAATGTTACTTTGCTCACACTCCAACAGCACGTCAAGTATTAAAAACCATATGTCTCCATTCACTCCTATCAAACACGCTCACGCATGCCTGCTGGAAGTCCAAGCCCCTCGCACACAAAACCTCCTTTACCCCCTCTCTCCAACCTTTCCTAGGCCGACCCCAACCCTGCCTTCCTTCCACTACAGACTGATACACTCTTGAAGTCACTCTGTTTCGCTCCATTCTCTCTACATGTCTGAACCACCTCAACAACCCTTCCTCAGCCATCTGGACAACAGTTTTGGTAATCCCGCACCTCCTCCTAACTTCCAAACTACGAATTCTCTGCATTGTATTCACACCACACATTGCCCTCAGACATGACATCTCCACTGCCTCCAGCCTTCTCCTCGCTGCAACATTCATCACCCATGCTTCACACCCATATAAGAGCGTTGGTAAACTATACTCTCATACATTCCCTCTTTGCCTCCAAGGACAAAGTTCTTTGTCTCCACAGACTCCTAAGTGCACCACTCACCCTTTTCCCCTCGTCAATTCTATGATTCACCTCATCTTTCATAGACCCATCCGCTGACACGTCCACTCCCAAATATCTGAATACATTCACCTCCTCCATACTCTCTCCCTCCAATCTTATATCCAATCTTTCATCACCTAATCTTTTTGTTATCCTCATAACCTTACTCTTTCCTGTATTCACCTTTAATTTTCTTCTTTTGCACACCCTACCAAATTCATCCACCAGTCTCTCCAACTTCTCTTCAGAATCTCCCAAGAGCACAGTGTCATCAGCAAAGATCAACTGTAACAACTCCCACTTTATGTGTGATTCTTTATCTTTTAACTCCACACCTCTTGCCAAGACCCTCGCATTTACTTCTCTTACAACCCCATCTATAAATATATTAAACAACCACGGTGACATCACACATCCTTGTCTAAGGCCTAATTTTACTGGGAAATAATTTCCCTCTTTCCTACATACTCTAACTTGAGCCTCACTATCCTCGTAAAAACTCTTCACTGCTTTCAGTAACCTACCTCCTACACCATACACCTAAAACATCTGCCACATTGCCCCCTATCCACCCTGTCATATGCCTTTTCCAAATCCATAAATGCCACAAAGACCTCTTTAGCCTTATCTAAATACTGTTCACTTATGTGTTTCACTGTAAACACCTGGTCCACACACCCCCTACCTTTCCTAAAGCCTCCTTGTTCATCTGCTGTCCTATTCTCCGTCTTACTTTTAATTCTTTCAATAATAACTCTACCATACACTTTACCAGGTATACTCAACAGACTTATCCCCTTATAATTTTTGCACTCTCTTTTGTCCCCTTTGCCTTTATACAAAGGAACTATGCATGCTCTCTGCCAATCCCTAGGTACCTTACCCTCTTCCATACATTTATTAAATAATTGCACCAACCACTCCAAAACTATATCCCCACCTGCTTTTAACATTTCTATCTTTATCCCATCAATCCCAGCTGCCTTACCCCTTTCATTTTACCTACTGCCTCACGAACTTCCCCCACACTCACAACTGGCTCTTCCTCACTCCTACAAGATGTTATTCCTCCTTGCCCTACACACGAAACCACAGCTTCCCTATCTTCATCAACATTTAACAATTCCTCAAAATATTCCCTCCATCTTCCCAATACCTCTAACTCTCCATTTAATAACTCTCCTCTCCTATTTTTAACTGACAAATCCATTTGTTCTCTAGGCTTCCTTAACTTGTTAATCTCACTCCAAAACTTTTTCTTATTTTCAACAAAATTTGTTGATAACTTCTCACCCACTCTCTCATTTGCTCTCTTTTTACATTGCTTCACCACTCTCTTAACCTCTCTCTTTTTCTCCATATGCTCTTCTCTCCTTCCATCACTTCTACTTTGTAAAAACTTCTCATATGCTAACTTTTTCTCCCTTACTACTCTCTTTACATCATCATTCCACCAATCGCTCCTCTTCCCTCCCTCACCCACTTTCCTGTAACCACAAACTTCTGCTGAACACTCTAACACTACATTTTTAAACCTACCCCATACCTCTTCGACCCCATTGCCTATGCTCTCATTAACCCATCTATCCTCCAATAGCTGTTTATATCTTACCCTAACTGCCTCCTCTTTTAGTTTATAAACCTTCACCTCTCTCTTCCCTGATGCTTCTATTCTCCTTGTATCCCATCTACCTTTTATTCTCAGTGTAGCTACAACTAGAAAGTGATCTGATTTATCTGTGGCCCCTCTATAAACATGTACATCCTGAAGTCTACTCAACAGTCTTTTATCTACCAATACATAATCCAACAAACTACTGTCATTTCGCCCTACATCATATCTTGTATACTTATTTATCCTCTTTTTCTTAAAATATGTATTACCTATAACTAAACCCCTTTCTATACAAAGTTCAAAGGGCTCCCATTATCATTTACACCTGGCACCCCAAACTTACCTACCACACCCTCTCTAAAAGTTTCTCCTACTTTAGCATTCAGGTCCCCTACCACAATTACTCTCTCACTTGGTTCAAAGGCTCCTATACATTCACTTAACATCTCCCAAAATCTCTCTCTCTCCTCTGCATTCCTCTCTTCTCCAGGTGCATACACGCTTATTATGACCCACTTTTCACATCCCACCTTTACTTTAATCCACATAATTCTTGAATTTACACATTCATATTCTCTTTTCTCCTTCCATAACTCATCCTTCAACATTACTGCTACCCCTTCCTTAGCTCTAACTCTCTCAGATACTCCAGATTTAATCCCATTTATTTCCCCCCATCGAAACTTCCCTACCCCCTTCAGCTTTGTTTCGCTTAGGGCCAGGACATCCAACTTCTTTTCATTCATAACATCAGCAATGATCTGTTTCTTGTCATCCGCACTACATCCATGCACATTCAAGCATCCCAGTTTTATAAAGTTTTTCTTCTTCTCTTTTTTAGTAAATGTCTACAGGAGAAGGTGTTACTAGCCCATTGCTCCCGGCATTTTAGTCGCCTCATACGACACGCATGGCTTACGGAGGAAAGATTCTTTTCCACTTCCCCATGGACAATAGAAGAAATAAAGAAGAACAAGAGCTATTTAGAAAAAGGAGAAAAACTTAGATGTATGTATATATATATGTGTATGCATGTGCGTGTCTGTGAAGTGTGACCAAGGTGTAAGTAGGAGTAGCAAGATATCCCTGTTATCTAGCATGTTTATGAGACAGAAAAAGAAACCAGCAATCCTACCATCATGCAAAACAGTTACAGGTTTCTATTCCACAGTCATCTGGCAGGACGGTAGTACTTCCCTGGATGGTTGCTGTCTACCAACCTACTACCTACTATTATTATTATTATTTATTATAAAAAGCACTAAACCCACAAGGGTCGTGAATTGCTAGGCATATGAAAAGAATATTTTTCTACAGTTACCCCCGAGTGTTTGACTAGAGAAAACGTAATTCTTCCGACACCACCTACACAGCTGCTTTGTAAACAAATCTCATATTTACATCAATTTTTATTCTGAGTGTATGTATCATGTTTATATGCTATGTAATGGGTTTAATATATAATTTTGAGGAAAATATCATAGATGGATTAATGAAAATGCCTATATTGATGTAAAATAAGACATTTAGTGTGCCCAAGAGTGGTTATTATTACGTAGTATTGGCGTCATGAGTAGAGAGAGACTTAGTGATTTTAATGTGTACCTGCACACCAGCACAGTGTGTAAGTATATTTAGGTACAGGTACACATAAATATAATTATCAGAGTACATATAAAATATGCAGTAACTTTAAAACACTTGAAATTTTGGAAAGTTTCCAGACATAATAGATGTGGTCACGGAAAATGTAAACAAACCGGGTGGGGGGTGCCATATTTAAAAGACCGCTTGCCATATAGCAAATTTTGGTCATAATTTGACATCGCCGTATTAGCGGAACACCGTAAGGTGAAATGCCGTAAAGCGTTTCTTGTGTTGTACTGTGTTCTAGCCAATTTTAATGTTTTTATTGTATGTGAAAGAGGCATAAATAGATGCTTGCATAGGTTCTTTTGTGCAAGGTTTTGGCTGTTCTCAGTACTGCTTATTTGTATGAAGTGTTAAAAAAAGGCTGTTTTCTGAACTTTGTTGGGCAAGAGATGGTTTCTCCTGTGTTCTTTCGTGTGTGTTTGATGCATAATCATCTCAATTGATTTGGCTAATGCTGGGCCACTTTTGGGGCTGATCCCTGCCCATTATTATTATTATTATAATCAAAAGGAAGCACTAAACCTACTAGGGTCATACAGCACTGCAGGGTAGGAATTGATGTAAGATCTAAGGATAAATAAGGGTAGAGATGACAATAAAGGTGAAGTTAGGAGGGGCTGTGAGGAGTGCTAAAGGAAGGATTATCAAAGTTTGTGTAATAAATTAGTTGCTGTCAAAAAGTTGAAGGAGTCTGTGTCAAATGTGGGTCCATCAGCAAGGAGGGAAAATAAAGTAAGGGCATTAAAGCAGTGATGACGTTGGAGGAAAATTCTGCATGCTCGTTGATAGACAAGACAGTCCAACCTCGGTATCGATGACAATAGACATGTAGACATAGAAAAATGCGAGTGAGAAGATTAAGTAAGTACGTAAGTAAGTAGTTTATTCAGGTATACACAAATGCAGTTACATAGATTATCATACATAGCAGCATATGTGTAAAGTACCTAAAGATAACCCAAAAAAGCCAGACAGAGTGACTTATTTCCATTGGGGTCCTTTTACCTTATTATTATAATATAATGGTGATAATATCTTATTATTATTCTATAAAGGAGATAACATCTTATTCAAATTCAATTCAAATTCAAAGTTTATTCTCTATAAGGATTACAATGCTGAGTTTACAGAAATTTGGTTATTGTGTGGTTTACATGTAGTAAAATTGTGATTACAGAGTGTACCACTAGAACGCTTAGCATGGCTAGGCATTTCGGGCAGACTTAGTTTTATTCTTAATTGTAAAATATTACAAATTATGAGGTAAGTTGGTATTATGGCTAAGTGACTAAATACTAGTTTGTGAGTTTAGCAATGTGAATGCTTTTGTTTTGGCACAGTACATAGTTTCAGTATTGGAGTATCACAGGATTCATTATTTTAAGATTGAGATTAATATTTCTGTTTATGGTCAAATGGGTGAGTGAGTGTAAGTGTGAACCACCCCAGGTGGTATTCGTGTAGTTAGTTGACGGGGTGTATCAGGGAGATAAGATGTTTTCTAATGGTAGTTTTGAAGGTGATGAATGTGTCTGCAGTTCTAGAGTTCTCAGGTAGGGTATTCCAGATTTTAGGGCCTTTGACATACATTGAATTTTTGTAAAGGTTTAGTCGGACACGGGGAATGTCGTAGAGATGTTTGTGTCTGGTGTTATGCCTGTGGGTTCTGTCACAACTATCAAGAAAGCGTTTTAGGTCAAGGTTGATATTAAAGTTTAAGGCCCTGTAGATGTAGATTGCACAGTAGTAAGTGTGGATGTACTGAACTGGGAGTAAGTTTAGGTCTATGAAGAGTGGGGGGGGGTGTTGCCAGGGATGGGATTTAGTGATTATTCTTACTGCAGCTTTTTGTTGGGTTATTATTGGCTTTAGGTGTGTTGCTGCAGTTGATCCCCAAGCACAAATAGCATAGGTGAGGTATGGATAAATGAGTGGTATAGTGTGAGAAGGGCATTTTGTGGCACGTAGTATCGTATCTTGGAGAGGATCCCAACCGTTTTGGATACTTTTTTGGTTATATGCTGGATATGGGTGCTGAAATTCAGGTTGTTGTCAAGGTATAAGCCTAGGAATTTGCCCCCATTATTTCTGGTAATTAGTTAGAGTGTTGTCAATCTTAATGTTAATTTGTGCATCTCCTGCTCTGCTACCAAACATAATATAGTAGGTTTTTGTCAGTGTTAAGCATAAGTTTATTGGCTGTCATCCAAGTCGATATTTTAATCAGCTCCTCATTCACAATGGTGTTGAGGGTGGCAAGATTAGGGTGAGAGATGACATAAGTTGTGTCATCAGCAAAGAGAAGGGGTTTCAGGTGTTGGGATATGTTTGGAAGGTCATTGATGTATATGAGGAAGAGCAGGGGACCAAGGACACTTCCCTGCGGAACTCCAGTATCAAGTGGCCGTGTTGCTGATGCTGTGTCTTTAATGGTGACGTACTGATACCTATTAGTAATGTAAGATTTGAAATAAGCAAGCGCATGGCCTCTTATACCGTAATGATCAAGTTTGTGGAGTAGGATGTCGTGGTCTACTGTGTCAGAAGCTTTTCTTAGGTCAATAAAAATTCCTAGTGGATATTCCTTATTTTCAAATGCTGTGTAAAGCAGATCTAGCATTTTTATGATTGCATCATTAGTGCTTTTATTTTCCTGAATCCAAATTGGCAGGGTTGAGTATGTTTTGAGCCGTTATAAATGAATACAGTCTCCTGTGCACGAGTTTCTCAAAGATTTTGGATAGCAATGGTAAGTTAGATATTGGCCTATAGTTGTTTAAGTCTGTAGGGTCACCACCTTTATGTATTGGTGTAACCCTTGCCATCTTGAGTAGTTTCGGGAAGGTGCTAGTCTCTAGTGACTTGTTAAAAAGTAATGAAATAGCATGCGAAAGGACATGGGCCGCTCGCTTGTACAGTAATGGTGGGACATGAGACAGATTCCCCGAGTTATTTTTAAGTGACTTTATAATCTCAGTGACTTCCGTGGGCTCAGTTGGTGCAAGATAGAAGGAATTAGGGAAATTCCCATCTAGGTAGTCCTTGGCATGGCATTGTATGTGGGATTTTACTGGCGAGATTAGATCCTATGGTTGAGAAGAAGTCGTTTATCTTGTTAGCTGTGTCAGTGGGATGTAGTGATGTTTCATTAGGTTTAGTTAGGACAATATTCTTGGTTTTTCTCAGTTTGTGGGTCCCTAGAATCTGAGAGAGTGTTTTCCAGGTCATTTTTATATCTCCTCTAGTGTCTGTGAATCTACTGGAGTAGTATAGTTGTTTGGCTTTCTTTATTACTTTGGTGAGAGCTGATGAATAGTGTTTAAGAATATCTTTGTGTATTAAGCCCTGTCTATATTGCTTTTCATATTGGTGTTTCTTGTCAATGGATTTTCAGAATGGTGCTGGTTAGCCATGGGCAACCAAGCCATTTGTTTGTGATCTGTTTTGTTTTTATAGGACAATGTTTGTTGTATAGCCTTAGTAATTTGTTAAGAAAAATGTCTGTCCAGTCATCAATACCATTGGCCTTGGAGAATTCTGTAGGCCAATCAACAGTCTCTAGGTCAGCAGTGAACTTCCTTACTGAGGCCTCGTCATGGAGTCTAAATGAGACTTTGTTGTATTCAAGTGGTGGTTTACTAATGTTTGTCAGGAGGAAGGTAGGGTAGTGGTCTGTAGTGCTATCTGTGTTTATCCCTGATTTAAGGGGGGCTAGTATATTGGTCCATATGTGGTCTATTATGGTTGCACTTGTCTCAGTGAGCCTGGTTGGTTTAGTTATTGTTGGTATGAGAAGTGTGTTGTTCATATTGTTGATGAAATCAGTTACAGGCTGATCATCTAGTAAGCCAAGGTTGATGGTGAAGTCTCCAGCTAAGAGAAGGTGGTGCTTATTCATTATCATACTATTACGACTGTCTACTACACGAAGGTCATTAAGACTATCTACAATACGAGGGTCATTACTAGGAATAAGGTAAAATTACACATGTGTTAGCTTAAAAAATAAAAAAAATAATTCACCTCCCTTTCTGTAGCTACATTCATCAGACACCTTTTGGCTCTCTTCTTGAACTGGTTCATGCTATGACTGGCTTTGACATGTGCAGGCAGTCTGTTCCATTCCTTTATTGCTGTACAATAAAAGGTGTTTGAAGCCTGGCCACTAACTGTGGGTACTACAAAGTTGTGTTCTCTCTCCCTAGTACTATGATTGCTTTGGTTCCCAGCCTTGACAAAATTGGCAGCAAGATAATCTGGACACTGTTTGTGAGCAATTTTATGAACATGATTTAGCCTCAGTTGTTTTACTCTGTCTTCAACATTCAGCATATCCATTTGCTGTAATTCATCCTGGCCTGTATGCTCTCTTGGACCCAGGTCCAGGATGAATCTTATCATTTTGTTCTGGGTGCTTTGCAGTCTATCTTTCAGTTTTTTTTGTCAAGGCAGAGTACCATGAAGAACAAGTGTAATCCATATGACATTGTATAAGGGCTAGATATAGAGTCCTGCGAGCCTCAGTAGGCAGACACTGTGCTTGTCTATAGAGGGATTTCAGTCTAGCATTTGCTTTCTTTACTACACTGTTCCCTTTCAATTCTCCTGACATGCATGGGTCAAAGGGGATTCCCAGATATCTTACTGAGGAAACTGAGGTGATGGGCTCCCCATTACACTGGATATTAACCCTTTGAGGGTCGACAGGTCCTCTCAGAGACTCGTTCTCAGGGTCGGCCAAATTTCAAAAAAAAAAAAAAAATGTTCTTATGAAAAAATAGAGTTTTTTTTTTAAATACAGTGGACCCCCGGTTAACGATATTTTTTCACTCCAGAAGTATGTTCAGGTGCCAGTCCTGACCGAATTTGTTCCCATAAGGAATATTGTGAAGTAGATTAGTCCATTTCAGACCCCCAAACATACACGTACAAACGCACTTACATAAATACACTTACATAATTGGTCGCATTCGGAGGTGATCGTTATGCGGGGGTCCACTGTATTATAGGCTAAACAAAAAATTTTTACCATCAAATTTAAACCGGGTATGGTCGGGGAAGTTGTGAAAAAGGGGGACAATGTGGCAACATCGCCGACTTGCCTTCCCCCAGTATCTTTTATTTACTTTATGTTTAATTTCTATTATTTTTAATTTTTCTTTTCCCCAAGTAACTTTATGGCCTTGAGACGAAAATGATCAGTAATTTGTAAGTTTTTTTCTTTTTCATACTACAAAAGGGCGTAACACTTTTGCATTGTTTTGTTTATAAAAATATTTGTTCAATACTACACAATAAGGGCAATAAACACTGTGTCTTTGGGTTTTGTTTATAAAAATATTTGCCAAACGATATGAAATGTTGTTTTTACTATTTTCTTTATTTTATTACACATATCAGCACAGGGAATGTTTCTAGAGTTTCTGCAGCCTGTGGAAACTCTTTGAACATGGTGTCATGCACAGTGGTTTTTTTACACTCCTCACACCATTAAAACAGTGTCTCGCATTGGTGTGGGTGTTTTTTTTTGTATGTGCCAACATAACACCCTTTTTTCTGAGCCTTTTTCTTGAAAGCAGTAGCAGAAAGTTTTACCGGGAAAGTGATCACCATGCTTCAGACGAGAAGGTAGTTGTTGATAATTTGGTGGGCGGTCTATTGCAGGTGTTCTTCCTTGGTACTTTAATACTATTTGTCTGATGACAGACAAACAGAATTCGCCGTATGTGGTTTGTTTCTGGTCCTCATCTTATACATATTATAAGCATTGAGCATGGAAATGTCCAGAAGGATGGAAAGAGTTTTATGTACCTTTATAACTCTTGTGAACACAATCAACAAACCCAGTCTGCATGTCACATTTGTCCACGTAATGCATATTGAAGGTGTAATCAATCACAGCTGCAGGTTTTAGAATTGGTTCATTGCTCTCTCTATGCTGCCTGCCAGTGTCTGCCATTTCATTAGGGTGAACTGATGACAACAGTGGTGACATCCTCATTTGTCATGCCACCGAAAATGCCATAAAGTCATTGGGACAAACGCCTGCACCTCACCTCTTCAAGTGCCAGCGTCAACCTGGGCATATGTTCCGATTTACACGCACTGTGCCACACACATCTGTCATGTTCACTCGCAAAAAAAAAAACACTGAGTGAGGGGCTTGTGTACCAGTTATCTGTATATAATATATTTCCCCTTACCATGGTACGGTTTCTATCATTGTTCTAACCACATCACCAGAGATGGGCCCCAATAACTTCCTGGTAATTTGCAATGTATAACTTCCAGTGTACACAATAATATCCAATACCAGACCACTGTAACAATCACAAAGCACAAACAACCTTATACCAAAGCGTTTCCTCTTGCTTGGTATGTACTGCTTGAAAGAGAGTCTTCCTTTGAACAGAATCAAAGACTCGTCAATTACAAGCTTCCTGAAGGGATAAAAATACATATTGAATTTCTCTTTCAGATACACAAACACATGCCTAATCTTATATAACCTGTCGTTTCTGTCAGGCCTGGTTTTGTCTGAGAAGGGAAGCATACCTAACAGTAGCACAAATCTATTCACTGGCATTATATCACTGAAACCTGGGGTTGCAATCAGGCAGTGTGTTGACCAGTATGATTTCACTTTGTGCTTATACACATGTGGCATAAGCATTATTGTGGCAAAGGAAAGATACATCTCAGCCACAGTTGCCTCCTTCCACTGGTGTAGACGTGATTTTGGTGAAAGTATTGTGTTTGCCATGGTGTACTCGTAGTATGTGTTGCTTTCCATGACAATACTTTCGATCAGGGGTTTGTCAAAGAATAACTCGAAACATTCCAGTTCAGTGGCATTGTTCCCAAGTGTACAAGATGGCCATATTCCACTTTGGCTGTTATCAAACTGGTGGGCATTTGGAACAAAATTGACAGCTTCCTGCCAATCCCAGGTGCGGTCTGCTGGTGGGTACTGGACAATGACAGGTGGTTGTGGTTGTGGAGGTTGTGGTTGTGGAGGCTGGTGTGGTGGGTAGGTGGGTGGGGGATGGTGGCCTTTGTTGTAGATCAGCTGAGGCAGTGGCGTGGGTGGCAGCATTGGTGGCAGCATGGCCCACTGCTGGTGCCTCATGGCCGTCACCACCACTACCACCACCATGGACATTTTCCATCCCAATTGCAACACTATCATCGTCATTTTCACTGTCTGTTCCTGTTGTACAGCCACGGGATGTACTCCGAGATGTACTCCTTCCCCTTGGAATAGCATATGGCACACTACCAGAGTGCATATATCGTCGTATATACAGACACTTCACTGGGGAATATTGCACTCCACTATCACTACTGGAACTGTTTTCAAGAGCTTGTAGTTCATAATCACTATCACTATCATCTCAAATGCTCACATCTGAGTCTGGGATTTGGGAAAATAGGAGTTTCCTCTTTGATTCTGGTACAGCTGAACGTGAACAAGATGGCCCAGCACCAGAGGTGGAAGGCTTAGGGTCGTCTGGGTTTTCCTCACTATTACCGATATTATGGTCATTAGTTTCAGTCAAAACCTCACCAAAACCTTGAAACTCATCTTCACTGGCACTTCCATCTGTATTAGAACTGTCACTGGGGAACAAAAGTGTCCCAATTCGCCGAGGAGTGAGGAACTTCTTACCGCGAGGCATGGTGGACATTGTGTACTAAGATGGCGTTGTCACAATGCACCACTGGGTCCCAGATTTTTTTTCTACCACGCACACCGACCACACAGACCCATTCTCTCACATCTAGGCCTTCCAGCCTTTTCAAGCGAGATTTGATGGCGCTAGAATTTATGCGTACTAGTACATCAAAAAAACCTGCTCGTAAGCCGTACTAGTACTTCCGAAACCCTCAAAGGGTTAAAATTATTTTCCCTTCTCAGTTTATGTTTCGTGCCAAAGAGAATGGCTTCCGTTTTCTCGAGGTGTAATGATAGTTTGTTGTCTACTAACCATTTGCTACAGGACTTCAGTTCCAGTGTAATACATTAGCTATATCTTGTGGGTCTTTACCTGACACTAACAGAGCACTGTCATCTGCATACAGTAGGAGTTTGCACTTGGCACTGATAGGCATGTCGTTAACATAGCATAGGAATAATAAGGGACCCAGAATGCTACCTTGGGGAACTCCACATGCAATCGGCAGGGGTTCTGATTCGTTTTGTTGATTTTGACAATTTGTCTCCTGTTGCTAAGGTAGGACTTAAGTCAGTCTACAGAACCTATACCAATAGCTTGAAGTTTCTTACATAATATATTGTGGTTGACAGTATCAAAGGCCTTTTGCAGCTCTAAGGTTACCATACCTATGAAGTTTCCCATTGACATTTCAGTTCTCATTGACATTTCAAGAACAGTATTAGGCATCGAGGTAGGGACCTCGGAGGCAAGGACTACAAAAGAGTTAGAGATAGGGGTGACTGAGGAAGTTGTGACACTAGAGACAGTAGAAGTAGGTACTACCGAGGTTGGAGGTCTCTTAGTAACTAGAATAAGATACTCGTGGAAGTCTGCCCTAGAGGCGACGATGAGAGACTGTCATGGCATATGTGAAACCTTCTTTCTCTTTGAGACAACAAATTTCTTGTTCTTTTACGTAAACTTGGCAATGGTAAGAAAAGGCTGGGTGAGCCTCATTACAATTAAGGCAAGGGAGATTCAGGTTGCAGGATGTAGTTGTATGGTCATCAGCACCACAGACTGGGCACTCTGTCATGGGCCTGCAATATTTTACTGGGTGGCCAAAGCACCAGCAATTTCTGCACTGTTGTGGTGTAAGTATCAACTCTCCCACTTGGAGACAGTGTCCAGCAATATAAACGGAACTCACGACAGTCAAAAGATAAGCGAGCTACATTGCAGGGGTAGCGTCTCCGCCCATTGGCAGGTAGTATATACGTGTCAACTTTGAGAATTGGGAGGTCTTGGAGCTCAAGTTGTTTGAGAATGTCATCACCACATGTCTGGAAGTTATGTTGAACAATGGTATGAGGTAGAATGACGGTACCACTGCATAAATTGAGAAAGTGGTATTTTTTGAATTGTTAAAGGGATAGCATCTACTGTGGTAAAGATAGAAAGATCGTGGGCTTGGCTAGCATTGTGTACTGTGACGATGCACAAAATTAAATATTTGGACCAACATTTCGTAGGAGTTCCTTACCGATACTATGATCTGAAAGTCAATAGGAGATGTCGGTTGTAGAGTAAAAAACTTAGTTCATTGTGTATGTACTTTGAAACAGTGTGTTAGGGATGCGAGAGTTGTGCTGGTCTTTTCTGGGCAGAGTGAGAAGTAATAGAAGTGTCATCAGTTAATGGTCTTGGTTGTTTAGGTGTGAAACTGGAGTTGGTCTGATTGAGATGGGCGAGCAATCCGAGAATCATCGCACTGTAGAAGGAGAAGCCGGAAGCATGGTCAGAGAAGCAAGGAGGTTGGATATACCAAAGGAGTCAGGTGGAACCTTGGCACCTGGAGCTGGTGATGGAATGGCACCAGCAGAAGGTACAGGGGCATTAGAAAGGTCTGAAGAATGGTCAAATAACATTAGGGCCGGAACAGGGTGTGGTAGCAGAAAGGGGCCCAGGAGGAGCTGGTTCATGGATTTGGGACTCCATGGTTATGTTGCTTCTTTCTTTCTGTTTTTTAGAAGACAAAAGAAAAAAGGAAAGAAAAGACAAGAATAAAAAAGGGGAGAACGTGGAGGGATAGCTCCTAGGAGGAATGAAAGGGCCATAAAGCCCCTTCTTGCTTAAGAGGACCCCAGCACCACAAGTAGTGCAAATGTGGCATGGAACCCACGCTATACCCTACCCTTCATCCCAGTAAACCAGCAATCCAGGATAGCAACCTCACATCTACCGAGGCACCTCAGTGGACAAAAGAGAGGGCTTCCGGATACCCGCCACAAAGTATAACTCCTTCGGCCACCACCTCCTGGAATCTGACAGGCATCCTCCAGAAATACACCTGTTACTCAAAAGACACCCTAAGCCGCTCCCCCAAGAACCGGAGAGGGAATTGGACATCCCCAGGTGATCTAGATTCCATGGCAAACTACACCACCACCAAGGACCTCAACAGAATGGGTTGGATCACAGTACCCTTCCTCTTACCCAGGAACTAGAATGCCTGAGGGAAGAACCCCAAAGGTTGAGAACAGGAAGGGGATAGGGGAGGGATTGGGAGAGGAGGAGGAAAGGGAGGGAAAGGATGGGGAAGATGGGGTAGGAAAGGGGGGATTGGGGGGGTAATTAGGTTCAGTCTGAGGAAGAAAACCAAAAAGTCCAATTCCTGCCCAGCTTCTGCTTGATCTCTTATGGCTTTGTTCTTGTTCTTCCGTAATGGGAATATCTGAATGCATTCATGACATTTTCCATCCCTGATGCCCCTGCTAGCATCAGTCTCTGACCTCATTCTGACTCAGTCACAATTCTGTGAATAACTGTGGCATTGGTTCTCTTTACATATTTCTAAGACCTCTGCTTGGTTGTGGTTTGTTGGCTTCCCAGCTCCTGACTCTCTTCCTTAGCCTGGATTTCACCTGCATTAGGTGACCTTCAGGTGTCTGCTTTTCTCCACATTTATGGATGTGGAAGTGCTCTTGTTTTTGTCACAGGCAAGTTTCCTCATTCTCCTTAACAAGTCATCCATCCTTCCTCTGCATTTCATGCTTTGGTGTGGCAAGCTGTAATGCTAACTTTGCATGTCCTGTTCACTGGGCAGGCAGTTGCTGCTCTTGTAGAGAGCCTGGATATTGGTCTCCAAAATAGACATCAATACTCTCACTGGACATTTACTGCTTCATTCTCCAGTAATGACTGTTTTCTGTTTTCCTTCTGGGTTTTGGTTTTACACTCTCCATTGATGGCTGTTTCCTGCTTTCCTTCTGGGTTTAACCCATAAACTGTCCAAACGTAGATCTACGTTTTTTCAACATTTGAAAGTATATAAAAAAAAGTAGATCTTCTTTTCTTTTTTACATTTGAAAACGTGTAAAAAAACTTTGATCTACTTTTTTTTTTGTTATATTTGAAAATATGTAAAAACGTAGATCTACTTTTGGAGCACTACGCATGTGAACATACATCTGCTTGGACAGTTTAAGGGTTAAATCATATGATCTTCATGATTGTGGAGTCAAATACTGGTCAGTGAGGGAATGCTGTAATGGGGCTCTGCCACAATATAGTTCATGAGAAATATATTTTGCTGCATGGCTGTTCACCAGTCATACTGTCTTCCTGAGCAACATGAGACAGTTTCTTACCATAAGATTTTTTTTTAGTTGAATATTCTTCATCTTCCCAGCTCAAGAAATATTTTGCTTTCTTCCTCTTTTTGGGTCTAGGTTTCCTTTATCTTCTTCCTGATTATCTTTATTCCCTAACATTATTCTCGTCATGCACCATTTATGGGCTCTTATCTGTGGCACTATGGCCTAGTTCATGGCTTTGTTCTGGCTCACAAACACTGAGAGGCACATGAATTCTTCTCTCACTCATCTTGCCTCCTCCACAATTCCCAGACATTGTTCTCAACTGCACCTTCGCTACATCCTGCTACTGATCAGGAAGCTCTGCATAGCTTGATGCTGTTTCCAGCATCCTTCTTTCAATACAAATTTGGTATTTTTTGCTTGCTGGTCATCCTTTTGACAATCATCCATGGAACTTTAGGGGCCCCTTGCTAGTCTCCTCTTTTGTTCCTATTCTTTGTGAGGCTCTCCAAGTGGGTTCAGAGCCTTCAGATTTGATGACCTACTCTGTCAATCTCAGTTATGTCTCCAGTCCAGGTTTGTCACCTTCATGCAAAAGCATGAGAGTTCACATGCTGATGGGCCCATCGTTCCAGTTCCTTGCCCTTTATGTGTATGTGTTTGGTACTCTTCAAATGATCATCCTCCCACCTGGTGAGTGCCAGTTTGGCCCTGGAGGACCATGCTTTTCATCTGCTCTATGGCGGCTTGTGACTCTTGACTGTTGGCCATTCGTGGGAGTACATCCTCTCCTTGCCTCTGTCTGGGATCACTGCACCCACATCCTCTCCTCTTGAGGTGGGTCAGTTCTGTGTTCTCTTTTCAGATCCCAGGATGGTGCTCTACTTTTCTCCTAGACTCGCTGTGGCTGATGACAGCAAGAGGCTATTTCTCTGAGCACCCTTCCCTCCCACAATAATTGTGAGTGTCACTTTGTTTTAAATACCTTGATAAATTAGTTACGTGTATTTGTGTTTTTATATATCTGACAGGGGTTCCGTACTCTTTTCTGATATTACTGGGATAAGCACTAGGAACATTAGTCAGCATTGCTCTCTCCCTTTGTTCCAGCTTAGCACTGCTCTCTCCCCAAGTGTTCCAGCTTAGCACTGCTGGGTCTCTTGAAGAAAAAAGCTAAAATCTCGTCCATAGTGGTGCTTCATCAAGCTCTAGTGTCTTACACTCAGCAGGGGCTCTGCAGATGGTCTGGAATATCTCTTTCAGATAGCTTGATCATTGGGTTTTGTCACTGACTGGTCATCCATGCATATTTGTGGTTTTGAGCTGTGTTTGTGTGCATGCATGCTGTTTCGTGTCATGGTGCCTGTTTGTATGCAGTGATGGTCTTCTGGCCTCGCAGGATGGTTTCTCTTGCCTTAGTGTAACTTGGTGCTGCCTGTGACCTTGGTCAAGATGGAAATCCTCTTTTATACTGCTTTTCTGACCAACTGTACATCTCAACGAAGCTGTGGCTTAATTTTCTTATCAAAGAAACTGTGGCTTTATTTCTTTATCAAAGAAACTGTGGCTCAATTTGTTTATCAAAGAAACTGCAGCTTAATTTGCTTATCAAAGAAACTGTGGCTTAATTTTCTTATCAGATGCTCCATGGTTGACTGCATCAGTTTGCAAGCATTTTCACAACTGAGCTGTGTGTTGTTCTTTCTAATGTCATCGACTTCACTCTCATTTTAGCAAGGTATGCTTGAATGACAATACTTTTGCAATAATATTGCAACTTATTTCATGTCTGCATAAGCAACTCATTACAACTGTAACTAGATATAAA
>NC_069454.1:27418949-27452520 GCF_026875155.1 Cherax quadricarinatus
GAGGCTAAAGGGCTAAAGGGTCGGGATGTACGCCCCCCCAAACAGTTTGGGAGTTTACTGTCTTGATTTTTTTGAAGGGGGGAAGATTGTAGTGATACTGGCCCTGTGGGGAGCGCAGGGGATAATACTGCACCACCTCTAGGGGCCCTTAACAACAACAACAGTTTGGCGTGCGTCATGGGCACCAACATATGGTGTGTGATTCTCTCCTACTTTATCCATTTATCACCGATGCAGATTACATGGTGAGTTTAAATATGTGGCCTGTAGTTATAACTTTTCTCTTGACATATGCAAGACATCACCATCCCTGTAGAAGCCATTATTAGATGTACTAGTCATTATATTTTGTTGTTGCAGAAGTACTATGAAGATTCTATGTTCAATAAAGCCTAGAGATAAGGCCTGTGTTTCTATCACAACACGTGCTACCTCGACTGTATAGTCAGACTCACCTGCAGCATAGACCTCTGTCTCATAAAGGATAAATGATCTCTCAAAGGCCTCCAGCCTTTGCTCCAAAGGTTTCAGGCAACTCTCTAGTTCCTCACAGTCTACATCCTGATCTTGCCTGGCCATATGACACTCCTCACATGCTTTGTTCAGGCGTCCCTTATAGGCTCCCATAGACCGCTTTAATTGACTTAGAGCTGAGACAGCTGGTACTTCATCTTCACCTACCATAGTTGCAATTTAGTTAAGATCACGGTACTAATTTGTACTTCAATTAGCCCACCCCACAGCACGAACGGTATTAGGCAAGAATGAACGAGTCTCAAGGCTTCTCAACAAGCTTGACAACTCCCTTTATTATATTGACTCTACTCTGAATCAAAAATGTACACTGTTAGCTCTCAAATCCCAATCGAAATGTATACCAATGTGAAAGCTTAACCTAGCAATTTCCTGTACAATGTCCGCAAATAATTTCAGGACTTAACCTAGTCTCAGGTACAATTCAGAAATCCCACATTAAAATGAGTCAAAGACAATGAAAATCACACAATAAAAAAATGCAGTATACAAATTAAAAATTACTTGGTTAGCACAAATAAATTCAACAATTCAACTTGTGAAACAGTAAATAAAAAATGTGTGTAAACAGCTTGGCCTAACTGTGCCCAGCTTACTCAGTCTAGCGTGGATGGTTGGATAAGGTAAATCCTAACCTAACTAGTGTGCTATAGCTTAAACCTGGCTTTAGAACTCCCTGTAAATAATAACTAGGTTAAGTCTGTCCTAGCTATTATAAATGTTTAAAATATTGCACAAGCCAGCCTAACTGTGGCTAAACCCTTTCAAATCTACTGTAAGTAATTAACACACAAGTCTCCTACTTTTGGATTTCTTTTAATCACGTAAATAATTAAATTCAAAACAAGCTTCTCTAAAACCCACCTGGCCTGCCTGTAATTACTGCAAATAACAACTTCTGTGTATAGTCAGCTTGGCCTAGCCTCTGTGTAAAATCTGGGCCTAGATGTACTAAACTTAACTAACTCTGTTAAACTGGTTCCTAACTGTGGCCTAACTATTTAATTTTAACCTAGCTATTCCACATCACGGTTTCAAAGGACCACTTGTGAAAATTTGTCTGGACTGCCTCCAAGTGAGTCGCCTACCCTGGCAAGTTCTGTTGACACCGAGCTCTGAGGTCGGTACCTCAGCCTCACAAGTGGCCTATAGGACAGATTTTCATAAATGACTGATGTTGCAAGAAATCTCGCCTGCATGCACGTTTAAAGGACTAACTTACTTGGTGATGTAGAAGCTATTCTGGTCTTCAACCTCCCTAAGCTTAGCCCCTTAGGACTTCCCCTCAGAAACCACGTGCAACCGGGAGCCTTAGTTCCTGCAATATTCAATCGATATTAGTGACCTGCCTGCACCTCAGAAATTCCTGTATCCAAGAGGGTGTGTATCCCTAGTATAACTATGCAGAAACGGACACTAGCTTCTATGATGACAAGAGACAAAGTATGTACTGGTCATGAACTGCCGGCTGCACAAAGGCCTACAGCTCAACTCACTCGCAACTTTCCCCAGACACTGTCCAGAATCTTAAGAAAAAGTGGAGGTCTTGTCTTACTGTATGGGCCTGATGGAGGAGGTCATCTACGGTACAGTACATCAAGGTGCCTCCACCAGATTTCCCCAGGTCTAATATATGAAGACACATGGGGGGCGCCACCTGCTGATCACGGTACGTGTTGTTCAGATGGTGTCTAGTCATAAAAGGGAGCTCTGGCGTCTTCAAGACCCGTGCCTCGTCATTCAAACTTGGACTGCCAGTTCTCCCTAGCTAACATAACCTAGTGTTTGCCTACATTCGGCCTATTACTACCTATGTTAAGGTCTTAGGTCTACTTTATTATTATCTACAGTTGCCTCAATAATCCTAATATTAGTGTACTAACAGTATAAACTACCTACTTCTTCCCTGAAGGGTAAATCTATCAATTAAGAAGTACCTTCCAACCACCTTCGCCAACCCAGGTGAGTGTGCTTGTGTTTTGGGTGAGTTTATGGGCCCTCGAATGGTGTGTTTTTCCCCGTTGGGACTTCTCAGACCGAATAAGTTCCAACATAAGGGTAGATGAGTGAATGGTACAGTGTCAGGAGAGCTGATTGTGGAACATAGTACCATATCTTTGATAGTATACCTACAGTCTTAGAGATTTTCTTGGCTATTTGTTGTATAAGTGTCTGGAACTTGAGGCGACTGTCAAGGTGGATTCCTAGGAATTTTCCCTTCGTGAGTCTTGTGACGGGTGATCCGTTTAGCGTTATGTTAAGTGGAACATTTGCAGCTTTGTTTCCAAACTGAATGAAGTAGGTTTTGTCAGTATTCAGTGTAAGTTTATTAGTCATCAACCAGGCAGATATTTTCTGCAATTCGGCATTGACTGTGTTGGCGAGTAAGATTGGGTTTGGGTGAGAGAAGACGTATGTAGTGTCATCTGCAAATAATATGGGTTTGAGAGGCTGTGATGCATTCAGTAAGTCATTGATGTAGATGAGAAAGAGGAGTGGTTCAAGGACACTTCCCTGTGGGATTCCGACTGTAATTGGTTGTGTGGGAGAGTTTGCACCATATGTGTACACATATTGGCTTCTATTGCTACGATATGACTTTAGGTAGTTGAGGGAGTGGCCTCTTATACCATAGTGTGTTAATTTAGTGTACAGCAGTTCATGGTCGACTGTATCAAAAACTTTACGTAAATCAATGAAAATTTCCATTGCGACTTCTTTCTTTTCCAGAGCGGTATATATTAGTTCTAGCATGTGTATGATAGCATCATTTTTGCTTTTATTATTCCTGAATCCAAACTGACAGGGGTTTAGTATGTTATGTGAGATGAGGTAGGAATAGATCCGTCTTTGAATTAATTTTTCAAAGATTTTAGAGAGGAGTGGTAAGTTAGATATTGGTCTATAGTTATTCAAGTCTGCTTGGTCACCTCCTTTGTGTATCGGAGTGACCCTCGCTATTTTGAGAATTGTTGGGAAGGTGGAGGATTCAGTGAATTTGTTAAAGAGTGTTGCAATAATTGGTGACAATACTTGAGAAGCTTTTTGGTACATAAAAGTTGGCAAATTGTTTGTCTCCTACCGTGTTATAAAGGGTGTTGATGATGTGCGAGACTTCTGTTGGGTTGGTTGGAGTTAGGAATAGTGTGTTCGGGTAGGTGCTCGTGAGGTAGTCAGATGGACGGGTGTTTGAGTTTGGGATTTTTCTTGCTAGATTCTTTCCTATGGTGGAGAAGACAACATAGAGTCTGCTGTTTCAGTTGGTCGGAGTAGGGGTTCATCTGATTTTGTTAATTTGATTGTTTTGTTTTTGGATATCTTTTTAGTTCCAAGAATTTCGGATAGAGTTTTCCAGGTCTTTTTCATATCACCTTTGATGGTTTGTAGTCTGTTTTTGTAATACAATTTTTTAGACCTTCTTATGAGGCTGGTAAGAGCTGACGAATAGTGTTTTAACTGGTCTCTAGTTATCTGGCCCATTCTGTACAGGGTCTAAAGCCAGCAACAAACAACAAAATACCTTTCATCCGTGGACTGCTTGCAGAGGCAAAGGCAATGTTCGCGGCTTTCACTGAGACCCACATAAAGGATCACTTGGACAACGAAATATGGATCCCAGGTTACAACCTATACAGATGTGACAGAGTGAACAGGCAAAAGGGGGGGGGGTTGGCCTGTACATTGCAGAGTCACTTGTTTGCACAGAACTGCTTAATGCCTCAAATGATGTAGTGGAAGTTTTAGCAGTAAAGGTCGAGAACCAAAACCTAGTCATTGTGGTAGTCTACAAGCCTCCGGATGCAACATCTCAGCAATTCCAGAACAGCTGTTAAAAATTGACCACTGTTGGAAAATTTTCCAGCTCCTGCACCCAACATCTTGCTCCTGGGGGATTTCAACTTAAGGCACCTAAAAGGAGGAAATAGCAAATAAAAATTGTTTGCAGTAAAACACCAGGGGGCAGCTCTGATGAAAACTCACACTCACACGAGCTTTTAAATCTCTGCACAAAATTCAATTTAAACCAGCAAATAATAGAGCCTACTAGACTGGAGAATACACTAGACCTCATCTTCACTAACAATGATATCTGATAAGAAATGTCACCATATCAAAAACAATATACTCAGATCACAACATAATTGAGGTTCAGACATGTATGCGTGGAGCCCCAGACCGACAAAATAGACTAGTCACGAGGGAGCATTCACCAAATTCAACTTCAATAACAAAAACATAAAGTGGGACCAAGTAAACCAAGTCCTAACCGATATAAGCTGGGAAGATACACTAAGCAACACAGACCCCAACTTATGCCTAGAAAGATTAACTCGGTTGGCACTCGTTTTATGACAAGGCTTATTCTCTAAGAAAAAGGAGGAGTAGATGTAAAATGAAAGAGAACAGGCGCTCCCTTTACAGGCGACGGAAAAGATAACAGAGCGGCTAAAAGAGGTCAATTATATCTGAAATGCGTAGGGAGACACTGGTCAGAGAAATAGCAAGCATCGAACTTAAGCAAAAAAGAATCCTTTAGGATCAGGAATCGCGGAAGAACTAAAAGCCATAAATGAAATCGAAAGAAACCCAAAGTATTTCTTCTCCTAGCCAAATCAAAATCGAGAACAACGTCCAGTAATTGGGCCCCTACTTAAACAAGAGGGGTCCTACACAGATGACAGCAAGGAAATGAGTGAGCTACTCAAGTCCCAATATGACTCAGTTTTTAGCAAGCCGCTAACCAGACTGAGAGTCGAAGATCAAAATGAATTTTTTTATGAGAGAGCCACAAAATTTGATTAACAAAAGGCCAAATCCGATGTTATCCTGATCCCAAATTTTGACTTCGAACGGCGATAAAATGACATGCCCATGCACTCTGCCCAGGGCCAGACTCATGGAACTCTGTGTTTCATCAAGAACTGCAAGAAGCCCCTATCACTAGCCTTTTCCATCCTATGGAAGGGAGCATGGACATGGGGGTCGTCCCTCGGTTACTAAAAACAACAGACATAGCCCCACTCCACAAAGGGGCAGTTTAAAACAATAGCAAAGAAACAGACCAATAGCACTAAAATCCCCTATCATAAAAATCTTTGAAAGGGTCCAAGAAGCAAGATCACCACCCATCTAGAAACCCATCATTACACAACCCAGGGCACATGGGTTTAGAACAAGGTCGCTCCTGTCTGTCTCAACTATTGGATCACTACGGGCAAGGTCCTAAATGCACTAGAAGACAAAAAGAATGCAGATGTAATATATACAGACTTTGCAAAAAAACCCCGACAAGTGTGACCAAAGGCGTAATAGCGCACAAAATGCGTGCTAAAGGAATAACAGGAAAAGTCGGTCGATGGATCTATAATTTCCTCACTAACAGAACACAGAGGTAGTCGTCAACAGAGTAAATCCGAGGCCTCGGTGAAAAGCTCTGTTCACAAGGCACAGTACAGCTCCCCTTTTGTTCCCCATCCCAAACCGACATAGACAGGATTCGCCACAGCACCGTTTTCCTTTGCAGATGACCCCGAATCTGCTGACTTTTCCATGCAGACACTGCAAGGTCCAGGGGGACATCAACCAAAATTTTTAGTGGTCGGGGGAAACAATATAAAAGTTCAAGATGAAAATTTCAATTACTCGATTGGAAAAAAGGGGAAAAAAAACTTCAAGAGTAAAAACAAATTCGGCCACAAAAAAGCGAAACAACCAACGTCAAAGACCTGGAGTGTTATGCCCGGAGGATCCACTTAAAGGGACCATAACATTGTTCAATGCATCTGCTAAAAAAATGCAGGATGGATAAGAGAACCTTCAAAACAGGGGGCCAAGCCCATGATGACCTTCGGGTCATTTCTATCTAGGCGGGAATTTTTGCTGCACTAAACGCCCTTTCAAGGCAGGTGAAATTGCCGACCTAGAAAATGTACAGAGAACTTTCACGGCGCGATAAGGGAGATAAAAACACCTCAATTATGGGAGCGCTTGATTTTTTTTAAAACCTTTTCCCGGAACGCGGGGAGGGAGAGAAAGATTAAAAACCCCGGGAAAACCCTAGGGGGATAGTACCAACTGCACACGAAAATCACTCACTAAAACAAAAGACTTGGCAACGATCACCCCCCCCCAATAAAAGCGGGGGTGCCCTAGCACGTAAGAGACCAACAAAAGTGTCGGGGGCCCGAACTGTTCAACTGCCTCCCAGCACACAAAAGGGGGGATTACCAACAGCCCCCTGGCATCTTCAACGGGCATGGACAAGCACCTAAACAGCCCCGGATCACCGGGGCTGTGGCTCTAGTTGGTTTGGTCACCCCAAACAACAGCCGGTTTAAAAGGGCTCGATCCCCCGGGAGGCCTGGTCCAGACCGGGCCCGGGGCTTTGCCCCCCGGAACTCTCTCCAGGTAAATCCGGGTATGTATCTTATAGGTTCCCCCCAGAATTTTAAAATTTTCCATACACCTAAAGTCAATAAAAACCCAAAAAAAGGGGGAAAGAAATCTATCACTCAATCCAGGCTAACAACCCCCACCCCCCCATTTCCCTCTTCAAAGCCCTAAATTTACTCACTGTAAAAAAACATTCAACCACTACTTTTATTTTAATTGTGGCCCGTGGCCTGGGGGCTAAAGCTCCCCTTAAACCCACGGGGGGGCCCGGGGTTCGATTCCCGGGGGGGAAAAACATTTCGCAACTTTTTCCTACACCTGTTGCCCCTGTTCACCCCTGAGAAAAGACCTGGTGTTAGTCGATGGTGTGGGTCCCCTGGGGACAAGTTTAAGGCCCCCCAAAGGAAATAATTTAAACACCTCGATGACGCACTGACTTTTTTGGGTTTATCCTGGGGGCTAACCCCCCGGGTTAAAAACCCGAACAAAAAATTTTATTTTATTTATTTATTATGCACCCCATACCCATCCTGTGGGGCGTGCAACAAACATTTTCAGAACCTAAATTCTAATATTAACCCTAAACTAAAACACTTTCTGATAGATGCAACAGGACCCATAAAACCCAATACCAACACAAAAGTCTCGGGTTTTTTGTGTCGGCTAAATTCTCAACAAAATTCGTGTACTAAAAAGGCTAAAACGGGAATCCCTGCCTAAAAAATTAGAACCGTAGACTCAACCCCCTTTTTTAAAAAACTACCTTTAAAAAAACATTTACCTCCCTAAAAAACCCCCCATAACAATAAAACCACCTATTCGCTTTTTGTACATGAACACAACAACCATCCAAACAAAAAGCAAAATTCGTTACTTTTTTCCCCCCAAATTTGCATTACACTCACCCAAATAACGAAAATATAAAATTCCTAAAAAAGGGATCTAAACCTTTTCATGGGGCCCATAACATCTATCAATCGCACTGCTAGAAAACTGACGGGAGGATAATAAGACCTTCGAAACGGGGATGCCAACCCCCCAAAAAGACACTTTCGGGTCGCTGTTCTATCTGGGCGGAATTTTGCTGCACACAAACCACCCTTTTCAAGGCAGGTGAAATTGCTCCCCGAAAATGTTTAAAAACCTTCAGGCACACATTTGAAAAACCCACCCTTTGCGGGAACGCTTGAAGTTCCTAAACCTGACCCCAAAAACGCAGGAGGGAGAGATATAGGGATATATCCCTGGAAAATCCTAGGGGGCTATTACCAAATTTGCATACAAAAATCACTCTTACGGAGCAAAAGACTGGGCAAAATTTCAAAGTTTATTCTCTATAAGGATTACAATGCTGAGTTTACAGAAATTTGGTTATTGTTTGGGTTTTCAGAGTAAAATTTGATTACAGAGTTCCCCTAGAACGCTTGCATGGCTAGGGATTTCGGCAAATACCCCCCAATGAAAAGCAGGGGGCCAGAGCCGATAAAGACAACACAGCAAATGTCAGGGGCCCAAGCGTTCAACTGCCTCCCCGCATACAAAGGGGGGTTACAATAGACTCCCGGCGTCTTCAAGCAGGCGCTGGAAGGACCTCAAGTCATCTCTCCTGGCGGTAAAAAAAGGGCCCCTCCGTCCTTTTCCCAAAACCCCCCCCACTACAGAAATCAGCATTAGAACTCACCACATAATTCGGAATAAACAACCCCTATTTAAACCTAAAAAATGAATGATCAGTTGACCCCGATCTAAACCTCCTTTAATTTTAACACCAATCAAAAATTTCTGGGAAAAGTAACGCCCTTTTTTAACAGCATACAAGCCAGAACTTCCTAACACGCTCAAAGTCACAGTTCTTAAAATACAACATCAGGGTTTAAACCAAAAACCCAAAATTTTACCTCCGGGACCCTTGAGTCACTAAAGACACCCTTCCCTGCATTATTTTTATTGAGACCTGGCTTTAAACAGGGCACAATTGATATTCTACCCACGCCAGATCCAGCAATCCACAAAGCAACCCCCAAGTTTGGGGGGGTAAGCAGTCTATTTTTTCTAACCCAATATTTGTATTAGCCAATTGCTTTAGTATGAATATGGGGAATAAAAATTTTTTCTAATTTTCTGAAAAAAAAACCCCAAGACCCTATAACAATCGAGCCCTATCCGGGTACCGCACACAAACATCCCCAAACTTCAGTGGAAACTAAAGTCATTAATAACAAACAACAAAAGAACAAACACCACCTTTCTTTTGGAGACTTCAGTATAACCTTGGCCTACCAATATCAGATGTAATTGATTTTATCAGTTTTTTGATTTTTGCCCGAAATGGAAGTTTAATTTTTGCACCCCATATCCTCCTGTGGACGGTAGCGCAAGAGCATATGGAAAACAAAAGGCCCCAGGAACTAGGGCCCCCAAAGGGGGAACGAATTATATGGGTTTTTATCTACATATCTATCTTCATATCTGTTACAAACAAATTTAGGAAATTTTCTTAGTTTTTCGGTAAACTTATTTCATTTAAAAAGATATCTTGCATGTCACATAGGTTATTATACTGTCTGTCTCTGTATTCCCAATAATACAATTAAGCACATATGCAAAAAGTGACCCTATGCCTGATCACATAAATTTTTTAATTTTTTTGATCACATCTTGTGCTCCCAAACTGCCAAAGTACTTGTAACCAAGCCTAAGTTGGCCACTCAACATCATCAGTCTGTTCCATTGCAGTTCTCCATAAACATACTTATTACGTTCATGTATCATAGTGGGTTATGACTTCTCAGGCTTCTAACTCTTCCCATAACAATCTTTTCATTATTTCTTCCTCCAATATTATTCCAATGCTAGACACATTATACCAAAGTTTTATTCTGCATTCTCCTTTTGGGGTCTTCTTTGGGTAACTATCAACTTTATCATGAAGGAGTAATCCAATTTTTGATGGGATCCTAACAATTGTACATTAAATTCCCTTTTTCCCTAATTTTTGATATCTATACCCGCTTCTCCAAAAGAGCATGTTGTTGGGGCCATTAATGATCAAGAGCCTTTAATATGACATAGAATCAGTAATGATGATAGAGTAAGCCAGGCATAGGTTAGCTTTTTGCGCCTTAGGGTTGCAAACAAATTTAGTTTGCAGTTAACCCCAGTTTTATTCTTATGCCTGACTCAACAAATTTTTTATGTTCTTAACTAGGGAGGTGGCAACAAGACAATGCAGCCCGCCCGAAGACTCCCGTAGATCCATCATGTTTTAAAACTTGTGATTACTTATTTTACCCGTAGGTAGAAATTTTTTTTTTGGGCATTGCCAGCAATGATTTTAAAAAGGGGAAATGCAATGAGCTTTTTTTGGGGGGACTTGTAGGTATGTGTATTTAAAAAACACTCTTCCACGGAGGGGGGAAATGCCTTGTTGCCTACAGTGATACAGTTCATGAGGTTATAAAAATAATCAATTGCAGTTTTCACAATCCATTTAGACTGTTGTATTTACCTCTGACACTTGGGAAGATTCTTGTGACAGTGTCTGGTTCGTTTCTCAACATTCTAAAACCGGGTTTCAGTCGTTAATCCCCAACAATCTTATAACTGATACTAGAAATCCCAAGCTCCTTCCTCATGTTAAGAACTTTTGTAGATCTGAGACAGCCAAGAAAATTCTGAGAGCTTCATTTTGCAAATTTAACTCCAAAAGGGGCGGAGAGAACTTTAGCTAATATCAACATGGGAGCAGCATAATCAATTAAGGACCTAATATAGGCTATGTACATCATTCTCACGATTCTCACATTAAACCATAGTTGGGGTTGTAGCCAAACAACAGCTTTGAGAGCATTTAGCCTATCTTTGCATTCTTATTTAGTTTGTGGTTATTTGTGGATTTGTTAAAGAGTACATCTACACCAAGATATCTGTAGTTTTAACGTAGCTAATGATTTCACCCTGCAATAGATGGGTGGGGGAATGTCGTTTGCTTGTAATATTTTTCTTTTAGAGGAAGATATTATGAGGCCTAGTCGATTACAAATTGCTTGAACTTCATTAAGAATGGTACTCATCTTGTTATGCCCTGTTGTATGGTTTCATATCACAACATAGCTTATAGCTATATGTTTAGTGTGAGGCAGGTAAGAGCATTTAGGAGAGCATTAATCAGAATTTTAAAAATAGCATGGGACTAGAACTCCTCCCTGCGGTGTACCTAAAGATATTTGTTTAGACTCACTTCTAAAAGCCTTGGTAAAGGACAGAGGATACTCTATTTAACAAGTATCCTATTATCCAGCAGAGTAAGCTACCACCAATTTTCATTTTGGCTAGTTCATGTAGTATAACGGTTCTGTTCGCAATATCAAATGCAGATTTTAGATCAAGAAAAGTGGTAAAACAGTAGAGGTTTTGTGAAAGGGGAAAAAAGTGGAAATACAGTTCTGCGCACTTTTCCCTTTTCATGAACCCATAGAGGTAGGGGGAAAGTGGTGTTCTGATTCTGTAGTACAGTCTGTTAAGTATCATTCTTTCAAAAGTTTTACAAAGACAACTAGTTAAGGAGATCAGCCTAAATGTATCAGGCTGTTGGGGCTTAGGGATAGGCACAATGATGCTATTGGTCCAGGAAGTAGGAAGAACGCCCTCAGTGTAACTGAGATTATACAGTGCCAACAAAGGGTTATCAGGCACGTGCCTTAGAGTTCTGAGAATATCATAGGTTATACCATCCTCTCCTTGAGCAGTTGATCGACCTTTAGTTAATGCATTATCTAATTCGTACTCGGTAAAGAGGCAATCACTCGCATCAATATTTTTTTTTTTATATTTTTATTTAAAACAACACAATACATTAAATAGATAAAAGAACACAGTATCAGTTCTTACTCAAAATTATAAATCTCATTGTCTAAATGAACACAGACGATTAACGTTGTGTTGTCACACCTGTCCCTCATCCCATATACATTACATCCAATGTAACTATGTTAAGTAAGATTACACAAGATAACATAACAATATTCATCATTATTATTATAACCAAGGAAAACCCAAACCTACAATCTGCATTATTTTTTCCCCTTTGTTATTTATATATTTTTAATCCCCATAATCTCAAACCCTCCTTTACAATACTCATTATTGCCCAGTTTGCCGACACAGCTGACACTTCTACCCCCCCCCCCCCCCCCCCCCCCTAAAGTACAGTCCCCATTCTAAATATCATACATTAATTTCCCTATTTAAAAGGTCATTGAAAACAATTTCTACTAAAATAACTCAACCCAGCAGACTTCCAAACAAAACAGTCGGGTCATTATAAGACATTGTAGGAACGATCCTGCAATCATATATGAATACATATACGCATGCATATACACATACGTGTATGTGCACTTATTCATAAAAACAAACTAAATCATACATAGAAATAAAAACGCTTTAAATGACTTTTTCTGCAAATAAACTAAATATTACAATCTATGATAGAACTATACCAAAGACATTGGTTCCCCAACACCCTACACATACACAAAGTTAATGTTACTGATTAACACTCAATATATAATAGGACCTTCCATACAAATTAAGGTATATATTAAACCCCATCAAATACTTATATTTTTTCGTACATAGTGCATAATGTACATATTCAATTTACAATAAAAAAGAGAGGTGTATGACAAGGCTAAATCTAATCTTCAGATTAAAAATATATAAGACATATCCTCACATTATACTATAAATATAAACCTCCTATATAAAAAGATTCTTATAACAATAAGGGAAAAAACCGAAAATCACATACAACTTTTGACTCTGTGATTTTACAAAAATTCATAAGGCTACATACCCCGGAGCCCCCAACGGCTCCCTACAATAAACTTTACCCACATCAACCACCTTGCAAACCAATCAACCATACCTCACCAGGCTTCCAACACACCAAGAGGGCGCACCACTGAAGAGACCCAAACCCCTTGCCTCTCACCCCATACTCAAACGGAATAAACGTTCAACAGTAAGTCCACGATATCCCCCCGGAAAACTAAATTACCCACCTTCCCCCATATAATTGTTTGTTCCCCACATGCTGTCCTATAAAAGTCGCCGCCAACGCTTTTATCCTAATGTTCCCCCCCCACCTCCCTCATTCCCCAAGAAACATACAAGTAATCAACTATTACATATTGATAGCCCTTCCCACCTCTTTGGGTACCCCTTCCAAAATCTAAAAATTAAAGCCCAAGGGGGTGATACTTCCCCCCCCCCCCAATAAAAAGAAAAACCCTTTTTAAACCAAAATTTTTCCCACCTTCCAAAGCAGAAAAAAATTTAACTACTAAAAAGGGCCGTTTCAATTTCCCCCACAAAAAGCGCATGACGCCTCTCTCAAAAAAACCCAAATTCGCCCTTAGCACCTCTTTCATTTTAAATCCCCATAAGAAATCTAAAATACAAATTTCCCCCTCGCTCTTGCGGTATTCTTAATTTACTAAATTTCCACCCATATCACCCCCCCAATCAAAGTGGATACACTCCCCATCCCTTCATTAATTCCCGACAGGGCCCCACACCCACTAACCTTTTTAACCTTGATTTTTTTTAACCCTTGCATCCCTTTTAAACCCAAAAAACCCAAACATGTCTTCACACCCCATTTTGCCCCCTGCCACCCCACCTTTTTGCGGATATCCCCCATCACCTCCCCCCCCCCCCAAAGACCCCTTTCCCCCCCCTGCCCAATAAACCTCTGCTTCACAAAAAAGCGCCTTCACCAAAGACCCTAAGGGAAATTTAAAAATCCCAGCCCCCCTTTCCTTACCGCATTCATTACTAAAAATTTTTTGGCCCAACCAGGGCCCTCCAAAGCCCCAAAAACCTTTAAGACCCTTCTTTGCTTTTTCCATAATACCCTTTGACTTTGAAATTTGGGAAAATTTTTCCCCCCACTCCCCACCCCTTTAACTATAAATCACGAAATTTACCACCAAAACCCTTTGATGAAAGGGTTTAACCCCCCGGCCCTTTTAAAAACTCCCAGCCTACCCCAAAGCCCCGTCCTTTAACCTTTTTCTAAATTTAAACCCCCTCCTGCTCTCCGTGCATCTCCCAAAAAATAAAACCCCAAACAAATTTTTTTTAGCCTTCTACATTTAAATCCAACCAAACTCCCCCCCCCCAAGGGTCCCTCCCCCAAAGCCCCTACCTCCAACAACCGTGGATTTTTGTTTAAATTAACTCTCATCCCCAGAAAGCTTTCCCCAAAAAATCTAAATTTAAAACCCTTCCCATTTTTTTTAAAAATTTTCCAACCCAAAATTAAGAAAAAACAGTTGTATCATCTACATAACCAACATTTTCCCCAAACAATACCCCCCACTCTCCCCAAAACCCTTTCCCCATCCCACCACCCAACCAGAACATAAAAAGGATTCGCATACATAAAAGAGTATTTGGGAGAGTGGACAACCCCTCCCAAAAAACCCCCTTTCCCATGCTTGGGGGAACCCCCCAAACCCTCCCTTTCCCTTTTAAACCCCTCATTGAGGCATTCTCATACAAAGCCCCACCCCCTACCCAACCCCCCTCCCCCCAAAAACCCCAAATTCCACCATACCCCCTAAATCAAAATTCCCAAACCCAAACATAAATCAAAAGCTTTCCCCCAATCCAGACCTAGAATCCCTCCCTTTATTACCCCCAAGGAAACCCCGAAACGACCATGACCTACCCGCATATTTCCCCCCCCCCCGGGATACCAAACTGTTCCCCCATGTATTCCCCACCCCATGCCCTTTCTTCATCTATTCCCCAAAATTTTCGAAAAAAACCTTGTAACAGCGAAACATCAAAATATTGCAGGGAAAAGGCCCTCCCTCTCTACCCCCCCCCCTTCTTTGGCACCAAAACAATGAAAAACCCCGAATTTTGCAAATTGCCCAATTTCCCCACTATTTAACAAAAGGCCCAAAATAGCCAAAACAAAACACTCCCAAAATACACCCCCAATTGCCCTAAAAAAAATCTTTTGGGAAATTCCGCCTACCCGGGTTTTTTTCCCCCCGGTACTCATCCCGAAAAACTGCCTTTTTCCACCCAACCTCCCTTAAAACCAAAACCCCCAAAACCCCACCCCTATCCGGCTCACTTAAAACGCAAGGGAAACCCCCCCTCAAAATCCCCTCCCAGGAACCCCCCCCCCTCCAACTCCCTTTTCTCTCTAAACCAACTATCAGCATAGAACTCATACTTTCCGTTAGGATGGACTCGAACCCCCCTGGATACCCCCCCCCCCAGGCCTTTTCTCCAATTGTAAATGGTGGTTACACTCTGTCGGTCCCCAAATTTAAAGTAAAACATAAACCCCCACGGTTTTTTCACCCCCCAAAAACCCTCCTCTTTAAACCCCGCCCTAACCCTAATTGCATCAAACCTAACTTGTGTAATTTAGCATTCTACCCGCAGCTGTCCATAACATTTCCCTTTCCCACCAAAAACCCCCCCAACATAACAAACTTTTCAACTTCCCCTCCAGAAATTTTTTCAACCCAAAAAGCCAACCTCGCCTCCCTCGTCCCCTAGCCCTTAAAAAAAAAAAACGCTATTCCAATTTTTTGGGCCTGCATTTCCCACCAAACAAAAGATCCTTTTCCCTGGGTTTCCCAGCCTCCAAAAAAAGGGAACCACCAACCCCTGAAAAAAGGCCCCCTCCCCCTCCTCCTTAAGAAGCCTTACATTTAATTTCCTTCCCAAAAATAAATCCAAACCCCCCATCCCACTTAAATCGAATTACCGCTCGTATCAGAAAACCCCACATCCCAAGGTTTGCAAACCCCCACAACATCTATACCCCGCCTTTAAAAATTAATTTTTGTCTAAACGGGGCTTTCATATCCCCTACGGACGAACGTATGCCCACTAGGGAACCCCCCCCCCACCCCATCAACAACCCCAAATATCTCCAAAACATCCCTCAGCACACTCACACACAACCCCCCCCCTCTCGGGGTTTGACATTACCACTCCCAATCACACCCAAATTCCCCAAACAACCCCCTATTACTTTTAAAACAGGGGAAACCTCTCAAGTGATACAGCAATAAACCCCTCTGACAAAATCCCACTTTTTTAAACCCCCGATATTACTAGGTCTGGATGTAAACTCCCACAAAAATAACTCACTCTCACCCCAACGCCATCCACCCTCCGATCCTCCCCCCCCCTCTTCCCCAAACCCAAAGACACGCCCAAAGGGGTGGGCTCCTTTAAACCCCAAAAGCTACCCCAAACCCTTTTAAATTTCAAACCCCTGGGGTTTCAACATTTCCATATCCTTTCCAACCCCCCAACACACTACCAGCCCGTATTTCTCTTGGGAAAAACCCTATGGCAACATCAAACCGCCTTAAAAAAACCCCTCCAAAACCCAAAATTTCCCTTACCCATCCCTTTAATCCATTAACATTAAACGTGACACATCTGAAAATTAAAGAAGGGCGGCTTTCCCCTAGCCTCTGGGGGGGTTTACCCACGGGACTTTTTTATATTACGGGTTCCCCTTTGGGCCCCTCGAGTTTTCCCCGTGCAGTCACCTCTCCCTTCAAATTTCCCAAAAAGCAACTCCCCCGGGACACCTCACCAAAATGTGTCCTCGGGTCCACAACCGCTGCCCCCGACTTCTTTCCCCCGGCCCTCTGCCCCCGGGGGAATTTACCTCTTTTATCTCTGGGTGCCCGTTTCGTTTTCCCAGAACTCACACAAACACAAAAATCAAAACCCCCAACAAATCCCCCTGGTGTTTTCCTCCACGGCCCCCACTCCCCCCAATCTTTCTCAAGTCTTCCTCAACAATTTTTTTTTCCCTCCAAAGGTTTTCCCGCTTCACATAACCCGAGGACAAACCTTTTTCAAGGGTTTTCCCCCTCATCCAAAAAATCCTTGATCACAACTGCCAATAACCCATTCCCCGGGTTTTAACTTCCCGGGCGAAAGTCTCCTCAGATTCACCTTCAACCCCCCCGAAAGCCCCCCGGGGGGAGTGACCCCATGTCCCCGCCGCCGCCGCCGCCACCTCCCTGGTCGGGCCCCCTTTGCTCCAAAAGTCATTTCCCCCCCTCCTTCCCCAGGCCCTCAGACCAGGGACCAAAAATTTCCGAAGTTGAAAACACAATTGGGGTGTGAAAAATTCGAGAAGCCCCCCTCCTAGGACACTGGGGGGCCAATTTCTCATAAAGCTACATAAAACGACATTTTTTCCCCCTTCCCCGCATAGTACACCTAAACCTGTTTTCAAAAACCGATCATCGGAACATAGATGGTAAGGGCCCTTTTAAAAGGGCATTTTTTGGTGTAAGAAACCCTTTCCGGGATTCCTTCATATGGACCAAACCCCCCACACCCCCTTTTTTGCAGAATGCACTGTCCCATAACTTCGAAAAAACTCCTGCAGGCCATAAGCCGTAGCCTTTGAAGGGTACATTTTCCCTACCTTCACCCATGTGGAAAATACTTAAGACTCATGTAACACAACATCCATGATTTATTTCCCTCGAAAAAACCCCATAAGGTATTTTTGGTAAAATTATCCTTTCCCCAGACCCAAACATAACACTAACAAACGCCCACCTTCCTAATTCCCTTTACCATAAAATTGGTTCGCATTTGGGAAAGGTTGATCTTAAGTGTAAGCGGGGCCCAATAGTAATTTACATTTTTTTATTGTTATTTATAGTGGAGGGTCTTTGTTTCCTATTCCTGCCCACTTGATCTGTGAGAACACTCTCAATAGTGGTAACAAAAATCATCATTAAATTTTGTGTGCCAATGGGCTCGAAATTTTCTTATACCTTTGAATCCAAGTGGTTAATAAAGTTGTCTCTGTGTTCTGGATTGAGAATAAGTTTCCTTCTTCTGTATTTAGCTCCTTGATTGCTGGAGATGTGATCAAGATTGACAGTTGTTAGTCTTGGGAAGTGATCAGATATAAGATCATCAACTATGACAGAGTCATGCATCGTATATATGTATTAAACCCAAAGGGCACAGACCTATAGCCACCATAAATGTGATAGGCTCAGTAGTGCCCACAATTCGAACATTATCATGCTCAATTAGCAATTTCACTAGTTTAGTTTCATTGGTGTTATAGACCCACCAATATTCTTGTGTCTGGCATTACAACCTCCAAGAATGAGGGTAGGTTCACTATTGATGCGATCTGGTAAAGCATCAGGTCGAAGCTGGTTCGCTGGGGCATAAAGATTAAAAATGTTTACGGAAAAATCGCCTGCATATACTTTGACACATGATACTGCATGTTAACTCGACTCTGCAAGGAATGGGTCACATAACCAGAGACCAAACAAAACGTTACTCGTCAATCCTAACCAGCCTGATAAGAAGGGCAAAAAAATTGTATTATGAACAGATTATCCAACTTACAGGTGATATAAAAAAGACCTGGGAAAAACCCTATCAGAAATTCGGGGAACAAAAAAGATATCACGAAATAGCGAAATAAAATTAGCAAAATCAATGAACCCCAACTCCCACCAACAAAACAGCAAACAGACTCAATGATTTCTTCTCCACTAAGGACAAAACCTTGCCAATAAAATCCCAAGGGTCAGATACCCCACCAAATGACTACCTCACCGGCAACTACCCGAACACACTGTTCCTAGCTCCGACTAACCCATACGAAGTCTCCCTTATTATCAATGCACAAAAAACAAGGCAGGAGATTTAAGTACCTTACCACCCTTTATATACAAAAAAGTGTCACAAGTGCTACTCCAATCATGCAACACTCTTTAAAAAAATCCATCGAATCCTCCACCTCCCTACAGTACTCAAAATAGCAAGGGTCACCCCGATCCACAAAGGAGGAACCAAACAGAGTTGAATAACTATAGCCAATATCCAACTTACACCCTCTCTCAAAAATCTTCGAAAAATTTAAATTTCATAAACAAATCTACCCCTACCTTATCTCCCAAAACATCCAACCCCGGGCCAATTTGGTTTCGGGCCCTAAAAAAATACAAATGATGCTATTAACACATGCTGAACATATAAACACTGCGATAGAGAAAAAAAAGTCCCACGGGGATCTTCATTGACTTTCTTAAAGCTTTTTATACAGGGACCATGACTTTCCCACGTAAAATTGTCAACATGGAAAAGAGGGCACTCCCTCAACTACCTCAAGTCATACCTCAGCAACAAAGCCAAATGTGTACGCAAAGGGGCAAATCTTCTGCCAACCAAAAAACATTTTGGGGTTTCCCACAGGGGAAATTCCCCTTTTCCCTCTTCCTTTCTCCTATACAAAATGACCTTCCAAATGCTTCCAATTACTCCCCACACTATTTGCAGAAAGACACAAAAAACGCTTTCTCACCCCCCCGAGCCCTCACACTAGCCAATACGTAAATACCGAAATTAAGAAAAAACACCTGGATGAGGGCTAACAAACTTACACTAAACATTTACAAAACCTACTCATTCATTTGGTAACGAGCTACAATGTCCCTCGAAAAAAAAATAAAAACGGGTCACCTACACAAAGCTAACAGAGGGGAAAAATTCTTGGGAAACCACCTTTAAATAGACCCCAAATTCAAACACATATACAACAAATTTCAAAAAATTTCCAAAACGTAGGCATACTATCGAAAATACGGGACATGTTCCCCAGTCACCCTCCTGGCCCAAAAAAATACTTTTTTTTACCCCTATTCCCCCCGGGTTTTGTGCATGGGGTAAAAAATTAACCATCTAACCACTAATTTACCCCAAAAGGGTTAAAGGGGAAAAACTCATAAGGGGCCCCCCCACCAAATTTAATACACAAACCACCACCTAAAAACTCCATCTATTTGACCCATTAATAATAGAAACAAAATTGATATTAAAACCCCCCCCCCCAAAAATCCCCCCCTTTCCCCCCTCCAGAAACATTACCATAAAACAAGGCACAGACACTTCTTTGAGTTCCCTGTTTTCATCCCCACACTAGAATTGACAAAACAATAGGACTTTTTTATCCCCGGCCCTTTTTTTTTAAAACCCTTTTTTTACGGGTTTTTAAAACCAATTTTAAGAAATAAAAGGGGTTTTTTTTAACAAATTCCCCTTTAAACTTAAACAAAACCTATTTTACATAAAATTTGTTAAGAGCAAAATTTCCCTGAAACAAAAATTTTAAAAACGGTCAAACCAAAGCTAACGGGGAAATTTTTTCCTTTGGGAATCCCCAAAATTAAAACAAAATTTCTTTCCCTTAAACAAATTTCCCCTTAAAAATTTTCCCGCATTTGGCTACACAAATAGGTCCCGGGGTTTCCCTTTTTCCACCCCTCCTTGGCCCCCAATGGAAAAAAGTTAGACTTTTTCTCGATGACGCCCCTGACTTTTTTTGGGTTATCCTGGGGGGCAAAAACCCTCCGGTTAAAAAATTCCAACGAAATCTATTTTATTTTAAATCTTAGCCTGGGGTTTTTGGGGGAGAGGACTGCTTAAATTTTCCCCCCAATTTATAACTCTCAGCAACAAAAAACTTTGGGAGCACAGCTGAATTGCTGCGGGAAACCCTTTTATGTGTGAACGGGTGGGCTATTTGATATACCTAGTGAAACACAAACATTTTTGTTTTGAAGGGCGGGAAAGGCCCCCTACCTTCACTCCGTCCCCGTCCCCCTCCCCTCCTTTCTTCCGGATTTGGAACTCAGCCTTTCACCTCTATTTACTTAGGTCAAGGGGGCTTTTTTGCCAGACCACATAAATCCCTTGGATCCCCGTTCAGTTCTCTGGCTTGCACTCCACCCATCTTATGAATATGTCTCCTAAAAAAACCCCCCGCCTGCAAAAAGCAAAAAACCAATTTGGTTGACTTTGGGTTTTAGCAAGCACATTCAAGCAGGCTTGAAACACACCCAACCCAAGACCCAGAACCAGCAAGGCACCTGCAGTTACAATTTTCCAAACCCCCACATGTCAAACATATACGTTCTACTTTTCTGTTTGGCATACCATGTTTTCCTTTTATGGCTTATTTAAAGAAAAAATTTTAAACGAGCATTGAAGTACTGACTTTTAAGGGGGGAAAATGCCAGAGGTTAAACCAAATAAACAAAAGAAAGTTTGTGCGATTTCTTGTGCACAGATGAACTTTTCGTCTTCAAATGTATGCAGAATGTTAAGTTTTTGCGGGTTTGTTGTAACTATTTGAAACGAGTGAATTTCACTGAATGGGGAAAATTTGTGCGACCATCAGTCCCTTTGTAGGCAAAAAAAAGGAGTGAGGAATGTCGGCCTGCTGGGGGCCCTTTGGGAAAAAAGGCACTATAAACCCGCAAGCCACTTAAAACCCCCTTTACGGGCGTGTGTCATGAGGGGGAAGGGCCCTTCCCCTCGATTTTCCTTTTAAAACCGGTACCCCTTAACTCTTTGGGCCATTATCTACATATGGAAAAGGGTGTTTTTAGGCTGACCATTTTTCCAGCAAAATCAAAACTTTGGATTCCCCAAGTCCCGGACCAAAAAAGAAACCCCCGTAATCTTTTGACACCGCCCACAGAGGGGTATGGGGCATAATAAACATTTTAAAAACTAAAAACAAAAACACCAAAGCACCACCCAACCCCGACAGTCCAGCCAATTTTTAAAACTGCAGTTACATTTTGTTTCTAAATTGCAGCACCCTTTTGAAAACAAAAATTCTACATTTTTTTCCCGGGCCGTACCATTTTTTTTTTCCCCTGAAATTAAAAAAGGTGTGGGTTGATAACCAGTTTGGGTTTAAAAAAGTGAAAAATTTTCGGGCAGAGTGGGAGAGTCTTTGGTCCCCTTACCACCATCACCCATGAACCCTCTCCATGCTTGTACTTTTTGAAAACCACCGCTCACACACCCAAAATTCAAATTCAAATTCAAATTAAAAAGTTTATTCCTATAAGGATTAAAAAGCTGTTTTTAACAAAAATTTTGGGTTATGTGGGGTTTTTACATGTAGTAAAATTGTGATTACAGAGTTTACCACTAGAACGCTTAGCAGGGCTAGGCATATTCTGACGCTGACGACAAACCCGCAGGCCCCTGTGAGCCGTTGGAGAGCCAGTTTTCATCCCCAAAAGTCGACTGCCCAAGAAGTAAGTAAAAAAGAAAGTAATAAGTTTTATTCAGGAATCCACAAAAATACATTTTACATAAAAATTATATACATACACATATGGGTAGAGAACTGGGATAACCCAAAAAAGTCAGAAAAGATTTACTTATTTCCATTGGGGTCCTTTTAACCTTATTTTTAAATAGTATAAAGGTTATAATATTTTCTTTTTAAATTCTAAAATTTAAAGAAAACTTTCTTATTATCAAAACTAAAAAGACTATCGCAACACCAAGGCATTAAGACTATCCAAACAAAAGGGCCCTTTAAAAGGAAAAAGGTAAAAATTTACACGTGGGTTAGCAAAAAAAATAGAAAATCATTCCCCTCCCTTTCTGAGTTTACATACATCAACACCTTTTGGCACCTTCTTGAACGGTTCACGCTATACTGGCTTTAAACAGGGGCGGGAGCCCTTTTCCCCAACCTTTTAAATTCTGAAAAATTAAAAAGGTGTTTGAACCCTGGCCACTGACTGGGGTACTACAAAGTTGTGTTTCTCCCCCCCCTGTACATGATTGCTTTGGTTTCCAAAACCTTGAAAAAATTACAGCAAGATATTCTGGACATTGTTTGGAGCAATTTTTTTTAAAAAAACATGATTTAGCTTCATTTTTTAAAAACTCTGTCTTAACAATCAAAATATCCAACTGCTGTAATTATTCCTGGCCTCATGTTCTTTTGGTCCCACCCCAGGATGAATCTTACGATTTTTTTTCGGGTGTTTTGCAGTCAAACTTTCATTTTTTTTTCCCAAGGGCAAGTACCAAAAGGGAAAAAAAGCGTAATCCATAGCATTGTATAAGGGCTAGACATGGGGTCCCCCCGACCACAGTAGGTAGCCGTGCTTGTCATACAGGAATTTTTTTTTTTTTTCCATTTGGCATTCGCTTTCCTTTACTACCCTTTTCCCAATAAAATTTTCTCCTGACATGCATGGTAAAAGGGGTTTCCCAAAAATTTTACTGATGAAACCAAAGTGTTTGGGCCCCCCTTACATTGAACTTTAAAATTTTTAAATTTACCCTTCTCATTTTATTTTTTCGTCCCAAAGAGAATGGCTTTTTTTCCCAAGGTGAATGATATTTTTTTTGTCTACTAACCATTTGCGGGCCAAAGGTCCATTTCCATTTTTAAAACATTACCCAATACCCTTTTGGGTCTTTCCCTTTACACAAACAAGCACTGCCCTCGCATACAGTGGGAAATTTTTGCACTTGACACTGATAGGCATTTTCATTGACAAAACATAAAATAATAAGGGCCCGAAAAACAAACCCTTTGGGGAACCCCACATGTTATCGGCAGGGGTTCGATTCTGTTTTTTTGTTTTTTGACTTTTTTGTCTCCTTTTTGCAAAGGGTAGGATTTAAAACCAGTCACAGAACCAATCCCAAAAAGCTTAAAGTTTTTTACATAATATTTTGTGGTTGCCCAGAAATCGAAGGCCTTTTTGCGGGTCAAAGGGGTTCCCAAAGCCTATGGGGTTTTTCCCCTTTTAAAAATTTAGTTCTCGGGAAACCCATCAAAATTTAATAAGGGAGGTGTGGGTTTTATTGGGAAATCTTCTAAAACCCGATTGATAGCTTGGAAATTTTGTTGTCTTAAAGGTACTTAACTACTTGAGAATACCCCCCCCCTCTCTAAATTTTTAGAAAAATTATATTTGGAAAAAAAAACGGGCCTATAGTTTTTCTTACACCCGACCTACTTTTTTTCTTGAAGATGGGAGTGACTCTGGCCCCTTAACCCCCCCCGGGTACTATTAGGGGTGTTGAAAAGTTTTAATTATGTTACAATAGGGTTTGGGACATTTTCAGAAGCACCATCTTTTGGGAACTTAGAGGGGAAGGTTATCAGGGCCGTGCTCTTATTTGGGGTTTTTAACCTGTTTATTTTTTTTTGAATAAAGGTCATGAAACATTTAAACTATTGGGACAACTTTTTGGGGTTCCCCCTTTTTTGGGTAAAGAAATTTTTTGAAACTTATCAATTTCCTTGAAAAAAAGGATTTGATGCAGCTGGTTTTTTCCCTTACTAGGTTAAATGCAACAGATTTGAAAGTAGGAATTAAAGCAATTTCCCCACCTTAAAATTTTTTCGGGGCATACCTCATTATCGATAGTGAGTACTATTTTTAGACCTATCAACGGGGCTTAGGGCTATACCCCAACTTTTTTTTAGTTGTTGCCAAGCTTTCGGGGGTTTATCTTATACCTTCAATTTTTGAGCAGTAGTGTTTTTGCCTTGCTCCTTTTAAAAGTCTCTGTACTCTTTTCCTCACCCTTTTGGGAAAATTCATTTAGTGCTGCAAAACCTGTCTGTTTTTTTTTAAAATTTTTTTTTAACAGCGGTCCTTAAAATTTTCATTTTATCTAATACCCTCAGAAATTAAACCAGGGTTTTTTTATTTTCTTCGTTTTAAAATCCAAACCCTTTTTTTAACGGGTTTCAATTTTATAAAGATGGTAGTAAAACTTTGTTTTAAATTTTTCCCAGGAAATCGTTTTACGTCCGGAAATTTGTTAACTCTGCCCCAGCCACAATTTGTGTAGCCTATTTACCAGGTTTTCTTTACTGTATTTTTCTAGTTGACCTCATTTTTATTGCCGTGTAGGCCAACCTATCCCCTAGTGTTTTTCCGGGTTTGCGGGTAAATGATAAAAATTATCACAAAGGGACCTGGGTAATGACGCCTGACTGACTAATTTTCTCAAGGGGTTTAAACAAAGTATGTGGTCAATTAGGGGGGGTTTAAAAACTGTGTGATGGGGGTTGGATTTTAATTTTTTGAGGTAACATTTAACCCTAAAATTTTGTTTAAACCTTTTTTGCTTTAGCCCGTTATTTTGCTGCTGAAAACAGAAATAAAGCCCGCCCAGTTTTAAATTGTCTCGAAATTGGGTTTTCAACCCGGACAAGACTCTGGAAAATTTTTCTAAGAACTGGTCCTGGGTAAGGGGGGAACTATTTCCCTACTAAGATGGGGTTTTGGGCTTAGGAAAACACACCTTTTAAACCCCTAAATCTCCAGTTTATTGTTAAATTTTTAAAAAGGGCCCTTTGGGGTTTTAAGCTAAGTCAAATTTTTAATGTAGGCACATACTCCACCCCCCCTTTTTGTTTTTATCTAAGCGTTTTAATTTTAACCCCTCTTTTGACCTCGTCCCCTCAGTCACCGTATCATCCAACCAAGATTCCGAGTGGTTTAAAAATTTCCCCCAATTTTTGGAAACCTAATCTCTGCCAATTTGGAAGAATTTATCTTTCATTGACATGAATAAAAATGAAGGCCTGTTTTCAAAAAACAATCATAATCCTCAAAAAAAGGCAATGGTCATTTTTTAAATTTAAAAATTTGGTAAATCAATGTCATCCCCTGCTAAAGGGGGAACTGAGCCAAAAGTGCCCTTTTTTTAAAACACAAAATGGAAATTTTGGCACCGTTTTCTATAATTTTACATACAACCCCTCATGCACCCACCCCCTTTAAAATTTTTCTAAGGTGCCTTTTTTTGTTTTTCATGCGTACTTTAGTACAGTTATGCACCCGTTTGGGAGTGGGTTTTAGATAATAAAGGGTTAAATTTGGGCTCCCCATTGGGCCTATGTATGCATTACATTATGGAAATTAAGGTTTTCATTCCTACACTAGACCGTCATTATTGCCGGGCATTTATCTGTCTGTTTTGGGCCCCTTCACAAAAGTTTTTTAGGTCCTGGGTTAAAATTTTGGGTATCACCACTTAAAGGGGCTACAATAAGAGCTTTTGTGCCACTGTTTTTTTTTTTTAGGGTTTTGCGGTTTTTTGCCCTACCGCGGGGATAGTGAAATTTACTTTTTTGGTAGGATGGCAACTGTTGGGGTTTTAAAATGTCCAGGCGCTTTTTTCCCAATTTATCTTTTTCCCGCCCCCCGACTGATTACTTTTCTTTTATGGAATTTAAGAAGAAATATAAATAAAATTAGGCAGCCTGTTAAACCCCCCCAAAGCCTGCCATTTTTCACTCTTTGGGTCTTTTAATCATAAAACAATAATATTTTTTTCTCTTTTCCCTTTTCCCCAGTACAAAATTAGTATCTGCTTTTTGCAAACCCCCACTGAATTACTATTTTAAAAATTTTCCCCTTCCCAAAAACCCCCTTTACTGCTCATTTTCCCCGGTTTTATCCTTTCCCAAAACCCCTCAGGGTTTCCCTTTATTTGGGGGGTTTTGGGGGGGTGGGTTTTTCCCGACCTGTTTTGCCTTTACTCAGCCATTTTTTTTAAAAAAAATGAGGGGGTAACCCCCCCTACCAAACCAAAACTTTCCTTGATTTTTTAGATATATTTGGCGTTTTTTTGCTATTATTCTCTCCCCTGTACACTGGGCAGCTGAAAATAGGCAGCAAATATAACAATTTAAACCTTTACTGTTTTTAAATATTCACTTTTTTTTTTCCGACCCGGCACTGAGGGATATCCGACCTATAACCTTGGGGGTTTTTGGGACTGTTGGGTTTTACGATTTTTCCCTGTGTTTCCCCCTCCCTTACAACTGGGACAGGGGATAAATGGGGTACAGATATTTATTCACTGTCAAAAGAAGAACGTCAGTTAAAAAATTGGGGAAATTTTCACTTCGCTAGTTGTACGCTGGCAGTAGCGGGTGTTTGGATGCCCCCGGCAGCCAAAAGTTTAAATGGTCAATTCTTTTCCCCCGTTTTTAAATAAGAAAAAAAATCCTACAACCTGTCCCTTTCCTTGGAGAATTTTTTGATCAGGGGTTTTTTGCCCCTGTTTTTCTTCCCTTTTAAAAACCTGGTGCAGTTGATATGGAGGTCAGTTATTTCATTGTAGTGGGAAAACGTCTCATTCTGGTTACCTTTTGGCAGCAGGGCCCGGTTTCTTTTAATTTCCGGGCCCTCCCTTTTTTCATATTTTTGTCCATTTCGTTGTCGCACCCGTCATTTTTATGTCACTAAAAGGTTCCTTGCAATTTTTTTGCAGCAGTACTTCCAACCCTTTGGGCCCTCACTGGGGTTTTGGATAGGCCCAGGGGGCGGCAAGATGTAGGAACCCCCTTGTTGCTGGGTTGCTGCGGGCTGCGGCCGTTTTTGGGACTCAAGATTCTTGTAACCTCAACCCTTTTTTTCAAACCCCTTTCAAAAGGGTTTTTTTCTGACCCTGCCCGACAGTGTTTTCACTTTTTAAAAACATTAAATTTCATTTTAAGCCGTAAATTAAAAATTAAAAGGCTCAGAGTGTCTTCAGTTTTTTTTACCCTTACATTTGATAAATTTAGTGTAATACAAGCTCTGCTCAGTTAACTGAACATTAAATACGGTTTTCTTTAAATTTTGCTTCTTGCCAAATGCATTGTTGTTTTCTAATACAATTTTTCCCCGTTTTAGACTGAAATTTTTTCTGCTAAATTTTCCCCGTAAAGGGAAATTTACTGGGTAAATTTCCCCGATGAACACTGCAATTTTATTTCCAAAAATTTCAGTTTTTAAACTGTGGGTGTGTTTTAACTTATGCTTTGGGATTTTTTTCTTGAACAAGCTTAAATCCTGCATAATTTTTCATTTCATGAATACGTACTTTCTCTCTTGAGTAATTTTTTTACCTTTAAAAATGTGTTAAGACAAGAGTCACCTTTAACCTCCTTTTTTCCTTCCATCTCTAGGGGTTTAGCGCCTATTAAAATTGTAATAGTAACAATTTTTCAATCATTAAAACTTTTAGTTTTTAAAAATTGTGTAAATTGGGTTTTTGACTATTTTGGGCAACTGGAATTTTTAGTGTTTAACTTTTTTTTGACCCCACCCAAAACACCAAAAATTAAAGACTGCAGACTCGCAAATGAAAACATAAAAAAATTAAAAACTAAAACACTGGGTAACCTCCGAAGATGGGCCCCGTGTGGACCTTTAAAAGTTGAAAGTTTTTTATTAAAACCAGCGGAAAACCCCCCCTCCCCGTATATTTAAAAATCAAAAACAAGTGTATTTTTAAGGAAAAAGGGGTACACTTGGTGTACTTGGGAAAAACCCTTTTCATACATAGTAACGGGGTGTGTAAGTGAGATCGTTTTGGTACTGGTTCTTCCCATCTACAGCCCATCTTTAGCTTGGCATACAAATATAACAAAGTAACTTTTTTTACCCAGGGTGGGCCAAAAGGGAAAATCCCACCAAGTGATTTGTTTTCAATTTCCCTTGAAAAACCTTTTTTACCGGTTTTTTTTTTTTTTTGAGTAATATTTACAATCTATGGTTTGGGGGAAGAGGTTTTCTTCAAATTCATTGTGATTTTTCCCCTTTTAAATTTTTATTTCAAAGAGGTACATTTGGTGGGGAGTAAACCTTTAACCGACTCAAGTGGAAGTTATCATTGAAAATTTTAACCCTTTTTTTTAAAATTTTATATAAGTACAAAACCCAATTTTTTTGCTCAATATAACCCCACTCTCTCCCCCCTCCCTCCCCCTCTCTCTCTCTCTTTTTCTCTTTTTCTTTTCTCTCCTCCCCTCCCCCCCTCTCTCTTTTCTCCTCCCCATCCCTCTCTCTCTCTCTTTTCATCTTTGTAAAATTTTTGGGTAAGGTGTAAAAACCTCGCCTGTACCATCCAATTTTAAAAAGACCCCATAATTAACAAGGCCCAAAACACTTGGGCATCCCTCCAAAAAAATCGACTTTTAGGATGACAGGGCCCAAAAAACTTACACTTAACACTGCCCCAACCCCAAATTTTATTGTGTTTTGGTACAAAAGGGAAATTTTCCCCCAACTTAACATTTTAAAATCGACAACACTCTAACTGCCGCATAATAGGGGAAATTCCCTTTTGGGCCCATACCTCAAAAACAACCTAAATTTCAGCCCCCCATATCCAAAACATAACAAAAAAAGGATCCAAAATGGTGGGAAAACCTCTCCCCAAAACGTACTAGTACCGCAAAAATGCCCTTCTCACACTTTTACCATTTAAATTATATATCTATAAAACCCCACCTATCTATCTGTGCTTGGGGTTCAAAAAGCAAACAACACCCCCAAAAACCAATAATAACCCAAAAAAAAGCCGCAGTAAGAAAAATCCTAAAACTCAAACCCTGGGAACACCCCCCCCCCCACTCTTCATAGATCAAACTTTCTCCCGTTCAGGGCCCTCCACACTTACTACAATCTATATCCACAGACCTTAAAATTTCCAAAAATTAACCTTTACCTAAAACGCTTTCTTTATAGTTGTGACAGGATCCACAGGCATAACACCAGAGACAAACATTTCTATGACATTCCCCGTGTTCGACTAAACCTTTACAAAAATTCAATGTATTTCAAAGGACCTAAAATCGGGAAAACACCCTACCTGAAAACTCTAGAACTGCAGACACATTCATCACTTTCAAAACTACAGTTAGAAAACATCTTATCTCCCTGAAACACCCGACAACTAACTACATGATAACCACCTGGTGGTTCAAAATTACACTCACTCACCCACTGACTATAAACCCAGAAATACTAATCTTAATCTTAAAAATAATAAATCCTAACTGCCAGCAGCAACAGCCTGGTTGATCAGCTCTGATCCACCAGGAGGCCTGGTCACAGACCGGCCGCGGGGGCGTTGACCCCCGGAACTCTCTCCAGGTAAACTCCAGTAACTAGTCATAAGTTTGCCTGTGTTACTCAAATATAGACACCTTGTATTGTGCCAAAACAAAAGCATTCATATTGCTAAACTCACAAATTATGATGTAGTCACTTAGCCTTAATACCATAATCTGTAAGGATTTAATGTTAAGAATTAATCTAAGTCTGCTCGAAATGCCTAGCCATGCTAGGTGTCCTAGTGGCCCCCTCTGTAATTAGTATTTTATAACATGTAAGCCACAAAATACCCAAAACCTGTAAACCCCACATTGTAACCATTATAGAGAATAAACTTCAATTGAATTGAATCGAATTGAATTCACTCCTTATTGTTTCAGACTATTGAACGATACTCTTCTCCAGACTGAGGGACTGACACCACTTCAAAACTTCAAGGATGATGGATTGATTACATCGTCTTCACATCTCTTCTATCAACTTTTCCGTACTCGACTGAAGAAGCCTACTGTGTAGGCGAAACGTTTCGGAATGAAGATTCCTAACTGTTGCATTCGTGTCTTACCTAACAACCTGTCGGTATTTTATACCATTTTAATATCCACCTCAAATTAGTACCTGACCAACCGAGTTGTGGTTCGTACGTTGGATTACATGCGGCCTGGAGTAACAGCCTGATTGATCAGGCTCTGATTCACCATGAGGCCTGGCCACAGACCGGGCCGCGGGGGTGTTGACCCCGGAACTCTCTCCAGGTATAGCTATTGCCTAATAAATCTTAAGTTAGTCCTAAGTTTGCCTAAGACACTTTCCCAATATAGGAGCTTTAATAGAAACAGTGTGGAAAATACTCTATATTTTCCGGAAATACGGTAATTTATAGGTAAATAGATGGCCTATATTGTATTTAATAAAAATTATGTTATCGAAAATGGGAAACCCTGCGCCTGCGCAGAGGAGACTCGCCATTTTTTGTTTTGAATTGAGTAACAGACATTAGTGAATGGGAAGAATTTTTCGTGCTCTAGAGGTTAAAAATTGGGCTGACACCTCTCAAATAGGAGGCGAAATTGTTGGATATGTATTCCTGCATAACTTGAAATATCAGGAAGACTGGACAAGACAGCTCCAGGAACCTCAGATAATCTGTGATTTTTTAACTCTGGCCAGTTTTTATTTTCCCGGGTATGGGACTGGGGTTTTTTCTGAAAAGATACACCTTAAATCTCCAGAAAATTGGTGATGATTTTAAAAATACTCTTCTTCTGTTATGTAAAGTTTATATTTTATAACCCTTTTAATTAATATACAGCCCCACAAATTTATAAATTTACCATAATTCCGGGTGATAAAAAATTTAAATTTTAATTAATAGGTCTAGAGCAACTGTGGAAAAGACAGTGTTAGGTATAAAGGGGGGACTTTTTTTGCGACCTAGGTGTCCCAAATTCCTACTTGTCAAAACCTGATAAATAATAATTACTTTGTTCATTTACTTTTTAGTACATAATGATACATTTAATAAATGCAAATTTTTCCCCCATGTATAACAAAAAATATCTTTTTTTACTACCCTACATGTACAAGAATTTCATCCAAGCTACATCTGCATCTAAATGAAAAGAAAGCCGCTTGTTATGCTGAAAAATTTCGGGGAAATTAAACTGTATAGGGCCCCTTTTGGCTTGCGCTTCTTTTTTTTTATAATAATAATAATTTGGGGAAATTAGGTCATGTCCCATGATGTGACCCACACCAGTCGACTGACATCCTGGTGCCCATTTTATAACGTGGGTGAACATGGACAGGACAGCAAGCGTCTTATGGAAACACGTCCCTAAGTTTTCCAGCCGCACGGGAGGAGATTCGACCCCCGGGACCTCAGTGTGTGTGACTGAGTGCAGTTACTAAATTTGCCAATTGTAATTTTGTTTTATGTTTTGTTCTACCCACTATCATAAATCTAATTAATCACTTCAGTTATCTAACTTTTTTTAGCAGTATGCAATAAGGTATATTAAAATGTACTGCTCCACAATCTGTGTCATTAAAAGAGTAAGAATTAGGATTAGTCTGCCCGAAAGCCTAGGGATGCAAGTGGCCTTCCTTTTAATTTTACTTTTATAATATGTAAACCACACATTGTAACTTTGAAAGGGAAAAAAACATTTTCATTTTCATTCGGCTTATGCTGTCATGGCCCTGATAAACCCAATAACAAACTTACACTAAACATTGACAAAACCTACTTCATCAGTTTGGTAACAGAGCTACAGATGTCCCTCTTAACATAATGATAAACGGATCACCTATCACAAAGCTAACAGAGGGAAAATTCTTAGGAATCCACCTTGATAATAGACTCAAATTTTTATACACATAAAACAACAAATTTCTAAGAAAATTTCCAAGACGTAGCATACTATCGAAGATACGGGACTATGCTCCACAGTCAGCCCTCCTGGCCCTATATCACTCTCTTATTTACCCCTATCTCACCTATGGGGAAATTTTTGCATGGGGCTCAACAACAAGTAACCACTCAGACCACTAATTACCCAACAAAAGGCTGCAGTTAGAATGATAACAAATTCCCCACTACAGACAGCACACTCCACCAATATTCAATACACTCAACCTACTCACCATACAAAACATCCATACTTATTATTGCACTTATTACATACAAGAACACTCAACTCGATATTAACCCTCCCCCAAACATCTCCTTGCCAACCTCAACAGAACACATGACCAAACACAAGGCACAGATCCCTCTTTGATATTCCTCGTGTCCATCTCACGCTAAGCAAAAACTCAATGCACATAAAAGGCCCTAAAATCTGGAATTCATTACCTGTAAATATAAAAGAAACACTACCTGTTTATAAATTCAAGTCTCTTCTCAAGATCACTTACTCACCCAAAACCCCAAAAAAATACTGAATAACTGAACCTTATAAATTGTATATCTTAAATGTTTCTCACAATTATATCACATAAATGTTAAACCTAAAACCCAATCTAACTTTATTATTTTTAAATACACTACCTAACAGAAATACTCCATTCTACTGAATTTACAACAATGCATGCAACCATATGGCCTGTCTTTGTAATACTCACTTGTGCTTTATAGTAATCAGTTTACATTAATGTTTTTCACTATTTCATCATTGCTTAGTTAATCTTAAGTTAATTTTAAGCCAGCCCGTAATGCTATGCATAGTATAAGTGGCTTTGGCATGCTGCTCTTATCTGTATATTTTTGTACCTCTGTAAGTGTGCTCAAATTATAAAAAAAATAAATAAATAAATAAAAATAAATAAATAAAGAAAAGAAAGAAAACGATCAGTATTCGGTCACGGCGCACGCTGTTTAGTGGCCCTAAGAACACCAAGAAGACCCACAAAATAAATTTGTTTGGCCTTCATGTGAGTGACGTTGTACGGCTTATACTGTTAGTGGCCCCTGATAAACCCAACAAAGAAGAAGAATGAAGAGTGACGTTCATCAGGGCACTGTATCATGTGACATTCTGCAGCAGTGTAGTACTAACAACAGTACTTGAAACATTTGGGAAGTGTCAGGTATGTTTCTTCTGTAGACCCTCGTGGTTAAGGAGCCTATGAACTATATCACATATGGGTTTAGCACTTGCTACTCACTCATCTAACGTCCATATAAACTATGTATTATTGCCTTACTATTCTTAAGTTAATCTTTAAGTTTGCCCGAAATGCTGTGCATACAGAGGGGCTTTTTTGACATGCACACCCAACTATTATATTCCTCTGTACAACCATGTAATTTGTCAAAATAAAAAATCTAAACTAATCTATGGTAAATACAAACTATTAGG
>NC_069454.1:27453020-27475355 GCF_026875155.1 Cherax quadricarinatus
CATTTAGGAGAGCATTATCAGAATATTAAATAGCATGGGGACTAAGAACTCCTCCCTGCGGTGTACCTAAGACATTTCTTTAGAATCACTTCTGAAGCCTTGGTAAAGGACAGAGGATACTCTATTTGACAGGTATCCTATTATCAGCAGAGTAAGCTACCACCAATATTCATTTTGGCTAGTTCATGTAGTATAGGGTTCTGTTCGCAATATCAAATGCAGATTTTAGATCAAGGAAAAGTGGTAAAACTAGTAGAGGTGTGTGCAGTGAGAAAGGTGGAAATACAGTTCTGCACACTTTTACCTTTCATGAACCCATAGAGGTAGGGGGAAAGTTGGTGTCTGATTCTGTAGTACAGTCTGTTAAGCATCATTCTTTCAAAAGTTTTACAAAGACAACTAGTTAAGGAGATCGGCCTAAATGTATCAGGCTGTTGGGGCTTAGGGATAGGCACAATGGGGACTATTGGTCCAGGAAGTAGGAAGAACGCCCTCAATGTAACTGAGATTATACAGTGCCAACAAAGGGTTATCAGGCACGTGCCTTAGAGTTCTGAGAATATCATAGGTTATACCATCCTCTCCAGGAGCAGTTGATCGACCTTTGGTTAATGCATTATCTAATTCATACTCGGTAAAGAGGCAATCACTCTCATCAATATTTTGGCTCATAAAATTAATCAGTTTCAACATTTCTTCAGAAGTACTCTCTAAATTTTTTCTAATATGAGATGGAAGGCTTTCATGCCTGGATGTTTTGGACCAGTCATTTATGAGGTCATTTGCTTTTTCAAGAGGAAAGGGATGAGCAACATTGCCAGTCTTTTTCCTGGTTATTTTATTTATACCTTTCCAAGCCAAACTCAAAGGGGTGGACCTATTTAATCCACTAACAAACTGTTCCCATTCCTGTTGCCTAAGTTCTTCCTTTCTATTCCTTGCATTTGTTAGTGCAGCTTGGAACGTTCTGAGCAGGTCTGGGGTTCTACATTCACGGTATGCTTTACCAATCCTCCTAGCTGCATGTGTTAGATTGCGTAGCTGTGGATCATTATAGTATTTACATTGGTTTTTATTGTTATTTATAGTGGAGGGTCTTTGTTTCCTATTCCTGCCCACTTGATCTGTGAGAACACTCTCAATAGTGGTAAAATTAAATCATCATTAAATTTTTGTGTGCCAATGGGCTCGTAATTCTTATACCATTGATCCAAGTGGTTAATAAAGTTGTCTCTGTGTTCTGGTTTGAGAATAAGTTTCCTCCTTCTGTATTTAGCTCCTTGATTGCTGGAGATGTGATCAAGATTGACAGTTGTTAGTCTTGGGAAGTGATCAGATAGAAGATCATCAACTATGACAGAGTCATGCATCGTATATGATGTATTAAATCCAAGACACAGATCTAGTATGCCACCATATATGTGAGTAGGCTCAGTAGTGCCCACAATTCGAACATTATCATGCTCATTTAGCAATCTCACTAGTTTAGTTCCATTGGTGTTTGTTATAGACCCACAAATTATTCTTATGTCTGGCATTAAAATCTCCAAGAATGATGGTAGGTTCACTATTGATGCGATCTGGTAAAGCATCAGGTCGAAGCTGGTTCGCTGGGGCATAGAGATTAAAAATGTTTATGGAAAAATCGCCTGCATATACTTTGACACATGATACTGCATGTTAACTCGACTCTGCAAGGAAAGGAGTGAATGTGGCAAGTTCTTTCTGACATACATCACACAACAGTTGGTTGACCTTAGGTTATAAGCTGCATATCCAGGCAAGTTTGGTGGAGGTGCTCCATCTTTCAATCTACATTCCTGCAAACAGATGACATCAATATTCTTGGTTGCACTACTATGATGTAAGTCAGGCAACCGCTTCCTGATGCAAGCAATGTTCCATGAAAGATTTGTAAAAGTATCATTGTAGTGAGGTATACCATTCTTGCTCATAAGGATGGTAAAACTATTATGCTTTGACTACAGTGTGCAGACACTTAAGAGCAAATAGCATGTTTGTACGTTCTTTATCTCAGGACTTTATTATTAAGCATTTTTTCGGCTTCTTGGGCAGCAGTTAAAAGGCAGTCTTGGTAGCAAGAGTATGGGCTTCTTTCTCACAATTGCTGGAAGCTGAACGGAGATTGCTGCACTTTTGACAAATCACATGCTCAAGGCTCATCCAGATTACATATATTTATTAAACTTGTCAGGGATTGTTCAAGATGCTCAATTTTTTTCTGGAAATTTGTTATAATATGAGGAAGGTCAGGCGCATCCAATGCCTCTCCGGAGGCTTGGCACTTTGGGTAGTGCTTTCTTTAAAACCTATCACCTTAACCAGGTACATGGTTACATTAGTGTTCTCTGTTTCATCATTCATTGAGGTAGGTCCTGTTTACCTGGAGCCTTGGAGTTTACCAGGAGAGCAGTTTCGGGGGTCAATGCCCCGCGGCCGGTCTTTTGTACAGGCCCTCCTGGTGGATCAGCGCCTGATCAACACAGGCTGTTGCTGCGGCTGCACGCAAACCAACGTACGAGCCACAGCCGGCTGTCGGAACTGACTTTAGGTGCCTTGTCCAGTGCCAGCTTGAAGGACTGCCAGGGGTCTGTTGGTAATCCCCCTCTCTTATGAGTGCTGGGAGGCAGTTGACCAGTCTAGGCCCCTGACACTTATTGTATGGTCTCTTAACGTGCTAGTGACACCCCTGCTTTTCATTTGGGGGGATGGTGCATCGTCTGCCAAGTCTTTTGCTTTTCGTGTGAAGTGATTTTCGTGTTGCAAGTATCGGTACTAGTCCTCTAGGATTTTCAGGTGTCTATAATCATGTATCTCTCCCCTCCTGCGTTCCAGGGGAATACAGGTTTAGAAAACCTCACCGCTGCTCCCAGTAATTGAGGTTGTTTTATCCTCCGTTTGCGCGCCGTGAAAGTTCTCTGTACATTTTTTAGGTCGGCAATTTCACATGCTTTGAAAGGTGCTGTTAGAGTGCAAAGAAATATTCCAGCCTAGATAGAACAAGTGACCTGAAGAGTGTCATTTCATGGGCTTGGCCTCCCTGAGTTTTGAAGTTTCTCATTATCCATCCTGTCATTTTTCTAGCAGATGCGATTGATACAATGTTTTGGTCCTTGAAGTGAGATCCTCCGACCTAATCACTCAGGTCTTTTGACCGTGGTGTTTCGCTCTAATTTGTGGCAGAATTTGTTTTGTACAAGATGAAGATTTAATTTCTCTGTTTACCATATCTGAGTAATTGAAATTTCTTCATCGTTGAACTTTCATATTGTTTTCTGCAGCCCACTGAAAGATTTGGTTGATGTCCGCCTGAGCGTGCAGTGTCTTGCATGAACACTGTCATGCGATTCGAGGTGGTGTCATCTGCAAGGAAGACACGGTGCTGTGGCTGACATCCTCGTCTATTGACGGATATGAGGATGAGGAACAAGATGGGAGCTAAGTAAGTCCGTTGCCTGGTGGAACAGAGCTTTTCACCGTTAGCTGCCCTCGGACTTTACTCTGTTGACGACTATCTCTGTGTTCTGATAGTGATGGAAATTATAGATCCATCGACCGACTTTTCCTGTTTTCCTTTAGCGCGCATTTTGTGCGCTATTACGCCATGGACACACTTGTCGAAGGCTTTTGCAAAGTCAGTATATATTACATCTGCATTCTTTTTGTCTTCTAGTGCATTTAGGACCTTGTCGTAATGATCCAGTAGTTGAGGACAGAAGGAGCGACCTGTTCCTAAACCCAGTTGCCCTAGGGTTGTGTAACTGATGGGTTTCTAGATGGTGGTGATCTTGCTTTCTAGGACCCTTTCAAGATTTTTATGTATGGGATGTTAGTGTATTGGTTGCTAGTTCTTTGCTTTTGCTTTACTGCCCCCTTTGTGGGAGTGGGGCTATGTCTGTTGTTTTTAGTAGTATACTGAGGGACGACCCCCGTGTCCATGCTCTCTCCATAGGATGGAAAAGGGCTCGTGATCGGGTGCTTCTTGCAGTTCTTGATGAACACAGAGTTCCATGAGTCTTGGCCCTGGGGAGAGCGCATGGGCATGTGCATTTATCGCCTGTACGAAGTCATTGGCGTCAGATAACATCGGATAGGCTTGTGTTAATCAAATTTTGTGGCTCTTCATAAAAAATTCATTTAGATCTTCGAACTCTAGTTGTTGCATTAGGACTCATCTTCAATTTCCAGGGGTGGTTTACCTGTTGTGGTGTCCGGTCTGACTGTTGTAGTTGTGTGTAGTGGAGAAATGACAAACTCATCCCCAAGTATAGTTCCTGTGTGCTAGCAGGGAGGCTAGCTCCTCCACAGGCTGGTGTGTGTTGTGATTGGATTCTGGGGTATTCACCAGAATTATTAGCAGTGAGGTGGGGATCTTGCACACTTTGCAGAGGTTTCAGTCTCAGATCTGGCTGTGGTAGGATGGATGGCTCATCCTCAGTTTAACCATTAAAGGGTGTTATCAGGTTTACATCGGAAGGTTGTTTGCAGTCTTGAGGAACTGGAACCCAACTTCTTTACAGTAATACCTTAAATTTTTGATGTCAGGGGGACTGTGCATACTTAGGAAAAAAAAAAAATTAAAAAAAAAAACTGGAATGTTTCCCAGCACACAACAACACCAAGAATGTGGTTTTCCACCGTCTACTGCAACATGGCCATATTGCTGGCATTTGTAACACCTACGTTTAGGGCGGTAGGTACACTTCGCTGTTTAAGGAAAGTAACCATGCACCCAGTTTTTCCGGGGGAGGGGCCAGGACCCCCCCAAATGGCAAAAATTTGGGATTTTTTTAATCTTTTAAAAGGTTGTGATATGCTCATGAGAGTCAAAGGGGGAGGGGGGTCCATGCAGTAGGGACCCAAAGATTAGGTTTGGGGGAAGGGGGGTAATGGCGTAGTTGACAGTGTGCTGTAGAGTTTTTTTAATTTAATCGTGAGTCTCGAAGCTGATAGAAATAGTATTGGCATAAAACCCCTAGAAATAATTTAAATGTGGAGGCTCGGGAATATTACAGATTAGATGCAATCATCAGTTTTAATGCTGAAATAGAAAATAGATGCGGTTTTTAACGGGACGAAGAACGACCACTGCGTAGAATGTTACTTTTTTTTTCGCCCCCCCAGTGTTTTTCTCACACAACAGGTAATGTAACTATTTTTTGGGCCCAATATTAGTTGTCCGCCGATAGGGGGGCTTCATGTATAACCCAAGGGAATAGTTGGGAAAGGTGTCTTTTTTGGAAAATAAATTTTTGAAAATTGATATAAAAATTTGGGAAATCATTAAAAACCGTACAAACAAAATACTTAAGATTCCCCCCGCCGAATTTTTCCCTTTTATTATTACGTTCGCCCCCAAATTTAATACCCCAGTGTTACTGGCTTGAAAAATTTTTTTTAATAAATTCTGAACTATATGTTCAAAAAATTTTTTAGGTCCCCTGTGTAGTAGGGAGCAGAGAAGATGGTCATAGGACAGTTTTGGACCCACTGTTGCAAAAGTCCCACCCTGGGGTACAAGAAATCAATAATGTTTAGAGTGCCAAAATTTCTTCCAGTTGTGTGGTGAAATTTTAAATTCAGGGTTGTACCCGTGAAATTCATGCACATAATTTTTCATATTCTTAGCTTGTAAAGAAATTTGTAAAAAATAACAAACCCGCGCTTTAGATTTTTTTAATCTGAACTTTTTTAGGTGAAATTCATTGTTGCATTCTCTCGTTTGTTAGATATTTCATCACCTTTTTTATAACAACTTACGTCACACTTGAATCTGATGTTCCCCAGTCTACACTGCCTACACGTAAATTCAGTGTTTTTAATTTATCTTCAAGGGGCATCCCTTTTCCAATGCACGGGAGTTTTTTGTTAGCCAGAACAGGTGAAAAAATAATATTTTAAGACAATTTGGGTGCATTTATTTCATTCTTGAAAAAGGAAAAATACATGTGCAACAGGTTCTTTATACCGAAACGTTTCGCCCCCACAGTAGGCGGGACCGGGTACCATTATTATATTCATCGAATACTGAGACCTGAACTGCGACTCATAATTTAAATGACACTTCACCAAAGGCGAAAAGTTTTGTGTAAAACCTTGAAAATTGTCTTAACAATATGAAACCAGAAAATTTTATTATTTTAAAATTTAAACAATTTTTGAATTGTTGTTTTGGCTTTGTATTTTACAAACGAACCAAACCCTCATTTACTTACATAACTAATCTTCACCCCCTGTTGAATAAAAGGCCAATAGGAGAATGTAACTTTACTGAGAAAAAGTGGGTATGTATATAAATGATATACATGGATGCAACATCTGGGTACTTTAAATTAGACTTTCGCCATCCAATGGTTTATCAATAAATTTAGGACAATTGGACAAGCCTTCGTCTGCTCCCCGCCCCCCCATCTTCCCCTGCCCCCATATATAAGCCCCCCCTTTTCTGCCTTTTTTTCCCATTTCATCACGACTACGGTGCTCTTCAAAAAACCCCGAGGCTGGGGGACTGATTACCTCATTTTTTGTATAAAATTTTCTGTCTTCAAATTTATGTCTTTTAATTTTTTAGATAAAGCCACTGGTGGCGAAAGTCCCATTAAAAATACCCAGATTTGATATGGCCTAATTTTTCGTTGGAAAAATTTCAAGCGAAAAAATTGTCTCGGAAAAAAAGGGTTTTTATTTTGCCCCAGTATTTTTTTTTAAACCTTCGGTATTATAACCTTTTTCCCCCCCGGGTTCCCTATTATTTAAATTTGTATGTGACAGTGCCCGCATCTGCCAGCCTCCACCCCCGTGTAACTTTTCTACTTATCGAAAGGGCTCCAACGTTTACGTCAGCATATATTTACTGGTTATCATACTTAATGGCAATAAAACCCCCTTTCAAATTTTTAATTAGATATCAGAAATCCCCTTTTGCGGATCCTCTTAAACAAACCCGAGAATTTTAATAGAACTCAATGTCAAAAATTAAATTCCCCCCTTTATGGTTGCCTAAAACCCAAATTGACCTTGATGGGAACACTATGATATCTAACCTTGAGACAACAATTAGTGTTACAACAACCCGGACGCAATGAGGACAGTAACAATTTTATGACAAAAGAGTGATAGTAACAACCCTTGGTGACGACAACGACTGTGTAACAACCTTTTGACAACGAGCGAAATAACAACCTTGATGACAAAAGAGGTGATAGTAACAACCCGTAACGAATGATAGTAACAACCCTTTATAACGAAGATAGAAAAACTTTTGACGACAACTCGAGTGAAAGTAAAACCCGATGACAACGAATGATAGTAAAACCCTTTATACAACTAAAGTGATAGCCCCTTTATGAAACAATGGATAATAACCTTGATGACAAAGTGATAGTAACCTTGATGACAACAACTAGATAGTGACAACCTTTATGACAACTAAAGTGATAGTGACCTTGATGACAACAACTAGATAGTAACAACGTTTATGACAACTAAAGTGATAGTAACTTTAATGACAACAACTAGATAGTAACAACCTTGATGACGACAGCTAGAGTGGTAGTAATAACCTTGATGACAAGTAGAGTGATAGTAACAACTTTGATGACAACTAGAGTGGTAGTAACAACCTTGATGACAACTAGTGATAGCAACAACCTTGATGACGACTAGTGATAGTAACAACCTTGATGACGAGTGGTAGTAACCTCGATGACAACGAGAGTAATAGTAACAATCTTGACAAAGGCGACAATTATGTTAACAACTTTGATGAGAACAATAACATTAACAATCTTGACTAAAACAACAATAATAACATTAACGACCTTGACAAAAACAACAGTAACATTCACAAACTTGACCAAACAACAATAACATTGACAACCTTGACAAATAACCTTGACAATAACAGCAACATTGACAACCTTGACGAAAACAACAACAATAGCATTGACAACCATGACAAAAACAATACTAGCAGCGTTGACGATAAGAGAAGAAAACAAGAACAGTAAAGCGATAACAACCACGACGACAACTACAAAAACATTATTTACGGTGACCACAAGAGGAGGAGGAGGCGGGTGAACAAGGTCTTACCACACTAGTATGAAGCAGATAATAATGTTTTCAGAAAGAGGTTGCCTACGTGGCCTCACACAGGTACATTACTGTATCAAACAAATATATCTGCTGTATGAGACGTGCTGTATCAGGCAGGTATGAAGAAATTGAGACACTTATACAGCATATGGGAATCTTTATTGAAGAAACGTTTCGCCACACATTGGCTTCATCAGTCCAATACAAAGCAGGAAGGTATAAGGAAAGGAGGAGTTTGAAGTAATCAGTCGCTCATCCTGGAATCGATGTGTCCAGTCCATCACTCTTGTAGCAAGTACAGCATAGGGCCAGAGAGGTGGCTATATACTGCAGTCAGGTTTTCAAAACCATTCATCACATCAGGCAGGTATATATGCTGTATCAGGCTGGTATATGTGTTATATCAAGCAGGTATATCTGCTGATTATGGCAGTTAACTGCGTTTGTGTAAGAATGTTAGCAGTAGCATGCAGAGGTAAGCCTAGCAGGAACAGTAACGGGAGCAGCGTAGCAGTAGCAGCAGGAACAACAATACAGCAGCTGAAATAAGTCGAACATCAACAAGAACCGCAGCAGTGACAACAATAGAAGTAAAAGAAGTAGCAACAATAGGAGCAGCAGCAGAAGTAAGAACAAGAGCAACAGCAGCATAACACTAACAGGAACAACAACAACAGTAGTTAGCAAGCTTAGTGGCAGCAGCAGGTAAGGCAGACAAGATTGGCTCACAACAAAAACTGCTGACACCTCTGTAACTTGCCATGATTAGTGACCAGATCTACCTGGAGTGCATTACCTTTGTAACTAGTTCAGCTATCATGACTTTGGGGTCCAGTCACTGGACCCATTGTGTGCCTTTGTAATCTTTTGACTGCCGCCCACAGGATGGGTATGGGGTGCATAAAGATATTAAAACTAAAGTGTGTGTGTGTGTGTGTGTGTGTGTGTGTGTGTTGTGTGTGTGTGTGTGTGTGTGTGTGTGTGTGTGTGTGTGTGTGTGGTGTGTGGTGTGTGTGTGTGTGTGTGACTCAACAATCAATATTTGCACCAATAACTCATTACAGTTGTGACCGGGTGTGGAAGTGTGAATTGCTCATTACTCTATAATTTGTTCATGATTGTAGCCAAAGTATAAACGTAAGTAACCATTCTACAGAATTCATTACCTTTGTAACTTGTGAGCTCATTACCTTTGTACCTAGTTCAGCTATCAAAACTTTGGGGGCCCAGTCCCTGGACCCATTACGTACCTCTGTAATCTGTAAATACCTTTGTAACTTGTCATGATTGTGACCAGACTTACCTGGAGTTCATTACTTTGTAAATTGTGAGTTCATTACCTTTGTAAATTGTGAGTTCATTACCTTTGTAAATTGTGAGTTCATTACCTCTGTAACTTGCTCAGCTATCAAAACTTTGGAGTCCAGTCCCTGGACCAATTATGTACCTCTGTAATCTTTTGACTACCGCCCACAGGATGGGTATGGGGTGCATAATAAACATATTAAACTAACTAACAACGCTACTTACCACACTAGCGTCAAATTATTATTATAATCAAAAAGAAGCGCTAAGCCACAAGGACTATACAGCAACTAGCGTCAAAGAATCCTCTTCATAAAAAGTTTCCCCAAAGGCAAGGCTTTATTAAGTACGTAAAATAGGAATGATCAATTACATTTTGCCTTATAAGGCAAACGACACCTTGGGGTCGACTCAGGGGGAAGACAGGTCACATATTATTCGTGATTTTATCGAGAAAAAAAGGTTAGGTGAGGTTAGGTAAAAAAAAAAGGGGAGGGGGGAAGGTGTGAAATTTTATGAATTTTGGACAAGAGATCAAGATCTAGCTGACATATCCCTTCCCCAAATTTTTTTGCTCAATAGTTTGGCAAGGTGGTCACTCCCTCCCTTCCCCAAAATTCTGCCCTAAACACTATGGTTGTGGGGGTTTGAAAACCGCTCCCGTTCAAAAACCCCTGTCCATGACGTAGAAAAAAGGGTTTAAAAGAAAAAACCAAAACATGCTTGTTTTTATTTTCGCTTGTCGGGTTTTTTCAAAGTCTCCCCTACAAACCCCCATTTAACAACATTCCCTCACCACACCAACACTACTCACCACACCAACATTACCCCACCACCCCAACACTACTCACCCCCCACCCAACAAAATTCCCCATCCCAACCCCCCCACTCCCCAAAAATTACTCACCAAAAAAAAACCTACGACCATCCCAACGCTACTCACACCAGCAACACTCCCCACCCCAAACACTACCCCCCATCCCAAACCCTTACTAAACCCACACCTACACTACTCACCATAAAAAAACACTACTCACACCAACAACACTCACCACCCCAAACCATTCTCACCGAAACCAACACAAACTCACCAAAACCCAACCCCCCTCCCCCAAAACAACACTCTTCACACCAACACACCCCACCATACCAAACACTACTCCACCCAACAAAAACCACCACCCCAAAAACACTACTCACCACACCCAACATTACAAACTCCCAACTAACATTACTCACCACGCCAAAAACTACCACCCACCAACACTACTCACCACACCAACACTACCACCACACAAAACATTACTCGAACCCCAACATTTCTCACCCCAAAACAACACTAATCACCACGCCAACCCTACTCTTCCTCAACATTACTCACTACACCACCATTACCCCCCACGCCAACATACTCATTTACACTGCCCTCCTGACCCAAAATGCCCCCCCAAAAATGACTTCAAAACAGGCAAATAAATGCTTTGGCCCATGCACTCAGCCCCGGGGCCCCAAATCATGGAACTGCAAAAAAGCCCCATCACGACCCTTTTTCCCAAACCCTTTTGGGAGGGGGGAGCATGGACAGGGGGGCCTTTCCCTCATTACTAAAAACAACAACTTGCCCCACTCCAAAAAAGGGGGCAAAAAAGCAACAGCAAAGAATTACAGCCAATAGCACTAACTCCCATATCATAAAAATCTTTGAAAGGGTCCTAAGAAGCAAGATCACCACCCATCTAGAAACCCATCAGTTACACAACCCAGGGCAACATGGGTTTAGAACAGGTCGCTCCTGTCTGTCTCAACTACTGGATCACTACGACAAGGTCCTAATGCACTAGAAGACAAAAAGAATGCAGATGTAATATATACAGACTTTGCAAAAGCCTTCGACAAGTGTGACCATGGCGTAATAGCGCACAAAATGCGCGCTAAAGGAATAACAGGAAAAGTCAGTCGATGGATCTATAATTTCCTCACTAAACAGAACACAGAGAGTAGTCGTCAACAGAGTAAAGTCCGAGGCAGCTACGGTGAAAAGCTCTGTTCCACAAGGCACAGTACTAGCTCCCATCTTGTTCCTCATCCTCATATCCGACATAGACAAGGATGTCAGCCACAGCACCGTGTCTTCCTTTGCAGATGACACCCGAATCTGCATGACAGTGTCTTCCATTGCAGACACTGCAAGGCTCCAGGCGGACATCAACCAAATCTTTCAGTGGGCTGCAGAAAACAATATGAAGTTCAACGATGAGAAATTTCAATTACTCAGATATGGTAAACATGAGGAAATTAAATCTTCATCAGAGTACAAAACAAATTCTGGCCACAAAATAGAGCGAAACACCAACGTCAAAGACCTGGAGTGATTATGTCGGAGGATCTCACCTTCAAGGACCATAACATTGTATCAATCGCATCTGCTAGAAAAATGACAGGATGGATAATGAGAACCTTCAAAACTAGGGAGGCCAAGCCCATGATGACACTCTTCAGGTCACTTGTTCTATCTAGGCTGGAATATTGCTGCACTCTAACAGCACCTTTCAAGGCAGGTGAAATTGCCGACCTAGAAAATGTACAGAGAACTTTCACGGCGCGCATAACGGAGATAAAAAAACCTCAATTACTGGGAGCGCTTGAGTTTCTAAACCTGTATTCCCTGGAACGCAGGAGGGAGAGATACATGATTATATACACCTGGAAAATCCTAGAGGGACTAGTACCGAACTTGCACACGAAAATCACTCACTACGAAAGCAAAAGACTTGGCAGACGATGCACCATCCCCCCAATGAAAAGCAGGGGTGTCACTAGCACGTTAAAGACCATACAATAAGTGTCAGGGGCCCGAGACTGTTCAACTGCCTCCCAGCACACATAAGGGGGATTACCAACAGACCCCTGGCAGTCTTCAAGCTGGCACTGGACAAGCACCTAAAGTCAGTTCCTGATCAGCCGGGCTGTGGCTCGTACGTTGGTTTGCGTGCAGCCAGCAGCAACAGCCTGGTTGATCAGGCGCTGATCCACCAGGAGGCCTGGTCACAGACCGGGCCGCGGGGGCATTGACCCCCGAAACTCTCTCCAGGTAAACTCCAGGTAAACACCATTTACTCACCATGCCAACACTACTCACCACACACACTAGTCCACACAACACTACTCACCACCAACATACTCACCACCCAACACTACTCACCCCCAAATATTACTCACCACACCAACACTACTCACCATACCAACACTACTCACCCACCACAACACTCACCACACCAACACTATCACCACACCAACAATACTCACCACACCATACTCACCACACCAACATTACTCACCACACAAAACACTACTCACCACACCAAACTTACTCACCCACCAACCAAACTCCCCACCAAATTACTCAACACACCAACACTTCTCGCTACCCCTTCACTCATTCGCCCAACACTCTACTCACCATACCAACACTACTCCCCACAACAACATTACTCAACACACCACACTTCTCACTACCCCCAAACTTACTCGCTCACACACACACTACTCACCACACCAACCTTACTCACCACACAACACTTCTCGCTACACCAACAAATACTCACCACCCCAAACCCACTATCACCACACCAACACTGCTCACCACCAACACTACTCACCACACCAACATATTCACTACACCAACACTATTTCACCACACCAACATTACTCACCGCACCAACACTACTTACCATACCACACTACTCACCAGACCAAACACTCACCACCCCAAAACACTACCCCACCACACCAACATACTCACCACACCAACATTACTACACACCATTACTCAACACGCCAACACTACTCACCACACCAAACACTACTCACCACACCAACAACACTCACCACACCAACACTACTCACCACCCCAACACTACTCACCACACCATTACTCACCACACCAGCACTACTCACCACACCAACACTACTCACCACCCCATTAATCACTACACCAAAATTACTCACCACGTCAACCTATTTACCACACCATTACCCACCACCCCAACACTACTCACCTCCCCAACACTAGTCACACAACAACCTACTCACCACACCAACATTACTCACCACACCAACATTACTCACCACACCAACACTACTCACCACACCATTACTCACCACAACAACACTACTCACCATACAACACTATCACCACATCAACACTCACCACCCCAACTACTCACCACACCAACCTACTTCACCACACCAACATTGCTAACTACACCAACATTACTACCATGCCAACACTATCACCACACCAACATAGTCACCACAACAACACTACTCACACACCAAATTATCACCACACCAACACTACTCACCACACAATATTACTCCCCACACCAACACTACTCACCATACCAACACTACTCACCACACCAACAACACTCACCACACAACACTACTCACCACACCAACACTACTCACCACACCAACACTACTCACCACACCATTACCACACACCAGCACTACTCACCACACCAACACTACTATCACACCATTACTCACTACACCAACATTATTCACCACGTCAACACTACTTACCACACCATTACCCACCACGCCAACACTACTCACCTTCACCAACACTAGTCACCACAACAACATACTCACCACACCAACATTACTCACCACACCAACATTTACTCACCACACCAACACTACTCACCACACCATTACTCACCAAAAAAAACACTACTCACCATAACAACACTATCAACATTTAAAACACTCACCACACCAAACACTACTCACCACACCAACACTACTCACCCACCAACATTGAAAACTACACCAACTTTACTCACCACGCCACACTATCACCACCCAACACTATCAATACCCCAAAGAACACTCACCACACCAACCACTACTCACCAAACCAACACACTCACCACATCAACATTACTCACCACCCCAAAACACTATTTCACTACACCAACACTACTCACCACCCCAAAACACTACTCACCACACCAACACTACTCACCCACCCCAAAACACTACTCACCACACCAACACTACTCACCACCCCAACATTACTCACCACACCAACATTTACTCACCACACCAACATACTCACCACACCAACACTACTCACCACACCAACATAGTCACCACAACAACACTACTCACCACCCAACATTACTCACCACACCAACAACTACACCACACCAACACTACTCACCACACCAACATTACTCACCACGCCAACACTACTCACGACGCCAACACTACTCACCACACCAACATTACTCAACACACCAACACTTCTCGCTACACCATTACTCACCACACCAACACTAGTCACCCGCCCACACTACTCACCACGCCAACACTATTCACCACACCAAAAATTACTAAAACACCCAACACTTTTCGCTACACCAACATTACTCACCACCCCAAACACTACTCACCACACCAAAAACACTCACCACACCAACACTACTCACCACCCCAAACACTACTCACCACACCAACATTACTAACTACAGCAACATTACTCACCAACCAACACTACTCCCCACACCAACATTACTAACTACATCAACATTACTACCACACCAACAACACTCACCACACCAACACTACTCACCACACCAAACCTATCACCACACCACTACTCACCACACCAACATTACTCACCACACTAACACTACTCACCACACCAACACTACTCACCACCCCAAACATTACTCAACCCCACCAACACTTCTCGCTACACCAACATCACTCATCTCGCCAACACTACTCACCACACCAACATTACTCACCACACCAACACTACTCACCACACCAACATTACTCACCACGCCAACACTACTCACCACACCAACACTACTCACCACACCAACATTACTCAACACGGAACTTGCACACGAAAATCACTCACAACGAAAGCAAAAGACTCGGCAGACGATGCAACATCCCCCTAATGAAAAGCAGGGGTGTCACGTTAAGAGACAATACAGTAAGTGTCAGGGGCCCGAGACTGTTCATCTGTCTCCCAGCATACATAAGGAGGATTACCAATAGACCCCTGGCTGTCTTCAAGCTGGCACTAGACAAGCACCTAAAGTCGGTACCTGACCAGCCGGGCTGTGGCTCGTACGTTGGATTGCGTGCAGCCAGCAGTAACAGCCTGGTTGATCAGGCTCTGATCCACCAGGACGCCTGGTCATAGACCGTGCCGCGGGGGCGTTGACCACCGGAACTCTCTCCAGGTAAACTCCAGGTAAACACCAACACTTCTCGCTACACCAACATTACTCACCACACCAACACTACTCACCACACCAACATTACTCAGGATACCAACACTTCTCGCTACACTAACATTACTCACCACACCAGCACTACTCACCACACCAACACTGCTCACCACACCAACACTACTCACCACACCAACATTACTTACCACATGTACGTGGACTTCAGCTATATCTTATCCTGACAGTTTAAGATGCAATAAATTTAATATGTGGAGTAAATATTCCGCAAAAAAGTTGATATGTTCGTTACTAGTTTTAAGAATCGTAGCAGCAGCATGATGGAGGCGGCAGTGAGGGAGGGTGACACGGGGGTGACACGGGGGTTCCAATATTTGTGTAAGACATGGCAATGTTTACGTTTTTTATTGTAAATTTTTTTGTACTTGAACTGAAAATGTGTGTGTGTATTCCCTGTTTTTGGGTTGCGGGGTCGATTTTTAGCTCCTGGGCCCCCCCTCCCCACGGGCCCGCTACTGGGCCCTTTTCCCCCTGCCCCAGAGTTTTTTCCTCATTTTAAAGCTTGAATGGACCCTGCCTCCACTACTCGTTCCCAAACTATTCCACTTACGATAATGGTGTGTGGTTCATGGTACTCTGGAGCAAAGTTCTTTTCCCTTCCGGGAAAAAAAGTTTCACATAATACGGGCTTTCTATTACCTGCATATTTAAATTCTTACGTTGTTTCATCTGGATAATAATTTTTTTAGTTTGTTAAATAAAGAGATTACCCCCCATTTCGTGACGAGCCACTACGGGTTTAGCGCTTCCCCTAAATGTTATATAATTATTGTGTCCCCACGAAAATGTAATGCAGCTTTTTAGACACCCCCTGTGGAAATTTTTTACATAATTTCCTATTGTAGAAAAATAAATGAATAATATAAAAATTCCCGTATTAAATGTGTGCTATTTAAACCCCTTGAGAAATTTCGAGGGGGGGGTGTAGAATAGCCGTAGGGCGCCGGGGAGACGCCATATTAAATTTTTTGGGGTGTACAGGTTGTTGCAATCGTTTAATCCAGCATCATCGAGGCCATAATACGGTGTTTCGGCCTTTATTTGAATGGAACCCATGTTAAGTCCTCCCCTGAAAAATTTGGGACGGGAAAATTTTTTGGGGTCGCTCTTAGTGCTAGAACTTTTAATTTGTCATAATCTATACTACCCCCTCTAGCGCCCAGGAAGATGTGGATGGCGGAAAATACATGCAGAGTACAGGGAGGGCAACTAGGTTTGCATTTGACACTAGGGGCCCAGTGTAGGGTCTGGTTTTTGGAGGTGTTGTGGTGGGTCCATCTACAGTAATTAAATGGAAAAGTGTTAATATAATTTTTTGTTACTCGAAAGTAAAGCAAATAACATCAGTCCACGCAACTTCAATGAACCAGAGTAGCTGGTTTTTAATATTATAATTATTAATTTAACGTCATTTTCTTTTTTTTGTGAGATTTGTGAAGGAAAGTGGGAGTAAAGGGGAGTTCAGTTCAGGGACATACTGTGACTCAGTCCCCCTTACCTCCCCAAAAATTATTTGCAGGAAATAATTCAGGTGATGCCCTGTAACCCTCCTGCGGGAAATTTGCTCACATAAAAATAATAATAATAGTAATAAAATTTTAAAAAAGGCCCCTTTGGGCCCATCTATTTATGATGTTATATTTTACAAAAATGCAAATTAATTTAATTAATATTTAAATTAACCCCCTGAAATATATTTAAATGAAAAAAAAAAACCCTAGATTTCCCCTTTAATATTAAAAAAAATATTTACGTAATATTTTAATTTTTTAAGGATTTCAATTTTATTTTAGAATTTAAATTTTCATTCAGACCAAGAGGCACAGAGTGTAAAAGAGCCCGTAGGGCGGGGAATGTGGCCCCCGGGGGCAGTTGGTCCCAAAAATGGAGGGTATTGTACCTCTCCCTGGGGAAAATTTAGGTCTCGAGAACTCCCCAGTGGAAGCCCAAAGGGGGGCACCACTACTTGGAAAGACCGGGCCGGGGAGTACGGCGAATAAAAAAAAAAAATATAAAACCCGAAATATGATAAATTTATTAAAATTTTAGTAATTTCCCTGAATTTCTCAAAAATAGTGTTGGAAAAATTATCATAACATAACAGCAACAAACTTCAGCTGTGGGGTAAGACGGAGTATCTATCAGGGTGGTGATAACCTCTCACCAAGCCCTGTGTAAATGCGTGGTAGTGATAACCCCTCCCAAAACCGTGGTAAGTGCAGTGGTGGTGATAACCTTCCCAAAACCGTGTGTAAGGAGTGGTGGTGATAACCCCCTTTACCAAGCCGTGGTTTTTAAGATGCGTGGTAGTGATAAACCTTTACCAAGCCAGTGTGTAAAATGCAAATTGGGGAGTGATAACCTTCACCAAACCGTGTGTAAGATGGTGGGGTGATAACCTTCACCCAAACCCGTGTGTAAGATGCAGTGTTGGTGTAACCCCTCACCAAGCCCGTGTGTAAAATGCAGTGGTGGTGTAAAAACCTCACCAAAACCAGTGTGTAAGATGCAGTGGGTAAAGATAAACCCCTCACCAGCCAAGTGTAAGATGCGTGATGGGATAACCTCTACCAAACCGGGGTTTTAAGATGCAGTGTTGGTGTAACCTCTACCAAGCCAGTGTGTAAAATGCGTGGTGGTGATAACCTCTCACAAAGGGGTTAAGTTGCAGTGGTGGTGATAAACCCCCACCCAAACCGGGTAAATGTGGTGGTGATAACCCCTCACCAAGCCGTGTGTAAATTGCAGTGGTAGTGATAACCTCTCACCAAGCCCCGTGTGTAAAATGCATGGTAGGATAAATCTCACAAAACCAGTGTGTAAGATGCAGTGGGGGTGATAACTCTACCCGCCAGTTTAAGTGCGTGGGGTGTAACCCCTCCCAAGCAGTGTGTAAGAGCAGGGTATTGATAACCCCTCACCCAAACCAATGATAAGATGCAGTGGTAGTGAAACCCCTCACCAAGCCCGTGTGTAAAATGCGTGGTATGATAACCCCTCCCAAGCCCGTGTGTAAGATGCATGTGGTGATAACCACACTAAGCCAGTGGTAAAATAGTGGGGATGATAACCTCTACCAAAACCCGTGTGTAAAATGCAGTGGTGTGATAACCTTCACCAAGCCGTGGTAAGATGCCCCGTGGTGGTGATACCTCACACCAAACAGGTGTGTAAAAGTAGTGGTGGTGTAAACCCCCTTTACCCAAACCCGTGTGTAAGATGTATGGGTGGTGATAACCCCTCACCAAGCCCGTGTGTAAGATGTGTGGTGTGTAACCTCACACCAAGCCGTGTGTAAGATGTAGTGGGGGGTAACCTCTCACCAAGCCAGTGGTAAAATGCAGTGGTAGTGTAACCTCTCAAAAGCCGTGTAAGATGCAATGGTGTGAAACCCCTCACCAAGCAGTGTGGGGAAAATGCCGTGGCGGGAAACCCCTTTCCCCAAACCCGGGTGTAAGATGCAGTGGTAGTGATAACCCTTTACCAAACAGTTTTGAAGATGAAGGGAAAGGGTAAATTTCACCCAAACCCGGGTGAAAAAGCAGTGGTGTGATACCCTTGACCAAGCAATTGTAAAATGCGTAGTAGTGATACCCTTCACCAAGCCCGTGTGTAAGATGCAGTGGTGTGATAAAACCCTTTACCAAGCCGTGTGTAAGATGCGTGGGGGTGATAACTTCACCAACCATGTGTAAAATGCAGTGGTAGTGATAAACCCCTCCCAAGCCGTGTGTAAGGCAGGGTAGTGATAACCTTCCCCAAGCCAGTGTGTAAGATGCAGTGGTGGTGATAACCTTACCCGCCAGTGTGTAAAATGCAGTGTTGGTGATAACCCCTTTACCAAGCCCGTGTGTAAGATGCAGTGGGGGGGTGTAACCTCCCCAAGCCGTTTGTAGGCAGTGGTAATGATAAAACCCTTCCCAAGCCCAAAGTGAAGATGCATGTGGTGTAACCCCTCACCAAGCCCTTTTGAAAATGCAGTGTTGGGTGATAAAAATTCACCAAGCCGTGTGTAAGATGCGGGTGGTGATAACCCCTTTACAAGCGGTGTAAGATGCATGGGGTGATAACCCCTCACCCAAACAGTGTGTAAGATTGGTGGTGTAAAACCCCTCACCAAACCAGTGTGTAAGTTGCAGTGGGAGTGATAACCTTCACCAAGCCGTGTGTAAGATGCAAGGTAGTGATAACCTTCACCAAGCCCCGTGTTGAAGATGCAGGGTGGGATACCCCTCACCCCGCCGTGTGTAAGTGCAGTGGTTTAAACCTCTCCCAAGCCAGTGTGTAAGTGCCGTGGTATTGTAACCCCTCACCAAGCCAATGGTAAGATGCAGTGGTGTGATAACCCCTCACCAAGCGTGTGAAGTGCAGTGGTAGTGTAACCCTTTACCAAGCCGTGTGTAAGTGCAGTGATGGTGATTACCTCACCTAAAACCCGTGTGTAAGACGTGTGGTGATGAAACCTTCACCCAAACCGTGTGTAAGTTTCAGTGGAGTGATAACCTTCCCCCAAGCCCGTGGTAAGGGTGCATGGTGGTGATAACCTCAACCAGCAGGTGTGTAAAATGTAGGGTGGTGTAACCCCTCACCAAGCCAGGGGTGTAAAATGTCTGGTGGTGAAACCTTACCAAGCCGTGTGTAAGATGTGTGGTGGTGATAACCCCACACCAAGCCAGTGTGTAGATGTGTGGTTGGGTAACCTTCACCAAAACCCGTGGTAAAATGCAAAATGGTAGTGATAACCTTACAAAGCCTGTGTAAGATGCAATGGAGTGATAAAACCCCTCACCAAAACCAGTGTGGAAGATGCCGTGGCGGTGTAACCTCCCCAAGCCGTGTTAAGAGCAGGGTAGTGATAACCTTCACCCAAACCCGTGGTAAGATGAAGTGGAAATGATAATCTCTCCCAAGCCGTGTTTTAAAATGAGTGGGGAGTGATACCTTGACCCAAGCCAATTTTTGTTTTAAAAGCAGTGTAGTGATACCCCTCACCAAGCCCGTGTGTAAGAGGTGGTAGTGTAAACCCCTCACCAAGCCGTGTGTAAGATGAAATGGTGGTGAAACCCCTCACCAAACCAGTGGTAAGATCAGGGAGGTAAAACCCCCCTCACCAAGCCAGTGGTAAAATTTCAGTGGTATTGATAACTCCACCAAACCAATGAGTAAGATGCAGTGGTAGGATAACCCCTCACCAACCCGGTGTAAGATGCAATGGTAGTGTAACCTCTAAAGCCAGGTGTAAGAGCAGTGGTGGTGATAACTCTCCCAAGCCAGTGTGTAAGTGCAGTGGTGGTGGTAAGTCTCACCAAGTCAGTGGTAAGATTTTAGTGGGGGTGATAACCTTCACCAGCCGTGTGAGATGCAGTGGTAGTGTAAAGTCTCACCAAGTCAGGGGTGTAAGATGCAGTGGTAGGAAAACCCCTCACCAAAACCAGTGTGTAAGATTGTGGTGGGGAAACGTCTCCCAAGTGTGTGTAAGTGTGTGGTGTGTAACCCCTTTACCCGCCGTGTGTAAGATGCAGTGGTTTTGATAACGTTCCAAAATCGTGTGTAAAATGTAGTGGTGGTTTAACCCCTTTACCAACCAGGTGAAAATGTAGTGGTGGTGTAACCCCCTCCCAAGCCGTGGTAAGATGCAGTGGTGGTGATAAAACCCCTCACCAAGCCAGTGTGTAAAATTAGTGGTGGTGATAACCCCTACCAAGCCGTGTGTAAGATTGTGGTGGGAAACCCTTTACCCAAACCAGTGTGTAAGATGTAGTGGTGGGATAACTTACCAAACCAGTGTGTAAGATGTAGTGGTGGTGATAAACCCCTCCAAGCCAGTGTGTAGATGCAGTGGTGGTGATAACCTCTACCAAGCCAGTGGTAAGATGCGTGGTGTTGAAACCTCTCACCCGCCAGTGTGTAAGATCAGTGGTGGTGTAACCTCTCACCAAGTCAGTGTGTAAGTGTAGTGGTGGTGAAAATCTCACCAAGGAGTGTAAAAAACAGTGGTTTTTGAAAATCTCAAAAGTCGTGTGTAAGATGCAGTGGGGTGATAAAGTCTCACCCCGTCAGTGTGTAAGATGTTGTGGTGGTGATAAGGGCTCACCAAACAGTGTGTAAGTGCAGAGGTGGTGTAAACCCCTTTACCAAAGGTGTAAGATGCAGTGGGGGTTAAATGAACCTCTACAGATTACTAAATTAACATTTATATAAACTTCCTTAAATTTTTTAATGCTATAAAATTTTCATATTCTTTTTATTCTGCACTCGTTTGTGAAAAATGTGTACGTGTGACATTTTTTAAAGTAAATTTTGCGAGGGTTAGTAATGGATATATATTTTTATTTTTATTTTTTTTAATATATATATATTATATATATATATATTTATTTTTATATTTTATTTAATTAGCAATAAGGTCACAGTAACAGGTGATTTAGAATATGCAAAACATGAGTTCCCTTGATAAATGAGAAAATCACGAAAGTGATTGGAATTTCAATATTCTTTGAAGTGGTTGTTTTACACAAACACACACACACACACACACCCCCCACACAACCACAATATATATATATTTTTATTATAT
>NC_069454.1:27475855-27498713 GCF_026875155.1 Cherax quadricarinatus
GCATCATATCATGTTTGCCATAAAAGTTGTTCCAGTTGTCAATGAATGGGATTGCAAGTTCCTTGCAGTATCTGTCTAGCCAGCAATTTACACCAATTGCCCTAGACAACCATTCATTTCCTACTCCCCTTCTAGGCAAGATGCTACATATGATTGGGATCCCTCCCTTAGACTTAATGAAATCTATAGCTGACCTGTACTTATCTAGCAGCTCTTCTCTCCTACCCTTCCCAATATCATTTCCACCAGCACTGAGACAGATAATGGGCTTGTACCCATTACCTGACCCATTAGCATGTGACCTGGGAAGGTAACCAAGTACCAGGAGCATGTGACCTGCATGAACAGTGTCGTAGGATGCTCCAAAGATGAAGTCAGGAGTAAATATATGTCAGAACAGCAGTGTTGTACGATGTCCTCAAGGACCCAGGGGCACTGTCAGTGAAGGGACGAGCTGACTTACAGACAGTCTTGCCTCAGCATTACCTAACTCACTAAATCTTAACAACATCACTATAAACAAATTACGGAAGGCAAGGCCTCTAAGTATCACTCGTTAGCCGTGGGTTCAAACCCCTCCCGTTCCCTGGTTTGACTGAGGACCCAGACACCATCCTGTTGTTACTATTGGAGATACACGTACTTGGTATATATATTAGAATGACGCATTAGGTAGTTTATGGTATTTTATCGTAACGTTTCGACCATCATAAAGTTTGTCCAGTTTCTCGGTAATACCATACCATTGACGATCATTAATAACCACTGACGACCATTGACGACTATTGACAACATTTGACGACCATTCATAACCACTGACAACCGATGATAACTATTGATAACCATATTGGCATTGTTGTACCTTATCCATCAGGAAGAATCACCCAACAACAGCAACACTGACATGTTATCTTACAACAGCACTGACAGGTTATCATACAACAGCACTGACATGTTATCTTACAACAGCACTGACATGTTATCTTACAACAGCACTGACATGTTATGTTACAACAGCACTGACAGGTTATCATACAACAGCACTGACAGGTTATCATACAACAGCACTGACATGTTATCTTACAACAGCACTAACAGGTTATCATACAACAGCACTGACATGTTATCTTACAGCAGCACTAACAGGTTATCATACAACAGCACTAACAGGTTATCATACAACAGCACTAACAGGTTATCATACAACAGCACTAACAGGTTATCATACAACAGCACTAACAGGTTATCATACAACAGCACTAACAGGTTATATACAACAGCACTAACAGGTTATCATACAACAGCCTAACAGGTTATCATACAACAGCACTGACAGGTTATCATACAACAGCACTAACAGGTTATCATACAACAGCACTGACAGGTTATCATACAACAGCACTGACAGGTTATCATACAACAGCACTGACAGGTTATCATACAACAGCACTGACAGGTTATCATACAACAGCACTGACAGGTTATCATACAACAGCACTGACAGGTTATCATACAACAGCACTAACAGGTTATCATACAACAGCATAACACGGTTATCATACAACAGCACTAACAGGTTATCATCAACAGCACTAACAGGTTATCATACAACAGCACTAACAGGTTATCATACAACAGCACTAACAGGTTATCATACAACAGCACTGACATGTTATGTTACAACAGCACTGACAGGTTATCATACAACAGCACTGACAGGTTATCATACAACAGCACTGACAGGTTATCATACAACAGCACTGACAGGTTATCATACAACAGCACTGACAGGTTATCATACAACAGCACTGACAGGTTATCTTACAACAGCACTGACATGTTATCTTACAACAGCACTAACAGGTTATCATACAACAGCACTAACAGGTTATCATACAACAGCACTGACAGGTTATCATACAACAGCACTGACATGTTATCTTACAACAGCACTAACAGGTTATCATACAACAGCACTGACATGTTATCTTACAACAGCACTGACATGTTATGTTACAACAGCACTGACAGGTTATCATACAACAGCACTGACAGGTTATCATACAACAGCACTGACAGGTTATCATACAACAGCACTGACAGGTTATCATACAACAGCACTGACAGGTTATCATACAACAGCACTGACAGGTTTATCTTTACAACAGCACTGACATGTTATCTTACAACAGCACTAACAGGTTATCATACAACAGCACTAACAGGTTATCATACAACAGCACTGACAGGTTTCATACAACAGCACTGACATGTTATCTTACAACAGCACTAACAGGTTATCATACAACAGCACTGACATGTTATCTTACAACAGCACTGACATGTTATCTTACAACAGCACTGACAGGTTATCTTACAACAGCACTAACAGGTTATCATACAACAGCACTGACAGGTTTCATACAACAGCACTGACATGTTATCTTACAACAGCACTAACAGGTTATCATACAACAGCACTAACAGGTTATCTTACAACAGCACTAACAGGTTATCATACAACAGCACTAACAGGTTATCATACAACAGCACTAACAGGTTATCATACAACAGCACTAACAGGTTATCATACAACAGCACTAACAGGTTATCATACAACAGCACTAACAGGTTATCATACAACAGCACTAACAGGTTATCATACAACAGCACTGACAGGTTATCATACAACAGCACTGACAGGTTATCATACAAACAGCACTAACAGTTATCATACAACAGCACTGACAGGTTATCATACAACAGCACTAACAGGTTATCATACAACAGCACTGACAGGTTATCATACAACAGCACTAACAGGTTATCATACAACAGCACTGACATGTTATCATACAACAGCACTGACAGGTTATCATACAACAGCACTGACAGGTTATCATACAACAGCACTGACAGGTTATCATACAACAGCACTAACAGGTTATCATACAACAGCACTGACAGGTTATCATACAACAGCACTGACAGGTTATCATACAACAGCACTGACAGGTTATCATACAACAGCACTGACAGGTTATCATACAACAACACTGACAGGTTATCATACAACAGCACTAACAGGTTATCATACAACAGCACTAACAGGTTATCATACAACAACACTGACAGGTTATCATACAACAGCACTGACAGGTTATCATACAACAGCACTGACAGGTTATCATACAACAGCACTAACAGGTTATCATACAACAGCACTAACAGGTTATCATACAACAGCACTAACAGGTTATCATACAACAGCACTAACAGGTTATCATACAACAGCACTAACAGGTTATCATACAACAGCACTAACAGGTTATCATACAACAGCACTGACAGGTTTATCATACAACAGCACTGAAGGTTATCTTACAACAACACTGACAGGTTATCATACAACAGCACTGACAGGTTATCATACAACAGCACTGACAGGTTATCTTACAACAACACTGACAGGTTATCATACAACAGCACTGACAGGTTATCATACAACAGCACTGACAGGTTATCTTACAACAGCACTGACAGGTTATCATACAACAGCACTGACAGGTTATCATACAACAACACTGACAGGTTATCATACAACAGCACTGACAGGTTATCTTACAACAACACTGACAGGTTATCATACAACAGCACTGACAGGTTATCATACAACAGCACTGACAGGTTATCTTGCAACAACACTGACAGGTTATCATACAACAGCACTGACAGGTTATCATACAACAGCACTGACAGGTTATCATACAACAGCACTGACAGGTTATCTTGCAACAACACTGACAGGTTATCATACAACAGCACTGACAGGTTATCTTACAACAGCACTGACAGGTTATCTTGCAACAACACTGACAGGTTATCTTACAACAACACTGACAGGTTATCTTACAACAACACTGACAGGTTATCTTACAACAGCACTGACAGGTTATCTTGCAACAACACTGACAGGTTATCTTACAACAGCACTGACAGGTTATCTTGCAACAACACTGACAGGTTATCTTACAACAACACTGACAGGTTATCTTACAACAGCACTGACAGGTTATCTTACAACAACACTGGCAGGTTAGCTTACAACAACACTGACAGGTTATCTTACAACAGTACTGACAGGTTATCTTACAACAACACTGGCAGGTTAGCTTACAACAACACTGACAGGTTATCTTACAACAGCACTGACAGGTTATCTTACAACAACACTGACAGGTTATCTTACAACAACACTGACAGGTTATCTTACAACAGTACTGACAGGTTATCTTACAACAACACTGACAGGTTATCTTACAACAGCACTGACAGGTTATCTTGCATCAACACTGACAGGTTATCTTACAACAGCACTGACAGGTTATCTTACAACAGTACTGACAGGTTATCTTACTACAGTACTGACAGGTTATCTTACAACAACACTGGCAGGTTAGCTTACAACAACACTGACAGGTTATCATACAACAGTACTGAGAGGTTATCTTACAGCAGCACTGACAGGTTTTCTTACAGCAGTACTGGCAGGTTATCTTACAACAGCACTGACGGGTTATCTTACAACAGTACTGACAGGTTATCTTATAACAGCACTGTCAGGTTATCTTACAACAGCATTGACAGGTTATCTTAGAACAGTACTGACAGGTTATCTTACAACAGTACTGGCAGGTTATCTTACAACATTGACAGGTTATCTTACAGTACTGACAGGTCATTTTACAACAGCACTGACAGGTTATCTTACAGCAGTACTGACAGGTTATCTCACAACAACACTGACAGGTTATCTTACACCAGTACTGACAGGTTATCTTACACCATTACTGACAGGTTATCTTACAACAGTACTGACAGGCTTTCTTACAACAACACTGACAGGTTATCTTACAGCAGCACTGACAGCTTATCTTACAACAGTACTGACAGGTTATCTTACATCAGTATTGACAGGTTGTCTTACAACAACACTGACAGGTTATCATACAACAGTAGTGACAGGTTATCTTACAAGAACACTGACAGGTTGTCTTACAACATTACTGACAGGTTATCTTACAACAGTACTGACAGGTTATCTTACAATAGTCCTGAAAAGTTATCTTACAACAACACTGAGAGGTTATCTTACAACAACACTGGCAGGCTATCATAGAACAGTACTGACAGGTTATCTTACAGCAGCACTGACAGGTTATCTTACAGCAGTACTGACAGGTTATCTTACAACAGCACTGACAGGTTATCTTACAACAACACTAGCAGGTTATCTTACAGCAGTACTGACAGGTTATCTTACAGCAGCACTGACAGGTTATCTTACACAACACTGACAGGTTATCTTACAACAACACTGACAGGTTATCTTACAACAACAATGAGAGGTTATCTTACAACAACACTGACAGGTTATCTTACAACAACACTGACAGGTTATCTTACAACAACAATGACAGGTTGTCTTACAACAGCACTGACAAGTTATCTAACTACAGCTCTTAGTGTTCTAGTGTCAGGAGGTACATGCCTTCTCTATCATGGTCTTTGAATCTGGTGTTTGACTGGTCTTTGACTCTGGTCTCTGACTGGTCTCCAGCACTAACAGAACACAGAGAGTAGTCGTCAACAGAGTAAAGTCCGAGGCAGCTACGGTGAAAAGCTCTGTTCCACAAGGCACAGTACTAGCTCCCATCTTGTTCCTCATCCTCATATCCGACATAGACAAGGATGTCAGCCACAGCACCGTGTCTTCCTTTGCAGATGACACCCGAATCTGCATGACAGTGTCTTCCATTGCAGACACTGCAAGGCTCCAGGCGGACATCAACCAAATCTTTCAGTGGGCTGCAGAAAACAATATGAAGTTCAACGATGAGAAATTTCAATTACTCAGATATGGTAAACATGAGGAAATTAAATCTTCATCAGAGTACAAAACAAATTCTGGCCCCAAAATAGGGCGAAACACCAACGTCAAAGACCTGGGAGTGATTATGTCGGAGGATCTCACCTTCAAGGACCATAACATTGTATCAATCGCATCTGCTAGAAAAATGACAGGATGGATAATGAGAACCTTCAAAACTAGGGAGGCCAAGCCCATGATGACACTCTTCAGGTCTCTTGTTCTATCTAGGCTGGAATATTGCTGCACTCTAACAGCACCTTTCAAGGCAGGTGAAATTGCCGACCTAGAAAATGTACAGAACTTTCACGGCGCGCATAACGGAGATAAAACACCTCAATTACTGGGAGCGCTTGAGGTTTCTAAACCTGTATTCCCTGGAATGCAGGAGGGAGAGATACATCATTATATACACCTGGAAAATCCTAGAGGGACTAGTACCGAACTTGCACACGAAAATCACTCACTACGAAAGCAAAAGACTTGGCAGACGATGCACCATCCCCCCAATGAAAAGCAGGGGTGTCACTAGCACGTTAAGAGACCATACAATAAGTGTCAGGGGCCCGAGACTGTTCAACTGCCTCCCAGCACACATAAGGGGGATTACCAACAGACCCCTGGCAGTCTTCAAGCTGGCACTGGACAAGCACCTAAAGTCAGTTCCTGATCAGCCGGGCTGTGGCTCGTACATTGGTTTGCGTGCAGCCAGCAGCAACAGCCTGGTCGATCAGGCGCTGATCCACCAGGAGGCCTGGTCACAGACTGGGCCGCGGGGGCGTTGACCCCCGAAACTCTCTCCAGGTAAACTCCAGGTAAACTCCAGCTCTGATCTTTGATTCTGGTCTCTGACTGGTCTGATAAATTAGACACATGTGCAACTCTTGGGTATCTTTATTGAGGAAACGTTTTGCCACACAGTGGCTTCATCCCCTTTGTATGGACTGATGAAGCCACTGTGTGGCGAAACGTTTCCTCAATAAAGATACCCAAGAGATTCACATGTGTCTAATTTATCAACATGTCGGTTCTCTGAACCATTCATCTACAATCCTGTCAGACACTGCAACTTCTTGGGATCTTAATACTTGGGAATTCTTTGCTTGCCTAACCCTTGTGCACAACCTACTTCCACATTGAACAAATGTGACACCACCTACGACTGCTGCACCTCTCCTGCCTATGGTTTATAAGCTACTTCTCGGCACTTATGCTGTATTCTATTCAAGATTGATGGACTGACCACATTGACCACATTGACTCAAGGTTGAGGGACTGATTACCTCATTCTCCTCCTGTTCTTTACGTTTCTCCTTTATGTGGACTGATGAAGCCACTGTGTAGCGAAACGTTTCCTCAATAAAGATACCCAAGAGTTACACATGTGTCTAATTTATCAACGTGTCGGTTCTTTGAACCATTCATCTACAATGTGACTGGTCTCCAATTCTGGTCTTTGATTCTGGTCTCTGACTGGTCTTTAACTGGTCTTTAACTGGTCTTTGACTCTGGTCTCTGACTGGTCTTTGACTGGTCTTTGACTGGTCTTTGACTCTACATAACCAGGACTCTGTGTAAACTATATCAATAATGTCTTTTTTCTGGAACTTGTATTAACTTTACTTTTTAATAATAAAACTTATTATGTGCCAACTAACTGTAAGTTAGGTTAGGTAAGACTGGTCAGGAAACAGGACAAGTATTTACTGACTCGAGACTTAGTCATATCATGACCCGCAGCTGGAGCTTTTGGTCATCTGACCGAGGCCTTCCTCTGGCTTACCCCTCCACCCCTTTTAAAGATTAAAGATTCATTATTTCAGCATTATAAAAATGTTTGTACAGAGGTGAGTGACATAAGAACATAAGAACGTGTACTTAGCTCTGTGAAGACCTGTTTGCGCGCTCTCTACGAATTGAAGCAAGATGCCCTCCATCGAGCAACTTTTCCAACAGCTTAAGGAAGAATTGAGGTTGGCGAAGGTGGAGATTCGGCGACTGACTGAGGGTTGGGCAAATGTTTTGTTAGTGGGATGAATTGTAAAGGACCTGCCTAGTATGGGCCAACAGGCCTCCTGCAGTGTTCCTCCTTTCTTATGTTCTTATGTTCTTATGAAAGGAGGAACACTGCAGGAGGCCTGTTGGCCCATACTAGGCAGGTCCTTTACAATTCATCCCACTAACAAAACATTTGCCCAACCCAATTTTCAATGCCACCCAAGAAATAAGCTCTGATCTGAAAGTCTCACTCAAATCCAACCCCTCCCACTCATGTACTTATCCAACCTAAATTTGAAACTACCCAAAGTCCCAGCCTCAATAACCCAACTAGGTAGACTGTTCCACTCATCAACTTCCCTATTTCCAAACCAATACTTTCCTATGTCCTTTCTAAATCTAAACTTATCTAATTTAAATCCATTACTGCGGGTTCTCTCTTGGAGAGACATCCTCAAGACCTTATTAATATCCCCTTTATTAATACCTATCTTCCACTTACACTTCGATCAGGTCTCCCCTCATTCTTCGTCTAACAAGTGAATGTAATTAAGAGTCCTCATCTTTCTTCATAAGGAAGATTTCTAATGCTATGTATTAATTTAGTCATCCTACGCTGAATGTTTTCTAACGATTTATGTCCATTCTGTAATATGGAGAGCAGAACTGAGCTGCATAATCTAGGTGAGGCCTTACTAATGATGTATAAAGCTGCAGTATGACCTCTGGACTTCTGTTGCTACCTTCTTGATATAAATCCCAGTAATCTATTTGCCTTATTACATACGCTTAGGCATTGCTGTCTTGGTTTAAGGTTGCTGCTCACCATAACCCCAAGTCCTTTTTGCAATCTGTATGGCTAAGTTCTACATCATTTATCTTATAAGTACTAGGGTTATGGGCACTCCCAAGCTTCAGAACCTTGCATTTATCTACATTGAACTGCTATCTGCCACTTTTCTGACCAAGAATAGAGTTTGTTTTAAATCCTCCTGAGTTCCATAACATCTACGTTGAATCAATTATCCTACCTATCTTTGTGTCATCGGCGATTTGCTCATATCACTAGTAATTCCCTCATCAAGATCATTGATATATATTATAAACAACAACGGGCCCAAGACTGATCCTGTGGAACGCCATTTGTTACAGATCCCACTCGGATTTAACCCCATTTGTGGACACTCTCTGCTTCCTGTCGTGAGCCATGACTCGATCCACGAGAGCACTTTTCCCCCAATGCCATGAGCTGCCACTTTCTTTAACAGTCTATGGTGCGGAACTCTATCAAAAGCCTTACTAAAATCTAAGTAAATAATATCAAATTCTTTATCGTGGTCAACAGCCTCAAAAGCTTTACTGAAGAAAGTTAATAAATTAGTTAGACAAGACCGGCCTCTTGTGAATCCATGCTGAGTATCGTTAATCAAGCTATGCTTATCGAGATGGCTTCTTATAATCTCAGCTATAATTGACTCTAATAATTTGCCTACAATTGAGGTCAGGCTTATTGGGCGGTAATTTGACGGTAAAAATAGGAATTACATTAGCCATCTTCCACATATCAGACACCACACCTGTTTGAAGAGATAAATTAAAAATATTAGTTAATGGTTCACAGAGTTCCATTTTGCATTCCTTAAGAACCCTTGAAAAAACCTCATCAGGACCCGGCGACTTATTTTGCTTCAGTCTGTGTATCTGCTTCACAACCATTTCACTAGTGACTGTGATGTTACATAATTTATCTTCTTCTAGCCCACTATAAAAATTAATTACTGGAATATTGTTAGTGTCTTCCTGTGTAAAAACTGAGAGAAAATAATTATTAAAAATCGAGCACATATCATTCTCTTTGTCAGTAAGGTGCTCATAGTTATTTTTAAGGGGACCTATCTTATCTCTAACTTTTGTTCTATAGACCTGGAAAAAACTTTTGGGTTAGTTTTAGAATCCCTAGCAACTTTAATTTCATAGTCCCTTTTAGCTTTTCGTATCCCCTTTTTAATGTCCCTCTTAATGTCAATATACTGATTCATAAGATGACCCTCACCTCTTTTGATACGCCTATAAATTCCTTTCTTATGCTCTAGTAGATATTTGAGCCTATTATTCATCCATTTTGGGTCATTTCTATTTGATCTAATTTCTTTATATGGGATAAACGTTCTTTGAGCAGCATGTATAGTGTTCAGAAAACTGTCATATTGATATCTCACTTCGTTACCCCAGTCAACAGATGATAAGTGTTCTCTAAGCCCATCGTAATCTGCTAAGCGAAAATCTGGGACTGTTACTGAGTTATAGCTACTATCGTACTTCCATTCAATGCTAAATGTAATTGATTTGTGGTCGCTAGCACCCAGTTCCTCTGAAATTTCTAAATTATTAACAAGGGATTCATTGTTTGCCATAACTAAGTCAAGTAGGTTATTTCCCCTTGTAGGTTCTGTCACAAACTGCTTCAAAAAACAATCCTGAACTACTTCTAAGAAGTCGTATGATTCTAAATTCCCAGTCAAGAAATTCCAATCAATATGACTAAAGTTAAAGTCTCCTAGAATTACTACATATTGTGCCTTGTGGCCTTAACAATTTCCTCCCATAGTAGTCTCCCTTGGTCCCTATCTAAGTTTGGGGGATGGTATATCACTCCTAAAATCAGTTTTTCATGCCCCTCTGAAAATTTTATCCAAACAGACTCTGTATGTGTTACTTCAGACTTAATACCGTTTTTATGCAAAAGTTCAAGCGATCTCGGACATACAATGCCACCCCACCCCCCTTCCCGATACTTCTATCTACTTGGAACATTTAAAACCCTGAATATGACATTTCCGCAGGCATGTCCCGACTTTTTGAATTAAACCACGTCTCAGTTAAGGCAAATACATCAATGTTACCTGCACTAGCAACTAATCTCAACTCGTCCATCTTATTCCTAGCACTACAGCAATTAGCATAATAAACATTGAAAGACTCTCCTTTCTCTCTACCCTTCTGCTCATTTCTGTTTTTCTACTAAACCTATTACTGTCCTTATCACCCAAAGTCCCTGGCTTTTCAATATCTACCTCGTTCTGCTTATTACTAGTTCCCCTAGAACTCGTAATATTACTACACTGGGACTTCACTGTTTTCCTGCCAAAACCATACCACTAACTATTCCTAGTTTAAAGTCCTAACTGCTCCCTCCACTGCAGTTGCCAGTGCTACCACCCCAGACTTAGATAAGTGAACCCCATCCCTGGCATACATGTCATTTCTGCCATAGAAGAGGTCCCAGTTGTCAATGAATGTTACCGCATTTTCCTTACAGTATTTGTCCAGCCAGCAATTGACACCAATTGCCCTGGACAACCATTCATTTCCAACTCCTCTCCTTGGCAAAATACCACATATGAGAGGGTTCCCACCCTTACTCCTAATTATTTCTATTGCTGACCTATACCTGCTAATCAGGTCTTCACTCCTACGTCTGCCAACAATCGTTGCCTCCAGCACTGAAACAGATAATAGATTGTTCCCATTACCTCTCATGATGTCATCCAGACGGCTAACAATATTCTCCATCCCAGCCCCAGGAAAGCAAACTCTCTGTCTCCTACTCCTGTCCTTCAAGCAGAACGCCCTATCCATATACCTAACTTGGCTATCCCCAACAACAACAATATTCTTACCTTCCTTAATGTCGTTCGTCGTGACGTTCCCAGTAGTCGACTCACATCGTCGGGTAGCACTGAGAATGTATTAGATGTTTCCACAACAGTTTCCACGGCAGTCTCTTTCTTCTCATCGTTTCTATCTTTCCATTCGTCCTTCTTGATCGTCAACTTCGTTCCCTGCTGTCTAGCACTGACCAGTTTCCCTTCTTGACCTGAGGACTCAAAACAGGAGGACTACTACGAATCTTCTTGTTTTCCTCGGTCAGTTGCCGAATCTCCAACTTCGCTATCCTCAATTCTTCCTTAAGCTGTTGGTAAAGTTGCTCGATGGAGGGCATCTTGCTTCAATTCGTAGAGAGCGCGCAAACAGGTCTTCACAGAGCTAAGTACACGTCAACACTGCGCAAAAGCCAACTCAATCAGGAGCTACTGCGCAGCACGTCCGCACGGCCCAACAGCAATGCGGAAAGACCCTTTGTATGAAGGCCATTTAAGGCAAACTTAAGTCTTTCTTAAAACTAATACAGTGGACCCCCGGTTCGCGAAGTCATCGATATCCGATAAATCCAGTATCGAAAGCATTATATCGCAAAAAATTTGCCTAGGTTCCCGTTACAAAACCCGGTATGCGATACGATTCGTACAAGATGTGTCCATGTGTGGCCTGAACTGCCCCATGTGTGCCAGTGTTTACAAGCCAGCCAGTGTGCGCGCATATAAGAATACACTTGGTAGATTCCATATTATCCATATTATCACTGTTTTTGGTGCTTGTTTCTGCAAAATAAATCACCATGGGCCCCAAGAAAGCTTCTAGTGCCAACCCTGTGGTAAAAAGGGTGAGAATTAGTATGGAAATTAAGAAAGATTTTGAAGGGTTTGGGGCTAACCCTGAGAAGCCTATGCCAGTTGTGGAATCCATTGTGCCTACTTCAAAAATTAAGGAAATGTGTGCACAGTGGGTTGAACTGCAAACCTTTATGGGTGAAAATCACCCTAACACAGCTATTGCAAGCCGTGCTGGTGGCTATTACACTGACAATGTTGTGAACCACTTTAGGAAAGTCATAAAGGAACGAGAGGTACAGGCCTCTATGGACAGATATGTTGTGCAACAGAAGTCCAGTGACTCTCAAGCTGGTCTTAGTGGCATTAAAACTTAAATGGTCCAAACGTATATATACGTTTTTTCAACATCTGAAAGTATGTAAAAAATGTAGATTTTTTTTTTGTTTTACATGTGAAAATGTGTAAAAAACTTTTATCAACATTTTTTTTTGTTATATTTGAAAATATGTAAAAAAAAGTAGATCTACTTTTGTAGCACTACGAATTTGAACGTCGATCTGTTTGGACCGTTTAAGGGTTAAAAGAAGAAGGGAAGTAACCCTGGAAAAGGACTTGCTACCTCAAGTCCTAATGGAAGGGGATTCTCCTTCTAAACATTAAAAACTTCGACATTCTCCCCTCCTCCCATCCTATCAATCATCACCAGATCTTTATTAACCCTTTCAGGGTCCGTCCCGTAGATCTACGGCTTTACGTTCAGGGTCCAAACCGTGGATCTACGCCATGAGCTCAGCTCACTCTGATAAACTGTGAGTGGTACATTTGGGCCTAGATATGAGAGAATACATCTATGTGGTATGTGTGCACCACATAAAACAGATCCTGCAGCACACTGTGTATAATGAGAGAAAAAAAATGAAATCATGATTTTTCGATTAAAACAGCAACTTTGCAATGTTTTTTCGTATGTTTTTTATAGTTGTATTTGCGATTTCTTGGTCTCATTTGATAGAATGGAAGACATATTACAGAAATAGAGATGATTTTTGATTGGTTTTAGCATTGGAAATGGCTTGAAACTGAGCTCAAAGTAGCGGAAATGTTAAATTTTTGCCGATATTCAAGAGTAAACAAACGACCTCACACGTCTAATACACGTCAGCTGGTGGGTCTAATATACATTCACAAATATGGTGATGATATTTATACAATTATTACAGTATTGCATAACAGTAAATCTTCTATTTTTGGTGTGAATAAAAATTCATTATGTGAAAAAAAATCAAAATGGAATTTATTTGTAAAGCCTCAAAACATAAACTAATGAACAGAGGAAATGTTAGTTTAGTGCCAGGAATGCCTACATTGTTCATTCTGGACCCTATTTTGAAATTGGAATATTTTGAACTTTGTGTTAAATTGGCTAAATTAACAATTTCCGATCACTTTATTTTGTAGTTGAAACAGTTGACTTGGCGATTTCTTGTGCTCAATCGATAGAATAGAAGTAATACTAGTGAAATAGCTAAGAATTTGGTTGATTGGAATAATGTAATTGGCCTAAAATGGGAGTCAAAGTCGGCAAAATCGCCGATTCGTAAATATCGCTGACACATCAAAATTCGCGAGAGCATAATTTCGTCAATTTTCCACCAAATTTCGTACTTTTTGTTTTATTACCTTCACAAAAAGATTCTCTACGATTTCATAAGAAAAAATAACAAATTTTTTTTTTGAAAATTCTTGGACACTGGTGAGTGACTCCAGATTTGGGCCTTGGACCCTGAAAGGGTTAAAGGTAAGTGTCAATTATTCTATTGTGATTATTCTATTGTTATTATTGTTACTGTAATTATTCTATTGCATTAAACTTAATATTTCATGTGGTAAAAGTTTTTTTTCATACTTTTGGGTGTCTTGCACGGATTAATTTGATTTCCATTATTTCTTATGGGGAAAATTGATTCGCTTTCCGATAATTTTGCTTTACGATGAGCTCTCAGGAAAGGATTAATAACGTGAACCGGGGGTCCACTGTAATGCATTAATTAACTGATTTCTTGTATATACGATGTCTAAGAATTACAGTGAACTTTAAATAAGGCTGTAATTAATGCCAACCATAGATCATGTGTGTGTGTTACTTGGTAAGTCGGAATGATCGAGTGAGCACCATATGGTTTGAACAGTAACTGGATGGGTGACTGCATGCACAGCCTCAGGGGTCCAAAAGGCAAAAAGAGAATCTGGCAAAGGTCAGGAAAAAAACCGAAACGTAATGCCAATTTTCTTTTTTGTTTCCAATAAAAATTTACAAAAAATTCAAAATAAAAAACCCCTTATGTAGTCCTTAATTTATAGTTTGTTTTGTAAAGTCAGTGCGGATCGTGACTGCCCTTTTTCCCAAATTGGGGTCCTTTAACTTGCCCACAAGGGCCCCCACACCAGTAAAACTAACACCCAGGTATTTTCCCCAAAAGGGTAAACAGGAACAGCGGGTGTAAGGAAACGTGCCCCCCTTTCCACCTTTTCGAGGATCAAACCACGGACATCAGTCTTAGGCAAGAGCATTGCCAACCAGGCCAGGGGAAAATTTGTGCGGGAGTATTCGCCCACCTATATTTTCCCTCAGCAATATGAAAGGGAAACTTCCCCACCTATGTGTAATCAGCTTGGTTTGTGGGGACTTACCCCCCCTATATTTATCAGCTGTTGTAGGGTTTCACCTACAGTACCTTTTATAACTCATTATTTTGTGGTTGCACAGTCTTTTTAAATATATTTAAAAATTTTTGTCAAAAAGGGGTTTTTAATTTTGAACAAAATTTTCCCAAGGGGCCCCCCGGTGATAGGCAAAGCTTTCCTTTCAAAATGTGGGGATCCCCGGCATGGGTGGAAACAAAGGGCGTGGGTTTTCCTGGAGTATACCCCGGAGAGGGTTTTGGGAATCAATGCCCCCCTGGGCCCGGGCTTTTGACCCGGGCCTTTATGGGGATCAGGGCCTGAAAAACCAAAGCTGCTAAATGTTGGCCCCACGCAACCCGACAAAGAACCAACAGCCCGGCTGGTCAGGGACTGTTTTAAATTCCCGTTTCCCGTGCCTTCGTGAAGAAGCCGGGGCCTGTTTGGGAATCCCCCCTTTTGTATGTTGGGGGGGCAGGGGAACAGTCCCTTTGGGCCCCCCGGGCATTATTTTTGTTGCCCCTTATCGGCTAGTTGTGCCCCGCTTTTCATTGGGGATGTTTTATCATCTGCCGAAAACTTTTGCTTTTTGGGAGGATTTTCCCTGTGCCCGATTTAGTGTTAATCCCTTTAAGGGTTTTTCCCCGTGTATTAAATTTTTGTAAACCTCCTGCCTTCTAGGGGTTTCAGGGTTAAGGAACCCTTTTAAATATTCCCCCTAATTGAGGTGTTTTTTTCACAGTTAAAGGGTGCCGTGAAGGTTTTCCCGTACATTTTCTGGTCGCAATTTTTACCCACCCTTTTAAGGTGCTGTTAGTGTGCAGCAAAAAAATTTTGGCCTAGATAGAACAAACGACCCAAGGTGGGCATTTGGGGGTTTGGGCCCCCCTATTTTGAAGGCTCTTATTATCCATCCTGTTTATTTTTCTTCAGATGCAATTGATTTCAATGGTGGGGGTCCCTTTTAAGGTGAGACCTTTGACATTTCCCCTCCCCCCGGGCTTTTTCTTAGTTTTTCGCTCCATTGTGTAGTTGGAATTTGTTTTTATACTCCCATACAGTTTTAATTTCCTATTTTTTCCATATCGGGTAATTGAAATTCTCATCTTAACTTCATGTGTTTTTGTGGCCCATTTAAAGATTGGTTTGTGCGCCGGGTCTTGCGTACTTCAGTGGGGGCACTGTCATGCAAAGGAAGACAGGGGGTTGGGGTTAATCCCTTTTGTCAGATAGGGGATTAACAGATGGGATGATAATGTGCCTTGTGGAACAGCTTTTTGCATAGCCCCTTTACTCTGTTTACATACCTTTGGTTCTATTTTTTAGGAAATTATAATTCTACAACTTTTGCTGTTTTCCCTTTTATCACGCATTTTTGCGCTATTACCCCATGGTCCCCAATTTGTCAAAGGCTTTTGCAAAGTCTGGTATACTACATCTGTTTTTGTTTGCCCTTCTAGAGATCCAGACCCTGTCATGTGGTCCAATTTTGGGGAAGACGAGCAACCTACCAAAACCCCATGTTTTCCCGGGGGTTTGTGTAATGATGATTTCTAATGGTGGCGATCTGCTTCTTAAAACCCTTCAAAGATTTTTTAGGGATGTTAGCGCTTTTGGGTCTGAGTTTTTGCATTGCTTTACCCCCCCTTTGTGGAGTGGGGCTATGTCTGTTTTTTTTAACAGTGTTTTTCCCGAAAAACTTGTTGTCCTGTTCCCCCTAGCAAGCTGTACCGGGGTGTAAGGGAGGGTGTGGGTTGCATCTTGGGGAAAAAAAACTGGGACCACAGTGGAAATAAGATGACAGAAAACCCCCCAATGACCCGACTTTTTGGGGTTACCTGAGTACTGACCCTGGGTTAAAAATCCGAACAAAATCTTATCCCCAAAAGATATCTTCTGTAAGCAAAAAAAAACGCTGAATTTGAGCTCGTGAATTGACCCTTGAATCGCGGTATTTTAAGAACAAATTAAAATAGAAAAACGGTGCTTTCAGGTACTGGAGAGATCATGTGTGGTTTTTGGGGTGTGAATGTCCCCCCTCCTTGTGGGGACCCCTTTGGGGCCCAAAGACAAAGATCACGCTTGCCTATGGCAGGTAACCCTAAAATGTACGAAGATTATGTGTAGTGGGTTGTGGTAGGGGGTTATGTGTAGTGGTTGTGTTAGTAGTTGTGTGTAGTGGGTTGTGTGTAGTGGGTTTGTGCAGTGGGTTATTTTGTAGTGGTTTGTGCGGGGGTTACGTGTAGGGGTTTGTTTTAGTGGGTTTTATGTGTATGGGTTTAGTAGGGGAGCTGTGTCAATTTACAGACTTTTAAATTTTTAACACTGTGCCTGCAAATGTTTTTTTCTACACTGTTTTAAAATAACAGGTCTCCTCAACTTCGAAAGGGTTAGGGTTCAGAGCCTGCGAATGTTAAAAAACCCGGAATTTTTGGGTGCCCAATATATTGTAGGAAAATATTCAATACGCCCCCCTGCCTTGAGGGAATGGGCCGTTTGTAATAAAAAAAATACTTTCCCTTTAACTTTGAAAGAATAACAAAAATACAGAAAATTCGAAATTGTAAAAATATATACTGTTATGTTTTAATAACGTATGTTATTAATAACATGAAGTTAAAAACAGTTGTTAAAATACCACAGACTCCACCACTGCCCCACCAGCAGCCCTACTACCCTCCCTCCGACCCCACAACGGCACCAGCACCCCCACCATCAGGTGGTAGTGTTTTGTTTTTTCATTATTTGCTATTAAACTACAGAATAAATAATGAAACTCATCCTCCCTGCATTTTGGAATGGCTATTGGGAAAGGTATTAAGGTGACATCATGTGTTTACTTTGAACACAGCAAAAAATCGAATTTTTCTGTATTGCTAATAATAACAATATAATAATAATAAAAAATTAATAAAAATAATAATAATAATAAAATAAAAATAAAAATACGATAAATTAAAAAGGGAAATGTAAAAAAACGAGGAGTGGTTGACACATCGCATGTGCTTTGTTTATGCTGGATAAATTAGTCCCCCTGCTCTTCCAAACATTTCACAGTAATTCAGGGGTTAGCTGGTTTTTAATAACAATATGTTATACATAAAAATAGTAATGTTATTATGAAAACATGTTTATTTTTTTCATTATGTTTTAAAAATTTTTAAGTTATAAATAATAAAGTAATATTTTTAATAACTGTTTATTATTAACTTATGTTTTAAAATCCCTTTCCCTCAACACCCTCTACCACTCCATCACACTCAATCTCAAGCCCCAAAACCAATGAATTATTGTGAAATTTTTGGGAAGAGCAGGGAGACAATGTTCACTCCACATAAAAAAAGTCACACTGATGATTGTCAACCACTCCCTCATATTTTTAAAATTTTCCCTTCTTCAATTATATCGTATTATTATTATTATTATTAAATTTTATTATTATTTTTATTAATTTTATTTTTTGTTTTTATTGCGTGCAGAATGTTTAATTCTTTGCAGTTTCAAGAGTAAACACTGATGTCCCCTTTAAATCCCTGTCCAAATAGCCTTTCCCAATATGCAGTCATGAAGGGTTTTTACATTATTGTATTTTAATAGCAATAATGAACAAACAAAACACCCCCACACTGAGTGGGGGAGGGGCTGCCATTGGGGGGGTTGGAGGGGGTGTGGGACTCGCAGTGGCGGGAAACTTAAATAGATTTGGGGTTGGGAAATTGCGAATGTGTGAACCCCTGAAATTGAAAATGAATTTTAGGAGCCCGTACATCCACTAATTGCTTTTGGGTAAAATTTTGTTCTCTTTTGGGCCCTGTATACAGTACCAAAGGATGACACATTGCAAATCTGGGTATCTTCTTTATAGATTTTTTTGTCATCCATGGTTTAATCATATAATATGTGGAATATGTGAAACTAAAAATATATCAAAGACGTAGAAGTCGAGGTAATCAGTCCCTCGCCCAGGAGCTGTGATGACACTGTAGTCTTAAGAATCAAAACACATTTTTCCTGTGGGCTTTAGTTTTCTTCAAACAAAAACAAATTTTTTTTCCCTTTGCAAGTTTAAAACTTGAGATTAGAAATTATAGAAATGGTTAAGAAAATAAGAAAATTTCGTTGGATTTTTAAACCCCCCCCAGGGTTGCCACCAGGGTAACCCCGAAATCATGCGTCATCGAGGATTCAACTTTTTTCCTGGGGTCCTTAACTTTCCCCCCAGGATGCACCCACACCCTCGACTAAACCCCCCGGACCTTTTTGCTAGTGAACAGGGCAAAAAGTGTAAGGAAACGTGTCGAAATGTTTCCACCCCCCGGGAATCGAACCCGGGCCCCCATGTGTGAAGGGGAGCTTTAGCCACCAGGGCCCCCGGGCCACCTACAGTACAAAGAGGCCAAATTTATGCCTAGGATTATGGGCGACTTAATTAATGGCTTACAGACTACTTAATATAAAGAAATTGACATAGTTTGTTCAAGTTTTATGTCTTCCTTTTTTATGTAGACAGTAATTTTACTCAAAAAGCCTAGTTTCACAAAAAATATTTAAATTTATTATGGGGAAAAATAACATTGTGAGTTGTTGAAAGTAGTTTACAGTATAGAATGCTACAATGGGTGAAGGGAGTATGTTTTGGGTAGGGATTTAACTACAAAGTAGTAAGATTTAAACAATAATGAAAATTTGGGATTATTTTTTAAGTTTTAAAATTTAGGGAAATTTGGGGGATTTTTTTTAAAATTAAAATTGATATGTATTTAGTTTTGGGGGGTAGGTGGTTTTTGAGAAGAGTCTTAAAAAAGAGTTCAACCGGGTACTTTAGTATTTACTGGGAAGACTTCCAAATTTTTTTGGGGGCCCCAGATTACATACCATACCCGTCCCCCAGTGAGGGATATTCCTTGCCTTCCCGCCTTTGTGTTTATTTCTAGTCTTTACATTTTGTCCCCTATAATAATAAATTTTTTTTTTTCTACAAATAAAGTACAAGGGAACAGGGCCCAGTTACATCAATGACCTATTACTAAAAGAAAACCCCTTTTTATGCAGAGCATTTCAGCAAATTAGGGCAATTTTGTCCAGGATCAACCCCACCCGTCAACTAACAACCCGGGGAACCTTTTACTGAGGGTGAAAAAGGGACAGAGGGGTTTTAAAGGGAAAAAATCCTTGTTTTTCCCCCTATCGGGGGATCAATCCCCGACCTCATGTTAGCGAGTTTGTAGCAATACAATTGAGCACGGACACCATAGCATCAAGCCAAGGGAATTTTTTATAAATAAAATACCCAGATGTTGACTGTGTCGATTATCTTGTATTCATCTGTCAGTTCTCAGCGAAAGGGCTCTCTTTCCTTGAGTTTTATAATACTGTTACTCTTGAATTAAACTTCAGACATTGCTTTATCTTTATGTTGTTTTATTTAAAGCTATTCATGGTGCATATATTTCTTGAAAAACAGGGGTCTCAAAAGGGGGAAAAATCCCAAATTGTTTCTCATTCAGGCGGACTTTGGGCCCGCTTTGCTTCTCAGGGCAAAACCAGTGTCTTTACGGGAAATTCCGGTGTTTTTTTATCCGGAGTTCGACGGGTTTTTTCCTAATACACCAAAACTTCTGTAGGATGCAAAAATGACCTTTGTAATCTGCAAAGATGAACATACCCCATTCTGTCAAGTCGATCACCCCTGGTTAGGGGAATGACTGTATCGCATCTTTATTTTCTGCGAGGTGAGTCACAGAAACTCCCGAGAATACTCTTTTTGGGCACAAGTTTTTTAAAATTTTAATTTTATCTAAATTGTACTACCTCATAATATAATAGAGTAAAATATTAATATTTGAAATTTTCCACTTTTTTCTTTCCAGCTTAAGTATCTTTAAATTTAGGTTAATTCGTCTGAAAGCCCTTGGGACATTGTGGGTTTCTTTGTACCCAAACAATTATGAAAAAGTAAAAACCCCCATAACCTTTTTACTTTTTTTTTTTTTTGTTATATTGTACCTGTTATATAACATAAGACCCCCTTTTCATACTGTACTAGGACATTTGTTGTGATGTTTTACCCAGAGAACTTTTTCAAAGTTGACCGTTGGATAACACATGTTAGTTTTCCGAAAACAGCTTTTAATAAAAACTTGTGCGAGCTGAAGAAGAACATAGGGGGAAAAAAGGTTATGTTCATTACACCCAAACCAAAAAGTTTTATAGGGGTCAAAAATTGGGAAAAAAAAAGGGAAAGGTACTGTAAAAAGTAAGTAAGTTTTTTCAGTTACACAAAAAGTTACATAAATTTTCATACATAGCAAATGTATAGAGAACTAGGGTAACCAAAAAAAAATCAACGACGACTTATTTCCATTGGGTCCTTTTACCTTATTATTTTAATTTTTTTCAACAAACCACCCACCCGGGCAGGGTGGGCCAAAAAAAAAAAAAAACAAAAGTTTCTCTTTTTAAATTTTTGTAATTTTACAGGGGAAGGGGTTCTAGCCCCTTGCTCCCAAATTTTTTGTAGCCTTTACAACACGCTGGTTCGGAGGAAGAATTCTGTTCCATTTCCCCAAAAGGAAAAGGGAAAAAAACAAGAACAAGAACAGAAAGAAAATGAAAAAAAACCCCCAAAGGGGGGTTTTATATATATTTTTGTAAGCATGTGTAGTGTACCTAAGGGAAGTAGAAGTAGCAAAACTTTCCAAAATCTGCATTTTAGAGAAGAAAAAGGACACCAGCAATCCTTTCCACCATTAAAAAAATTCAGGCTTTCTTTTACACCACTTTGGCAGGACGTAGTACCCCCTGGGGGGTTGCCCTCTACCCCCCTACTACCTAGGTATTATTATAAATTAAAGGTTATAATATTTTTTTTTTAATTTTATAATGAAGATAACATATTATTATTATACTAAAAAGACTATCTACACGAGGTCATAAGACTACAATACGAGGGTCATTACTGGTAAGGTAAAATTACAGGTGTTAGTAAAAAATAAAAAATCATTCCCTCCCTTTTTTTTTTAGCTACATTTTTCATCAGACAAATTTTTTGGCATTTCTTGAACGGTTTTATGCTATGACTGGCTTTTTAATGTGCGGGCTTGTTCCATTCCTTTATTGCTGTAATAAAAAGGTGTTTGAAGCTGGCCACGACTGTGGGGCCCCAAAAAATTTGCTCTCCCCCCTATACTTGATTGCTTTGGTTCCCAACCTTACAAAATTTTACGCAGATTTTTTGGACACTGTTTTGAGCAATTTTATAAACATATTTAGCTTCGTTGTTTTTCTTTTCTTCAACATTCGATTCCACCTGCGTAACATTCTGGGCCCCATGTTCTCTTACCCCGGCCAGGATGAATTCCCAAATTTTTTTCTGGGTGATTTGCGTCTTCTTTCGTTTTTTTTTCAAGGGAGAGTACCATGAAGGAAGGTATTTCCCTTGACCGTTAAAGGGGTAGAATAGGGGCCTGTGAGCCCCAGTGGTAGACACTGGTTTGTTAAGGGAACTTCGTTCATTCGCTTTCTTTTTTCACGTTCCCTATCAATTCTTGACTGCATGGGGCCAAGGGGGTTCCCAGATATTTTATGATAAACCAAAATGGGTGGGCTCCCCATTTCATTTGGCATTAAATTATTTACCTTCTCAGTTTATTTTCATGCCAAAAAAAAATGACTTAGTTTTCCGAGGGGTATGATAGTTTTTTGTCTACTAACCATTTTCGGGATCCATTCCAGTGTTAAAAACATTGCTATATTCGTCGGTCTTTATGAACAAAGAGCACTGTCACCCTGCTTT
>NC_069454.1:27499213-27526105 GCF_026875155.1 Cherax quadricarinatus
AGACATTACTACAGACAACGTTAGTAATGTGGGGAATCTTGGTAGGAGGAGAATACAATAGACAAGTTCGTGGTCCAACGAGAAGGGTTATCAAGGGGGTGTTGCCGTACCGGACTCCAGCGGGTACATCATAGGGAGGCGAGTACCAGCTCACTCCTGTGGATCCCGGAAAGGAGGGCTCTGGTATTACAAGCGACTGAGGCTGTACTGGTGATGCGAATTGGTGTGCACGAAGTCAGTCAGAGACGCAAGTTGGCACACCCGACAGTGAGCTGGTCCATAAACTAAGGGACCTGGATGTAGTAGGATTAAGGGTGACCATCCACCCCCCGAACAGAAGAGACGATCGAGATTAACTTGAAACCATGTGCAGTTCAGGGATGGGCAGTACTGGGTTGCGACTCCCATGGAAAGCGGCGGACTCTCACCCAAAATTGTCCCACTAATTTCAAGAAGGGCACGGGGTCAGTTGAATTGATTGGTGAACAGCCTGGACGCAAGAAGGTCTGGTGGGGAAATATGATGATATTATTAAGGAACAGCTGCCCTTGGGTTCATTGAGAAAGTTGTCCCAATGCCAGCCCTGGGAAAAACACTCATTATCTTCCACCACATGGCAGTCACCAAAGAGTCGGTGAAAACCACTCCCATCAGAGTAGTCTTCCGACTGCAGCTTGCATCGAGTCCCCCGAGAGCCATCGTTGACCGACTGTCTGCTCACAGGTCCCTCCCTGATGCAGAAATTAGTCAGATGAATTGTTGAGATTTCAGGACAAGAACAGTACGGCTATGCGACAGACATTAGTAAAGCCTTCCTACGTATTGGATTGCAGCCACAAGACAGCGGGAACACACAAGGTTTCTTGTGGTTGACTGACAGGAGTGCCCAACAAGTGTATGATAACCTACAGATTCAGGGCAGTGTTGTTTGGTGGCCACTAGTTCACCATTCTTATTACCGGCTACCATAACTACCGCACCTTGTGAACTGTAACAACCTCTTAAAGAATTACTGTAAGACCTATTTTAGTAGACAACATGCAAGGTACCACCTCAGATGAGAGGCTGTTGATGGACATTTACCGAGATTCCTAATCAGGAGATGCTCTCGGCAAATAGCCACTGAGAGAATGGTGACAAACAACCTACGTTGTGGGGCACGTGGAACGTGACTATGCTGGCTACTCAGTACCTGAGGTACCATCGGTGTAGGATTGGAGTGGGAAATCAAGGAAACAGACTTAGCTAAAAGAGAAACCGGATGGGGAAAAGAGGCTGACCAGTGAAGTACTTTGCTGACAAAGTGCAGACTGCCTTCGCTCCTGTTTGGGTTTGTTGACACCCCATCACCATTCCGAGGGAGATGCTAGTGCAAACAGGACCTGGTAGCTGAACCTAGGTTGGGACGACCCACTGCCAGAAACAGTCTGCCAGGAGTGGGATCTGGTAGCAGAAGATCGTAGCAGAATTGCATGACTCACATTCCCCCAGGTCCATCGGTGCACCGGGCAAGTACATGACTTGCATGTCTTCTGTGATGCCTCCTCCACTTCCAGGGCCTATGGGGCAGTATCGTATTTGGTGCCGGGGACCAGTCAGTCCTGGCCACCAGTCGTGCGCAGTGATACCCCTGAAGATTGCTCGATCCCAAAGCTATAGCTCATGGCGATGTATGCTGGATGAAAGACTGGGTAAGTACGTAGAGGAGTTGTTTGAAGGAATCTGAGGGTGACACACACCTATGGTATGGACAGACTCGGAGGTGCCCTTACAGTGGGTCCAGAACGACAGGTCTAAGCTCCCTTTGTCAGGAATCGGGTAAAGAGGAGATATGGGAACTACAGTCAACGTCAACAATTTCAGTACATGCAACAGATCAAAACCAGCTGACCTGATAATCTGAGGGGGTGACACACAAAAGCTGATTAAAACGAGAATTGGTTCAAGGCCCCGACTGGTTAACGCAAGGATTGCTGCCGAGCAGAAATTCGGGGAGACAACCAGCAGCATAAGAACACGTGCTGCTGTGCTGCGAACTATTTGACCCCTAGGTGCAACTCTCTTTGGAGAAACATATAGGAGTCACGGACATGGTATTTTTCCCCCCCCCGATTTGTGAGGACCTGCAAACGAAGGTATGCCAATCAACAGTTATCTCTCTGGGTCCCAGAGAAAATTGGATAAGGCAAGTACCAAAGGAGAGTTTCCAGGAATGCTGGAATACCGGGCGACCAGGCAGCAGGTTATATAGGCGCCGGGACGTTGTGTCCAACACGACTCAGGACCTGTAAAATTGGTTCACGACTCATTGGATTGTTCCTAGACATGCTGGGCTAATAAGAAACAGGGGACTAATACATAAATTCTGAGCTCATCTATGGGGCCAAACCTCCTGTGCTACTGGGAAAGGAGGGATGGGCGTCAGAGCTATTGATGCCCATCAGAAGGACCTACAAGATGCCCCAACAGAGGACCTTACATGGGGGGTTTGGAGATACCCCTCACCTGCCCTACATCAAATTAATGTGTAACTGAAGGGTCGAGCTGGCCATCAAAAGGGTGCAAAAGAGTTGCACGTCCTGGCTGCCGCGGTACAATGGGAGGACCCGTACCATACCAGGTCCACCACCGCTGCCTCAGAGCGGGTACATAGTGACAGGCCCTTTGAGACAGTGGGAATAGACTAACTGGGCTATCACATTGAAGAACCAGGAGACAATAAGGTGGCCCACACAGAAAGTATATGTACTGCCTGTTTACTTGTGCCACTACTCGAGCTGTGCATTTGGAGTTGGCAGAAGATAATGTCAACAGAGACTTTCGGAAGTTGTTGCATGAGGTTTACAGCCAGATTCTCTGCCCGTGATTGATTTATCACGGACAATGGCACAAGCTTAGGGCGGCTGAAAAGGTTTTCAGGAATCTTAGGGACAACGAGAAGTATGAAACACCTGAAGAGAATAGTGTGTGAGCGGAGGTTCATAGCTCCCGAGGGCGCCTTGGCAAGGGGGCTTCTATGAACGCATGGTGGCAACCATCCAAAAGTGCGCATTTTGAGGAAGGTGCTTGCACGCAAGAGAGTGAGCTTTGATGAACTGAGGACCGTGTTTAGTTGAGATAGAGGCAAGAGTCAATAACAGGCCTCAGACCTACGTACAAAATGGGATTGATCGAGCAGGGAAGCTCTCACCCACCCCCAATCACATGCTGTTTGAAAGGAGGTTTGAGGCCCCTTCCCAACAATATTTTGAGTCAGTCTCCCAAGGAGCAGGATTATTATTGGGCCATATGGGCCCCCCATCAATGAAAGAACTGCACAGGAGTCACAACATACCTGGTGAACATCCTGGACAAATGGAACCAGGAGTGGCACAGGATTACTTTAAGTGAAGGGGACCTGTGCTAATAGAAACCGAAGGCACCCAGGGCATAACTATGGCCTCTTGGCCTGGTAGTGTCGACCGCACCCATACAAGGCTGGGTCGGTTGAGAATGGTGAAGGTGAGATGAATGGTGTCGAGACTGTTAAGACCCCCCCTAATTCAACAGGCTTTTACCTCTCGAGGTCCACACACGGTGGGACCCGGGACAGAGAAATAGACCAGAGGCTGACCGCGCTGAGCGCCGGACGACCCGTCGAACGGCGCTCAAGTTCCAGGGCCCACTGGGAGGGCTTGCGGGAGCAGACTATTATCTAGACTCAGTGCCTACCTTCGCCGGCAGGAGGATGTGTAAATTTATATGTCCCTAAAGTTCCACATGACAGATCCGCATGGCCGTGATGGGAATGGCCTGAGCTGGATGGCCCTTATACCCCACCCAAACAAACAGCATTTTCTCTAGTTGGCATGGATTTGTTGTAGGCATTTATTTAATTTATAGATTTACTCCTCAGGAAGAGTAGGTAGTTTTACTGTTAGTACACAATTATTCGGTTTTACTAAGGCAACTGTAGAATAATAATAATGTATACCAGACCCTTAACATAGGTAGTAATATGCGCGATAAGTAGCAAACACTAGGTTAAGTTAGCTAGGGAGAACTGGCAGCCCCTTGCTGAATGACGAGGTGTGGGTCTCAAAGACACAAATAGCGACCTTCTTAAGATAGACACTCAACTGGACAAGACGTGCCGTGATCAGCAGACGGCGCCCCCCACTTGTCTTCACATTTGAGAACCTGGGGAAATCTGTAGAGGCTACCTCGATGTTACCTTAGAAGACCCTCCCGTCAGAGCCCATACAGAAAGACAAGACCTCCACTTTATCTTCGTTAGATTTCCGGCCAGTGTCTTGGGGAGATTGTGAGTTGATCCCTGTGGGCCCGGTGTGCAACAGGCATGATGCCCAGAAAGTACCATTGTCCACAAGGCATCCTGGAAGCTAGTCCGTGTCTGCATAGTTTATGCTCGGGGATACGTACCCTCTTGATAAAGGAATTTTAAGGTGCAGGCAGGACACTATACCGATTGAATATTGCAGGAATTAAGGCTCCCGGTTGCACATGGTTTCTGAGAAAAGTCCAGAGGGGCTAAGGCTAAGCTTAGGGAAGTTGAAGATCAGGATATATGCTGCAACACCAAGTAAGTTAGTTCTTTATACGTGCATGCAGGCTAGTTTCTTGCAACAATCAATCATTTGAGAAAATCTGTCTTTCCTATAAGCCACTTGTGAGGCTGAGGTACCCACCCTCGAGCTCGTGTCAACCAGAGTTTGCGCATGGTAGGTGACTCACTTGGAGGCAGTCCACACAAATATTCACAAAGGATCACAATACAGAGTTTACAGAATTTGGTTATTGTGTGGTTTACATGTAGTAAAATAATAATTACAGAGTGTACCACTAGAACACCTAGCATGGCTAGGCATTTCGGGCATACTTAACATTAAATCTTAAGTTTAAAATATAACAAAATTGTGAGTAAGTTGGTATTATGGCTAATTGACTTATACTAATTTGTGAGTTTAGCAATGTGAATGCTTTTGTTTTTGTGCACTATATAATAGTTTCAGTATTGGAGTATCAGATGCCAACTTATGTACTAGTAAGATTCAATAATTTTGAGATTGAGATTGATATTTCTGTTTATGCCAATGTGAGTGAGTGTAAGTAACCCCAGGTGGTATTCATGTAATTAGTTGACAGGGTTGTATCAGGAGATAAGATGTTTTCTGATGGTAGTTTTTGAAGTTGATGAATGTGTCTGCAGTTTTAGAATTTGACAGGTAGGGTGTTCCAGATTAAGGGCCTTTGACATACTTTGAATTTTGTAAAGGTTTAGTCCGGACACGGGGAATGCATAGAGATTTTTGTGTCGGTTTTTGTGCTGTGTGGTTTTCAGTCACAACTATCAAGAATGCGTTTTAAGGTCAAGGTAAATATTGAATTTAAGGTCCTGTAAATGTAGATTTGCACAATATTAATTGTGGATGTCTCTGACAGGGAGTAATTTAGATCTATGAAGAGTGGGGGGGTGGTGTTTCCAGGATGGATTTTGTGATTATTCTTACTGCGGCTTTTTGTTGGGGTTATTATTTATGGCTTTAGTTGTGTTGGCTGCAGTTGAAACCTCAAGCACGAAGTCATAGGTGAGTATGGAAAAATAAGTGAAATGTTAGTGTGAGAAGGCAGTTTTGTGGCACGTATTAAACGGTATCTTGGAGAGGATCCACCGTATTTGATACTTTTTTGTTATGTGTTGATATGGGTGCTGAAGATCAGGTGTTGTCGAGTATAGGGCCTAGGAATTAGCCCACCATTATGCCTGCATATTAGAGCGTGGTCGATCTTTAAATGTTAATTTGCATACATCTGCCTGCTACCAAACAATTTAGAAGGTTTTTGTCATGTTTAAGCGTAAGTTTATTGGCTGTCTCCAAGTCGATATTTTTGATCAATCCACATTAACAATGTGTTAGGGTGGCTCGATAAGGGTGAGAGATTTGACACGAGTCGTGTCGTCAGCAAAGACAATGGGGGTCAGGAGTTGAGATACATTTGGGAGAACATTGATGTAAATGAGAAGAGCAGGACCAAGGACACTTCACACTGCGAACGCCAGTATCAAGTGGCCGTGTTGTTGATGCGTGTGTCTTTAATGGTGACATACTGATACCTATTAGTAAGGGTAAGAAATGAAATCATGCAAGCATCATGGTCATCTAATACCATAATGGTTCAAGTTTGAGGGAGAGGATGCCTGGTCCTACTGTGTGTCAAAAGCTTTTCTTAGGTCAATCAAAATTCTATGGATATTCCTTATTTCCCAATGCTGGGTGTAAAGCAGATCTTAGCATTTTTATGAATGCATCGTTAGTGCTTTTATTTTTCCTGAATCCAAATTGGCAGGGTTTGAGTAGTTTTTGTGCGTATAAATGAATATAGTCTCCTGTGCACGAGTTCTCACAGATTTTGGATAGCTAATGGTAAGTTGATATTGGCCTATAGTTTTTTTAAATCTGTGGTCACCACCTTTAAGTATTGGTGTAACCCATGCCGTCTTGAGTAGTTTCGGGAAGGTGCTAGTTATCTAGTGACTTGATAAAAAGTAATGAATAGCATGCGAGAGGACATGGCCGCTCTCTTGTACAATAATGGGGGACCTGAACAGATTCCCTGAGTTATTTTTAAGTACTTTATAATCATCGGTGTACTTCCGTGGGTCAGATGGATTAGATAAGAAGGAATATTTGGGAAATTCCCATCTATGTGTCCCCGGCATGTATTGGTTACGGGGATTTTATTGGCGAGATTAGAAACAAATGGTTAAGAATCGTTCATCTTGTTACTGTGTCAGTGGGATGCAGTGGTGTTTCATTAGGTTTAGTTAGGACTATATTCTTGGTTATTTTTTCAGTTTGTGGTCCCCAAGAATCAGAGAGAGTGTTTTCCAGGTCTTCTTTATATCTCTTCTTGTGTCAGTGAAATCTGACTGGAGTAGTATAGGTTGTTTGTCTTTCTTTATGAGCTTGGTAGGACTGATGAAATAGTGTTTAAGAAATATCTTTGTGTAATTAGGAGGCCCTGACTATATTGTTTTTCATATTGGTGTTTCTTATCAATGGATTTCAGATGGTGCTGGTTAGCCATGGGTCAACCAAGCGTTTGTTTGTGATCTGTTTCGATTTTATAGGACAATGTTTGTTGTATAAGTCTAAGTAAATTTGTAAAAAAAAATGTTCTGTCCAGTCATCAATACCATTGGCCTTGGGAGAATTCTGTAGCCCAGTCAACAGTCTCTAGGTCAGCTGTGAACTTCCTTATTGAGGCCTCATCATGGAGTCTAAATGAAACCTTTGTTGTATTCAAGTGGAGGTTTACTAAGTTTGTAAAGAGTAAGTAAGGGTAGTGTCTGTAGTGCTATCTGTGATTAACCTGATTAATCTTCACCGTAACAATAGGGGCACAAAAACTCCATTTTTTTGTTAGTTTTAATTTTTATTACCAATCATTTAGCTTCATTGGTATGGTTAGTGACTTAAAATAACCACAAGCAATTATAAATGAAATACTATACAGCAAGAAACCCAATTCATACGTTCAAATTCTCATTACAGAGTATGGATACAATAATTTTCAATTAATAATCAACTCATCTCACCCTTTAACTCTCTTATAAAAGGTCTAGGGTAACGAATAGTTATCCTTCATAATTACAGAATTACCAGACCTCAGGAAACAATGGCAAAAGGCAAGACAATAGACTTGTATAAAGTTTTAGTTTAAGCTAGAGCTTTTGTGTTTGAAGACCCAACCGGGAGTCAGAGCTAGGAGCTTACTGACTCAATCAACTACTTCATAGTATGACTTCAGCACCGCCAGAGAAGGCGACGCGTGGCGTCAATTCTAGAACAACCAATTGGTCACTACAGTGTGGGTTACACATTTGTAATACCCAACCTAATAATAATATATCATTCGCCTCCTGAACACGGTAAGTTGCGGTAGTGCACTGCACCCCTCTGCTGTGTGTTAGGCGAGCGCCCTTTTCAGTTACCTGGCTGCAGTGGTGTGAAGTGGTGCCTGTCACACCTCGGCTAACAACATGAGGTGCACTGTGATCGTCAAGATGGCGGTTAGAGAGTTCTGAACGAAGTGATAATACTGTAGGCATCGAGCTACTTAAAGAACAATAACGACCAGTTCTGGTGCAAGTCTTGATTGCTTAAAATATCATACGGGAGACTTATGGAGTACAAATAGTGACTTTGTATGTTGTAGCATTGAACGGAGGACAACGATTTTCATCAAACTGCTATCAGCAACGGATTATGAATCGTTAATTCACCAGGTTTCAGGAACGTAGTCTTATTAACGTCACACCAGTCTGTCACTGTAAGAATGAAAGATGTTTACACGGTATTATACGTGGATCAAGTTATCAACGTACCCTTTTGAGGCGGACGAGGCAGATATACGAAAGTTTTTGAGAAGTAGACGGTGCATTATGCCCTCAACAGGTACGTGGGCGGCATGAGCCATGCTGGTTTTCCAGGAGGTTCTTTTCAACCCTCAAAATGACTTTGAGGCACCAACACCAACCTATGTGTAACCTACACGATTTCAATCAGGACGCAGTAATTGAAAAGTACCCAGGACAACGACTACATGCCTCCTCTGTGGTGAGTATGATCACATAGCGCGACCAGTGACAATCGAAGAACCATGTCCCCTAGTGACCTGTGTGAGTGGACGTCGCATCCCCAGCCCCTGCTTCAAAGGTGGCAGTAAGAGGACAAACATCGGATTGTGAGGTCGTGGTGTTTTGAGGAGGCGAGTATAGTGGATCGGCACACAGGACTGGTGGTTGAGTTGGAGTCCCGCCCCCAACTGCCTGAACAGGTTGTCGTCTCCATGTGGATAAGGAGGAGCCAGCAAGTACAAGAGAAGATACTGAGAATAGAGGAGGAATTGGTGGAGTGTTGACTGCGCCACTTGTCACACCAGAGGGGACGTTACTCTGATCGTGGTGTCATCGGGAATCGTCGCTTCAGAAAGTCAGAGACAATGATAATTTGGACGTGATGGTGGTTTGGAGTCGTCCAATGACACATTAAACCCTTCTCAGGTGGAGGTGAGGTCATCGAGAGGTAACATCTGACCAAGATATGTGTAACAAGACTGTCACGAGAAAGATGGCGGCTACTCTATCAATTCTGAAATGATGTCCCTTACGCCTTGCACAAAGTCCTGGAAACAGAACTGAGGTGAAGTGTGCAGGTAGTGGTGTAGGTGGTGGTAGCCATGATCGGAAGGCACCGGAAGAGGGGGGAGGTGAAATAGAGAACAACTGAAGGTGTCAAACGTAAATTCAGCTCTGGAGTTGTAAGAGGTGATGAGAGGAAGGCAGGTAGAAACTTTAATAGGCCTTGGTGTAGTCTGTAAATTTTAATGGGTTTATGTAGCGGTATGAAGAGAGATTGGTTTCGTAATTTTCTGAAAAGAAATTATGGGACGAGGGGGATAACAAAATTTCTCTTTGAACTACTTTCTTTATCATGGGAAAAACGTTCTTTTGAGCAGGCATGTCTAGTGTTTCACGAACACTGTCATATATGATATCCTCACACTGACACCGTACACCATTACCCCATTCAACAGCTGATAAGTGTTGCTCCTAATCCCATCGTAATCTGCTAAGCTGCAAATCTGTGACCTGTAACTGAGTTATGAGGGGGGAGGGAGGGGGGGGAGGGGGGGGGGCAATCTACTTCCATTCACTGCAAACTGTACTTGATTTGTGGTCGCTAGCACCCAGTTCCCCTCTGAACAATTTCTAAATTATTAACAAGGGATTCATTGTTTTGCCATAACTAATTCAAGGAAGTTATTTACCCACTTGTAGGTTCTGTCCACAAACTGCTTCAAAAAAAACAATCCTGAAACTACTTCTAAGAAGTCGCTATATGATTCCTAATTTCCCAGTCAAGAAATTCCAATCATCAATCTGACATAAAGTTAAAGTCTCCTAGAATTACTACATTATTGTGCCTTGTGCCTTTAACACATTTCCTCCATAGTAGTCTCCCTTGGTCCCTATCTAAGTTTGGGGGATGGTAATCACTCCTAAAACAGTTTTTCATGCCCCTCTGAAAATTTTATCCAAACAACTCTGTATGTGTTACTCAGACTTAATACCCTTTTTCATGCAAAAGTTCAAGTGTGAAAGAAATCTCGGACATACAATGCCACCCCACCTCCCCTTACCCGATACTCTATCTACTTGGAACAATTTAAAACCGAATATGACATTCCGCAGCATGTCCCGACTTTTTGAATTAAACCACGTCTCAGTATAAGGCAAATACATCAATGTTACCTGCACTAGCAACAATCTCAACTCGTCCATCTTATTCCTTATCACTACAGCAATTAGCATAATAAACATTGAAAGACATCCTTTCTCTCTACCCTCCTGCTCATTTCTGTTTTTCTACTAAACCTATTACGTCCTTATCCACCCAAAGTCCCCTGGCTTTTCAATATCTCCTCGTTCGCTTATTACTAGTTCCCCTAGAACTCGTAATTTACTACACTGGGACATCAACGTTTTCCTGCCAAAACCCTAACCACTAACTAATTCCTATATTAAAGTCCTAACTTGCTCCCTCCACTGCAAGTTGCCAGTGCTACCACCCCATACTTAGATAAGTGAACCCCACCCTGGCATACTGTCATATCTGCCATAGAAGAGGTCCCAGTTGTCAATGAATTGTTACCCCGCAATTTCCTTACATTATTGTCCAGCCAGCAATGAACACCAATTGCCCTGACACCCATTGCATTTCCCCACTCCTCGTCCTTGGCAAACTACCACATAAGAGAGGTTCCCCACCCCTTACCTCCTAATTATTTCTATTGCTGACCTATTACCTGCTAATCAGGGTCTTCAACACCTCCTTCTGCCCACAATCGTTTTGCCTCCAGCACTGAAACAGATAATAGATTGTTCCCATTACCTCTCATGATGTCATCCAGACGCTAACAATATTCCTCCATCCCAGCCCCAGGAAAAGCAAACTCCTCTTTCCTCCAACACTGTCCTTCAAGCAGACGCCCTATTCCATATACCTAACTTGGCAATCCCCCAACAACAACAATATACTTACCTTTCCTTAATGTCGTCGTCGTGACGTCCCAGTAGTCGACTCACATTCGTCGGGTAGGCACTGAGAATGTATTAGATGTTTTCCACAACAGATTCCACGGCAGATCCTTTCTTCTTCATCGTTTCTACTATCTTTCCATTCGTCTTCTTGATCGTCCAACTTCGTTCCCTGCTGTCTAGCCACTGACACAGTTTTCCCTTCTGTGACCTGAGACACCAAAACAGGAGGACTACTACGAATCTTCCTTGTTTTCCTCGGTCATATGCCGAATCTCCAACTTCCGCTATCCTCACATTCTTCCTTAAGCTGTTTGGTAAAGTTTCTCGATGGAGGGCATCTTGCTTCAATCGTAGAGAGCGCGGCACAACATGTCTCACAGAGCTAAGTAGCAAAAACGATGCAACACTGCGCAAACCCAACGTCAATCAGGAGTCTACTGCGCAGCACGTCCGCACTGCCCAACAGCATGCTGGGAAAGAAACCCCTTTGTATGAAGGCCCATTTAAGCAAACTTAAGTCTTCTAAAACTAATACAGTGGACTCCCGCCCCGGTTCGCGAAGTCATCGATATCCGATAAATCCATTATCGAAAGCATTATATCGCAAAAAATTTGCTAGGTTCCCGTACAAAACCCGGTATGCGATACGATTCGTACAATATGTGTCCATGTGTGGCCTTGAACTGCCCCATGTGGGCCAGTGATTAACAAGCCAGCCAGTGGCGCTCATATAAGAATACACTTGGTAGAATTCCCTATTATCCAAATTATCACTGTTTTTTTTGGTGCTTGTTTTCTGCAAAATAAATCACCATGGGCCCCATGGCCCAAGAAGCTTCTAGTGCCAACCCTGTGGTAAAACGGGTGAGAATTATATGGAAATTAAGCAAGATTTTGAAGGGTTGGGGCTAACCCAGAGAAAGCTATGCCAGTTGCTGGAATCACATTGTGCCTACTATCAACAATAAGGAAACATGTTTGCACAGTTGGTTGAACTGCAAACCTTCATGGGTGACACATCACCTAACGACCGCTATTGCAAGCCGTGCTGGTGGCTATTACAACGACAGAATGTTGTGAACCACTTTAGGAAAGTCATAAAGGAAAACTAGAGGTACATGCCTCATGTACAGATATGTTGTGGCCACAGAAGTCCATGACTCTCAAGCTTGTTCTTAGTGCATAAAACTTAAAAGGTCGCATACGTCTAAATACTTTTTTTTCAACATCTGAAAGTATGTAAAAAATGTAGATTTTTTTTTGTTTTACTGTGAAAAATGGTGTACAAAACTTTTTATATCAACATTTTTTTTGTTATATATGAAAAATAAGTAAAAAAAAGTAAGATCTACTTTTGTAGCACTACTACGAATTTGACCGGTCGATCTGTTTGGATCCGTTTAAGTGTTAAAAAGACTAAGGGAAGTAACCCTGGAAAGGACTTGCTACCTCAAGTCCTAATGGAAGGGGGATTCCTCCTTCTAAACAATAAAAATTCGACATTCTCCCCCTCCTCCCATCTATCAATCATCACAGATATCCTTTATTAACCCTTACAGGGTCCGTCCCGTATATCTATGACGGCATTAACTTTTCAGGTCCAAACCGTGATTCTACGCCATGAGCACAGCTCACTCTGATAAACTGTGAGTGTTACATGTGCTAGATATGATATAATACCATCTATGTGGGAAAGTTGCACCACATAAAACAGAACCCCTGCATCACACTGTGTATAATGAGAGAAACAAAAAGAAATCATGTATTTTTTCGATTAAAACAAGCAACTTTGCAATGTTTTTTTCGTCAAAGTTATTTTATAGTTGTATTTGCGATTTCTTGGTCTCATTGATAGAAGGGAAGACATATTACAGAAATAGAGATGATTTGATTGGTTTAAGCATTGGAAATGGCTTGAAACTACTCAAAGTAGACGGAAATGTAAATTTTTTGCCGATATACAGAGTAAACCAAACGACCATCACACTCCTAATCCACAGTCGCGCTGGTAGAGGGTCAAATATACATTCACAAATATGGATGGTGATGATATTTATACAATTATTACAGTATTAGCAAACAGTAAATCATTCTATTTATTTGGCGTTATAAAAATTCCATTATGTGAATAAAAAATCAAAATTGAATTTATTTTGAAAAGCCACAAAACATAACTAATGACAGAGGAAATGTTAGTTTAGTGCCAGGAATGCCCTACATAGTTCATTCTGGACCCTAATTTGAAATTGTAATAATTTGAACTTTGTGTTAAATTGCTAAAATAACAATTTCCGATCACTTTATTTTGTAGTAGACACAGTTGACTTGGCGATTTCTTTTGCCAATCGATCGAATATGAAGTAATACCTAGTGAAATATCTAAGAATATGGTTGAATGTGGAATAATTTAATTGGCCTAAAATGGGAGTCAAAGTCGCAAATCGCCGATATCGTAAATATCGCTGACTACATCAAAATTCGCGAGAGCAAATTTCGTCAATTTTCCCCCAAATTTCGTACTTTTTGTTTTAATTACCTTCACAAAAAGATCCTACTCTTACGAATTCATAAGAAAAAATAACAAATTTTTTTTTTTGAAAATTCTTGGACAACTGGTTAGTGCCTCCAGATTTTGGGCCTTGGACCTGAAAGGGTTACAGGTAAGTGTCAAATATTCTATTGTTATTATTCTATTGTTATTATTGTTACTTTAAATTATTCTATTGCATTAAACTTAATAATTCATGATGGTAAAAAGTTTTTTTTTCATACTTTCTGGGTGTCCTGTGCAGCTGATTAATTTGATTTCCATATTCTTTATGGGAAAAATTGATTCGTCTTCCGATATTTTTGCTTTTACGATGAGCTCTCAGGAAGATTAAAACGTGAACCGGGGGTCCACTGTAATGCTTTAAATTAACTGATTTCTTGTATATTCGATGTCTAAGAATGACAGTGAACTTTTAAATAAGGCTGTAATTAATGCCCAACCATAGAACATGTGTGTGTGTTACTTGTATGTCGGAATGATCGAGTGAGCACCATTATGTTTGAACAGTAACTGGATGGGTGACTGCATGCACAGCCTCAACGGGGTCCACATGGCAAGAGAAAGAGAATCTGCAAAGTCTGGAGATAACACGCCAACAGTAATGCCAAGTTTTCTCTTAGTCTTTCCCTATCGAATATACACCAATTCTATATAAAACAAACCTTTAAGGTAGCTCCTTATTTAATAGTTTGTTTTTTGTACAACGTCCTGCGTTATCGATGACTGTCTTATTTCCAGGGGTCCTTAATCTTGCCCACAGGATGCCACCGGGGGGCGCACACCAGTCAACTAATACACCCAGGTACCTACCCGTAGGTGAACAGTGACACAGCAGGTTGTAAGGAAAACGAGCCCCGCAATTTCCACGCTTAACGAGGGAACGAACCACGGCACACTCAGTGCGTGAGGGCAAGAGCATTGCCAACCAGGCCATGGGACAATGGTCATAGTATTCGCCCACCTATAATATACTCAGCATATGTAGGGTCTTCCCCACCATGTGTAATCATCTGTATGTAGGGGTACTTACCCACCTATATTTACTCACTGTATGTAGGGTACTCACCTACATACCTATATATACTCATCAATATGTGTGCACATCATTCAACTATAATAAAAGACATTTTTTGTCAAAATTTGTTGATTTAGAACAAAGAACTGATCCCCAGGCCCGTGGCCTGTTCCTTAGGCAAAGCTCTCGTTTCACATGTGTTCGATCCCCGGCAATGGTTGGAAACATTGGACGTGTTTACCAGGAGTATACCTGGATAGTGTTTTTTTGGGAATCAATGCCCCCGTGGCCCGGTCTGTGACCATGCCTCATGGTTGGATCAGGGGCCTGATCAACCATGCTGCTACTGTAGGCCAACACGCACCACCCGACATACGAACACACAGCCCCGGCTGGATCAGGTACTGAATTTAGGTGCATGTCCAGTGCCTTCGTGAAGACAGGCCAGGGGTCTTTGGGCAATCCCCCTTATGTTATGTTGGTATGCAGTAGAACATCCCCCTTGGGTCCCCTGACACTTATTGTGTAGTCTCTTATCGTGCTAGTTAGCCCCTGCTTTTCATTGAGATGTTGCATCATCTGCCGAATCATTTTGCTTTTCATAGGGAGTGATTTTCATGTTCAGATTTAAGGTAATCCTTCAAGGATTGTCCAAGAGGTAATATAATCATGTATCTCTCTCTGCCTACTAGGAGTACAAGTTAATGGAACTTTAAGTATTCCCCGTAATTGATGTGTTTTAATCACAGATATGTGTGCCGGTGAATGTTCTCTGTACATTCTAGTCAGCAATTTCACCTTCCTTGGTAAGGTGCTGTTATTGTGCAGCAATATTCTGGCTCACAGAACAAGCTACCTGAAGAGTGTCATCATGGGCTTGGCCTCCTTAGTTTTGAAGCTCTTATTATCCATCAGTCATTTTTCTAGCAGATGCAATTGTACAAGTTGTGTCTTTGAATAGATCCTTTTGACAATATCACTCCCAGGTCTTTTACATTAGTTTTCGCTCCATTGTGTTAGTTGAATTTGTTTTAGTACCCGATACAGTTTTTAATTTCATCATGTTTTTCCATATAGTAGTAATTGAAATTTCTCATCATTGAACATTCATAGTGTTTCTGTGGCCCATTTAAGATTTGGTTGAATGTCCTGCCATGGAGTCTTGCAGTATCTTCATTGAGGACACTGTCATGGCCGAAAGGAAGGACACGTGCTGTGCTTACATCCCAGTCTGTGACAGATATGAGGATGATGATACAGGATGGGAGTGAGTAACTGTGCCCTTGTGGAACAGCTTTTTGCCATATAGGCCACCATTACTCTGTTTACTACTACTCTTTGGTGTTCTTTTTATAGGTAAATTATAGAATCCTCACCACTTTTGCTGTTATACCTTTATATCCGCATTTTGTGCGCTCATTCCACCTTGTCACACTTGTCAAAGGCTTTGCAAAGTCCTGTGTATACTACATCTGTTGTTTTTGTTTGTCTTCTAGAGCATCCAGACCCTGTCAAGTGGTCCCAATAGTTGGGACAGACAGGAGCAACCTACTCTAAAAAAACACCCATTCTTCCCTGGTTTGTGTAAACTGGATGAGTATCTAGATTGGGTGGCGATCTTGCTTCTTTAGAACCCTTTCAAAGATTGTTAGTATGGGGAGGTTCGCGGCAATTGACAGTATTCTTTGCTATTGCTTTACAGCCCCCAGACATTACTACAGACAACGTTAGTAATGTGGGGAATCTTGGTAGGAGGAGAATACAATAGACAAGTTCGTGGTCCAACGAGAAGGGTTATCAAGGGGGTGTTGCCGTACCGGACTCCAGCGGGTACATCATAGGGAGGCGAGTACCAGCTCACTCCTGTGGATCCCGGAAAGGAGGGCTCTGGTATTACAAGCGACTGAGGCTGTACTGGTGATGCGAATTGGTGTGCACGAAGTCAGTCAGAGACGCAAGTTGGCACACCCGACAGTGAGCTGGTCCATAAACTAAGGGACCTGGATGTAGTAGGATTAAGGGTGACCATCCACCCCCCGAACAGAAGAGACGATCGAGATTAACTTGAAACCATGTGCAGTTCAGGGATGGGCAGTACTGGGTTGCGACTCCCATGGAAAGCGGCGGACTCTCACCCAAAATTGTCCCACTAATTTCAAGAAGGGCACGGGGTCAGTTGAATTGATTGGTGAACAGCCTGGACGCAAGAAGGTCTGGTGGGGAAATATGATGATATTATTAAGGAACAGCTGCCCTTGGGTTCATTGAGAAAGTTGTCCCAATGCCAGCCCTGGGAAAAACACTCATTATCTTCCACCACATGGCAGTCACCAAAGAGTCGGTGAAAACCACTCCCATCAGAGTAGTCTTCCGACTGCAGCTTGCATCGAGTCCCCCGAGAGCCATCGTTGACCGACTGTCTGCTCACAGGTCCCTCCCTGATGCAGAAATTAGTCAGATGAATTGTTGAGATTTCAGGACAAGAACAGTACGGCTATGCGACAGACATTAGTAAAGCCTTCCTACGTATTGGATTGCAGCCACAAGACAGCGGGAACACACAAGGTTTCTTGTGGTTGACTGACAGGAGTGCCCAACAAGTGTATGATAACCTACAGATTCAGGGCAGTGTTGTTTGGTGGCCACTAGTTCACCATTCTTATTACCGGCTACCATAACTACCGCACCTTGTGAACTGTAACAACCTCTTAAAGAATTACTGTAAGACCTATTTTAGTAGACAACATGCAAGGTACCACCTCAGATGAGAGGCTGTTGATGGACATTTACCGAGATTCCTAATCAGGAGATGCTCTCGGCAAATAGCCACTGAGAGAATGGTGACAAACAACCTACGTTGTGGGGCACGTGGAACGTGACTATGCTGGCTACTCAGTACCTGAGGTACCATCGGTGTAGGATTGGAGTGGGAAATCAAGGAAACAGACTTAGCTAAAAGAGAAACCGGATGGGGAAAAGAGGCTGACCAGTGAAGTACTTTGCTGACAAAGTGCAGACTGCCTTCGCTCCTGTTTGGGTTTGTTGACACCCCATCACCATTCCGAGGGAGATGCTAGTGCAAACAGGACCTGGTAGCTGAACCTAGGTTGGGACGACCCACTGCCAGAAACAGTCTGCCAGGAGTGGGATCTGGTAGCAGAAGATCGTAGCAGAATTGCATGACTCACATTCCCCCAGGTCCATCGGTGCACCGGGCAAGTACATGACTTGCATGTCTTCTGTGATGCCTCCTCCACTTCCAGGGCCTATGGGGCAGTATCGTATTTGGTGCCGGGGACCAGTCAGTCCTGGCCACCAGTCGTGCGCAGTGATACCCCTGAAGATTGCTCGATCCCAAAGCTATAGCTCATGGCGATGTATGCTGGATGAAAGACTGGGTAAGTACGTAGAGGAGTTGTTTGAAGGAATCTGAGGGTGACACACACCTATGGTATGGACAGACTCGGAGGTGCCCTTACAGTGGGTCCAGAACGACAGGTCTAAGCTCCCTTTGTCAGGAATCGGGTAAAGAGGAGATATGGGAACTACAGTCAACGTCAACAATTTCAGTACATGCAACAGATCAAAACCAGCTGACCTGATAATCTGAGGGGGTGACACACAAAAGCTGATTAAAACGAGAATTGGTTCAAGGCCCCGACTGGTTAACGCAAGGATTGCTGCCGAGCAGAAATTCGGGGAGACAACCAGCAGCATAAGAACACGTGCTGCTGTGCTGCGAACTATTTGACCCCTAGGTGCAACTCTCTTTGGAGAAACATATAGGAGTCACGGACATGGTATTTTTCCCCCCCCCGATTTGTGAGGACCTGCAAACGAAGGTATGCCAATCAACAGTTATCTCTCTGGGTCCCAGAGAAAATTGGATAAGGCAAGTACCAAAGGAGAGTTTCCAGGAATGCTGGAATACCGGGCGACCAGGCAGCAGGTTATATAGGCGCCGGGACGTTGTGTCCAACACGACTCAGGACCTGTAAAATTGGTTCACGACTCATTGGATTGTTCCTAGACATGCTGGGCTAATAAGAAACAGGGGACTAATACATAAATTCTGAGCTCATCTATGGGGCCAAACCTCCTGTGCTACTGGGAAAGGAGGGATGGGCGTCAGAGCTATTGATGCCCATCAGAGGACCTTACAAGATGCCCCAACAGAGGACCTTACATGGGGGGTTTGGAGATACCCCTCACCTGCCCTACATCAAATTAATGTGTAACTGAAGGGTCGAGCTGGCCATCAAAAGGGTGCAAAAGAGTTGCACGTCCTGGCTGCCGCGGTACAATGGGAGGACCCGTACCATACCAGGTCCACCACCGCTGCCTCAGAGCGGGTACATAGTGACAGGCCCTTTGAGACAGTGGGAATAGACTAACTGGGCTATCACATTGAAGAACCAGGAGACAATAAGGTGGCCCACACAGAAAGTATATGTACTGCCTGTTTACTTGTGCCACTACTCGAGCTGTGCATTTGGAGTTGGCAGAAGATAATGTCAACAGAGACTTTCGGAAGTTGTTGCATGAGGTTTACAGCCAGATTCTCTGCCCGTGATTGATTTATCACGGACAATGGCACAAGCTTAGGGCGGCTGAAAAGGTTTTCAGGAATCTTAGGGACAACGAGAAGTATGAAACACCTGAAGAGAATAGTGTGTGAGCGGAGGTTCATAGCTCCCGAGGGCGCCTTGGCAAGGGGGCTTCTATGAACGCATGGTGGCAACCATCCAAAAGTGCGCATTTTGAGGAAGGTGCTTGCACGCAAGAGAGTGAGCTTTGATGAACTGAGGACCGTGTTTAGTTGAGATAGAGGCAAGAGTCAATAACAGGCCTCTGACCTACGTACAAAATGGGATTGATCGAGCAGGGAAGCTCTCACCCACCCCCAATCACATGCTGTTTGAAAGGAGGTTTGAGGCCCCTTCCCAACAATATTTTGAGTCAGTCTCCCAAGGAGCAGGATTATTATTGGGCCATATGGGCCCCCCATCAATGAAAGAACTGCACAGGAGTCACAACAGACTGGTGAACATCCTGGACAAATGGAACCAGGAGTGGCACAGGGATTACTTAAGTGAAGGGGACCTGGTGCTAATAGAATCCGAGGCACCCAGGGCATACTGGCCTCTTGGCCTGGTAGTGTCGACCGCACCCATACAAGGCTGGGTCGGTTGAGAATGGTGAAGGTGAGATGAATGGTGTCGAGACTGTTAAGACCCCCCCTAATTCAACAGGCTTTTACCTCTCGAGGTCCACACACGGTGGGACCCGGGACAGAGAAATAGACCAGAGGCTGACCGCGCTGAGCGCCGGACGACCCGTCGAACGGCGCTCAAGTCCAGGGCCCACTGGGAGGGCCTGCGGGAGGCAGACTTGATCTAGACTCAGTGCCTACCTTCGCCGGCAGGAGGATGTGTAAATTTATATGTCCCTAAAGTTCCACATGACAGATCCGCATGGCCGTGATGGGAATGGCCTGAGCTGGATGGCCCTTATACCCCACCCAAACAAACAGCATTTTCTCTAGTTGGCATGGATTTGTTGTAGGCATTTATTTAATTTATAGATTTACTCCTCAGGAAGAGTAGGTAGTTTTACTGTTAGTACACAATTATTCGGTTTTACTAAGGCAACTGTAGAATAATAATAATGTATACCAGACCCTTAACATAGGTAGTAATATGCGCGATAAGTAGCAAACACTAGGTTAAGTTAGCTAGGGAGAACTGGCAGCCCCTTGCTGAATGACGAGGTGTGGGTCTCAAAGACACAAATAGCGACCTTCTTAAGATAGACACTCAACTGGACAAGACGTGCCGTGATCAGCAGACGGCGCCCCCCACTTGTCTTCACATTTGAGAACCTGGGGAAATCTGTAGAGGCTACCTCGATGTTACCTTAGAAGACCCTCCCGTCAGAGCCCATACAGAAAGACAAGACCTCCACTTTATCTTCGTTAGATTTCCGGCCAGTGTCTTGGGGAGATTGTGAGTTGATCCCTGTGGGCCCGGTGTGCAACAGGCATGATGCCCAGAAAGTACCATTGTCCACAAGGCATCCTGGAAGCTAGTCCGTGTCTGCATAGTTTATGCTCGGGGATACGTACCCTCTTGATAAAGGAATTTTAAGGTGCAGGCAGGACACTATACCGATTGAATATTGCAGGAATTAAGGCTCCCGGTTGCACATGGTTTCTGAGGAAAAGTCCAGAGGGGCTAAGGCTAAGCTTAGGGAAGTTGAAGATCAGGATATATGCTGCAACACCAAGTAAGTTAGATCTTTATACGTGACATGCAGGCTAGTTTCTTGCAACAATCAATCATTTGAGAAAATCTGTCTTTCCTATAAGCCACTTGTGAGGCTGAGGTACCCACCCTCGAGCTCGTGTCAACCAGAGTTTGCGCATGGTAGGTGACTCACTTGGAGGCAGTCCACACAAATATTCACAAAGGATCACAATACAGAGTTTACAGAATTTGGTTATTGTGTGGTTTACATGTAGTAAAATATATAATTACCAGAGTGTACCACTAGAACACCTAGCATGGCTAGGCATTTCGGGCATACTTAACATTAAATCTTAAGTTTAAAATATAACAAAATTGTGAGTAAGTTGGTATTATGGCTAATTGACTTATACTAATTTGTGAGTTTAGCAATGTGAATGCTTTTGTTTTTGTGCACTATATAATAGTTTCAGTATTGGAGTATCAGATGCCAACTTATGTACTAGTAAGATTCAATAATTTTGAGATTGAGATTGATATTTCTGTTTATGCCAATGTGAGTGAGTGTAAGTAACCCCAGGTGGTATTCATGTAATTAGTTGACAGGGTTGTATCAGGAGATAAGATGTTTTCTGATGGTAGTTTTTGAAGTTGATGAATGTGTCTGCAGTTTTAGAATTTGACAGGTAGGGTGTTCCAGATTAAGGGCCTTTGACATACTTTGAATTTTGTAAAGGTTTAGTCCGGACACGGGGAATGCATAGAGATTTTTGTGTCGGTTTTTGTGCTGTGTGGTTTTCAGTCACAACTATCAAGAATGCGTTTTAAGGTCAAGGTAAATATTGAATTTAAGGTCCTGTAAATGTAGATTTGCACAATATTAATTGTGGATGTCTCTGACAGGGAGTAATTTAGATCTATGAAGAGTGGGGGGGTGGTGTTTCCAGGATGGATTTTGTGATTATTCTTACTGCGGCTTTTTGTTGGGGTTATTATTTATGGCTTTAGTTGTGTTGGCTGCAGTTGAAACCTCAAGCACGAAGTCATAGGTGAGTATGGAAAAATAAGTGAAATGTTAGTGTGAGAAGGCAGTTTTGTGGCACGTATTAAACGGTATCTTGGAGAGGATCCACCGTATTTGATACTTTTTTGTTATGTGTTGATATGGGTGCTGAAGATCAGGTGTTGTCGAGTATAGGGCCTAGGAATTAGCCCACCATTATGCCTGCATATTAGAGCGTGGTCGATCTTTAAATGTTAATTTGCATACATCTGCCTGCTACCAAACAATTTAGAAGGTTTTTGTCATGTTTAAGCGTAAGTTTATTGGCTGTCTCCAAGTCGATATTTTTGATCAATCCACATTAACAATGTGTTAGGGTGGCTCGATAAGGGTGAGAGATTTGACACGAGTCGTGTCGTCAGCAAAGACAATGGGGGTCAGGAGTTGAGATACATTTGGGAGAACATTGATGTAAATGAGAAGAGCAGGACCAAGGACACTTCACACTGCGAACGCCAGTATCAAGTGGCCGTGTTGTTGATGCGTGTGTCTTTAATGGTGACATACTGATACCTATTAGTAAGGGTAAGAAATGAAATCATGCAAGCATCATGGTCATCTAATACCATAATGGTTCAAGTTTGAGGGAGAGGATGCCTGGTCCTACTGTGTGTCAAAAGCTTTTCTTAGGTCAATCAAAATTCTATGGATATTCCTTATTTCCCAATGCTGGGTGTAAAGCAGATCTTAGCATTTTTATGAATGCATCGTTAGTGCTTTTATTTTTCCTGAATCCAAATTGGCAGGGTTTGAGTAGTTTTTGTGCGTATAAATGAATATAGTCTCCTGTGCACGAGTTCTCACAGATTTTGGATAGCTAATGGTAAGTTGATATTGGCCTATAGTTTTTTTAAATCTGTGGTCACCACCTTTAAGTATTGGTGTAACCCATGCCGTCTTGAGTAGTTTCGGGAAGGTGCTAGTTATCTAGTGACTTGATAAAAAGTAATGAATAGCATGCGAGAGGACATGGCCGCTCTCTTGTACAATAATGGGGGACCTGAACAGATTCCCTGAGTTATTTTTAAGTACTTTATAATCATCGGTGTACTTCCGTGGGTCAGATGGATTAGATAAGAAGGAATATTTGGGAAATTCCCATCTATGTGTCCCCGGCATGTATTGGTTACGGGGATTTTATTGGCGAGATTAGAAACAAATGGTTAAGAATCGTTCATCTTGTTACTGTGTCAGTGGGATGCAGTGGTGTTTCATTAGGTTTAGTTAGGACTATATTCTTGGTTATTTTTTCAGTTTGTGGTCCCCAAGAATCAGAGAGAGTGTTTTCCAGGTCTTCTTTATATCTCTTCTTGTGTCAGTGAAATCTGACTGGAGTAGTATAGGTTGTTTGTCTTTCTTTATGAGCTTGGTAGGACTGATGAAATAGTGTTTAAGAAATATCTTTGTGTAATTAGGAGGCCCTGACTATATTGTTTTTCATATTGGTGTTTCTTATCAATGGATTTCAGATGGTGCTGGTTAGCCATGGGTCAACCAAGCGTTTGTTTGTGATCTGTTTCGATTTTATAGGACAATGTTTGTTGTATAAGTCTAAGTAAATTTGTAAAAAAAAATGTTCTGTCCAGTCATCAATACCATTGGCCTTGGGAGAATTCTGTAGCCCAGTCAACAGTCTCTAGGTCAGCTGTGAACTTCCTTATTGAGGCCTCATCATGGAGTCTAAATGAAACCTTTGTTGTATTCAAGTGGAGGTTTACTAAGTTTGTAAAGAGTAAGTAAGGGTAGTGTCTGTAGTGCTATCTGTGATTAACCTGATTAATCTTCACCGTAACAATAGGTAGACACGTTTTTGTCTATAGGGGGAATTCAGTTTGTCATTCGCTTTCTTTACTACACTGTTCCCTATCAATTCTCCTGACATGCATGGGTCAAAGGGGATTCCCAGATATTTTACTGATGAAACCAAAGTGATGGGCTCCCCATTACATTGGACATTAAAATTATTTACCCTTCTCAGTTTATGTTTCATGCCAAAGAGAATGACTTCAGTTTTCCTGAGGTGTAATGATAGTTTATTGTCTACTAACCATTTGCTGCAGGACTCCAGTTCCAGTGTTAATACATTAGCTATATCTCGTCGGTCTTTACCTGACACTAACAGAGCACTGTCATCTGCATGCAGTAGGAGTTTGCACTTGACACTGATAGGCATGTCATTGACATAGCTTAAGAATAATAAGGGGCCCAGAATACTACCTTGGGGAACTCCACATGCTATCGGCAGGGGTTCTGATCCCGTTTTGTTGATTTTGACAATTTGTCTCCTGTTGCTAAGGTAGGACTTAAACCAGTCTACTGAACCTATACCAATAGCTTGAAGTTTCTTACATAATATGTTGTGGTTGACAGTATCGAAGGCGTTTTGCAGGTCTAAGGTTACCATACCTATGAGGTTTCCCATTGACATTTCAGTTCTCAGGTAATCCATCAGATTAATTAGGGAGTGTCGGTTGAGTAAGATCTTCTAAATCCCGAATTGGTAGCTATGGAGAATGTTGTTATCATTAAGGTACTTAACTACTTGACAGTACACTGCTCTCTCTATAATTTTGGATATTATATTGAGTATACTAACAGGCCTACTACTATTTTTCTTGAAAATAGGAGTAACTCTGGCCTCCTTGAATCCCTCTGGTATGGTATTAGTGGTGATTGACAGATTTATTATGTGAGCAGTAGGGATTGACAGTTCAGAAGCACCATCTTTTAGGAACTTAGACTGCATGTTATCCAGGACAGTGCTCTTAGTTGGGTTTAACCTGGTTAGTTCTTTTTGAATAAAGTCATGAGATACAGTGGACCCCCACCTTACAATATTAATCCGTTCCAGAGAGCTCATTGTATGCTGAAATTATCGTAAGGTGAATTAATTTTCCCCATAAGAAAAATGGAAATCAAATTAATCCATGCAAGACACCACAAAGTATGAAAATTTTTTTTTTTTACCACATGAAATATTAATTTTAATACACACAAACTGACACTTACCTTTATTGAAGATCTGGTGATGATTGATGGGATGGGAGGAGGGGAGAGTGTGCAAGTTGTTAATGTTTAGAAGGGGAATCCCCTTCCATTAGGACTTTAGGTAGCACTATCTTTTCCAGGGTTACTTCCCTTCTTCTTTTAATGCCACTAGGACCAGCTTGAGAGTCACTGGACCTCTGTCACACAACATATCTGTCCATAGAGCTCTGTACCTCTCGTTCCTTTTATGATTTGTCTAAAGTGGTTCACAACATTGTCATTGTAATAGTCACCAGCACAGCTTGCAATATCTGTGTGAGGGTGATTTTCATCCATAAAGGTTTGCACTTCAAGTCACTTTGCACACATTTCCTTAATCTTTGAAGTAGGCAACTTCTTCAATTTCTCTATCCCCTCCTCCGAAACAGTTTCCTCAGGTCTGGCCTCTTGCTGTTGAAGATGATCTTGCAGCTCATCAGTGGTTAGTTCTTCATTGTCCTCCTCCACCAACTCTTCCACATCCTCCCCACTAACCTCCAACCCCAAGGACTTCCCCAATGCCACAATTGATTCCACAACTGGCATACGCTTCTCAGAGTTAGCCTCAAATCCTTCAAAATCCCTTTTGTCTACACATTCTGGCCACAGTTTCTTCCAAGCAGAGTTCAAGGTCCTCTTAGTCACTTCCTCCCAAGCCTTACCTATAAGGTTTATACAGTTGAGGATGTTAAAGTGATCTTTCCAAAACTCTCTTAAGAGTCAATCGAGTGTCTGAGGTCACTTCAAAGCACTTTTGAAACATAGCTTTTGTGTAGAGTTTTTTGAAGTTTGAAATGATCTGCTGGTCCATGGGCTGCAGGAGAGGAGTGGGATTAGGAGGCAAAAACTTGACCTTAATGAAGCTCATGTCCCCAGAAAGTCGCTCTCCCAAGTCTGAAGGATGACCAGGAGCATTGTTTAATACCAGGAGGCACTTAATGTCCAATTTATTTTCCATTAGGTAATTTTTCACATTGGGGCAAATGCATGGTGTAACCAGTCATAGAAAAAGTCCCTAGTGACCCATGCCTTAGTGTTTGCCCTCCACAGCACACACAAATTATCCTTGAGGACATTGTTGTGCCTGAACACTCTAGGAGTTTCAGAGTGATACACCAATAAAGGCTTCACTTTGCAATCACCACTAGTATTGGCACACATCAAGAGAGTAAGCCTGTCTTTCATAGGCTTATGTCCTGGGAGTGCCTTTTCCTCCTGAGTAATGTAGGTCCTGTTTGGCATTTTCTTCCAAAACTGGCCTGTTTCGTCACAATTAAACACTTGTTCAGGTTTCAGTCCTTCACTGTCTATGTACTCCTTGAATTCCTGCACATATTTTTCAGCCGCTTTTTGGTCGGAACTGGCAGCCTCACCATACCTTATCACACTATGTATGCCACTACGATTCTTAAATCTCTCAAACCAACCATTGCTGGCCATAAATTCACTCACATCACCACTAGTTGCAGGCATTTTTCTAATTAAATCCTCATGCAGCTTCCTAGCCTTTTCACATATGATCGCTTGAGAGATGCTATCTCCTGCTATCTGTTTTTTGTTTATCCACACCAATAACAGTCTCTCAACATCTTCGAGTACTTGCGATCTCTGTTTTGAAAACAAAGTTGCACCTTTTGCAAGAACAGCTTCCTTGATTGTCGTTTTGTTGGCCACGATAGTAGCGATGGTTGATTGGGGTTTGGTATACAACCTGGCCAGCTCCGAGACACGCACTCCACTTTCGTACTTAGCAATTATCACTTTCTTCATTTCCATAGTAATTTTCACCTTTTTTACCACACGGTTGGCACTAGAAGCTTTCTTGGGGCCCATGGTGACTTATTTTGCAGGTACAATCACTAAAAATGCTGTGGTAATATGAAA
>NC_069454.1:27526605-27644694 GCF_026875155.1 Cherax quadricarinatus
GAGTGCCTTTTCCTCCTGATAATGTAGGTCCTGCGGGCATTTTTTTTCCAAAACAGGCCTTTTCGTACAATTAAACATTTGTTCAGGTTTCAGCCCTTTCACTGTCTAGTACTCCTTAAATTCCTGCACATATTTTTCAGCGCTTTGTGGTCGAACGGGCAGCCCACCATACCTTACACACTATGTTGCCACTACGTTTTTTAAATCTCTCAAACCCCAATTTGCCCCTTAAATTCATTCACATCATCACAGTTGCAAGCATTTTTCTAATTAAATCCCTGAGCAACTTCCACCTTTTCACTTATGTTCACTTGAGAGATCATCTCCTGCTATTTTTTTCATTTATCCACCCAATAAAGCCCCAAAACACCCTTCAAATCATTGCGATCTCTTTTAAAAAAACACAGTTGAACCTTTGGGAAAAGAACCTTCCTTGATTGCCGTTTTTTTGGGACACAATGTAGCGGGGTTTGATTGGGTTTACTATAAAAAAGCCAGCTTGGAGACACGTACCCCTTTTCATACTTAGAAATGTTTCCTTTCTTCTCTCTTATAATTCTCACCCTTATTCCTTTGGGTTGGCACTAGAAGCTTTCTTATTTTGCAGATGAAATCACCAAAAAACCTTAATAATACGAAATGACCGTTTGTATGTTTGGATTTACCGCAGAGGCGGCTGGTATACAATGCCCCCGGGTGGAACGTGTGGGGCGGCTCAGGCCCACATTAGACCCGTCTCGGACGAAAGCGCTGACGATTTTTTTTAGGGGTTGCGGGAAAAATTTTAGGATAAAATGTATGGGGTATGCAGTTTTAATTTTATTATGCCAAGGGTTGTGAGGGTCCACTGTACTCAAAGATGTTGAAAAGTTTTTATTTATTATTTTTTTTTTTTTATTACCATGGCCGTTCCCCCAAGGCAGGGTGGCCCGAAAAAAAAAAAACTTTCACCATCATTCACTCCATCATGTCTTTCCAAAGGGGGCTTTTCACAAAGTTTTAAAATGCAACATTAACACCCCCCTTCCCGATGCAGGCACTGTACTTCCCCTCTCCAGGACTCAGTCCGGCCGCCGGGTTTCCCTGACCCCCTTCATAAATGTTACTTTTGCTCACACTCACAGCACATTAATATTAAAAAAGAACCATTTGTCTCCATTCACGCCCTATCAAAACACGCCCTACGCATGCCTGCTGGAAGTCCAAGCCCCTCGCAACAAGGGAAAAACCTCCTTTACCCCCTCTTCACTCCAACCTTTCCTAGCCACCCCCTACCCCGCCTTCCTTCCCACTACAGACTGATACACTCTTGAAGTCATTCCGTTTTCGCTCCATTCTCTCTACAAATGTCCTAACCACCCTCAACAACCCTTCCTCAGCCAACTGGACAACATTTTGGTAATATCCTCGAACCTCTCCTCACTTCCCTAACTACGAATTCTCTGGCATTGAAATATTCACACCACACATTGCCCTCAGACATGACATCTCCACTGCCTCCAGCCTTCTCCTGCTGCAACATTCATCACCCATGCTTCAACACACCCAAATAAGAGCGTTTGGTAAATACTAAACTCTAACATTCCCCTCTTTGCCTCCAAGGACCAAAGGTTCTTTGTCTCCACAGACTCCTCAAGATGCACCACTCACTCTTTTTCCCCCATCAATTCTATGATTTCCACCCTCAATCCTTTTCATAGACCCATCCGCTGACACGTGCCACCCCAAATATCTGAATACATTCAACCTCCTCCATACCTCATCCCGTCCAATCTGATATTCATCAATCTTCCATCACCTAAACGTTTTTGTTACCTCATAACTGTACTCTTTCCTGTATTCACCTTTAATTGTTCTTCTTTTGCACACCCCTAAACCAAATTCATCCACCATCTCTGCAACGTCGTCTCTTCAGAATCTCCCAAGAGCACAGGTGCATCAGCAAAGAGCAGCTGTGACAACTCCCACTTTGTGTGTGATTCATTATCTTTAACTCCACGCCTCGTGCCAGACCCCTCGCATTTACTTCACATTACAACCCCATCTATAAAAATATTAAGTTATTATTGGTGTGGAAACGAGAAACAATTGCAGGAGATACTCTTATGATGTTGATTATTTGTGAAAAGGCTAGGCAGTTTGCATACAATCTGGTAAAGAAATTGCCTGCAATGAGTACTGATAATGTGAATATAAAGGGCAAGCAAAGGTTGGTTTGAAGGAGATTAAGAAGGCGTATGGCATACACAGAGTGATAAGGCATGGTGGAGCTGCCATTTTCGGGAACAAAATGCAGCTAACATAATTACGTAAGTGTAATTCAAGGAGTACATAGAGCTGAAGACTGAAACCTGAACAAGTGTTCCATTGTGACAAAACCGCCCTTTGAAGAAAAGCCAAAGAGGACCTACTTAATCAGGAGGAAAAGGGACAGTGCCAGGTCACAAGCCTATGAAAACAGACTGACACTCACCTGTTCTGTGCTAATGCTAAGTGGGGATTTCAAAAGTGAAGCCATTACTAGTGTACCATTCTGAAAATCCCAGAGGTGTTCAGGAAAAATAAAGTAATGAAGAGTAACTGTGTTGTAATGGAAATCTAATAAATAAGGTAAGATGGGTTTACAAGAGAAATTTTCCATCGTGATTGGTTTCAATGAAGTGGTTTGGCCCTAGTGTGAAGAATTACCTCCTTAACAGAAATTGGATCTCAATGTACCTCCTAGTAATGACAATGCACCTGCTCATCCTCCAAACTAGGTATGACCTAATTCTTGCCAGGAGTTTGGGTTCATCACAGTAAAGTTCTTGCCCCCGAATACCATCTTCCTCTCCTCCAGCCCAAGGACCACAGTCATTTTCAACTTTAAAAACCTACACCAAAGCAATGCTTGAAGGTGCTTTAATGTGACCTCAGACACTCACTTGACCCTAAGAGATTTTTGGGAAAGAACACTTCAGTATCCTCCATTGCAATAAACCTTATAGGTAAGGCTTGAGAGGAGTGGACTACCAGGACTTTGAACTCTGCTTTGGTTAGTTCGTCATTGTCTCTCCTCCACCAACTTCTTACACATCCTCCCTCACTATCCTCACAAACCCAAAGGCCTTCTCCAATGCCACAATGGATTCCTCACTTGGCATAGGATTCCAGGGTTAGCCTCAAACCCTTCTCAAATCCCTTTTGTCTACACATTCTGTCTGCCCACAGTTGCTTCCAATCAGAGTTCAAGGTCCTCTTAGTCACTCCCCCTCCCAAGCCTTACCTATAATGTTTACACAATTAAGGATGCTAAATGATCTCTCCAAAACTCTCTTAGAGTCAATTGAGTTTCTGAGGTCACTACAAAGCACCTTTCAACATAGCTTTTGTGTTCGAGTTTTTTGAAGTTTGAAATGACCCTGCTGGTCTTGGGCTGCAGGAGAGGAGTGTATTAGATGCAAAAACTTGACCTTAATTAAGCTCATTTCCGCAGATTGAAGTCGCTCTTCCACGTCTGAGGATGACCAGGAGCAAATGTCTAATATTAGAGGCACTTAAGGTCCAAATTTATTTTCAAGGGGTAATTTTTCCAGTGGGGGCAAATGCATGGTGAAACCCGTCATAGAAAAAGTCCTAGTGGACCCATCCCTTAGGGTTTCCCCCCACAGCAACACAAATTAGTTTTTGGGGGGACATTTTTTTTTCTGAAAACCTGGGGTTTCAGAGTGATCCCCAATTTAAGGCTTCACTTTGCAATCCCATAGCATTGAACCATCAACAGAGTAAGCCTGTCTTTCATAGGCTTATGTCCTGGGGTGCCTTTTCCCCCTGAAAAAATATGGTCGGCTTGGTTTTCTTCCAAGCAGGCCTGTTCATAAAAAATTAAACCCAATGTTCGGGTTTCGCCCTTTCATGTCTTGTATCTTAAATTCCTGAAATATTTTTCAGTGCTTTGGGGGCCGAACTGCAGCCTCACCATCCCCTTATCAATATGAATGTCCTAGTTTTTAAATTTAAAAAACCAAACCCTTTTGCGGGCCCTTAAAATTTTCATACTCCCTGTTGCAGGCGTTTTTTTAATTAAATCCTCAGCAACTTCCTCCCTTTAATATGATCGCTTGAGAGATGTATCCCCTGCTATCTTTTTTTTGTTTATCCACACAATAACAGTTCTCAACATTTTCTTTCACTTGCGATTCTTTTTCAAAAACAAAGTTGCACCTTTGGCAAAAAAGTTTCCCTTGATTCCCATTTTCTTGGCCCAAAAGTAGATGGTTGTTGGGGTTTTGTGTACAAGGGCCCAGTCGGAGGCGCCCCCATTTCATACTTAACTGATCTTTTCTTCATACCCCTTAGTAATTCCTTTTTTTGTGGGGTTGGCATGAAGCTTTTTGGGGGCCCTGGTGACTTTTTTTGCAAGTGCAATCACTAAAGAGGTGCGTTATACGAAATGTTTATTGTATGTTGGAAGTGGCCCGGGGGTGGCGGTTGTAAACCTGGCCCCAGGGAACAAGTGAGGGGGCTGGCCCGCACGTGGAGATCTGAACGAATCGCTTTTTTGAGCGATTTTTTTTAGCGCTACCCGAGGCAAAATTTTTGCTTTTAAAAAATGACGGGGGTATTTATGAATCCGTTGCGTTCGTTAGGCGAGGGCCACTGTTCACTTTGTACTCCCACATCATAACTTGAAAAATTTATCTTGAACCTTTTTATCCATTTTTGCGGGAATATGAATCTTTATTTTCAAAAAAAGAATTTTTTGAATATATGAATAGTATATTTTTTGCTTTTTACAAATTATTTCACTTATAATTAAATTATGTCAACTATGATCAATCCTTTGTGTTAAGTAGTCTGTAACCCAATTGTTAAATCGGCCCTAATGCCTGGTAATAGAGGTTTCTTTGCATTGAAACCACTATTGTTAATACAAAATCTCAGGGGGCCCGGGTTTGCGGGGCTTGGGGGGCCTGGTGGTTAACGTCTCGTTCACCGGGAGGGCCGGGTCGTTTCCCCACCCAGAGTAGAAACATTGGACGTGTTTTTTTTCCACCTGTTGTCTATGTTCCCCTCATTTAAAATGGGTACCGGGGGTTTTTGTCGATGGGTGGGTCGCATCCTGGGACATGCCCAAGGGAGGCCGGGGTCCGCCCGGGCCCGGGGGCGTTGCCCCCCGGAACTCCCCCGAAAAAACTTTTGAAAAGAAAAAATAAAAAATGTTAGTTTAAAAAAATTTGTAAGTTTTCAAATTAGTCTGCCAAAAATGACAGAATGCTGGAACTTTGTTTATGTGCCTAATGTATTTTATTCATGGAAGCTATTTTTTTTTTAATTTGCAGAAAAAAAAAGAAATTTTGTTTTGTTTTGCACTGAATTGTGATTTGAGTGGAAATTCTGTGCTTCCCACTCTTCCTTTTTTTAAGCTCTGGTGAAAACATTTTGCAGGTAATTCTTTTCACTGAACTTGCAAGGGTTTCCCAGTCCCAATCAAAACCCCTGGGAAATAAAAACTGATCACATGGATACCAGCATGCCTTTTTGACAAAAAGGTGCAAAAGGAGGAGTAAACTGAGTAACGGGACCTTTCCTTGCTTTTTCTTTAGAGTTGTAGTAGTATACATGAAAGATTTAAAGTACATAAATTTTCCCCACTTCATTACAGAAGGGCCCAAAATTTTACTAGTAAAAAATTTTTTATTCACTCTTCCTTGCCAGCCCCTCCACAGTTTGTTTTAAGGAAAATATCAGGTACCACTTATTTTTTTAAGTTTGTTTCAACAACATAGGGTAAGCTTTGTGAACCCCCTTTATATAGTGTAAATGCAATTGATAAAGTCCATCCAAAATTTAAAACAGCACATGAAAAGCCCTTCACGTATGTGCTTTTAAAATTTTGAACGCCCCAACTGCATTTGCAAAAAAAAAAAAAAAAAAAAACTTAAAAGGAGTTCACTGTAGATCAGAGAGCATTACCCTTAAACGTCCAACGTTATATATGTTTTTTTCAAATTTAAAAGTAGAAAAAAAAAAATGTACATCATTTTTTTTTTTTTTTTTACTTTTGAAAATGTGAAAAAAAAAATTTTTTATCTACATTTTTTTTTTACATTTGAAAATATGAAAAAAAAAAACATGTTATTTTTTGGGAGGCACGAATTTGAAACGTTGATCTTTTTGGACCCTTTTTAAGGTTAACTTGCAGTTGAAGTATTGTTTGAAAATTTACAAAATTATATTCATGGAGTGATGCAAAAATTGTGGAAAACTGGTGAAATGTGAGGTGGAGGAGCAATAGGTACAGTTTTTCACAGGAGCAGTATATGGCTACTTATTACTGGCCCCAAAAATAAGGTGCTCTCAGTTGTTGTTATACCTGAGAAAATCCTTGTAGACAATTTTCCCATTTACAAAATCGGGCACCTAATCTCTATTCATAGATGAAAAGAAAAAAAATTGAAAAAAAATCCTTTAAGTGTTAAATGTGAGGAATGAGTCTTGGCAACTTTTGGAATCTTTATGTGGGAATATTTCATAGCCAGTGGCTTCAAAGCCCAATACAGAGAAGAACGATGGGGAGGGGATTCAGAGTAATCAGTCTTCACCCTTTTAAGTCAGTTTTGACTGAAACATGCTCCGGGCTGAGGAACTAATTCCCTAAAAACTACTCCTGTCTTAACCATTATCTCTGTATTGGACTGTGAAACCATGGTAGTGAACCCTTCACAATAAAAATTCCCAATGTTGCATAAGTATCTCATTCTTCAAATTGTGGGTTGTCTAAACCATTTCAAGTATGAGAGTCAAGTTAAAGGACCTATGAGCATGGACTATGGTACCCCCCGTGGTGTTGCCCCCCAGTACCCGACCAGGTCAGTGAAGGCGGCAAGGGTCAGAAGGCCTGGAGATCCTCCGAGGGTGCTCACCACTGTGAGGGTCTCACCTTGGGCTTGGGGGGGCAGAAAAAGGCACTGCAAATTGGTGTAATGCATATAAACCAGAGAAAAAATATATAAAAAGTAATTTACATATAAAAAAAGGAGACAAATTTCCCACTTTTATGTTTCCTAAGTTTCCCAATTTAATTTTATTTTTTTAAAATTTTTGTAAAGGATAAAAAATAATTAGAAAACTTAGGATGCATGCAATTTTGGGCAAACTTAGATTGATTTGACTAGTATTAAAGAGTTACTACAGGGTATTAACCTTTCAGGGTCAAGAGGCCCTTCCTAACTGTTCGCAGGGGCAAAAAAATTTTTTGGGGAAAAAAAAAAAGAAATTTGATGGAAAATTACGGATTAGTTTGCAAAATTAGCGGTCTTGCCAGTTTACGCATCGGTGATTCCGCCCATTACATTAAACCTAGTGCAATTACAATGAGATTTGTGCTATTTTTAATTTGTTTTTTATATTATTTGTTTTTAAATTTGTTGTACTTTGTATTCCCGCACTTTTATAGACAACACCAACTTCTTATGTGTATTAGTGACTATATTTTTGACCAAAAATGTATAGCTATTACCTGTCCAAAAATTCCCACCACTCAGATATCAGAAAAACTCAAAAAACAATGGATATAAAAAAAACCTAATTTTTAAACTAGAAGTGATTGATTCCGTTGACCCTGATCTCCAACTGGGGCCCCAACAAAATATTGGGTAACCCTTTTTTTACACAGCATCACAAGCCGCACTTCCTAAACAAAGTTTTAAAAAACTATCAGTACTTAAACAAAATCGGGCCCTTTAAACAAAAACTTGATGACCTCCCGGGACTCCTTTAATCACAAACAGGCTAAAAAAAGGGCACAATAGATATTACCCTTTACCGGTAACAGCAATCCCAACTGCAGGCCCTACCAAGTTGGGGGTGGTTTAGCAAACTTTACTTAACCAATTATTTTTTTATCAGCACCAATTGCTTAGTGATGAATTGGAGAATACATTTTTGTAATTTTTTGTAAAAAACCTTAAGAGCCCATAACAATCGGTGCCCTTTAGGATACCCCACACTAAAAATCCCAAACTTCAGTGAGAAATTAAAGCATAATAACAAACAGACAAAGATAAGCCCCCACCTCTCTTAGTGGAGACTTAAAAATCAACCCCGGCCAACTGTGATCAGCCTGTAACTGTTTCATCAAAATATGAACAACACACTTCTCATACAACAATAACTAAACCAAAACCCGGCTCACTGAAACAAGTGCAACCCCAAAAGACCAATATGGCCCAAAAACTAGCCCCCCTTAAAACGGGATAATCACAATAGCACTAAGACCCCAACCCCACTCCCTTTTTCAAACGTTAGAAAACCCCCACTTTAAAAAACAAAGTCTCTTTGACTCCATGATGAGGCCCAATAAGGAAGTTCACAGTGACTAGGGGCGTTTTATGGCCTACAGAATTCTCCCGGCCATGGTTTGAAATGGACAGAATTTTTCTTAACAAATACTTAGGGGCTATCAAAAAAATTTTTATAAAAAAAGAAAAAAGATCACAAAAAAAGGCTTGGTTTCCATGGTAACCGCAGCATCTGAAATCCTTTTAAAAAGAAAACCAATTGAAAAACAATATAGACAGGGCCCCTTTAAACACAAAGATATTTTAAAACTATTCATCGTCCTCACCAAAGTAAAAAGAAAACCAAACAACTACTACTACTCCCGTAGATTCCTGACACAAGAGGAGATATAAAAAAGCCTGGAAAAAACCCTCCAGAAGGGACCCACAAAAAAAAAAAAAAAAAAAAATTGTCCAAAAAACTAAGAAACACCATGCAACCCACCAACCCGATAAAGAAAAACGCTTCTTCCAACCTAGGGTTTAATCTCGAAAAAAATCCCATACCAATGCCATGCCGGGGATACCTAGATGGAAATTTCCAAATTCCTTCTATCTTGCTCAACTGAGCCCCCGAAAGTCATGGAAAAAGTCCTTAAAATAAAATCCGGGAAATCTGTCTCATGTCCACCATTTTTGTAAGAAGTGGCCGTCCTTGCATGCTATTCTTGCTTTTTAACAAATCATAGAAGCTAGCACCCTTTCCCCAAATACTCAAGAGGGAGGGTTACACCCCAAAACATAAAAGGGGGTGCCCCCACAGATTAAAAATATAGGCCTATCAAAACTTACCAATGATCCAAAAAATTTTAGAAACTCGTGCACGGAGACTTTTATTTTTTTATAACGTCACAAAACATATCACCCTGCCAATTTGGATTCGGAAAATAAAAGCACTAGCGATGCCCAAATTTAAAAAAAGCTAGATTTTTGTTTACACAGAATTGGAAAATAAGGAATATCCCTAGGAATTTTTTTTGACCCAAAAAGCTTTTGACACGTAGCCCGGCCCTACCCACAAACTTGACCATTTGGTTAAGAGGCCATGCGCTTGCATATTTCAAATCTTTCCTTCTAAAAGGTATCAGTATGTCACCATTAAAGACCGCATCAACAAAAACGCCACTTGAACTGGGGAGTTCCCCAGGGGGAAGTGTCCTTGGGCCCCTGCTTTCCTTTTACTTCAATGATCTTCCAAAAGTATCTCGACACCTGAACCCCCTTCCTTTTCTGACGACAGATTATGTCATTTCACCCCAACTTGCAAAACCCCCAACCCATGTTAAAGAGGAGTGATCAAAATATGACTTGGATCAGCCCAAAAAACTTACGTTAACGTTGACAAAAAAAACCCACTAATTATGTTTGGTGCAGAGCAGGAGTGCGCAAATTAAAATTAAAAAGACAAAATTAATTATAGGGATAATGAGGGGAAATTCTAGGCCTTTTCCTCGCAACAACCTGAAAATTTGCCCTATCCAACACATAACCAAAAAAGTACCAAAAAGGTTGGGATCCTCTCCAGTATGTATACGTGCCGCAAATGCCCCTTCTCACACTATACCATTCCTTATATATCATACCTCCCCTTTTATCTGTGCTTGGGGTTAACTGCGCAAAACAAAAAGCCAAATAAAAACCAAAACAAAAACCCGCAGTAAGAAAATCACAAAATCCATCCCTGGAAACCACCCCCCCATTTATGATCTAAATTCTCCCTGTTGTACCCCACGTTACTATGTGCAATCTCTTTAAAGGGCCCTTAAATTCAATTTTTTAACTTGCCCTAAATCTTTCTTGATTTTGTGACAAAACCCCACGGAAAACACCAGACACAAACTCTTTGACTTTCCCTGTGTCCGATAAACCTTTAAAAAATTTTCTGTATGTCAAAGGCCCTAAATTGGAAACCCTACCTAAAAATTTTCCAAAAAACTGCGAAATTCACCCCTTTTTCAAAACTCCCATAGAAAACGTTTATCTCCTGTTAACCCTGTCAACTAATAATGAATACACCTGGTGGTTCACACTTACCTCATCCCTTTTTGACCATAAACAGAATATCAATCTCAATCTAAAAAAAATGAATCTTAAAATAGTCAAAATTGGCCTGGTACCCCAATATGAAACTATGTAAGTATAGTGCCAAAACAAAAGCATTCACTTTTCAAAACCCAACTAGTATTTAGTCCTTGCCAAAATACCAACTTATCTCATTTTGTAACTTTTTTAAACCAAGATTTAAAAAAGTCTGCCCAAAATCCCTACCCATGTGGGCGTTCTAGTGGTACTCTGTAATTTTTTAACAATTAAACCCCCAAATCCCCAAACAAAACTAGATTGTATATTTAGGAATAATTTTGAATTAATTGAATTTGAAGAAGTTTTTTTACACCTACTGCCCCCCCCTTCACCTAGCAGTAAGTGGTCAGTGGAACCTCAATATTCATACATCCCTATTCGTACAATTTGATATTCGCCCAAATTATTTAAAAAAAAAAAAAAAAAAAAAAAGACAGTATAGGCGTTCCCCTTATTCAACTAAAGAAAAAACGGTCCCCCCGGATAAAGTCCCCTCAAGTGCTCGTTCATCAGATTCTTCATTAAGTATTTGTACAAGTCAAAATTTTTTGTATTTCTTATTCTGTGGTGGTTTTTTTAAAATATTTTATTGAAAATAAGTAATCAGGGCCCCTAAAGAGTAATGATCAAACACCTGGGAAGCGCGAGACAATTATAATGAAAAAGGGTTTTCACCACGAAGGGGAAAGTGGAAAACATGTGTGTCAGACCTGGCCATCAATTGGTATGGCAAAATCCCCATATATCCTATTGAAAATAAAAAAGTAAAAAATGAGCTGTGTGGGAAAAGGGATAATTGAAAAAATTAAAAAAACTTTTGTAAATGGGATTAACAAAAAAACAATTGGTGGTGAAATGTTTCTGCAACAATAATGTGTGAAAAAGCAAAGCGTGATATATGATTTTGGGAAAGACCCCCTGAGAAACAGTGCTGAAATGTTTTGGAATTTTTTAAAAAAAAAATAGGGGGCGGTTTTTTGATGGGTTTTAAAAAAGAACAGTGCGATTCACAGTTTTTAGTAAGGCAGGGGGAGGCTGCATGATAACAGATGGGCTAAAAATTTTTGATAAGGAATTTAAAAACCTATGTAAAATTTGGGGGATTTTTTTCCCTAACAAGTTTTTAATTGTGAGAAACCGCCCCTCTTTTGGAAAAAATGCCAAAGAGGTACAATGACTCACTACCAGGAAAAACCCATGGAAGGTAACGGGGGGATGCAAAATTAAACTGTGTGTCTATAGTCTACCACAATGAAAATCCAAGGGTGTTTATGAAAAACAAGTGAAAAAAAGTAAATAGTATGTGGGGGGTTTCTAATAGACAGTAACAACCCATAAGCTTATGATTAGTTAGTAGGAAAAATTAAAAACTGGGAACTTTTAAGGGCAAAAGGAAAGACTGTTTTCTTTGACTTCAAGATATGAGCAACCCCGCATCATTTGCTAGTGCTAGGTAGGGCAGAAATTTTTTCCCCCCAGGGGTGGAAACTAAGTTGGGCAGTGAGTTAAAAGCAAGGTAGCTAATTTAAAGTGGAAAAATGTGGAAAAGTAGTAATGGAAATACCTTAGATTTTAAATTTTAGTTGTGGGCTTGTTAACTACAGGCAACAATAGTGGTAGGCTTCAATACTGTAAGCAACAAGGAATTGAGGGAAGTCGTGATTGAAAAACAAAATTTTTTGAAGGACTCAGGGTGCAGCTGCTGGAAACCCAAAAATCATCAACCCATAGGATAAGTTAAAAACCTTTTTTTCGTATTCCCCAAAGTTCATAGAGTGATCTTTGGACTTAAAAAAGTCCCCCCAAAGTCAAGGAAGCAGCATCTATATAATGTTTCTCCCTAAGGGGGGTTTTTAGAAATTGTTCTAGCCATGGTATTATAACTTTTCTTATGATTGTTTCCGTTATAAAGGAAAAAATTATTAGTCAGACGAAATCCCCCAACGTAGGATGGATGCATTTGGGTTTTGGGAAAGGGATGACTGAGAGTGAACTCACCCGTAATGAGGCCAATGGATGCCCCCGAGGTGGTATGAAAGGATGACTGAGAGTGAACTCATTGTAAGAGGTCAGGATGCACTTGAGGTTGGTCATGAGTGGGTGAAAGTGAACCCAACCCGTAAAGTAGGTCGTGGCGCGTTAGGTTGGTATCCAGAAACGTGTTTTCTCCCCGGGGTTGAGGGCGGCTCTGATCATTGTCAAAAACCCCATTTTACTCCAAAATAAGTAAAGCACCCATGTCTATAATTTCGCACCAATTTTCCCCAGCAACTGCGCGACCCCATGGGGTAACCCGTCAACCCCACGAAGTCTTTAAAAAAAATTGAACAAGAAATCAAAATTTGTATATTCAAGTAAAGAAAAAGAAATGGACCCCCAAAAAAACCCCCAAAACTAGTAAAAAAATTTTTCATATCAAAATCAAAAAAAAGTTCTTTGTAAGGTTACTGTGTGGTTTACATTTATAATTTGATTAGTAAAAGAAAGCCACAAACAGCTGAGGGGATTTGGCGACTTACCTAATACTTAGAGACTATTAAGTCTGACAGTGAAGGTGGTTAATTACAAATGCTCAATATTTTACTTATTATTAATATATTGTTTAAATTTATGATACAAAAAAAAATTTTTAAGTTTCTAAAAAATGGGTTAATAGTTTAAAGGGTAATAAAAAATTTGGGGGGGAGCTGCTTTAAATTTTTGGGTTTGAGTTTGCATAGGTGGGTATGGTTGTCATTCCCGGAGTGGAACCCCAAGTCGATGGCCTCCATCCAAACCAAAAGAACAGATATTGGGAAAAAAAAATCCCCCCCAGTACCCAAAAATACCACCGTCCCATAACTTCTTTTTTGCAAATATACAGGGTCTAAAACAGCAATAAAAAACAAAAAAAAATTTTATCCGTGGATGTTTCAGAGGGGGAAAGGCAATGTTGGGCTTTTCCTGGACCCACATAAAGGTTCCTTGGACAACGAAAAATTGGATCCCCGGTTACAACCTATACAGATTGAAGAGTGAACAGGGAAAAGGGGGGGGGTTTTTGGGCCCGTACATTTCAGGTCATGTTTGCACAGAACTGCTTAAAGCCTCAAAAACGTAGTGGAAGTTTTAGCAGTAAAGGTCGAGAACCAAAACCCGTCATTGTGGAGTCTACAAGCCCCCGGAGCAAACACCCCAGCAATTCGGAAACCTGTTAAAAATTGACCACTGTTGGAAAATTTTCCCAGCTCCTGCCCCCAAATCTTGCCCCTGGGGGATTTAAACTTAAGGCCCCTAAAATGGGGAAATAGAAAATAATATTTTTGCAGTAATAACACCAGGAGGAGCTCTGATGAAAACTACACTACACGAGCTTTTAAATCTTGCACAAAATTCAATTTAAACCAGCAAAAAAAGAGCCCACTAGATGGGATACACTAGACCTCATTTCCTAAAATGATGATCTGATAAAAAAGTCCCAACAAAAAATATATAGTCACAAATTTGGGTTCAGAATGTTGCGTGGAGCTCAGACCGACAAAAAGAGATGTCACGAGGGAGCATTACCAAATTAAAAATTAATAAAAAAAACAAAAAGGGGGCCAAGTAAACCAAGTCCTAAGATATAAGCTGGGAAGATATACTAAGCAAAACAGACCCAAAAAATTTTGCCCAGAAAAGATTAAATCGGTGGACTGATGTATGCACAGGCTTATTCCTTAAAAAAAGGAGGAGTAGATGTAAAAAAGAAAAAAGGGGGGGGAAAAAAAAGGGGGGGGGGGGGGGGGGGGGGGGGAGACGGGCTCCCCTTACAGGGAAAAAAAAAAACGAGGGCAAAAAATTTAAAAAACCCAAATGGAGGGCAGGCCAGAGAAATAGGCATCGAAAATAAAAGTTTTAAAAAAATGGGGAAGAAAAAAAACAAAAAAAAAAGAAAAAATTTTTTTCCCAGAAAACGTCCCGTATTGGGCCCCTACTTAACAAAATGGGTCCCCAGATGGGGCAAGGAAATGAGTGAGCTACTCAAGTCCAAAAGACTCAGTTTTAGCAAAACGTAAACCGCTGGAGGGAGATCAAAAAGAATTTTTTTTTGAGAGGCCCCCAAGATTAAAAAGCCTATCCAGTTATCCACCCCAAAAATTGAACAGGGATAAATGATGTGAATTTCCCCGGGGCCGATATGGGAATTTTTTCTCAAGAAACCAAAAAAGCCCCACACGAGCCTTTTCACTATGGAGAGGGAGATGGAAGGGGGGGTCCCCCGTTACTAAAACAAGAATGCCCCCCTCCCCAAAGGGGGGAGTAAAGAACCAAAAAAACTAAGACCCAAAAGCACTAACATCCCCAACAAAAAAGAAAGGGGGCTAAGAAACAAGATACCCCCCATTAGAAACCCCCCAGTTAAAAAAGGGCAACTTGGGTTTAGAAGGTCGTTGTCTGCCCAATTGGTCACTCGACAAGGGGTTAAATGACTAGGACAAAAGAATGCAGAGTAATAAAATTTCAAAAACCTTTTGAAAAATGTGGGCCCCTGGGTAAAAAGCGAAAAAGGCGCTAAAATCAAAATTGGGGTGGATCTATAATTTCCTCACTAAAGCACAGAGAGTGTCGTCAAAGAGTAAAATCCGGATATAAAACTTTTTCCACAAGGACAGTACTAGCTCCATCTTTTTCCTTCCTTAACCCCCTAGACAAAGGGTGCAGCCCCCACCGTGTCTTCCTTTTCAGAGGGCACCCCAACTGCAGACAGTGTTTCCCTTGCGACACTGCAAGGTCCGGGGACATCAACCAAAACTTTCATGGGCGCAGAAAAAATATGAAGTTCAACGATGAGAAATTTAATTATCAGTATGGTAAAAATGAGGAAAAAATTAATTTTTTTCTCAGGTACAAAACAAAAATTTGGCCCCAAAAAAAGAGCGAAACACCAAGTCAAAGACTGGGGGTGTTATGTCGGAGGATCTCCCTTCAAGGACCTAACATTGTATCAATCGCATCTGTAGAAAAAAAGCAGGATGGATAATGGAACCTTAAAACTGGGAGGCCAAACCCCTGATAACTCTTCAGGCCTTGTTCTATCTAGGTGGAATATTCCCCGCATTAAGCCCTTTCAAGGAGGTGAAATTGGCCTAGGGAAAAATACAGAGAACTTTCACGGCGCGCATAACGGAGATAAAACACCTCAATTACTGGGAGCGCTTGAGGTTTCTAAACCTGTATTCCCTGGAACGCAGGAGGGAGAGATACATGATTATATACACTGGAAAATCCTAGAGGGACTAGTACCGAACTTGCACACGAAAATCACTCACTACGAAAGCAAAAGACTTGGCAGACGATGCACCATCCCCCCAATGAAAAGCAGGGGTGTCACTAGCACGTTAAGAGACCATACAATAAGTGTCAGGGGACCGAGACTGTTCAACTGCCTCCCAGCACACATAAGGGGGATTACCAACAGACCCCTGGCAGTCTTCAAGCTGGCACTGGACAAGCACCTAAAGGCAGTTCCTGATCAGCCGGGCTGTGGCTCGTACGTTGGTTTGCGTGCAGCCAGCAGCAACAGCCTGGTTGATCAGGCGCTGATCCACCAGGAGGCCTGGTCACAGACCGGGCCGCGGGGGCGTTGACCCCCGAAACTCTCTCCAGGTAAACTCCAGGTATAGTCTTAATTTGATTGGTGGGCAAGGGACCTTTTGCTGTTTCAGGCAGAGAGTTCCAGATCTTTGGGCCTTTATGTGCACTGCATTTTTGCATAGTGTGAGATGGACAAGAGGGATGTCAAAAAGTGTTTTGCACCTCATGTTATGCTTGTGTTCTGTTGAAGTTGTCTAGTACAAGTCTGAGTGGAGGGTTGCTATTGGAGTTTAATGTTGTGTATATATAGTAGGCACAATAATAAGTGTGTATATTTTGTACATTAAGTTGGTTCAAGCTTTTGAAGAGTGGTAGGGTGTGTTGTCTGGCACAGGAGATTGTGATCATCCACATCGCCACTTTTTGTTGGGTTATTGAAGGTTTAAGATGATTGGCAGTATGTGTTTTCTATGTTTTAATGTTTTTGTACTGTTTCCACAATTAAAGTGGGTGAGTGTCAGAGTGAGAGGTGAGTGCAGTGTGGGGTGTGGGGGGGGGGTGGCTAAGGTCGGTGACAGTATGGTGGGAATGAGAAAGCCTGGAGGGGGGAGTATGAGTGAAGGGCAACTCTGGAGATGGGCGAAGGTGTAAGTTATCTTATCTTATCCGTCCACAGTCGTCCTGCCCTCTGATACATGGGCAGGAGGTCGATGGCATGTGTATGAAGGTGCGGTGAGGGGATGGGCAAAGGTGGGTGAGGGTGGGTTAGTGAATGGGCAAAGGTGGGTGAGGGGATGGGTGAAAGTGAAATGGGAAGAGGGGTGTAAAAAAGGGAAGAGGGGTTTGAAAAATGGGTGCTGACACTGGGCACGATGGGTGTACTTTTGATATACCTTAGATGAGTTCTGAGTGCTTTTTTGCTCGCATAGCTCCACACCCACACCTTTCCCATGCTTTTATGGCCTACACGCTGTCCACACACTGCCCACATGCTGTCCACACACCAAATCACGTGGCCACCCACCACTTTCATTTCTGGCCATACCACTAACTGCACACTCACCCACCCAGTCAACCCCCCCCCCCTTCACACTGGGCCACTGACACAGTTACCATCAATCACCACCTCGTTGCTTCCAGCCTTCACCCCCCTAAATTGACCAGCATCCTCCACCTCCCAACACCAACCTCCAGCTCCTGCCCCCACCCCTCCACCACTGGGTCTCCATCTCTCAAAACGGCAGTTCCCCAATCCACACCCTCCCCAACAAACCTGCTCACCCTAACTGCTCTAACCCCTCCTATGAACAACCTAACCACTCTAACCCTCCTTTATAACCCCTATACAGCTGCAACAAATAGGACAACCAAACATTAAGGTAGCTATGCCTGCTAGCAAAAACATGATTACAAGAACTTTGACCAATGCACATCACTACATTGACCTTCAATTAGTCAGTCAGGCATCATTATCACAGGCCTTAGTGATCATTTCATTATTTACTGCACCAGGAAAATCACTAGGGATAGGATAGGTCTACACAGGATAATAAAAACGAGGTCAACTAGAAACTACAGTAAAGAACCACTGGTAAATAGGCTACACAATTGTGACTGGACAGAGATAACAAGTTGCATGGACATAAACGATGCCTAGGAAAAATTCAAAACACTGTTCACTACCATCCTTGATAATATTGCACCAGTTAAAGAGGTTAGGATTAAACGAAGAACTGAACCCTGGATGACTACTGAGATATTAGATAATATGAAATTCAGAGACCAGCTGCTAAAAAGATTTAAAGCAAACAGACAGGATATTGCAGCACTAAATGAATTCCAAAGGGTGAGGAACAGAGTACAGAGATTTATAATGTCGTAGGGGGTTCGGTAAGGAGATAACGAGGGTTGAAGGTAGACACACTTGTTGGATGGTAACGATATATATATTGTCAGACTGTGGTAAGGAAAGGATGAGCCCAGCCTGCCGTGTCACTGCCTGGATGTCTATACGCCGACTGAGAGCGAGGCAGCTTGTCTCACTGCCTCAAGCTGTACCCCATCACGTCATACAGTCACAGGCCTAAGGGATCATCTATATAAACACATGGATGGTACTATGATACTCAACTAATCTATGCATACAACACATGTAAAGGAGGATCAGCAACTATGCTGACAGCTCGGTCATGTTACGTATGTCGTCTCGACATACACTACTATGCTATAGGCTGAACAGGCAGGTGGTTCTGGGCTGATTCTATACAATAACAAATTCATATATAACTTAGAACTAATGGATTACAGGCCCTCCGTTGCCACCAATTTGTCGTAGGGGGTTCAGTAAGGAGATAACGAGGGTTGAAGGTAGACACACTTGTTGGATGGTAAAGATATATATATTGTCAGACTGTGGTAAGGAAAGGATGAGCCCAGTCTGCCGTGTCACTGCCTGGATGTCTATATGCCAACTGAGAGCGAGGCAGCTCATCTCACTGCCTCAAGCTGTACCCCATGACGTCATACTGTCACAGGCCTAAGGGATCTTCTATATAAACACATGGATGGTACAGTGGACCCCCGCATAACGATTACCTCCGAATGCGACCAATTATGTAAGTGTATTTATGTAAGTGCGTTTGTACATGTATGTTTGGGGGTCTGAAATAGACTAATCTACTTCACAATATTCCTTATGGGAACAAATTCGGTCAGTACTGGCACCTGAACATACTTCTGGAGTGAAAAAATATCATTAACCGGGGGTCCACTGTACTATGATACTCAACTAATCTATGCATACAACACATGTAAAGGAGGATCAGCAACTATGCAGACAATAAAAGGAGCAAAGGCAAAGCACTATTGCTCAAAAATTGAAGAGTATAAGCATAACCCCAGAAAGCTCTGGCAACACCTAAAACAGCTGGGGTATAGCCATAAGCCAGTAGATAGGTCTAACATAGTACTCACTATCGATAACGAAGTATGCCATGAAACATCTAAGTGGCAAATTGTTTCAATTCCTACTACAAATCTGTTGCATCAACACTAGTAAGTAAACTACTAGCTGCATCAAATACCTTTAAGACAGACTCTGATAAGTTCCAAACATACTATACCAATAAAGGGGTAACCCCAAACAGTTGTCAACTACAGTGGACCTGCACCTTACGATGGCATCGCGTTACGTTAAATCGGCCATACGATACATTTTAACGCAAAAATTTTGCCTCGCCTCACGCGATTCGTCCCAGTCTGGGACGCGTCCCATGTGTGGCCTGAGCGCACCTCAGCTGCCCCGTGGGTGCCAGTGTTTACAAGCCAGCCAGTGTGGTCGCATCCTATCCATGCATACAATCGGTACATTTCATATTACCACAGCATTTTTAGTGATTGTACCTGCAAAATAAGTCACCATGGGCCCCAAGAAAGCTTCTAGTGCCAACCGTGTGGTAAAAAAGGTGAAAATTACTATCGAAATGAAGAAAGTGATAATTGCTAAGTACGAAAGTGGAGTGCGTGTCTCGGAGCTGGCCAGGTTGTATACCAAACCCCAATCAACCATCGCTACTATCGTGGCCAACAAAACGACAATCAAGGAAGCTGTTCTTGCAAAAGGTGCAACTTTGTTTTCAAAACAGAGATCGCAAGTACTCGAAGATGTTGAGAGACTGTTATTGGTGTGGATAAACAAAAACAGATAGCATGGAGATAGCATCTCTCAAGCGATCATATGTGAAAAAGGCTAGGAAGCTGCATGAGGATTAATTAGAAAAATGCCTGCAACTAGTGGTGATGTGAGTGAATTTATGGCCAGCAATGGTTGGTTTTGAGAGATTTAAGAATAGTAGTGGCATACATAGTGTGATAAGGTATGGTGAGGCTGCCAGTTCCGACCAAAAAGCAGCTGAAAAATATGTGCAGGAATTCAAGGAGTACATAGACAGTGAAGGACTGAAACCTGAACAAGTGTTTAATTGTGACGAAACAGGCCAGTTTTGGAAGAAAATGCCAAACAGGACCTACATTACTCAGGAGGAAAAGGCACTCCCAGGACATAAGCCTATGAAAGACACGCTTACTCTCTTGATGTGTGCCAATACTAGTGGTGATTGCAAAGTGAAGCCTTTATTGGTGTATCACCCTGAAACTCCTAGAGTGTTCAGGCACAACAATGTCCTCAAGGCTAATTTGTGTGTGCTGTGGAGGGCAAACACTAAGGCATGGGTCACTAGGGACTTTTTCTATGACTGGTTACACTATGCATTTGCCCCCAATGTGAAAAATTACCTAATGGAAAATAAATTGGACATTAAGTGCCTCCTGGTATTAAACAATGCTCCTGGTCATCCTTCAGACTTGGGAGAGCGACTTTCTGGGGACATGAGCTTCATTAAGGTCAAGTTTTTGCCTCCTAATCCCACTCCTCTCCTGCAGCCCATGGACCAGCAGATCATTTCAAACTTCAAAAAACTCTACACAAAAGCTATGTTTCAAAAGTGCTTTGAAGTGACCTCAGACACTCGATTGACTCTAAGAGAGTTTTGGAAAGATCACTTTAATATCCTCAACTGTATAAACCTTATAGGTAAGGCTTGGGAGGAAGTGACTAAGAGGACCTTGAACTCTGCTTGGAAGAAACTGTGGCCAGAATGTGTAGACAAAAGGGATTTTGAAGGATTTGAGGCTAACTCTGAGAAGCGTATGCCAATTGTGGCATTGGGGAAGTCCTTGGGGTTGGAGGTTAGTGGGGAAGATGTGGAAGAGTTGATGGAGGAGGACAATGAAGAACTAACCACTGATGAGCTGCAAGATCATCTTCAACAGCAAGAGGCCAGACCTGAGGAAACTGCTTCAGAGGAGGGGAGGGAGAAATTGAAGAAGTTGTCTACTTCAAAGATTAAGGAAATGTGTGCAAAGTGGCTTGAAGTGCAAACCTTTATGGATGAAAATCACCCTCAGACAGCTATTGCAAGCTGTGCTGGCGACTATTGCAATGACAATGTTGTGAACCACTTTAGACAAATCATAAAAGAACGAGAGGTACAGAGCTCTATGGACAGAAATGTTGTGTGACAGAGGTCCAGTGACTCCAAGCTGGTCCTAGTGCATTAAAAGAAGAAGGGAAGTAACCCTGGAAAGATAGTGCTACCTAAAGTCCTAATGGAAGGGATTCCCCTTCTAAACATTAACAACTTGCACACTCTCCCCTCCTCCCATCCCATCAATCATCACCAGATCTTCAATAAAGGTAAGTGTCAGTTTGTGTGTATTAAAATTAATATTTCATGTGGTAAAAAAATTTTTTTTTTCATACTTTGTGGTGTCTTGCATGGATTAATTTGATTTCCATTTTTTCTTATGGGGAAAATTAATTCACCTTACGATAATTTCAGCATACAATGAGCTCTCTGGAACGGATTAATATTGTAAGGTGGGGGTCCACTGTATCTCATGACTTTATTCAAAAAGAACTAACCAGGTTAAACCCAACTAAGAGCACTGTCCTGGATAACATGCAGTCTAAGTTCTAAAAGATGGTGTTCTGAACTGTCAATTTCCCCATGCTCACATAATAATCTGTCAATCACCACTAATACCATACCAGAGGGATTCAAGAGGCAGAGTTACTCCTATTTTCAAAAAAATAGTAGTAGGCCTGTAGTATACTCAATATAATATCAAAATTATAGAGAGAGCAGTGTACTGTCAAGTAGTTAAGTACCTTAATGATAACAACATTCTCCATAGTACCAATGGGATTTAGAAGATCTTACTCAACCGACATCTCCCTAATTAATCTGATGGATACCTGAGAACTGAAATGTCAATGGGAACCTCATAGGTATGTAACCTTAGACCTGCAAAACGCCTTCGATACTGTCACCACAACATATTATGTAAGAAACTTCAGCTATTGGTAAGGTTCAGTAGACTGGTTTAAGTCCTACCTTAGCAACAGGAGACAAATTGTCAAATCAACAAAACGGGATCAGAACCCCTGCCGTAGCATGTGGAGTTCCCCAAGGTAGTATCTGGGCCCCTTATTATTTTAAGCTATGTCAATGACATGCCTATCAGTGTCAAGTGCAAACTCCTACTGCATGCAGATGACAGTGCTCTGTTAGTGTCAGGTAAAGACCGACGAGTATATGCTAATGTATTAACACTGGAACTGGAGTCCTGCAGCAAATGGTTAGTAGACAATAAACTATCATTACACCTCAGGAAAACTGAAGTCATTCTCTTTGGCATGAAACATAAACTGAGAAGGGTAAATAATTTTAATGTCCAATGTAATGGGGAGCCCATCACTTTGGTTTCATCAGTAAAATATCTGGGAATCCCCTTGACCCATGCATGTCAGGAGAATTGATAGGGAACAGTGTAGTAAAGAAAGCGAATGACAAACTGAAGTTCCTCTATAGACAAACACAGTGTCTACCTACTGAGGCTCACAGGACCCTATGTCTAGCCCTTATACAGTGTCATATGGATTACGCTTGCTCTTCATGGTACTCTGCCTTGACAAAAAAACTGAAAGATAGACTGCAAATCACCCAGAACAAAATTGTAAGATTCATCCTGGGCCTGGGTCCAAGAGAACATGTAGGCCAGAATGAATTACAGCAGTTGGATATGCTGAATGTTGAAGACAAAGTAAAACAACTGAAGCTAAATCATGTTTATAAAATTGCTCACAAACAGTGTCCAGAAAATCTTGCTGTCAATTTTGTCAAGGTTGGGAACCAAAGCAATCATAGTACTAGGGGGAGAGAGCACAACTTTGTAGTACTCACAGTCAGTGGCCAGGCTTCAAACACCTTTCATTGTACAGCAATAAAGGAATGGAATAGAATGCCCGCACATGTCAAAGCCAGTCATAGCATGAACCAGTTCAAGAAGAATGCCAAAAGGTGTCTGATGATAAATGTAGCTACAGAAAGGGAGGGGAATGATTTTTTATTTTTTAGCTAACACACATGTAATTTTACCTTATTCCTAGTAATGACCCTCGTATTGTAGTCTTAATGACCCTCGTGTAGTATAGTCTTTTTAGTATAATAATAATATGTTATCTTCATTATAGAATAATAAGAAAATATTATAACCTTTATATTATAATAATACCTAGGTAGTAGGTTGGTAGACGCAACCGCCCAGGGAGGTACTACCGTCCTGCCAAGTGAGTGTAAAATGAAAGCCTGTAATTGTTTTACATGGTGGTAGGATTGCTGGTGTCCTTTTTTCTGTCTCATAAACATGCAAGATTTTAGGTATGTCTTGCTACTTCTACTTACACTTAGGTCACACTACACATGCATGTACAAACATATATATATATATACACACCCCTCTGGGTTTTCTTCTATTTTCTTTCTAGTTCTTGTTCTTGTTTATTTCCTCTTACCTTCATGGGGAAGTGGAACAGAATTCTTCCTCCGTAAGCCATGCGTGTTGTAAGAGGCTACTAAAATGCCGGGAGCAAGGGGCTAGTAACCCCTTCTCCTGTATAAATTACTAAATTTAAAAAGAGAAACTTTTGTTTTTCTTTTTTTGGCCCACCCTGCCTCAGTGGGATACGGCCGGTTTGTTGAAAGATTATAATAATAAGGTAAAAGGACCCAATGGAAATAAGTCAGTCTGTCTGACTTTTTTTGGTTATCCTAGGTTCTCTATACATATGCTGCTATGTATGATAATCTATGTAACTGTATTTGTGTATACCTGAATAAACTTACTTATATACAGTACCTTATCATTGTTTTTTACCAATTTTGAGACCTATAAAACTGTTGGTTGGTGTAATGAACATAACCTTATTTTCCCCATATGTTCTTACGTTCAGCTCGCACACAGTTTTTATTACAAGCTGTTTTCAGGAACATAACTATTGTGTTATCCAACGGTCAACTGATTGTAAAAGTTCTCTTGAGTGAAACATCACAACAAATGTCCTAGTACAGTACTGCACATGGGGTCTTATGTTATATAACACTGGTACAATATAACAAACAAAAAAAAAAGTTACAAAGGTTATGATGTGTTTACATTTCATAATCTGATTGGTACAAAGAAAGCCACAATGATGCCAAGGCATTTCAGACAGAATTAACCTAATACTTAAAGACTACTTAAGCTGGACAAGTAAAAAGTGGCAAATTTCAAATATTCAATATTTTACTCTATTATTAATATGAGGTAGTACAATTTATGATACAAATAGTATACATTTAAAAACTTGTGTCAAAGAGATATTCTCATGGCAGTTTCTGTGACTCACCTCAGCAGATAAATAAAGAGTGCAGTATACAGTCACTTACCTAACCAGAGGTGATCGATCTTGACAGTAACTGAGGTACTGTTCATCTTTGCAGATATATCTAAGGTCATTTTTGCATCCTACGAGAAGTATTGGTGTATTAGGACAAAACCGTCGAATCTCCGGATACCACATCACCCGGCAATTCCGTAAAGACACTGGATTTGCCACTGAGAAGCAAAGCAGGACCACGTCCGACCTGTAATGAGAAACAATTTGGGATTTTTGCCACTCTTGAGAGCCTGTTATTTCAAGAAATATGCATGCACTCATGAATGAAGCCTTAAATGAAACAACAGTGAAGATGAAGCAATAGTACTGAAGTTTATATTCAAGAGTAACAGTATTATCATAAGCTCAAGGAAAGAGATGCCCTTTCAGCTGAGAACTGACAGCATGAGCATACTCAATGATGAATCAGACACATGTGCAACATCTAGGTATCTTTATAGACAATTCCTGTGGCTTGATCGCTATGGTGTCCTGTAGCTCAATTGCTATTGCTAGCATACTCAGCTCACACACTGAGGTCTGGGGATTGATCCCTCGATATGGCTGGAAAACATCAGGATGTGTTTCCATAAAACACCTGCTGTCCCTGTTCACCCATCAGTAAAATGGGTACCTGGTTGTTAGTTGACTGGTGTGGGTTGCATCCTGGGACAAAATTGACCTAATTTGCCTGAAATGCTCTGCATAACAAGGGGCTTTCTATTAGTAATAGGTCATTGATGTCAACTAGGCCTGTATACCTTGTACATGTACTTGTAGAAATATAATATTATTATTATAGATGGACATAATGTGAAGACTAGAAATATACACAAAGGCAGTGGAAGGCAAGGTAATCAGTCCCTCACTAGGGACAGGTGATGAGTACTGTAATCTCGGGCCCCAAAATTTGGAAGTCATTACCAGTAAATACTAAAGTAACCCGGTCTGAACATCAATTTAAGACTCTTCTCAAAAACCACCTACTCCCCCTAAACTAAATACAGTACTCAATATTTAACTTTACCAAAAAATCTCCCAATTACCTAAATTTTAAAACTTCAAAACTAGATGCCCAAAGTTCATTCATTGATTAATACTTACTACATTGTAGTATAAATACCTACCCAAAACAATACTGCCTTACACCCAATTGTAGCATTCTATACTGTAAACTACTTTCAACAACTCACAATGTTATATTCCCATAATATAATTTCAATATTTATTTGTGAAACTACTGCAATTTGAGTAAAATTACTGTCTACATAAATAAAGAGAGACATACAACTTGAACAAACTATGATCAATTTCTTTAGTATTAAGTAGTCTGTAAGCCATTAAATTAAGTCTGCCCATAATGCCTAGGCATGATAGTGGCTCTCTTTGTACTGTAGGTGGCCCGGTGGCCTGGTGGCTAAAGCTCCCGCTTCACACATGGAGGGCCCGGGTTTGATTCCCGGCGGGGTGGAAACATTTCGACACGTTTCCTTACACCTGTTGTCCTGTTCACCTAGCAGCAAATAGGTACCTGGGTGTTAGTCGACTGGTGTGGGTCGCATCCTGGGGGGCAAGATTAAGGACCCCAATGGAAATAAGTTAGACAGTCCTCGATGACGCACTGACTTTCTTGGGTTATCCTGGGTGGCTAACCCTCCGGGGTTAAAAATCCGAACGAAATCTTATCTTATCTTATCTTAACTCATTTCTATAATTTCATAATCTCAATGTAATCTTGCAAGGAAATAAAATTTGTTTATTAGTTTGAAGAATCTAAAGCACAGGCAGGAAAACTGATGTTTCAGATTCTTCAAGACTACAGCTGTAAAATCCTCCGGGTTTAGCGCTTCCCCCTTGATTATAATAATAATAATAATTCAAGACTATAGTGCTCATCACATGCTCCTGGGCTGAGGGACTGATTACCTCGACTTCTACTGTCTTCTGTATATATTTATAGTCTTCACATTATGTCCACATATTATACTGATTAAGCCTATGGATGACAAAACATCTATAAAGTAAAGATACCCAGATGTTGCACATGTGTCATCATCATGTTGGTACTGTATACCAGGCCAAACGATGAAACAATTATACCAAATGCAATTAGTGGCATAGTACAGGTCTCCCTCAACATTCACGTTTTCAACTTTCACGGGCTTCACACATTCGCGAATTCCCAACCGCCAAATCATATTTAAGTTTCCCGCCACCTGCGAGTCCCTACTACCCTCCCTCCAACCCCCGCAACTGGCAGCCAGCCCTCCCACCACTCAGTGTGGTGAGTGTTTTGTTTGTTCATTATTTGCTATTAAACTACAGTATAAATAATGTAAACCCATTCATGACTGCATATTGGAATGGCTATTTGGACAGGTATTAGACGGTGACATCATGTGTTTACTCTTGAACACAGCAAAGAATTAAACATTTCTGCTACAGCTAATAATAACAATAGTAATAATAATAATAATAATAATAATAATAATAATAATAATACGATATAATTGAAGAAGGAAATTGTACAAAAATATGAGGGAGTGGTTGACACATCACCAGTGTGACTTTGTTTATGCTGGAGTGAACATTAGTCTCCCTGCTCTTCCAAACATTTCACAATAATTCATTGTGTTTGGTGCTTGTAGATTGAGTGTGACTGGAGTGGTAGAGGCAGTGATTGAGGCAATGGCATTTAATAACATACATGTTAATAATAATACATGTTATTAATAATATGTACTATTATTATTTATAACATATATGTTATTAAATACATACATGTTAATAATAATACATGTTATCAATAATAACATGTACTATTATTATTTATAACATATATGTTATTAAATACCACTGCCTCAACCGCTGAATTATTGTGAAATGTTTGGAAGAGCAGGGAGACTAATGTTCACTCCAGCATAAACAAAGTCACACTGACGATGTGTCAACCACTCCCTCGTATTTTTGTACAATTTCCTTCTTCAATTATATCGTATTTATTATTATTATTATTATTATTATTATTATTATTATTATTATTATTACTATTGTTATTATTAGCAATAGCAGAAATGTTCGATTCTTTGCTGTGTTCAAGAGTAAACACATGATGTCACCGTCTAATACCTTTCCTAATAGCCATTCCAATATGCAGTCATGGATGAGTTTACATTATTTATTCTGTAGTTTAATAGCAAATAATGAACAAACAAAACACTCACCACACTGAGTGGTGGGAGGGCTGGCTGCCAGTTGTGGGGGTCGGAGGGAGGGTAGTAGGGACTCGCAGTGGTGGAGGCAGTGGTGGAGTCTGTGGTATTTAATAACATACATGTTATTAACATACATGTTATTAAATAACATACGTTATTAAAGCATAACATGTATATATTTAGTACAATTTACGGCATTTTCATGTATTTTATGATTATTCATGGTTCAACAAGTTAAAGAAGCAGTATTTTTTTTTATTATCAAACTGGCCTATTCCCATCAAGGCAGGGTGGCAGTATTGTAATATATTTCCCTACAATATATTGGGGCACCAAACATTCACGGTTTTTCAACATTCGCGAGGCTCTTGATCCCCTAACCCTTGCGAATGTTGAGGGAGACCTGTATATTTAATACAGTAGTAGAAAAAAACATTTGCAGTACGCAGTAGCTTAAACAGTTTAAAAGTCTGTAAGATATGACACAGCATCCACTACATACAACCCACTACACATAACCAACTAAACAACCCGCTACACGTAACCCACTGCACACAACCCACTACACGTAACCCACTGCACACAACCCACTACACACAACCCACTACACACAACTCACTACACACAACTCACTACACATAACCCACTACACACAACCCACTACACATAATCTTCGTACATTTATAGGCTTACCTGCCATAGGCGAAGCGTCGATCTTTGTCATGGTCCCCAAAGGTGTCCCACAAACGGAGGGAGACATTCACACCGTCAACTACCACACATGATCTCTCCAGTACCTGAAATGCACACGTTTTTCTATTATAATTTGTTCTTAAAATACCGCTGATTCAAGGATCAATTCACGTAGCTCAGAATTCAGCGTTATTTTCTGCTTACAGAAGATATCTTTTGGCTATAAGATTTTGTTCGGATTTTTAATCCCGGAGGGTCAGTCACTCAGAGTAACCCAAGAAAGTCAGTGCGTCATTGAGGGACTGTCTGTCTATCTTATTTCCACTGTGGTCCTCAGTTTTGTCCCCCAAGATGCAACCCACACCAATCCACTTACACCCAGGTACATGCTTGCTAGGTGAACAGGACAACAAGTTTACGGAAACACAGCTGTTAAAAACAACAGACATAGCCCCACTCCACAAGGGGGCAGTAAAGCAATAGCAAAGAACTACAGACCAATAGCGCTAACATCCCATATAAAAATCTTTGAAAGGGTTCTAAGAAGCAAGATCACCACCCATCTAGATACTCATCAGTTACACAACCCAGGGAAGCATGGGTTTAGAGTAGGTTGCTCCTGTCTGTCCCAACTATTGGACCACTATGACAGGGTCCTGGATGCTCTAGAAGACAAACAAAACACAGATGTAGTATACACAGACTTTGCAAAAGCCTTTGACAAGTGTGACCATGGTGTAATAGCGCACAAAATGCGTGATAAAGGAATAACAGCAAAAGTTGGTAGATGGATCTATAATTTCCTAAAAAATAGAACACAAAGAGTAGTAGTAAACAGAGTAAAGGTGGCTATGGCAAAAAGCTGTTCCACAAGGCACAGTACTCACTCCCATCCTGTTCATCATCCTCATATCTGACACAGACAGGGATGTAAGCCACAGCCCCGTGTCTTCCTTTGCATGACAGTGTCCTCCACTGAAGATACTGCAAGACTCCAGGCAGACATCAACCAAATCTTTAAATGGGCCACAGAAAACACTATGAAGTTCAATGATGAGAAATTTCAATTACTCCGATATGGAAAACATGAGGAAATTAAAACTGTATCGGAGTATAAAACAAATTCCAACTACACAATGGAGCGAAAAACTAATGTAAAAGACCTGGGAGTGATAATGTCAAAGGATCTCACCTTCAAAGACCACAACATTGTATCAATCGCATCTGCTAGAAAAATGACAGGATGGATAATAAGAGCCTTCAAAACTAGGGAGGCCAAGCCCATGATGACACTCTTCAGGTCGCTTGTTCTATCTAGGCCGGAATATTGCTGCACACTAACAGCACCTTACAAGGAAGGTGAAATTGCTGACCTAGAAAATGTAGAGAACCTTCACGGCACACATAACTGTGATAAAACACCTCAATTACGGGGAATACTTAAAGTTCCTTAACCTGTACTCCCTAGAAGGCAGGAGAGATACATGATTATATACACTTGGAAAATCCTTGAAGGATTAACACTAAATCTGCACATGAAAATCACTCCCTATGAAAGCAAAAGATTCGGCAGATGATGCAACATCTCCCAATGAAAAGCAGGGGCACAACTAGCACGATAAGAGACAACACAATAAGTGTCAGGGGCCCAAGACTGTTCAACTGCCTCCCAACATACATAAGGGGGATTGCCAACAGACCCCTGGCTGTCTTCACGAAGGCACTGGACAGGCACCTAAATTCAGTACCTGACCAGCCGGGCTGTGGTTCGTATGTCGGGTTGCGTGTGGCCAACAGTAGCAGCATGGTTAATCAGGCCCTGATCCACCATGAGGCCTGGTCACAGACCGGGCCACGGGGGCATTGATTCCCAAAACCCTCTCCAGGTATACTCCAGGTAAACACGTCCAATGTTTCCACCCATGCCGGGGATCGAACACATGTGAAACGAGAGCTTTGCCTATCAGGCCACGGGCCTGGACAATTTTGTTCTAAATCAACAACTTTTTGACAAAAATGTTTTATTATAGTTGAATGACTGTGCAACTACATATTGATGAGTATATATAGGTACTATAAGTGAGTACCCTACATACAGCTGAGTAAATATAGGTGGGTAAGTACCCTACATACAACTGATTACACATAGGTGGGGAAGTACCCTACATATAGCTGAGTAAATATAGGTGGGCGAATACTCTGCACATTGTCCCGTGGCCTGGTTGGCAATGCTCTTGCCTCACGCACTGAGTGTCCGTGGTTCGATCCTCGATACAGGTGGAAATGCCGGGCACGTTTCCTTACACCTGCTGTTCCTGTTCACCTAGCGGTAAGTACCTGGGTGTTAGTTGACTGGTGTGGGTGGCATCCTGTGGGCAAGATTAAAGGACCCCAATGGAAATAAGACAGTCATCGATCACGCACTGACTTTACAAAACAAACTATAAATTAAGGAGCTACATAAGAGTTTGATTTATATAGAATTTGTGTAATATTTTATATGGAAGACAAAGAGAAAACTTGGCATTACTGTTGCGTGTTATCTCCTGACCTTTGCCAGATTCTCTTCTTGCCATGTGGACCCCTGAGGCTGTGCATGCAGTCACCCATCCAGTTACTGTTCAAACCATATGGTGCTCACTCGATCATTCCGACTTACCAAGTAACACACACACACATGATCTATGGTTGGCATTAATTACAGCCTTATTTAAAGTTCACTGTAATTCTTAGACATCGTATATACAAGAAATCAGTTAATTAATGCATTACAGTGGACCCCCGGTTCACGTTATTAATCCTTTCCTGAGAGCTCATCGTAAAGCAAAATTATCGGAAAGCGAATCAATTTTCCCCATAAGAAATAATGAAAATCAAATTAATCCGTGCAAGACACCCAAAAGTATGAAAAAAAAACTTTTACCACATGAAATATTAAGTTTAATGCAATAGAATAATTACAGTAACAATAATAACAATAGAATAATCACAATAGAATAATTGACACTTACCTTTAATGAAGATCTGGTGATGATTGATAGGATGGGAGGAGGGGAGAATGTCGAAGTTTTTAATGTTTAGAAGGAGAATCCCCTTCCATTAGGACTTGAGGTAGCAAATCCTTTTCCAGGGTTACTTCCCTTCTTCTTTTAACCCTTAAACAGTCCAAACAGATCGACGTTCAAATTCGTAGTGCTACAAAAGTAGATCTACTTTTTTTTACATATTTTCAAATATAACAAAAAAAAATGTTGATAAAAGTTTTTTACACATTTTCACATGTAAAACAAAAAAAAATCTACATTTTTTACATACTTTCAGATGTTGAAAAAACGTATATATACGTTTGGACCATTTAAGGGTTAATGCCACTAAGACCAGCTTGAGAGTCACTGGACTAATGTTGCACAACATATCTGTCCATAGAGGCCTGTACCTCTCGTTCCTTTATGACTTTCCTAAAGTGGTTCACAACATTGTCAGTGTAATAGCCACCAGCACGGCTTGCAATAGCTGTGTTAGGGTGATTTTCATCCATAAAGGTTTGCAGTTCAACCCACTGTGCACACATTTCCTTAATTTTTGAAGTAGGCACAATGGATTCCACAACTGGCATAGGCTTCTCAGGGTTAGCCCCAAACCCTTCAAAATCTTTCTTAATTTCCATACTAATTCTCACCCTTTTTACCACAGGGTTGGCACTAGAAACTTTCTTGGGGCCCATGGTGATTTATTTTGCAGAAACAAGCACCAAAAACAGCGATAATATGGATAATATGGAATGTACCAAGTGCATTCTTATATGCGCGCACACTGGCTGGCTTGTAAACACTGGCACACATGGGGCAGTTCAGGCCACACATGGACACATCTCGTACGAATCGTATCGCATACCGGGTTTTGTAACGGGAACCGAGGCAAATTTTTTGTGATACAATGCTTTTGATACTGGATTTATCGGATATCGATGACTTCGCGAACCGGGGGTCCACTGTATTAGTTTTAAGAAAGACTTAAGTTTGCTTAAATGGCTTCATACAAAGGGTCTTTCCGCATTGCTGTTGGGCCGTGCGGACGTGCTGCGCAGTAGCTCCTGATTGAGTTGGCTTTTGCGCAGTGTTGACATGTACTTAGCTCTGTGAAGACCTGTTTGCGCGCTCTCTACGAATTGAAGCAAGATGCCCTCCATCGAGCAACTTTACCAACAGCTTAAGGAAGAATGAGGATAGCGAAGTTGGAGATTCGGCAACTGACCGAGGAAAACAAGAAGATTCGTAGTAGTCCTCCTGTTTTGAGTCCTCAGGTCAAGAAGGGAAACTGGTCAGTGACTAGACAGCAGGGAACGAAGTTGACGATCAAGAAGACGAATGAAAGATAGAAATGATGAAAAAGAAGAGACTGCCGTGGAAACTGTTGTGGAAACATCTAATACATTCTCATGCTACCCAACGAATGTGAGTCGACTACTGGGAACGTCACGACGAACGACATTAAGGAAGGTAGAATGTGTTGTTGGGGATAGCCAAGTTAGGTATATGGATAGGGCGTTCTGCTTGAAGGACAGGAGTAAGGAGACAGAGAGTTGCTTTCTTGGGGCTGGGATGGAGGATATTGTTAGTCGTCTGGATGACATCATGAGAGGTAATGGGAGCAATCCTATTATCTGTCTCAGTGCTGGAGGCAACGATGTTGGCAGACGTAGGGTGAAGACCTGATTAGCAGGTATAGGTCAGCAATAGAAATAATTAGAGTAAGGGTGGGAACCTGTCATATGTGGTATTGCCAAGGAGAGGAGTTGGAAATGAATGGTTGTCCAGGGCAATCTGTGTGTCAATGCTGGCTGGACAAATACTGTAAGGAAAATGAGGTAACATTCATTGACAACTGGGACCTCTTCTATGGCAGAAATGACATGTATGCCAGGGATGGGGATCACTTATCTAGGTCTGGGGTGGTAGCACTGGCACTGCAGTGGAGGGAGCAGTTAGGACTTTAAACTAGGAATAGTTAGTGGTATGGGTTTTGGCAGGGAAAAACAGTGAAGTCCCAGTGTAGTAATATTACGAGTTCTTAGGGAACTAGTAATAAGCAGACGAGGTAGATATTGAAAAGCCAGGGACTTTGGGTGATAAGGACAGTAATAGGTTTAGTAGAAAACAGAAATGAGCAGGAAGGGTAAAGGAAAGGAGAGTCTTTCAATGTTTATTATGCTAATTGCCGTAGTGCTAGGAATAAGATAGGACGGTTGAGATTAGTTGCTAGTGCAGGTAACATTGATGTATTTGCCTTAACTGAGACGTGGTTTAATTCAGAAAGTCGGGACATGCCTGCGGAATGTCATATTCAGGGTTTTAAATTTTCCAAAGTAGATAGAAGTATCGGAAGGGGGGTGGGGTGGCATTGTATGTCCGAGATCGCTTGAACTTTTGCATTAAAAACGGGTATTAAGTCTGAAGTAACACATACAGAGTCTGTTTGGATAGAATTTTCAGAGGGGCATGAAAAACTGATTTTAGGAGTGATATACCATCCCCAAACTTAGATAGGGACCAAGGGAGACTATATGGGAGGAAATTGTTAAGGCCACAAGGCACGATAATGTGTAATTCTAGGAGACTTTTAACTTTAGTCATATTGATTGGAATTTCTTGACTGGGAATTTAGAATCATACGACTTCTTAGAAGTAGTTCAGGATGTTTTTTGAAGCAGTTTGTGACAGAACTACAAGGGGAAATAACCTGTTGACTTAGTTATGGCAAACAATGATCCTGTTAATAATTTAGAAATTTCAGAGGAACTGGGTGCTAGCGACCACAAATCAACTACATTTAGCATTGAATGGAAGTACGATAGTAGCTATAAACTCAGTACGTCCAGATTTTCGCTTAGCAGATTACGATGGGCTTAGAGAACACTTATCATCTGTTGACTGGGGTAACGAAGTGAGATATCAATATGACAGTTTTCTAGAACACTATACATGCTGCTCAAAGAACTTTTATCCCATATAAAGAAATTAGATTCAAATAGAAATGACCCAAAATGATGAATAATAGGTCAAATATCTACTAGAGCTAAGAAAGGAATTTATAAGCGTATCAAAAGAGTGTGAGGCTCTCTTATGAATCAGTATATTGACATTAAGAGGGACATTAAAAAGGGGATAGAAAAGCTAAAAGGGACTATGAAATTAAAGTTGCTAGGGATTCTAAAACTAACCCAAAAAGTTTTTTCAGGTCTATAGACAAAAGTTAGAGATAAGATAGGTCCCTTAAAAATAACTATGAGCACCTTACTGACAAAGAGAATGATATGTGCTCGATTTTTAATAATTATTTTCTCTCAGTTTTTACACAGGAAGACACTAACAATATTCCAGTAATTAATATTTATAGTGGGCTAGAAGAAGATAAATTATGTAAATCACAGTCACTAGTGAAATGGTTGTTGAAGCAGATAGACAGACTGAAGCAAATAAGTCGCCGGGTCCTGATGAGGTTTTTTCATGGGTTCTTAAGGAATGCAAATGGAACTCTGTGAACCTTAACTAATATTTTTTAATTTATCTTTCAAACAGGTGGAGTGTCTGATATGTGGGAAGATGGCTAATGTAATTCCTATTTTTACCGTCAATTACCGGCAAGACCTGACCTCAATTGTAGCAAATTACTAGTCAATTATAGCTGAGATTATAAAGAAGCCATCTCGATAAGCATAGCTTGATTAACGATACTCAGCATGGATTCACAAGAGGCCGGTCTTGTCTAACTAATTTATTAACTTTCTTCAGTAAAGCTTTTGAGGCTGTTGACACGATTAAAGAATTTGATATTATTTACTTAGATTTTAGTAAGGCTTTGATAGAGTTCCGCACCATAGACTGTTAAAGAAAGTGGCAGCTCATGGCATTGGGGGAAAAGTGCTCTCGTGGATCGAGTCATGGCTCACTGACAGGAAGCAGAGAGTGTCCATAAATGGGGTTAAATCCGAGTGGGGATCTGTAACAAGTGGCGTTCCACAGGGATCAGTCTTGGGCCCGTTGTTGTTTATAATATATATCAATGATCTTGATGAGGGAATTACTAGTGATATGAGCAAATTCGCGATGACACAAAGATAGGTAGGATAATTGATTCAAACGTAGATGTTATGGAACTTCAGGAGGATTTAAACAAACTCTATTCTTGGTCAGAAAAGTGGCAGATGCAGTTCAATGTAGATAAATGCAAGGTTCTGAAGCTTGGGAGTGCCCTTAACCCTGTACTTATAGTTAAATGATGTAGAACTTAGCCATACAGATTGCAAAAAAGGACTTGGGGGTTATGGCGAGCAGCAACCTTAAACCAAGACAGCAATGCCTAAGCGTATGTAATAAGGCAAATAGATTACTGGGATTTATATCAAGAAGTGTAAGCAACAGAAGTCCAGAGGTCATACTGCAGCTTTATACATCATTAGTAAGGCCTCACCTAGATTATGCAGCTCAGTTCTGCTCTCCATATTACAGAATGGACATAAATTCGTTAGAAAACATTCAGTGTAGGATGACTAAATTAATACATAGCATTAGAAATCTTCCTTATGAAGAAAGATGAAGACTCTTAAGTTACATTCACTTGTTAGACGAAGAATGAGGGGAGACCTGATCGAAGTGTATAAGTGGAAGATAGGTATTAATAAAGGGGATATTAATAAGGTCTTGAGGATGTCTCTCCAAGAGAGAACCTGCAGTAATGGATTTAAATTAGATAAGTTTAGATTTAGAAAGGACATAGGAAAGTATGGTTTGGAAATAGGGTAGTTGATGAGTGGAACAGTCTACCTAGTTGGGTTATTGGGCTGGGACTTTGGGTAGTTTCAAATTTAGGGTGGATAAGTACATGAGTGGGAGGGGTTGGATTTGAGTGGGACTTTCACATCAGAGCTTATTTCTTGGGTGGCATTGAAAATTGGGTTGGGCAAATGTTTTGTTAGTGGGATGAATTGTAAAGGACCTGCCTAGTATGGGCCAACAGGCCTCCTGCAGTGTTCCTCCTTTCATAAGAACATAAGAACATAAGAAAGGAGGAACACTGCAGGAGGCCTGTTGGCCCATACTAGGCAGGTCCTTTACAATTCATCCCACTAACAAAACATTTGCTCAACCCTCGGTCAGTCGCCGAATCTCCACCTTCGCCAACCTCAATTCGTCCTTAAGCTGTTGGAAAAGTTGCTCGATGGAGGGCATCTTGCTTCAATTCATAGAGAGCGCGCAAACAGGTCTTCACAGAGCTAAGTACACGTTCTTATGTTCTTATGTCACTCACCTCTGTACAAACATTTTTATAATGCTGAAATAATGAATCTTTAATCTTTAAAAGGGGTGGAGGGGTAAGCCAGAGGAAGGCCTCGGTCAGATGACCAAAAGCTCCAGCTGCGGGTCATGATATGACTAAGTCTCGAGTCAGTAAACACTTGTCCTGTTTCCTGACCAGTCTTACCTAACCTAACTTACAGTTAGTTGGCACATAATAAATTTTAATTATTAAAAGTAAAGTTAATACAAGTTCCAGAAAAAAAGACATTATTGATATGGTTTACACAGAGTCCTGGTTATGTAGAGTCAAAGACCAGTCAAAGACCAGTCCGAGACCAGAGTCAAAGACCAGTTAAAGACCAGTTAAAGACCAGTCAGAGACCAGAATCAAAGACCAGAATTGGAGACCAGTCACATTGTAGATGAATGGTTCGAAGAACCGACACGTTGATAAATTAGACACATGTGTAACTCTTGGGTATCTTTATTGAGGAAACGTTTCGCTACACAGTGGCTTCATCAGTCCACATAAAGGAGAAACGTAAAGAACAGGAGGAGAATGAGGTAATCAGTCCCTCAACCTTGAGTCAATGTGGTCAGTCCATCAATCTTGAATAGAATACAGCATAAGTGCCGAGAAGTAGCTTATAAACCGTAGGCAGGAGAGGTGCAGCAGTCGTAGGTGGTGTCACATTTGTTCAATGTGGAATTAGGTCGTGCACAAGGGTTAGGCAAGCAAAGAATTCCCAAGTATTAAGATCCCAAGAAGTTGCAGTGTCTGACAGGATTGTAGATGAATGGCTCAGAGAACCGACATGTTGATAAATTAGACACATGTGAAGCTCTTGGGTATCTTTATTGAGGAAACGTTTCGCCACACAGTGGCTTCATCAGTCCATACAAAGGAGATGAAGCCACTGTGTGGCAAAACGTTTCCTCAATAAAGATACCCAAGAGTTGCACATGTGTCTAATTTATCAGACCAGTCAGAGACCAGAATCAAAGATCAGAGCTGGAGACCAGTCAGAAACCAGAGTCAAAGACCAGTCAAACACTAGATTCAAAGACCATGATAGAGACGGCATGTACCTCCTGACACTAGAGCACTAAGAGCTGTAGTAAGATAACTTGTCAGTGCTGTTGTAAGACAACTTGTCATTGTTGTTGTAAGATAACCTGTCAGTGTTGTTGTAAGATAACCTGTCAGTGTTGTTGTAAGATAACCTGTCATTGTTGTTGTAAGATAACATGTCAGTGTTGTTGTAAGATAACCTGTCATTGTTGTTGTAAGATAACATGTCAGTGTTGTTGTAAGATAACCTGTCAGTGTTGTGTAAGATAACCTGTCAGTGCTGCTGTAAGATAACCTGTCAGTACTGTTGTAAGATAACCTGCTAGTGTTGTTGTAAGATAACTGTCAGTGCTGTTGTAAAGATAACCTGTCAGTATGCTGTAAGATAACCTGTCAGTGCTGCTGTAAGATAACCTGTCAGTACTGTTGTATGATAGCCTGCCAGTGTTGTTGTAAGATAACCTCTCAGTGTTGTTGTAAGATAACTTTTTCAGGACTATTGTAAGATACTGTCAGTACTGTTGTGAAGATAACCTGTCAGTAATGTTGTAAGACAACCTGTCGTGTTCTTGTAAGATTACCTGTCACTACTGTTGTATGATAACCTGTCAGTGTTGTTGTAAGACAACCTGTCAGTGCTGTTGTAACATAACCTGTCAATACTGATGTAAGATAACCTGTCAGTACTGTTGTAAGATAAGCTGTCAGTGCTGCTGTAAGATAACCTGTCAGTGTTGTTGTAAGAAAGCCTGTCAGTACTGTTGTAAGATAACCTGTCAGTAATGGTGTAAGATAACCTGTCAGTACTGGTGTAAGATAACCTGTCAGTGTTGTTGTAAGATAACCTGTCAGTACTGCTGTAAGATAACCTGTCAGTGCTGTTGTAAAATGACCTGTCAGTACTGTAGTAAGATAACCTGTCAATGTTGTAAGATAACCTGCCAGTACTGTTGTAAGATAACCTGTCAGTAATGGTGTAAGATAACCTGTCAATGCTGTTGTAAGATAACCTGTCAGTGCTGTTGTAAGATAACCTGACAGTGCTGTTATAAGATAACCCGTTAGTACTGTTGTAAGATAACCCGTCAGTGCTGTTGTAAGATAACCCATCAGTACTTTTGTAAGATAACCTGCCAGTACTGCTGTAAGAAAACCTGTCAATGCTGCTGTAAGATAACCTCTCAGTACTGTTGTATGATAACCTGCCAGTGTTGTTGTAAGCTAACCTGCCAGTGTTGTTGTAAGATAACCTGTCAGTACTGTAGTAAGATAACCTGTCAGTACTGTTGTAAGATAACCTGTCAGTGCTGTTGTAAGATAACCTGTCAGTGTTGTTGCAAGATAACCTGTCAGTGCTGTTGTAAGATAACCTGTCAGTGTTGTTGTAAGCTAACCTGCCAGTGTTGTTGTAAGATAACCTGTCAGTGTTGTTGCAAGATAACCTGTCAGTGCTGTTGTAAGATAACCTGTCAGTGTTGTTGCAAGATAACCTGTCAGTGTTGTTGCAAGATAACCTGTCAGTGCTGTTGTAAGATAACCTGTCAGTGTTGTTGCAAGATAACCTGTCAGTGCTGTTGTAAGATAACCTGTCAATACTGCTGTAAGATAAACTGTCATTGCAGTTGTAAGATAACCTGTCAGTACTGCTGTAAGATAACCTGTCAGTGCTGTTGTAAGATAATTTGTATGTCGTTATCATGTCCCCCCTATCTCTCCTGTCCTCCAGTGTCGTCAGGTTGATTTCCCTTAACCTCTCCTCGTAGGACATACCCCTTAGCTCTGGGACTAGTCTTGTTGCAAACCTTTGCACTTTCTCTAGTTTCTTTACGTGCTTGGCTAGGTGTGGGTTCCAAACTGGTGCCGCATACTCCAATATGGGCCTAACGTACACGGTGTACAGGGTCCTGAACGATTCCTTATTAAGATGTCGGAATGCTGTTCTGAGGTTTGCCAGGCGCCTATATGCTGCAGCAGTTATTTGGTTGATGTGTGCTTCAGGAGATGTGCCTGGTGTTATACTCACCCCAAGATCTGTTAGTGCTGGTGTAAGATAACCTGTCAGTGCTGTTGTAAGATAACCTGTCAGTGCTGTTGTATGATAACCTGTCAGTGCTGTTGTATGATAACCTGTCAGTGTTGTTGTATGATAACCTGTCAGTGCTGTTGTATGATAACCTGTCAGTGCTGTTGTATGATAACCTGTCAGTGCTGTTGTATGATAACCTGTCAGTGCTGTTGTATGATAACCTGTCAGTGCTGTTGTATATAACCTGTCAGTGCTGTTGTATGATAACCTGTCAGTGCTGTTGTATGATAACCTGTCAGTGCTGTTGTAACATAACATGTCAGTGCTGTTGTAAGATAACATGTCAGTGCTGTTGTAAGATAACATGTCAGTGCTGTTGTAACCTAACATGTCAGTGCTGTTGTAAGATAACATGTCAGTGCTGTTGTAAGATAACATGTCAGTGCTGTTGTAATAACATGTCAGTGGCTGTTGTAAGATAACATGTCAGTGTTGCTGTTGTTGGGTGATTCTTCCTGATGGATAAGGTACAACAATGCCAATATGGTTATCAATAGTTATCATCGGTTGTCAGTGGTTACGATTGGTCGTCAAATGTTGTCAATAGTCGTCAATGGTCGTCAATGGTTATCAATGATCGTCAATGGTATGGTATTACCGAGAAACTGGACAAACTTTATGATGACTTAAGAAATCGTAATGACACGATTGCAAACAAACCATACCCCCGGCCAGGATTGAACCCGCGGTCAGAGAGTCTCAAAACTCCAGCCCGTCGCGTTAGCCACTAGACCAGCTAGCCACAATAAGATTCATCCAACTAGGTATATTTCTACACCATAGGAAGGTTAGCACAGGCACCTCTGTGACCACAAATGCAAGTTTTTACAGACGAATCTCCAGCTAGCGTGGCCGTGACGAACTCTAGCTCAAGTCCCTTCACTGCCGTCAACGGGCTGGACTTTTGAGACTCTATGACCGCGGGTTCCAATCCCGGCCGGGGGTAGTTTATTTGCAATGTGTCATACGTTTTCTTAAGTAAGTTGACGGCAGTGAAGGACTTGAGCTAGAGTTCGCACGCCGCTACTGGAGATTCGTCGTAAAAACTTGCATTGTGGTCACAAAGTGCCTGTGTAACCTCCTATGGTGTAAAAATATACAGGTGGTGAATCTTATTGTGGCTAGCTGGTCTAGTGGCTAACGCGACGGGCTGGAGTTTTGAGACTCTATGAACCGCGGGTTCAATCCGGCCGGGGGTTGGTTTAACTTTATGATGGTCGAACGTTCGAAAAATTCATAACTACCTAATGCGTCATTTAAATATTACCAAGTCGGTATCCAATGGTAAAACAGGATGGTGTCTGGGTCCTCAGTCAACCGGAACGGGAGGGTTTAAACCCCACGGTAACGGTGATACTTAGAGGCCTTGCCTTCCAATTTGTTTATAGTGATTTTTGTTAAGATTAGTGAGTTGGTAATGCTGGGGCAAGACTGTCTGTAAGTCAGCTCGTCCCTTCATTGACAGTGCCCCTGGGTCCTTGAGGACATCGTACAACACTGCTGTTCTGACAAATATTTACTCCTGACTTCATCTTTGGAGCATCCTACGACACTGCTCACGCAGGTCACATGCTCCTGGTACTTGGTTACCTTCCCAGGTCACATGCTAATGGTATTGGGTTACCTTCCCAGGCCACATACTCCTAGTATTGGGTTACCTTCCCAGGGCACTCCTGGTATTGGGGTACCTTCCCAGGTCACGTATTCCTGGTATTGGGTTACCTTCCCAGGTCACATGCTCCTGGTATTGGGTTACCTTCTCAGGGCACATACTCCTGGTATTGGGTTACCTTCCCAGGGCACATACTCCTGGTATAATGTTACCTTCCCAGGACACATACTCCTGGTATTGGGTTACCTTCCCAGGCCACATACTCCTAGTATTGGGTTACCTTCCCAGGGCACTCCTGGTATTGGGGTACCTTCCCAGGTCACGTATTCCTGGTATTGGGTTACCTTCCCAGGGCACATACTCCTGGTATTGGGTTACCTTCCCAGGTCACATACTCCTGGTATTGGGTTACCTTCCCAGGGCACATACTCCTGGTATTGGGTTACCTTCCCAGGTCACATACTCCTGGTATTGGGTTATCTTCTCAAGGCACATACTCCTGGTATTGGGTTACCTCCCCAGGGCACATACTCCTGGTATTGGGTTACCTTCCCAGGGCACGTACTCCTGGTATTGGGTTACCTTCCCAGTGCACATACTCCTGGTATTGGGTTACCTTCTCAGGGCACATACTCCTGGTATTGGGTTACCTTCCCAGGTCACATACTCCTGGTATTGGGTTACCTTCCCAGGTCACATACTCCTGGTATTGGGTTACCTTCCCAGGGCACATACTCCTGGTTATGGGTTACCTTCCCAGGTCACATACTCCTTGTATTGGGTTACCTTCCCAGGTCACATACTCCTGGTATTGGGTTACCTTCCCAGGTCACATACTCCTGGTATTGGGTACCTTCCAGGCACATACCCTGGTATTGGTTACCTTCCCAGGGCACGTACTCCTGGTATTGGGTTACCTTCCCAGCGCACATACTCCTGGTATTGGGTTACCTTCCCAGGTCACATACTCCTGGTATTGGGTTACCTTCCCAGGTAACATACTCCTGGTATTGGGTTACCTTCAAAGGGCACATACTCCTGGTATTGGGTTATCTTCCCAGGTCACATACTCCTGGTATTGTGTTACCTTCCCAGGTCACATGCTCCTGGTATTGGGTTACCTTCCCAGGTCACATGCTCCTGGTATTGGGTTACCTTCTCAGGGCACATACTCCTGGTATTGGGTTACCTTCCCAGGTCACATGCTCCTGGTATTGGGTTACCTTCCCAGGTCACATGCTCCTGGTATTGGGTTACCTTCTCAGGGCACATGCTCCTGGTATTGGGTTACCTTCCTAGGTCACATACTCCTGGCACTGGGCTACCTTCTTAGGTAACATACTCCTTGTATTGGGTTAACTTCCCAGGGCACATACTCCTGGTATTGGGTTACCTTCGCAGGGCACATACTCCTGGTATTGGGTTACTTTCCTAGGTCACATACTCCTGGTATTGGGTTACCTTCCCAGGCCACATACTCCTTGTATTGGGTTAGCTTCCCAGGTCACATACTCCTGGTATTGGGTTACCTTCCCAGGGAACGTACTCCTGGTATTGGGTTACCTTCCCAGGGCACATACTCCTGGTACGGGGGCTCCCTTTTCCCAGGGAAACATACTCTTGGTATTGGGCTACCTTCCTAGGTCACATACACCTGGTATTGGGTTACCTTCCCAGGTCACATACTCCTGGTATTGGGTTACCTTCCCAGGGCACATACTCCTGGTATTGGGTTACCTTCCCATGTCACATACTCCTGGTATTGGGTTACCTTCCCAGGTCACATGCTCCTGGTATTGGATTACCTTCCCAGGTCACATACTCCTGGTATTGGGTTACCTTCCCAGGTCACATGCTCCTGGTATTGGATTACCTTCCCAGGTCACATGCTTCTGGTACTGGGTTACCTTCTCAGGGCACATACTCCTGGTATTGGGTTACCTTCCCAGGGCACATACTCCTGGTATTGGGTTACCTTTGCAGGGCACATACTCCTGGTATTAGGTTACTTTCCTAGGTCACATACTCCTGGTATTGGGTTACCTTCCCAGGGCACATACTCCTGGTATTGGGTTACCTTCCCAGGTCACATACTCCTGGTACTGGGCTACCCTCCTAGGTCACATACCCCTGGTATTGGGTTACCTTCCCAGGCCACATACTCCTGGTATTGGGTTACCTTCCCAGGCCACATACTCCTGGTATTGGGTTAGCTTCCCAGGTCACATACTCCTGGTATTGGGTTACCTTCCCAGGGCACATACTCCTGGTATTGGGTTACCTTCCCAGGGCACATACTCCTGGTATTGGGCTACCTTCCCAGGGCACATACTCTTGGTATTGGGCTACCTTCCTAGGTCACATACTCCTGGTATTGGGTTACCTTCCCAGGGCACATACTCCTGGTATTGGGGTTCCCTTTCCCCAGGGCACATACTCCTGGTATTGGGTTACCTTCCTGGGTTTCACATACTCCTGGTATTGGGTTACCTTCCCAGGGCACATACTCCTGGTATTGGGTTACCTTCCCAGGGCACATACTCCTGGTATTGGGTTACCTTCCCAGGTCACATGCTCCTGGTATTGGATTACCTTCCCAGGTCACATACTCCTGGTATTGGGTTACCTTCCCAGGTCACATGCTCCTGGTATTGGATTACCTTCCCAGGTCACATGCTTCTGGTACTGGGTTACCTTCTCAGGGCACATACTCCTGGTATTGGGTTACCTTCCCAGGGCACATACTCCTGGTATTGGGTTACCTTTGCAGGGCACATACTCCTGGTATTAGGTTACTTTCCTAGGTCACATACTCCTGGTATTGGGTTACCTTCCCAGGGCACATACTCCTGGTATTGGGTTACCTTCCCAGGTCACATACTCCTGGTACTGGGCTACCCTCCTAGGTCACATACTCCTGGTATTGGGTTACCTTCCCAGGCCACATACTCCTGGTATTGGGTTACCTTCCCAGGCCACATACTCCTGGTATTGGGTTAGCTTCCCAGGTCACATACTCCTGGTATTGGGTTACCTTCCCAGGGCACATACTCCTGGTATTGGGTTACCTTCCCAGGGCACATACTCCTGGTATTGGGCTACCTTCCCAGGGCACATACTCTTGGTATTGGGCTACCTTCCTGGGTTTCACATACTCCTGGGTATTGGGTTACCTTCCCAGGGCACATACTCCTGGTATTGGTTACCTTCCCAGGCACTACTCCTGGTATTGGGTTACCTTCCTAGGTCACATACTCCTGGTATTGGGTTACCTTCCCAGGGCACATACTCCTGGTATTGGGTTACCTTCCCAGGTCACATACTCCTGGTATTGGGTTACCTTCCCAGGCACATACTCTTGGTATTGGGCTACCTTCCTAGGTCACATACTCCTGGTATTGGGTTACCTTCCCAGGGCACATACTCCTGGTATTGGGTTACCTTCCCAGGGCACATACTCCTGGTATTGGGTTACCTTCCTAGGTCACATACTCCTGGTATTGGGTTACCTTCCCAGGGCACATACTCCTGGTATTGGGTTCCCTTTCCCCAGGACATACTCTTGGTATTGGGCTACCTTCCTAGGTCACATACTCCTGGTATTGGGTTACCTTCCCAGGGCACATACTCCTGGTATTGGGTTACCTTCCCAGGGCACATACTCCTGGTATTGGGCTACCTTCCTAGGTCACATACTCCTGGTATTGGGTTACCTTCCCAGGGCACATACTCCTGGTATTGGGTTACCTTCCAAGGCCACATACTCCTGGTATTGGTTCCTTCCCAGGGCACATACTCCTGGTATTGGGTTACCTTCCCAGGTCACATACTCATGGTATTGGGCTACCTTCTTAGGTCACATACTCCTGGTATTGGGTTACCTTCCCAGGGCACATATTCCTGGTATTGGGTTACCTTCCCAGGGCACATACTCCTGGTATTGGGTTACTTTCATAGGTCACATACTCCTGGTATTGGGCTACCTTCCCAGGGCACATACTCCTGGTATTGAGTTACCTTCCCAGGTCATACTCCTGGTATTGGGCTACCTTCCTAGGTCACATGCTCCTGGTATTGGGTTACCTTCCCAGGGCACATACTCCTGGTATTGGGTTACCTTCCCAGGGCACATACTCCTGGTACTGGGTTACCTTCCCAGGTCACATACTCCTGGTATTGGGTTCCCTTCCCAGAGCACATACTCCTGGTATTGGGTTACCTTCCCAGGGCACATACTTCTTGAATTGGGCTACCTTCCCAGGTCAAATACTCCTGGTATTGGGCTACCTTACTAGGTCACATACTCCTGGTATTGGGTTACCTTCCCAGGGCACATACTCCTGGTATTGGGTTACCTTCCCAGGCCACATACTCCTGGTATTGGGTTACATTCCCAGGGCACATACTCCTGGTATTGGGTTACCTTCCCAGGGTACATACTCCTGGTATTGGGTTACCTTCCCAGGGCACATACTTCTGGTATTGGGTTACTTTTCTAGGTCACATACTCCTGGTATTTAGTTACCTTCCCAGGGCACATACTCCTGGTATTGAGTTACCTTCGCAGGTCACATACTCCTGGTATTGGGCTACCTTCCTAGGTCATACTCCTGGTATTGGGTTACCTTCCCAGGTCACATACTCCTGGTATTGGGTTACCTTCCCAGGGCACATACTCCTGGTATTGAGCTACCTTCGCAGGTCATGTACTCCTGGTATTGGGCTACCTTCCTAGGTCACATACTCCTGGTATTGGGTTACCTTCCCAGGTCACATACTCCTGGTATTGGGTTACCTTCCCAGGGCACATACTCGGGTTTTGGGGTTTACCTTCCCAGGGCACATACTCCTGGTATTGGGTTACCTTCCCAGGGCACATACTCCTGGTATTGGGTTACCTTCCCAGGCCACATACTCCTGGTATTGGGTTACCTTCCCATGCTGCATACTTCTGGTATTGTGTTACCTTCCCAGGCCACATACTCCTGGTATTGGGTTACCTTCCCAGGGCACATACTCCTGGTATTGTGTTACCTTCCCAGGCCACACACTCCTGGTATTGGGTTACCTTCCCAGGGCACATACTCCTGGTATTGGGTTACCTTCCCAGGTCACATACTCCTGGTATTGGGTTGCCTTCCCAGGGCACATACTCCTGGTATTGGGCTACCTTCCCAGGGCACATACTCCTGGTATTGGGCTACCTTCCTATATCATGTGGGGTTCGAACACGTGGATAGGGTAAAGAAATACTCACGTAGGCTGGTAGTACGTATATTACGGATAGTGTGGGAAGCGCCAAACAGCCGTGACCTGCCTCCTTGCTCTCTCTCGTAAGACTGACTAACCCCAGTACCCATATGTGAGGGGGTGTTTGAAATACTGTACTGCTGTGGTCAGCAACAATATGAATACAGACAGTGATTCACGCAGAGACGGTTGGTAGTGAGTCATCTACTGGTACACTGGTTACTGGTAACTGGTTACTAGGAACTGGTACTACTAATGAGAGCTCGGTGACGCTAACGTATGTCGTCCCGACATACAACTAATACAAACTAAAATTGGCAGGTATACGGCTTGGGCGATCTATACAATGTCAAAAGTACACAACAATTGAACATTAAAACCCATACAAAAGAGAACATTGGAATGGAAGCTTACGTAACTGAAACTGTAATGCAATACAAGGTTAAATATAGCACAACTCATCGAAGAAACTCAACGAATGAAACTCAACGTTGAGATAACACAAATAGTGATAAAAAAAATTTTGATCGATCGATCTGTATTCATGTGATCTACGGATTCTGGGGAAAGGGAAATATATACAAAGAAAGAAGTGTTTAACAAAAAGGCAGATTGGGTGCACTCAAATCTAGACTGTTAACTCTCAGATTGGAGAGAACGTGAACAAAAAAAAAATTTTCTTGAATACTGATAAGTTGATACTGTAATTATTCATCTATAAGGTTATTTACATTTAACCCCAACTCTGCTAGGGTAAGATTGACATATGCAGAATGGGTGTCATCTCTGGGAGGATCAAACTCTGTTGCACTGGCTAACTCATCTGTATTTGAGGCAAATCTAAATTTGGGTTTAGTTACAAATGATACTTGAGGATTTCTAAATACCTGCCCATGTACGTAGGGAATAACGACTTTTCAGTTGATCGTCTGACTGAGTACAGAGGAAGAGAGTACAGGATCAGGAGGATTGTCAAGTCTGTCACATTAGTCTGGGTTGGAACATCATTATCATCACATACTAACTTCATTTGATCTAAATGCGATTCTTTAACTGACCAGTACTAATTCTCTAACCTTATACTTATTACCAGTGATATGTTCAACTACTCGATAAGGACCAACAAACTTTTGATCAAGCTTTGGCATTGCAGACGTTTTGTTAAAATTAGTCAGCATAACTCTCGAACCTACTTTGATTTTGGATGGCTTTGCCGAGTGTTGGGGACTCTTGTAATTCTGCTGTTGATTTATGAAGTGTTTCGCGGATTCTTCTAAAAACACTTTGAGCTAAGCTGGTACGAGTTGCTATGAAATCATCAGGGTTGTAATTTGGGTTTTTCGGATTAGAATATAGCAACTCATAAGGCAAACGTTTATCTACACCATACAATGCATAATGTGGAGTGTCACCTATAAAAACATTGTAAGCAAAATTTATAGCACACTGCACATAGGTATAACTTCATCCCAAGTTTCACTTTTGGGAATTGATAGTGGCTCTCAAGACATCAAGTACTTTTTTATTGGTTTTTTCCCGCTAACCCATTGCTGGCAGGATGATGAGGAACAATGGTGGATTTAGAGATCTTTTTACAAGGTACAAAAATTTCAAGAATCTCATTACGAATTCACCTCCATTATCTGTTACTAGGGACTTAGGGGTGGCATGCCTGCAGATAATGCGTTCTTTAAACCTTTGCTACTGTCTGGGCAGTCTTATCTGCAATAGGAACTAACTCACAATATCTGGTGAAATGGTCTACCATAACACACAGATGTTTGTTCCCCTGGAGGGAACATTGGAAATTAGTTAACAAATCTAGGCCAACTCTTTCCCCACGGTTCGCTAGTAGTTGGATATACTTGGATTGGATTAGGACCATTAGCATTACCTTCATGTTGCATGCAGACACTACATTTCTTAACATACTCAGAAATATCAGTTGCCATACGAGGCCAAAAGTATTTCAATCTGGCTTGTTTTACTGAACGATCCATACCAGGGTGTGCAACACCTGGTACATCGTGAACTAGCTGTAAGGCTACATTCACTAGTGACTGGGGAATTACTAACTGGTATACTCTTCTGCTAGGAGTACCCAACTCGGCTGTTCGATACAGTAATTCTTGGTTCATGACAAAGTCACTGATGGGTGCCAGTGGCTTCACAGTCAGAATAAGATCTTCCTGGAGCAGGAATCGAATCACCAGAACACAAGGGATCGGTTCTTTCTTACTGGAGGAATGAACAAACTCAGTGGAGTGGATGACTCCCATACTCCTGGTATTGGGTTACCTTCCCAGGGCACATACTCCTGGTATTGGGTTACCTTCCCAGGCCACATACTCCTGGTATTGGGTTACCTTCCCAGGGCACATACTCCTGGTATTGGGTTACCTTCCCAGGTCACATACTCATGGTATTGGGCTACCTTCTTAGGTCACATACTCCTGTTATTGGGTTACCTTCATAGGGCACATATTCCTGGTATTGGGTTACCTTCCCAGGGCACATACTCCTGTATTGGGTTACTTTCATAGGTCACATACTCCTGGTATTGGGTTACCTTCCCAGGGCACATACTCCTGGTATTGAGTTACCTTCCCAGGTCACATACTCCTGGTATTGGGCTACCTTCCTAGGTCACATGCTCCTGGTATTGGGTTACATTCCCAGGGCACATACTCCTGGTATTGGGTTACCTTCCAAGGGCACATACTCAAGGTACTGGGTTACCTTCCCAGGTCACATACTCCTGGTATTGGGTTACCTTCCCAGGGCACATACTCCTGGTATTGGGTTACCTTCCCAGGGCACATACTCCTTGAATTGGGTTACCTTCCCAGGTCACATACTCCTGGTATTGGGCTACCTTATTAGGTCACATACTCCTGGTATTGGGCTACCTTCCCGGGGCACATACTCCTGGTTTTGGGGTTACTCCCAGGCCACATACTCCTGGTATTGGGTTACATTCCCAGGGCACATACTCCGGTAGGGGGTTCCCTTTCCCGGGGCACATACTCCTGGTTTTGGGGCTACCTTCTTAGATCACAAAACTCCTGGTATTGGGTTACCTTCCCGGGGGCACATACTCCTGGTATTGGGTTTCCCTTTCCCAGGGCACATACCCCTTTGGTATTGGGTTACTTTTCTAGGTCACATACCCCTGGTTTTGGGGTTCCCTTTCCCAGGGCACATACTCTGGTATTGGTTACCTTCGCAGGTCACATACTCTGGTATTGGTTACCTTCCCAGGCCCAAAATACTCCTCATTTTGGGGCTACCTTCCTAGGTCACATACCCTGGTATTGGGGTTTACCTTCCCAGGTCACATCTCCTGGTATTGGGTTACCTTCCCAGGGCACATACTCCTGGTATTGGGTTTACCTTCCCCAGGGACATACTCCTGGTATTGGGTTACCTTCCCAGGCACTTTACTCCTGGTATTGGGTTACCTTCCCAGGCCACATACTCCTGGTATTGGGTTACCTTCCCAGGCTGCATACTTCTGGTATTGGGTTACCTTCCCAGGCCACATACTCCTGGTATTGGGTTACCTTCCCAGGGCACATACTCCGGGTATTGGGTTACCTTTCCCCAGGCCACATCTCCTGGTTTTGGGGTTACCTTCCCAGGGAAACATACTTTTGGGTATTGGGTCACCTTCCCAGGTCACATACTCCTGGTATTGGGCTACCTTCCAAGGTCATATACTCCTGGTATTGGGTTACCTTCCCAGGCCACATACTCCTGGTATTGGGTACCTTCCCAGGTCACGTACTCCTGATATTGGGCTACCTTCCTAGGTCACATACTCCTGGTATTGGGTTACCTTCCCAGGTCACATACTCCTGGTATTGGGTTACCTTCCCAGGTCACATACTCCTGGTATTGGGTTACCTTCCCAGGTCACATACTCCTGACCTCACTGTGACTTCAGTGAGGTTGCTTGTTGTGTCCTGTTATAAGACACATGAGCAACACTTCGGTATCTTTATTCCGAAACGCTTCGCATACACTTCTTCAGTCGAATACAGAGGAGGCAGCAGAAACTGTAGAGATGTGAAGATGATGTAATTAGTTCATCACCCTTCAAGACGTAGTTCTGAGGTGGTCAGTCCCTTAACCTGGAGAAGAGTTTTGATCCACTGTATATAAATCGACATTCTAAATGCTTATAACTGACCATAATTTTTAAAGAGGTAGACCGGAAAGCCAGCAGAAGGCCTCGGTCAGATAACCAGAAGCTCCAACAGCGGGTCATCATCTAAGATCTGCGTTAGGAAACACTTGGCCGGTTTCCTGACAAACCTTACCTAACCTCCATTCTGTTGCTTCATTTTCATACTGTCCCAGACGCTGGAGCAGAACTCTTCTCCGGGCTGAGGGACTGACCACCTCAAAACTACATCTTCGAGGGTGATGGACTGATTACATCTCCACTGCTTCTGCTGCCTTCTCTGTATTCGACTGAAGCCTACTATATAGGTGAAACCTTTAGGAATAAAGATACCTGTTGGACATGTGTCCTAGTAACTTGTCGGTATTGTATACCATTATCACGTTCCCACGTCCTGTTATAACCGAGTTCTTCCGTCATAGAGTCGACAATCCCTCCGTAGCCATGACTTCATGCACCCGACACCAGTTCACTCTCAGATTAAATGGAGGGGCCTCTAGCTTTCTTTTAAAGATCGGCGATTTGTTCTTTCGGTGACGCCTTCAACCACCAAAAATATGAGAACGTCTTTTACGGCAGGTCCTCCATCCGTGAGACCTTCCCCAGGCCATTTCTGTGGGCTTCAGCGTGGATCTACCTGGATCAGTGCCAGAATTGTGTTGCCTGCATTACATATGACTGCTTTTTACAACTGTTCACCGACAGTCGACTGGCTGGATGCAGGACACTCACACGCACCTGCCACTGTCTACAAGGCTGTTGGTTAAAACTGTCCATTTTTTCTGATCGATTTGCCTGGTTCAGGCATTATCAATGCTGAATACAACAATGGTATATAATACCGACAAGTAGATAGGTAAGACACATGTGCAACAGCTAGGAATCTTTATCCTTTCGGAATAAAGAGTCTCAACTGTTGCACAGGTATCTTACCCATTATTAATGCTCTTGTGTTATATTTAAATGGGCGCCTCTGATCCTTAATGAAATTTAGAGACATTTATGCCAGGCTCTTAGTGAAGAATATGCTTTTCTTCAGGGTGTTCAAGGCAGCATAACAAAGTTTTTATTTACATTTTGCATCTGTGCAACACCGAGACCAGGAACCTGTGACTAGTTTCACGGGTATATTTACTCTCGCACCTTGGCCTAGGACCAGACATCCCTGTTAACCTGATCTACCAGGCTGTTGGTACTAACGGCCTGCAGACCCACAGACCCATCGTACCCAGTTAATCAAGCACTTACAAGAAATAGTGGTCAGTTGCCTCTCGAAAACTTTTAACTTCGTTCCGGCAATATGTCTGATGTCCGCTGGAAGAAAGTTGAAGAGTCAAGGACCACAGATGTTGACATAGTGTTCTCTAATTGTACTTAAAGCAACCCAGCTTTTCACTGGGTTTATTTTGCACTTCTATATCTTTCATTCCAGTAAGATGTTATTCTAGTGCACAGCTTGGAAACCAGACCCTCAAGTATCTTCCATACAAAGGTATATACTATCAGTATATCTTCTTCATCACAAAGGGAACAACGTAAGTGATTTGCGAAGTTTCCAATATTTGTGAAGTATGCGGCTTCTATACATTTATCCATCTCTGTCATCTTTCCTACCTTGAATGATGCCGTGAGTACAGATCAATAGTCACTGTCGTGAGTGCACAAGTTATTTGAATATTAGCATTATTGGTACTGTTATTATTATTTTGATAGTTCTCATAATCTGTCTTATTATTTTCCTAGTCTTTGCTGAATCTGTTATACTGTGTTCTCTCAATAATAAACATTCCATGAGATAGTCTGCCTGTGTTCTGTATACTATGTTCTCTCGATAACAAACATTCCATAAGATGGTCTGCCTGTACTCACCTAATTGTGGTTGCAGGGGTCGAGACACAGCTCCTGGCCCCACCTCTTCACTGATCGCTACTAGGTCCTGTGTTCTGTATACTGTGTTCGTTCTGAGTTCTTTATTCTTCCCACTGCTAAGTACCGTGTTCTCCGGTATATAAGTCTAGGAAAATCAGCCTGCGCCTTACATGCTCAAGGTCTAGGTCAAGGGTAGGCTTTATGTAACGTTTTATCAGTTGTTTACTAACGTTACTTTACAACTACTTGGAAACATCGTCTTATATACTCGTGCGCCTTATATGCTGGAAAATACAGAAGTTACAATTTATCACCACTGAACATCATGTTATTTTCACTTACCCATTGTAGAACTTTGTTGAGAACACTTCTCCCAGCACAGATTCAGTGTACCAGGTCTACGAGTCTAGGTGGGTGTTTACCCAAGACTAGGCCAGACATTCTTGGTGGTGGGTGAGTCAATGTGTCATTGCCAGCTGCTGCTGCTTGTTCTGGTGCATGATACAAGTGCATCGCTGAAGCTTTCTGACTGACAGGTCATCATTTCCGACCCCATCAACCAGATGAGGGACTGTGTTAGTGCTAAAGATGAGAGAGACCCAGTGCATAGTGGCCCGTGGCCTGGTAGGTAAAGCGTCGCTTCACAGTGAGGGTACGGGGGTCGATTCCCCCGCAAGGGTGGAAACTTTGGGGTGTGTTTCCTTACCCTGCTCCCCCTGTAAAAAGGGGAACTTGGGTGTAGTAGATTGGTGTGGGTCGCATCCGGGACAAAACTGACCTAATTTTCCCCAAAAATGTCTGCATAACAAGCGTTTTATATAGCATATAACTTGATGTCAGCTAGGCCTGTATACCTTGTACAGTATTTGTAAAAAAAAAGATATTATTTTTTGCATCTTGGCCCGGGTCTGCTTTTTCCCAGCTGGTTGAAAAAAGCTTCATTCTGATGGTTTCCCTTTTGGACCTGGAACCTGGATTCCATTTGTGAGCGGGGAACCGAGTTCCAGTATGTGAGCGGGGAACCTGGATTCCACCCTTTTTGGAGCGGGAAACCTAGTTTTCCATCAATGTGAGCGGGAACCTGGATTTAGCTTGTGATTTAAAACCGATTCCATCTATGTGAGGGGGAGCCTGGATTCCAGTCTATATACCTGGAACCCGGAATCCTTCCTCTATTCAACAGTCCTCTTCTGTCCTTGGGGTCGGGGTGTTGGTGTTGTTGTGCTTAAGTCAAAGGGGGTGAGTGAGTGAGTGTAATTGTGAACCACCGGTGGTTTTTATGTAGTTAGTTGATGGGGGGTATCAGGAATAATGTTTTCAAACGGTAGATGTTTTTCTCCAGGCGTGTATACTCCTAGGGGTCTTGCCTCCCCATAACTGAAATCTTAAAAAAACATTGATAGATACGGGAAATAAGTAAAAAATTTTCCAAGGGGCGTTGTACCAAACAGAAAAAAACAATCCAAAGATACGGAAAAAAAAAATCTGTACTTTTGCAAAAGCTAATTTAAAAATTTCCTATAGAAGTGCCCATTAATGATTTGGGGGTTTTAATCAAGACAATGAAAAAGAAAGAATGAAATTCTGCCGACCAATATAAACAAAGTTGTAATCCACTATATGAAAGAACGTGGAAATGTAAATATTTTTCATTACCCTCGAAGGCCACATAGATCAAAATGACTAAAGAAAACATGTCCACTCATAAGCCCTAAACTGGTTTTTGAGGTTTATTTTAAAAAAATTGCAAAAAACCACTGCACGAACATCGCAACTTGGAGAAATAGCTCAAACCATGGAAAAACCAGGGCCATAAGACGAGACACAGCTCCTTTGTATAAAGGAGGCAGTAGAGGGCTAGTGAAAAATCAGACCAGACTCCCTAACTTCCCACAAAGTAAAAGTTTTCAAAAGAGTAACGATATGCTAAATTACAAAATTTATGGAAGAGCACAACCTGCACAGCCCAAACCAACTTAGATTAGAGCGGGGTGTTTATGTTGTCACAACTACAAACCATTATGACGGTTATGGAAAAGAAGAAAATCACAAATCACATGTGGCATACATGGATTTCAAAGGCATCTGACAAACACAATCATAAAGCGATTGTACACAAAATGATGGCATTAGGTGTAACGGGAAAAGTAGGCAAATGGATCTTCAACTTCTTGACAAATAGATCATAAAGAGAAGTGATAAGTAAAGTAAAACAGCATTAGCAGGCCAAGGCACTGTCCTGGAGCCTTTACTGTTTCTTATCCTCAGAGCAAACAGATAAAACCGCTCACCACAGTTCCGTATCATCATTTGTGGTTGGTATATCAAAATAAGCATGAAAATCACTTAAGTAGAAGACACAGAAAAAATTGCAGGAAAATATGAGCAAAGCCTCTTAGTGGGCAGTGGAGAATAACATGAAGTTTACTGGTGAAAAGTTCCAACTGCTAATATGTGGAATGAGTGAAAAACACTCTTCAGGCATTGTTCCTTACATACATCTTAGATTCAGTGCCAAATATGAAGTTGATTGGTTGAGGTTTAGCCTACAGCATTTGCGACTGAAATTTTGGAATGTCTTACTGAGTAGCGCAGCGCAGTGTTTTATGTACTGTATCTATGTACTCTGCAGTATTTATAAACATTAACTAACTTTCTTTTTAGATACTCTGATTACTTACTACTGAGATGGCTCAATGTCAACAAGGAAAGCCACAGAACATGCATTGTTTGGCCATGACAGTGTTCTTCCGGTGAACGAACTTCCGTCCAAAGGTGATATGTTAAGAAACTGCTGGCAATATACATGTGTTGAAGGAAAGTTTGCTAATGTTTCAGTGATTATCAAGATAGCAGCTAAGGATTGTTCAGAACTATGGCAGAAATTAATTGGAGACAGAATGACTATTCCCATTCTTAGCCAGAAAACTACTGAGGAAAGATTGAGAAAATTGTATAGTAGAGGAATAGAACTTAATAAGAACAAAAATGTCTCCAAAAAAAGTACATTTCAGGAAGAAATGAACGAGTTGTTTGATATGTGTAGTTGTTTCTGTCCTGCTGCCGCCTGTCAAGATGTAGGCTGCAAAATAAAGGAGTGTGACGGATACCACCTGACTGTAATTGTGATGCAAAAGTTCCTAAACGTGAGGTACAGTTCCTCCTTGACCAGAGAGGCGATAGGAAGATGAAAATTGGCTGTGTTGACATGACAGTAATGAGGATGTGGGATAGAGTGACGGTAAAAGAGGAGCAGGATGCAGCCAGAGCCAGGAAGCAGCTAGAGGAAAGACAGAGTGAACCGGCAGCTGGAGAAGTTTCTGATTCTAACGATAATTCAAATGATGTTGATACTGATGCTGACTATGTCTTGAGTGGTCTGACTGCCAGTAGCTCACAGCAGAACAGAACAAGACTCCCTACACTGGCAGTCACATGTGACCGATAACTGATCAGTGATTATGCTGGAGCTGCCATTGCTACCACCACCTTAATGGACTATGGCATTATCACCAAGGACGACAAAAATTAAGTTATTAGACCGCATAAGTTACGAAATGCCAGACACAAATACCGAATTTGATGATGAAGATGACAGTGAAGATGAAGAGAATGACAATGTGGCTCCTATTGTCAACTCAAGAAAAGTAGTGATTCCCAAGCTAAAGTGGTAAGCAAAGAACTATCATTCCATGACTGACAGGAAGACTGAACTCAAAACTCAGCTCCTTCTCGTTGCTTCTCTATCAGATCAACAGGTTCTGAAAATTATTGAGACTGCTGGAGGTGCCTAAGTGGCCAAACAACACTCAAGCTGTTGAGAGAGGGATAAAATTTATGACTGAAGTTTGCACTGAAGTGACTGGACAGAAGGCAAGAGATGGTTATGACTCACGAAATCATAATGACACGATTGCAAACAAACCATATCACATGGTATGGTTTGTTTGCAATCGTGTCATTATGATTTAGTGAGTCATGTTGACGGCTTTGAAGGGACTTGAGCTAGAGTTCGTCATGGCCACGCTAGCTCGGGATTCGTCTGTAAAAACTTGCATTTGTGGTCACAGTGGTGCCTATGGTAACCTTCCTATGGTGCAGAAATATACCTAGTTGGATGAATCTTATTGTGGCTAGCTGGTCCAGTGGCTAACTCGTTGGTCTGGAGTTTCATGACTCTCTGATCGCGGGTTTTAACCCCGCCCGTGGTATGGTTTAAGAGATGGATATATCAGGCAAAAAATATTTTCCAGGAAAGTAATGCCCAAGTTCTGCACCAAGAAAGATTTTGCTTATACATGTAACTTGTAATAGTTTAAAATTAAATAGTTGATGATTGATATAACCCATGTACATTTGATTATACAATCTTCACAACCAAAAATGATATAAACCATGTACACTTGATTATTATCCTGGCAACCAATAAATTATAACTATTTGCTTTCAATGGTGTATAATTTGATGAAAAGTTGATCGCAATGCTGCAGGGTAAATGGGCATGAAATGGTCTGAAATTATGCACAGAAGTTTGTTGTGACCATACAAATAATGCCTGAAAAGTGCAGTTTGCATCTCTAAAATTTATATTTTTTCAGTGCTCCCTAATATACAATACATAAGAGAATCACCAGATAGAATAAAAGGAACTGGTGAAGGATCTGGGAGTAATACTGTCGACTGACATTTCTTTCAAAGAATGCAGTAAGGCAAATGTCATAACGGCCAGGAAAATGATGGAGTGGATACTGAGAGCTTTCAAAACAAGGGAAATAGTGTCAGCGATGACACTACTCAAATGACATGTGCCCCTTGCTATGAGTATTGTTCTGTGTTGTTATGGCTCCATTCAGGACAGGAGAAATATCAGAGATGGAACAGATACAGAAATCATTTACAGCCCACACAGAGCCAATAAAACATTTAAATTACTGGGAATGCTTTAAAGTCCTCAGTATGTACTAGCTTTAGCAGAGGAGAAAGATACATGTTTATATATACAGTAAATCGTCAATTAAAACGGTCTCCTTTGAAATGTTTTCTCCATTAAACTATTGTCAAATTGCGTTATATTTCTGTTTTACACTTCGCAAAATTCAATTTAAATGGTTCTTCTTCTGGGTAGGGAAAATATTTCAACACTGCAAGCTGGATGACTGACTTACTGACTGTTAGGTAAGACACATATGCAACAGTTAGGTAAAGATACCTAACTGTTGCATATGTTTCTTACCTAACAACCTGTCGATATTTTATACTATTTTAATATTTACTCTGTCAGACTTACTGACTGACCTGATTTAATGATTTTCTGAATAACTTGACTGACCTGATTTGACTGACTTAATGAATGACTGACATGATTTACTGTCACCATGGTGTACACTTATTATTATTCTATCTGTACATACTGTATATAGTGTACATATCTGTATATAAAGGGTGAAGGTAAAATATACATTATAGTCTACTGCTGAGTTTGTTTGCTCCAATTCCCATTACAACCAGGTCTCACCTGTCTTACTTGTGTTCATAATACTGAATGACTTTACTGATTGACTTACTAATTTACTGAATGACTTGACTGATATACTGACTGCATACTGCTTGACTGACTTGACTGATTTACTGACTGATGGCTTACTGACTTGACTGACTGACTGAACTGATTTACTGAATGACCTGACTAACTTGAATGAATGACCTACTGAATTGAATGACTGTACTGACTTGACTGAATGAGCTACTGACTCACCTGATTGGGCTGACTTACTCACTGGATTATCATCCACCTCAGCCCAGAAGGGCCTCAGCATGCCTCTCCACTTTTTCCTTCACAATCATCAACAAACACCAGCAGCCACAATTTAAAGTAAGAAATGTTATTTCTGAATTTTTAGCCTTAAGCAACAGAAAAAACATATATTGTAACAATAATAAAGAACAATTGCATTTTTATTTTAATTTATGTAAGATTTGGAGACAAAAAAAAAAAAAGTTGCTTGGGCTTTTTGGGGGTCTCAGGAATGTAACCCCATTTTTCCCATAAGTTCTTCAGTTCCTTTAACACAGATTCGTCTTGCACTGCATTTTCAGGAACCTAACTACGGTCTTAATCAACGATCTACTGTATGTACATGTGTGTGTGTACTCGCCTATTTGTGGTTGCAGGGGTCGATTCATAGCTCCTGGCCCTGCCTCTTCACTGATTGCTACTAGGTCCTCTCTCTCCCTGCTCCATGAGCTTTATCATACCTCGCCTTAAAACTATGTATGGTTCCAGCCTCCACTACTTCACTTTCTAGGCTATTCCATGGCTTGACTACTCTATGACTGAAGAAATACTTCCTAACATCCCTTTGATTCATCTGAGTCTTCAACTTCCAATTGTGACCTCTTGTGTCTGTGTCCCATCTCTGGAATATCCCATCTTTGTCCCACCTCGTCTATTTCCGCGCAGTATTTTTATATGTCGTTTCATGTCTCCCCTGACCCTCCTGGCCTCCCGTGTCGCAGGCCCGATTTCCCTCAACCTTCTTCGTAGGACAAATCTCCGTAGCTCTGGGACTAATCTTGGTTTCAAACCTTGCACTTTCTTTAATTTTTGCGTTTTTGGGTAGGTGTGGATCCAAAATGGTGCTGCATACTCCATATGGGCCTGACGTAAATGGTATCAGAGTCTAGAACGAAAACCTTACTGAGGTATCGGGGAAAGCTATCTGTAGGTTTGCCAGGGCCCGTATGCTGCAGCAGTTATCTGATTAAAGTGCGCCTCGGGGGATATGCTCGGTGTTATATCCCCCCCAGATCTTTTTCCCTTTAGTGAGGTTTGCAGACTTTGGTCATCTAAACTAATTGTGTCTGCGGTCTTCTTTGCCCCTTTCCCCCAAACTTCATGGGCTTTGCATTTGGCCCGGGTCAAACTCAAGGAGCAGTTGGACCAGGCTTGTAGCCTGTCCAGGTCTCTCTGTAGTCCTGCCTGATCCTCATCCAATTTGATTCTTCTCATTTTAAATTCAATCGTCCGCAAACAAGGTACTTTTTGAGTCTATCCTTCCGTTATGTCATTCACATATACCAAAACAGACAGGTCCTAGGACTGACCCCTGTGGAACCCGCTTGTCACAGGTGCCCACTCTGACCCCTTCGTCACGTACCATGACTCTTTGTGGCCTCCCTGCAGGTTTTCTCTGTTTCATTGCAGTGCCTTTCCTTTTATGTGTGCCTGACCCCTCTGCTTTTGCAGAAACCTTTTGTGAGGAACTGTGCAAAGGGCCCTTCTGAGTCCAAAAAATCAGTCGACCCCCCCTCTCTCTTTGTTTACTTCGTCCCTTGTCAAAAAACTTAGTAGGTTTGTGACCAGGTTTTTCCCCCCCCCAAAACCTCTGGTTGTCAATATACACTTTTTTTTCCAGGTGCTCCCACTCCCCTCTGAGATCTCCATAACCTTGCAAAAATTACCTTTAGTGATAAGGTCTGTATTTAGTCCCTCATTCTGTCCCCTTTTTTTAAAAAGGGGACTACTTTTTCCCATCTTCCATCCCTGGGGGATTTTGCCCAGTTCAAATGATTGTTGAAGATCTTTGTTTAAGGGTAACACAATATCTTGCTCCCTCTTTAAGGCCCCAACGGAGAGATGCGTTGGCCCCCACCGCCTTTGGGTGTCAATTTCGCATAGGCTTCTTCACCTCCCCCTTTGGGTTATATGCCCCTCATCCAGCCCCTTGTGGGCCCCCCCTCTCTGTTTTCCTGGACCCTATGGTTCCACTGAAAAAACTTCTTTAATTTTGGTTTTAGCCCTGACATACCCCCGGTCTTTTCTTTTGAATTCCCCTCCCCTTTCCTCAGCTGATTTTCCTGGTCCTTTACTGTTGTTTTCCTCCTAGTGGGTGTACCAGCTTCGGGGAGTCTTGACTTTTGATGCTATGTAAATTTTGTATTGCCCGACCCCCTCTTTTCTGTGATATTTTTTTTCGGGCCCCGGCTAAACTCTTTTTTTTCCTGAGTTCTTGTTTCTGTACCTTTCCATTCTTAGAAACCTTTTTTGCCCCCACCCCTTTGGTGAACCCAAAACTTTCTGTTCTTCCCCTTTTTTTGTTTCCCTTGGGAAACAAACCTTTCCCTTGCCTCCCTTTCATTTTTTGCCACAAAATCCATATTTCTTGTATGGTTTTCCTTTCAGTTCCCCCTCCCATGAATGTCTTTAAAAAAGTTTTTCAAGCCTGAAAAGTTCCCCCCTTTTTTAGTTTGGTTTTCCCCCCCATTCCCGCTTCTCCTCCCCTTGGGCTAATTATTGTCGAAGCAAAAGAACCACAGACACTGCTCCCCGGGGCCCTTTTAACAGATTTTCCCCGTTCAAATACTCAAGGGGAATACGGGCCCTCTTGGGTTCACCTCTCCTTTCTCTCTGGTAGTGTCTTAACATGTTTTTGCTGAGGTTTTCCAGTACCAAAAATCATACATCTTGGGTCTCCCTGTTTCGGACCCCCATGGGGCTCCAGGGTTTTCCCCGTCAAACTCCTTGTGATTGAAATCACCCATAACATAACTTTTTCTCCCCCCCTGTTGCTCTCCCGGACCTCGGTAGTGTTGACCCTTGCTCTGTTTTGCTTATGTATTCTTCCTTGGCCTCCTGCGTTCTGTGTGGGTTGTACATTACTGCAATTATCACCTTATGTCCCCCAAATGGATTGTTCCCACTAATATCCCTTTTCCCCCGGGCCCTCCATTCCCTTTCCCTTTTCTCAAACCCCCCCTGGTTTTTAATGAGCAGTGCAACTCCTCCCCCTTCCTCCCCCTGTTTTCCTAGGATTTTGAACCGAGGAAAATTGAATCTTTATTATTTGGTGAGTTTTGTTTCTGGAGTGCTATTATGTCTGGGGATGTTCTTTATTCTTTCGTGCCACTCCTCATACTTATTTGTTTTTCCATCTGCATTTGTAACCAACTTTCAATTCTTTTTTTAAAGATTGTGGGGGAGGGGTATTGGGGGGGGAATGGGAACCTAAAAATAGGGTGGTTGTTGGGGGTGGAGTTTGAATCAGTGGTGGGGCATTGATGTGGCATGGGTTTTTGGTTTGTGTTTGGTTCACTGGGTTGACCTGTTGGGAGGCTTCTGTAGAAGTTGTGAGGGAGGCTGTATTTGTCTTCTTCCTGGGTCTGGATCTCCCTGTCTCTTCTCATCCCCTCTCTTTCCTCCTTTCGCCTTGTACATCTCTCTCTGTTTCTGCCTTTCTGCTTGTGTTTCTGTCGCGTCAGATACACCTTCCTGTATGCCGGCATGTCCCTTAATCGTGCTTTCTCCCAGAGGATCCTGTCCGAGTCGATTCTGCCTTGAAGGTCACATTCACTGCGGGTCTTTTTTTTCACAACCCCCCTATTCTCCGAAAAATTTTCCAGGCTGGGTCATGTCATCTTCCCATTGCTTCCATGATGTTTCAATTTGCTTTTTTTCCCCTTGTTTTTCTTGCTTCATATGTTTCCCCTTCAACTTATCTGGAGCCCATACACAAGACTGACCTCACCCTTTCATTCTCCAACCACTGCATTCCTGTGTATCCCCCATTCAATTTGATTTTTCCCCTTTCCCATTGCAGCTTTTCCTTTCTTCAGTTTCACTATCTACTGTACTTTGGGCTCAGTGCCTGTCATTTTTCCCTTCTCAGCTTTCCTGGGCTCGGCTTGTGGTCTGTTAGGGCACTCCACATATACTTAGCTCATTCATTTACTACGTCTCCTCTGAGTCAGAGCTTCTCCATGCAGTTGTTCCCTTCTTTCCCTACTGTGTGTTGGTCTGTGTGTGTGTGTGCACATGTGTGTGTGTGTGTGTGGTGTGTGTGTGTGTGTGTGTTTGTGTGTGTGTGTGTGTATGTGTATTCGCCTAGTTACCGTATTGGTCACTAGTGCAGGTTTGTGGTGTGTGTGTGTGTGTGTGTGTGTGTGTTGTGTGGTGTGTGTGTGTGTGGTGTGTAAAGTGTGTGTTCGGGTGTGAGGGAGGTGTGAGGGGGAGATACTGCTAATACATACCAGAAAATTCTGGTTTATAAAAAGCGGAGCTTTCTATAGGCCTAAAGCTTCTATGATGTCTGCCTTGTGTGAGTTGTGTGCGTGGTGTTGAGGGGGGATGATTAATGGGGGGTAGGTGGTGTAGTTGAAAGATCCGTTATACCTCTCTGTCTGTGTAGCTCAATTTAACTTGGCCTATCTTTCCCAAGTAATGCACCTTTTCACTTATTGCCCTTTCTGGATATAAGTATCAATTATTGCTGGTTATTATCCTATTCTTGTTCACATTGATAGAGGACTTCCTAGCTTCCTAGTTTCTTACTGCAAATAACTACCGGTATAAACACTGCCTTACCCCTACGTTACCCCCTCGCTAGTCTGCTCTACACCTCACCCCTCCTCAACACTATGCTTCTCTGTTAACTATGCCCTATTCTACACTAATATGGTAATAGCTAGAGAGTGAAGAGACCAGTATCTAACAGTGAATCAAGACAGATGCCAGGATGGCAACAGCAACTACAATAGTGAGTGAGTATTTTTTTCTTGCTCTGCACGTTGCGGTGACAAGTGCCAGATGCTGATACGTAGTCGTCGTACTTAGCCTTCGTTCACTATTTGGATATCCTTCACCGTGATGTTTATAACCATGTATCTCATACATCCGCGTTCGATCACACATATCACTTTTCACCATGATAGTATACACTTATAAACACTTCACTTTATATTATAATGGCACACAACATGTTGTGACGTCACTGCCTCAGCAGCACTACTACTGCCACCTTCCCTGTGTATATTTTATTTTTCCTTTCTTCCTTTTTCTATTTTTTTACTTTTCCTCTCACTGTATGGTGCCCACATTACACTTGTAACCAAACTCTGGGTAATTCTTGAACGTCCCTCTCCCACTCGCTTGATCTTGTATATTGATACTGTGTGGCAACAGCGCCTCTTGTAGACCCACAACGGTTTGTCACTTTGGAATATTACGATTCCAGGCTACCTCTCGACTTGTTTTAACTAATAACGCTGGTTATGTGCATGTGTGTGTGTGTGTGTGTGTGTGTGGTGTGTGTGTGAGGTGTGTTGTGTGTTTGTGTGTGTGTTTGTGTGTGTGTGTGGGTGCCAAATACGTAAAACTTGGCTTTTGCTTAAAGTAGCAATGATCTTCTTGCCGAATAAGGCAAGTGAAAAATTTGTGTATGCAATAATTTCACAAAAATCATTTTGAACTTAACGAAAAAATATATTTCATTGTGAAAGTTAAGACACAACATATTTCATTGTGTTTATTTATTATTAAATTATTATAAACTTATCTAAATTATATTTAGTTGGATTAGGATAAATTAAATTGCACTTTTTATAATAAGGTTAGGTAAGTTTTCTAAGGTTCCTATGGTACAAAATTATTAATTTTTACATTAACATAAATAAAAAATATATCTTTAAACATATAAGATAAATTTAGAACGGACTTATTTTTAAAATGATGCTGCTACTGACGCAGTTTTTACCTATTCTGCAATGATATCTAATATATATATATATATATTAAAATATATAATTAATAATATATATATATATAACATATATATATATATATATATAAATTTATATATATTTTATTATTATTATTATCACAGCGGCCGATTCCACCTGTCAGGTGGCCCGAAAAAGAAAAAACTTCCCATCATTCACTCCATCACTGTCTTGCCAGAAGGGTGCTTTACACTACAGTTTTTAAACTGCAACATTAACACCCCTCCTTCAGAGTGCAGGGCACAGTACTCCCATCTCCAGGACTCAAGTCCGCTGCCGGTTTCCCTGAATCCTTCATAAATTTACTTTTGCTCACACTCCAACAGCAACGTCAAGTACAAAAACCATTTTCGGTCTCCATTCACTCCTACAAACACGCTCACAATGCCTGCTTAAGTCCAAGCCCCTCGCACCCAAAACCTCCTTTACCCCTCCCTCCAACCCTTCCTAGCGGACCCCTACCCCGCCTTTCCTTCCACTACAGACTGATACACTCTTGAAGTCATTCTGTTTCCGCTCATTTCTCTCTACATGTCCGAACCACCTCAACAACCCTTCCTCAGCCCTCTGAACAACATGTTTGTAATCCACACCTCCTCCTAACTTCCAAACTACGAATCTCTGCATTATATTCACACCACACATTGCCCTCGACCATGACCATCTCCACTGCTCCCAGCCTCCTACCTCGCTGCAACATTCATCACCCACGCTTCACACCCATATAAGAGCGTTGGTAAAACTTCTCTCATACATTCCCCTCTTTTGCCTCCAAGGACAAAGTTCTTTGTCTCCACAGACTCCTAAGTGCACCACTCACTCTTTTTCCCTCATCAATTCTATGATTCACCTCATCTTTCATAGAAAAAACCATTCCGCTGACACGTCCACTCCAAATATCTGAATATGTTCACCTCCTCCATTCTCTCTCCCTCCAATCTGAATTCAATCTTTCATCACCTAATCCGTTTTTGTTATCCTCATAAACCTTACTCTTTCCTGTATTCACCTTTAATTTTCTTCTTTGCACACCCTACAAATTCATCCACCACTCTCTGCAACTTCTCTTCAGAATCTCCCAAGACACAGTGTCATCACAAGAGCACGCTGTGACAACTCCACTTTTGTGTGTGATTCTTTATCTTTTAACTCCACGCCTCTTGCAAGACGCTCGCATTTACTTCTCTTACCAACCCCATCTATAAATATATTAAACAACCACGGTGACATCACACATCCTTGGTCCTAAGGCCTACTTTTACTGGGAAAAAATTTCCCTCTTTCCTACATACTCTAATTTGAGCCTCACTATCCTCGTAAAAACTCTTCACGCTGTCAGTAACCTACCTCCTACATCCATAGCACATTGCAACATCAGCCACATGGCCCCCCTATCCACCAGTCATATACGCCTTTCCAAATCCATAAATGCCACAAAGACCCTCTTTAAGCCTTATCTTTAAATACTGTTCACTTATAGTTTCATTTTCACTGTAAACACCTGGTCCACACACCCCCTACCTTTCCTAAAGCCCCTTGTTCATCTGCTATCCTATTCCCGTCTACTCTTAATTCTTTCAATTATAACTCTACCATACACTTGTACCAGTACACTCAAACAGACTTAATCCCACTATAATTTTTGCCACTCTCTTTTATCCCCTTTGCCTTATACAAAGGAACTATGCATGCTCTCTGCCCAAAATCCCTAGGTACTTATCCCTCTTCCATACATTTATTAATAATTGCACCAACCACTCCAAACTAATATCCCCACCTGCTTTTAACATTTCTATCTTTATCCCATCAATCCCGGCTGCCTACCCCCTTCATTTACCTACTGCCTCACGAACTTCCCCACACTCACAACTGGCTCTTCCTCACTCCTACAAGATGTTATTCCCTCCGTTGCCCTAATACACGAAATCACAGCTTCCCCTATCTTCATCAATATACATTTAACATTCCTCAAATATTCCTTCCATCTTTCCAATACCTCTAACTCACACATTTAAATAACGTCTCCCTCTCCTATTTTTAACTGACAAATCCATTTGTTCTCTAGGCTTTCTTAACTTGTTAATCTCACTCCAAAACTTTTTCTTATTTTCAACAAAATTTGTTGATAACATTCTCACACCACTCCCTCATTTGCTCTCTTTTACATTGCTTCACCACTCTCTTAACTTCTCTCTTTTTCTCCATATACTCTTCCCTCCTTGCATCACTTCTACTTTGTAAAAACTTCTCATTGCTAACTTTTTCTCCCTTACTACTCTTCATTACATCATCATTCCACCAATCGCTCCTGTTCCCCGTCCTGCAGCCACTTTCCTGTAACCACAAACTTCTGCTGAACACTCTAACACTACATTTTTAAAACTACCCATACCTCTTCACCCCATTGCTATGCTCTCATTAGCACCATCTATCCTATCCAATAGCTGTTTATATCTACCCTAACTGCCCCTCTTTTAAGTTTATAAACCTTCACCTCTCTCTTCCCTGTTGCTCTATTCTCCTTGTATCCCATCTACCTTTTACTCTCATTGTAGCTACAATCTAGAAAGTGACTGATATATACTGTGCCCCTCTATAAACATGTACATCCTGAAGTCCTACTCAACAGTCTTTAATCATACCATATACATAATCAACAAACTACTGTCATTTCGCCTACATCATATCGTGTATACTTATTTATCCTCTTTTTTCTTAAAATATGTATTACCTATTAAAACTTAAAATAAAACCCCCCCGTATCTATACAAAGTTGGGGTGAATCAAAGGGCTCCCATTATCATTACACCTGCACCCCAAACTTACCCTAACCACACCCCTCTCTAAAAGTTTCTCCTACTTTAGGCATTCAAGTCCCCTAACCAACAATTACTCTCTCACTTGTTCAAAGCTCCTATACATTCACTTAACATCTCCCAAAATCTCTCTCTTTTCCTCTGCATTCCTCTCTTCTCCAGGTGCATACACGCTTATTATGACCCACTTCTCGCACCCAAACCCTTTTAAACTTTAATCCACATAAATTCTGAATTTACACATTCTATTCTTTTTTCTCCTTCCATAACTGTTTCATTTAACATTACTGCACCCTTCCTTTGCTCTAACTCTCTCAAAATACTCCAGATTTAATCCATTTATATCCCCCCACTGAAACTCTCCTACCCCCTTCAGCTTTTTTTTCGCTTAGGGCCAGGACATCCAACTTCTTTTCATTCATAACATCAGCAATCATCTTTTTCTTGTCATCCGCACTACAATCCACGCACATTTAAGCAACCCAGTTTTATAAATTTTTTTCTTCTTCTCTTTTTAGTAATTGTATACGGGAGAAGGGGTTACTAGCCCATTGCTCCCGGCATTTTAGTCGCCTCATACGACACGCAGCTTACGGAGGAAAGATTCTTTTCCACTTCCCCATGGACAATAGAAGAAATAAAAAAGAACAAGAGCTTTTTAGAAAAAGGAGAAAAACCTAGATGTATGTATATATATATATATGCATGTGGTGTCTGTGAAGTGTGACCAAAGTGTAAGTAGGAGTAGCAAAATATCCCCGTTATCTAGCGTGTTTATGAGACAGAAAAAGAAACCAGCAATCCTTACATCATGCAAAACAGTTACAGGTTTTTGTTTTTACAGTCATCTGCCTGGACGGTAGTACTTCCCTGGGTGGTTGCTGTCTACCAACCTACTACCTACTACCTATACCTACACATATATATATATATTTATATATATATATATATATATATATATATATATATATTATTATATATGTGGCCGAATATGTAAAACTGGTCAATTAGCAAGAACTCATTTAAAAAAAGTCCTTTCTAAAATTTTCTCTTATACGTTTTAACGATATATTTTTTCCATTAATGTAAATGTAAAAATTTTATATTTTGATCCAAAAGACTCTTAGAAAACTTACCTATAAACCTAATTATAACAAGAACAATTTATATTATAGCCTAACTCCAATAAAATATATTTTAGATTTTGTTACTATAATTTAATACTAAACAAACACAATGAATATATTTTTTTCGTTAGGTTCAGAAATATTTTGGCGAAATTATTGCATAACAAATTTTCACTTGTCCTATATGCAAATGACGTTGCTATTTAACCAAGATCACAAGTTACTGCCTATTCGGCAACGACATATTATAATTATTTATAGTAATTTATATATAATATATATGGTTAATATATATAATATATATCTATAATATTATATATATATAATATATTGGTATACTGACTAAATATATTATATAATATATTTATATATGTATATATATATATATATATATATATATATATATAATATATAATATATATATATATATATATATATATATGTATATATTATATATATATATATATATATATATATATATATATATATATATATATATATATATATATATATATATATATATATATATACACAGTGGACCATCGCATAACGATCACCTCCGAATGCGACCAATTATGTAAGTGTATTTATGTAAGTGCGTTTGTACGTGTATGTTTGGGGGTCTGAAATGGACTAATCTACTTCACAATATTCCTTATGGGAACAAATTCGGTCAGTACTGGCACCTGAATATACTTTTGGAGCGAAAAAATATCGTTAACCGGGGGTCCACTGTATATATTTACGGGGACCCCCTTAACATATTTTTTCACTCCAAAGTATGTTCAGGTGCCAGTATGACCGAATTTGTTCCCATAAGAATATTTGAAGTAGTTTAGTCCATTTCAGACCCCCAAACTACACACAAACGCATTTACATAAATACACTTACAAAATTTGGTCGCATTCGAGGTAACGTTATGCGGGGTCCACTGTATATATAATATATACATATACATGGTCCCCAAAATTGTCTGGCCTGAAATCTCCTTTTCGGAAATGTTGTTTTTTCGCAAAAACATTGGCTCGCAAAGGGGTCTGAAACCGCTAATCTTTTTCGTCCTGGACGCATACTCACGCTCTGACCCCGCTTTGTCCTCCCCACCAGTGTCCCATTTTTTCCGGTGAGAAAGGTCCCCCACATGTTCATACAAATATTTCAAATCCATTCTTTTTAGTCTGCAAGTACAAATAAGCTACCATCCCCAAAAGAACGCTCCTATGCCAAACCCTTGGTAAGAAGTGAAAAATACGTTTGAATTAAAAAAAACATCTTTGAACAATAAAAAAGGGGCAACACTGGCGAACGGCCGGAGCATAAAAAAATCCTGTACAACCTATCACCCATATACCAAGAAAAAGGAATCAACACTCTGGCCCCAGAATTTTTTAATATCTTATCGAAGATATCAAAAATAATGCTGGAACAGTGTAAAAGTCTTCAGGGGAAACCTACAAATATCCGCCGCGGGTTGCGGGAGGAACAGCCGGTTGACCAAGCCTGAACCAGGGCCAAGCGTAGAGTAGAAAAACTCTCGAAAGCCATCAAAGGTTGTGATAGGGGGGATGAGATTGCATTTAAGAAAAGTGCATGATAAGCGGGGCCCCCAAGAAAATTTTTCAATTTGGGAAAAATGACTTTTTTGGGGCCCCCGGGGGGCAGACTGGGGGGCCTAAATCTAAGTGAATTTTATGTAATTATTTTTGCAAATTAAAATAAAAAATTTTAAATTACCCAAAAAAAAAAACAAAAGAAAAAAAGAAAAAAAAAATTCTAGGTTTTGACTTTTTTAGAGATTAACAGCTGGGCCCCAACCAAAGTACCGACGAACCCCCATCCCCTCTCAAGGGCCTATGAAAAGGCCTTATTGAGGCCTAGAGAAAAAAGTGTTTGGGGTGAGATATTAAATGTTTGTCACCACACCCTCTCACGAAATTAATTTTCCGTTTTCAAACCTTTTCCTCAAATTTTCTGCGCTCAATTTCTACGAAATTTTTTATTTTTGATCTTTTTTTAACACAGCAAATTTTTTATAGACAATTTATATTAGAAATTAAAAGACTGTAAAAAAATTTCATTAAATTTATAAACTGACGATACCCAAAAAAATGAACTGCCCTTTTCAAAAAATTTAAATCCTCTGAGGGCCCAGTTCTAGTCTTTTTGTATCCATATGATCAGTGCCCGCCCGGCAGGATAGACATGCGAAAAACAACAAACTAGCCACTTGACATAAAAACTATTTGAGAAAAACTCAACAGTTATTTCAAGATATTAAAAGGGCCAATTTTTTTAAATTTTTATGCACACAAACTGCCATATTACCTAAATATTACACAAATATTGTTTAAATATTGTTCTAAATATTCTCAAATACAGTGGCCCCCCCAATGAATTTTTCACTCCAAAGTTGTTTTAGGGGCCAGTACTGACCGAATTTGTTCCCATAAGGAATATTTGGAAAATAGATTTTCCATTTTACAAAACCCCAAAAATCCGACAAACCCCCTTACTAAAAACACTTACTAATGGGGCCGCCGGGGGTAATCTTATGCGGGGGTCCACTTATTGCTCTAAAATGCCTAATACAGACAGCAAGGCACCAATGAGAATTTTTTTGTAACATTTTGAACACTGATATAAACAGGGTTCACTACTGGTATTGTGGTAACTTTTTGGGTTATCACAGGGAAACAATAGAAACCATACGACAGGTGGGGTTAGAACCCGCAATCAGAGAGTCACAAAGCTCCAGACCGACGCATTAGCCACTGGGCCAGCGTTGGTCTAGTTTTGTGACCTTCTGATCACGGGTTCTAATCCCACCGATGGTATGGTTTGTTTGCAATCATGTCATTATGATTTCGTGAGTCAAGTAAACAATAGGCCTTACCACTGGACCAACATAAGCTACAGGACTGCAACTCACAAATAATAGGGATGAGGATGGGGGTAGCCAGGAATCACCAGTTTGTTCTGTACTAACCTCCTTGTATATCCTGTATTGGTCTATGGCAAAAACTGTTGGCACATGTGTGTTGAGCAGCTGGGAGAGAGAGAATTTCTTGTTGCAGGCACGAGCACAGATGAGTCGGGTCTTGCCCACAGCTGTGTCGCCCACAACCACACATTTCACCAACTCCTGATGCGGCTGTTCACTATCCATGATCGATACCCATTATCCTTGGCATGCCTGCAAAAGTAACAATGGTGTTAAGTACATCATATTTAACCTTTATGGCAATATAATGTAATTCAAATATATTGCAAATAACTCAAGAAATCGTAACGAAACGACTGTAAACAAATCACGGAACGGGTGTGGTTTGAACCTGTGGTGAGTACTAGAACTCACAGGCCAGTGTGCTAACCACTGGGCAAGCTAGCTCTAATAAGATTTATCAAACTAGGTATATTTCTATACACCATAGTGAGGTTAACATAGGCCACCACTCTGACCACAAATGATGGGTTTTACAGATGAGTCTCAGAGCAGAGGCTGTGGCGTATGCCACAGCCTCCGTGATTCATCTGCTCTGAGATAGGTCTACTTACATATGGGCGTATCTTTTTCCCAACGTTATTCCCACACACCTCCAACTATTGGAGGATAGATGGGCTAATGAGAGCATAGGCAATGGGGTCGAAGATGTATGGGGTAGGTTTAAAAATGTAGTTTTAGAATGTTCAACAGAAGTTTGTGGTTACAGGAAAGTGGGTGCAGGAGGGAAGAGGAGCGATTGGTGGAATGATAATGTAAAGAGAGTAGTAAGGGAGAAAAAGTTAGCATATGAGAAGTTTTTACAAAGTAGAAGTGATGCAAGGAAGAAAGAGTATATAGAGAAAGAGAGAGAGGTGAAGAGAGTGGTGAAGCAATGTAAAACGAGAGCAAATGAGAGAGTGGGAGATGTTGTCAACAAATTTTATTGAAAATAAGAAAAAGTTTTGCAGTGAGATTAACAAGTTAAGGAAGCCTAGAGAACAGATGGATTTGTCAGTTAAAAATAGGAGAGGAGAGATGCTAAATGGAGAGTTAGAGGTATTGGGAAGATGGAGGGAATATTTTGAGGAATTGTTAAATGTTGATGAAGATAGGGAAGCTGTGATTTCGTGTATAGGGCAAGGAGGAATAACATCTTGTAGGAGTGAGGAAGAGCCAGTTGTGAGTGTGGGGGAAGTTCGTGAGGCAGTAGATAAAATGAAAGGGGGTAAGGCAGCTGGGATTGATGGGATAAAGATAGAAATGTTAAAAGCAGGTGGGTATATAGTTTTGGAGTAGTTGGTGCTATTATTTAATAAATGTATGGAACAGGGTAAGGTACCTAGGGATTGGCAGAGAGCATGCATAGTTCCTTTGTATAAAGGCAAAGGGGACAAAAGAGAGTGCAAAAATTATAGGGGGATAAAGTACTGGAAAATGAGGGGTTAATTTGGTTAAAATAGAGTAAGACCTCGGAAAAATATGGAGTGAATGAAAAGGTCTTTTGGACACGGTAGGGGGTTGGCCAGTGTTTAATAGAATATAAGTGATGAGTATTAGAAAGGCATAAGAGAGTTATTATTGAAGCTTTTAAGATATGAGAATAGGATGAGATGACAAGGGTTTTGGAAGAGGGGTGTGTAGATGCAAGTGTTTATAGAGGTAGGTTACTAAAGTGAACAGTTTTTAGAGGGTATAGGCTCAAAGAGAGTATGTGGCAATTAGGGATATTTCGTAAAAGGAGGCCTTAGAAAGAGGGATGTGGCAGTGGTTGTCATATATTTATAGGGGGTGGTGTACTGAAAGCATTGCAAGGGTTTGGGAAGGAGGCGTGGAGGTAAAAGATTTAAAAAAGCACCTTAACAAGAGTGGGAGTTGTCACCCGTTGTTTTGCTGATGACATTTCTTGGGGTTCTGAAGAGAAGTAAAGCAAGGGTTTGGCAAGATTGGGTGGGGTAAAAGAAAAAAATATAGAAAATGTGGGAAAAAGTACAGGTTTTTATGAGGATAACAAAATGATTAGGTGATGAATGATGTTGGATATCAGATTCGAGGGAGAAGAGTAAGGTAGGAGGAGTGAAGACGGTATATTCAGAGTATTTGGGAGTGGACGTGTCCAGCGGATGGGTCTATGAAAGATGAGGTGAATCATAGAATTGATGAGGGGAAAAGGGTGAGCAGTGCACTTAGGAGTCTGTGGAGACAGAGAACTTTGTCCTTGGAGGCAAAGAGGGGAATGTATGAGAGTATAGTTTTACCAACGCTCTTATATGGGTGTGAAGTATGGGTGATGAATGTTGCAGCGAGGAGGAGGCTGGAGGCAGTGGAGATGTCATGTCTGAGGGCCATGTGTGGTGTAAATATAATGCAGAGAATTCGTAGTTTGGAAGTTATGAGGAGGTGCGGGATTGCCAAAACTGTTGTCCAGAGGGCTGAGGAAGGGTTGTTGAAGTGGTTCGGACATGTAGAGAGAATGGAACGAAACAGAAGGACTTCAAGAGTGTATCAATCTGTAGTGGAAGGAAGGCGGGGTAGGGGTAGGCCTAGGAAAGGTTGGAGGGAGGGGGTAAAGGAAGTTTTGTGTGCGAGGGGCTTGGATTTCCAGCAGGCATGCGTGAGCGTGTTTGATAGGAGTGAATATAGACAAATGGTTTTTAATACTTGACGTGCTGTTGGAGTGTGAGCAAAGTAACATTTATGAAGGGATTCAGGGAAACCGGCAGGCCGGACTTGAGTCCTGGAGATGGGAAGTACAGTGTCTGCACTCTGAAGGAGGGGTGTTAATGTTGCAGTTTTATAAACTGTAGTGTAAAGCACCCCTCTGGCAAGACAGTGATGGAATGAACGATGGTGAAAGTTTTCCTTTTTCGGGCCACCCTGCCTTGGTGGGAATTGGCCAGTGTGTTAATAATAAAAAAAAAATAAAAAACTGAAAGAAACCTCTGATATTGGTCTTTGGCTCCATCACAACTTTAATTTCATATTTTCTTTTAGCTTTCCTTATTCCTTTAATTACTTTTCTCATAAAGTGAATATTTGTTCAATAAAGTGACTCCTCACCTCTTTTTTTTATTCGCTTGTAAGATAAGATTTTGTTCGGATTTTTAACCCCGGAGGGTTAGCCACCCAGGATAACCCAAGATAATCAGTGCATCATCGAGGACTGTCTAACTTAATTTCCATTGGGGTCCTCAATCTTGTCCCCCAGGATGCGGCCCACACCAGTCGACTAACACCCAGGTACCTATTTGCTGCTAGGTGAACAGGACAATAGTGTAAGGAAATGTGTCGAAATGTTTCCACCCGCCGGGAATCGAACCCGCGCCCTCCATGTGTGAAGCGGGAGCTTTAGCCACCAGGCCACCGGGCCACTGTAAATGCCTTTTTCACCCAAAAGATGTTTGAATATATTGCTTATACATTTAGGGTCATTTATGTTTGATCTTATTTCTCTATTAGGAATATATACAGCTTGACCAACTGGTACATTGCTTTGGAAAATGTTATATTGGCAATGATTACCACAAGGCTCCTTCATGACAAGTCCCTAGTCAGGTTACCTCAGTCTACACTCCTCAAGTAATTACTTAGCCTCACATAGTCTGCAGAGCTTCGTCAGGCTTAACAAAGCTCCTGGAGAGCGAAATGTTGCCACAATAAAATGTTGCATTAGTTGCACTTGTGTTCTTTTACTTAACATATTGTCGGTAATTCTACTAACATAAATACTGAGAGAAAATTGAGACCTTAACTTGGAGATATTAAAACTAAGTAATTTGTGATTGCTTCTTCCAAGCTCTTCATTAACGTCAAGATCTCTCAGCCCATCAAGACTGATGGAGTGAACACATGGACTCCAGACTCAGGGATCGATTATCTCAAACTCCTCCTCATCTTCCACTGTAATGGACCGAAGAAGACGCTGGCTGGCAAAACGTTTCCACAATAATGATTCCAAAATGCTGCACAAGTGTCTCATTATGAAGTGGTAATGGTTGAGGCTGGGATGAAACATCATCTAACACTTTCTCCCCACTTGTGGGTTTGCTGGGAAGTGACTGAGGGTTGAAACAATAATGACATTTGCTCTGGCAGCATATAATGTGTAAAGTAAAAGGACACAAGTGCAACTAATGTGACATTTTATTGTGGCAAAGTTTCGCTCTCCAGGAGCTTTGTCAAGCCGTTACAAGCAGTACATGGACACAGAGGGTATATATAGGCTCAGAGTGAGGTGCAATACTAGTGGTACAAGTAGTAGTAGTAGTGACATAAGTTGTAGTAGTAGTAGTAATACAATAGGGTAGAGCAATTAACTCGTACATGAGTAAAAGGATATACAAGCTATTACTTGGGTAACATAAAAATAGGTTAGACAAATATACTGGATAGAGAAGGCCTGTTTCAGTGTTCAGTCTCTGTAATGTGCTTTGTGTAGTATTAATGGGAGAGACTATGTGATGGCAGGGTTTACTGTTTTCAGGAGGATTCTTGCTAAGACTTCAGAGATAGTGAAGCTGCCTTTGTTTTGTTTAATTGTATTCAAAACAGTGATTAGTGCTGACTCGAGGCACTTGTGTCTGCAGAAATTAGTTTCTTTGATCACTAATTGGGCGTTCCTGAATTTCATGAGATGATTGGAGGAATTTCGGTGTTGTACACAGGCATTGTTCAAGTTATCGTTCCTACATGCGTAAATGTGTTCATTGAGGCGGGTGTCGAGGTTTCTTGCTGTTTCACCTACATAAATCTTGTCGCAGCCTCCACAGGGTATAGTGTAAACTCCTGCATTGACTGGTTCGTGGTGCTTTGATTTTGTCCTGGTCAAACTGGTCAACTAGCCGGAGTTCTTGCCAAACATCTTTCCTGCCTTCTGGGGACCATCAGCCCTGCTCATCTTAAACACTCAGGTGACCTTCTCAACCGCATCTGAAACCTCTCCATCCGTAACAAAAAACTAAGTACAGTGGACCCCCGGTTAACGATATTTTTTCATTCCAGAAGTATGTTCAGGTGCCAGTACTGACCGAATTTGTTCCCATAAGGAATATTGTGAAGTAGATTAGTCCATTTCAGACCCCCGAACATACACATACAAACGTTCTTACATAAATACACTTACATAATTGGTCGCATTGGGAGGTGATCGTTAAGCGGGGGTCCACTGTAGTTTGGACATGACTTCCCTCTTCACAAAAGTACCTACCACTAAAGCCATCGAGGTTCTATGACGCAAAGTCAATCAGGACCTTAATCTTCCTCTACCTCCCGGAGATTTTGTTGACTTGATTGAACTCTGTGTTAATTTCAACTGTTTTTCTTTCAATAATAGGCTCTACAAACAAACCTACGGCATGGGAATGGGGTCCCCCATCAGTGCCCTCCTAGCCAACTTATTCATGGAACACCTAGAGCCCGAACACTCACCAAATCACCCCTTCAAGCGTCATTTGGGTTACTTTATTGGACGACGCCCCTGGGGTAAAAACCCCCAGACGTTTTGATGTACGGAAATTTTCAGGGGGCTAAAACGCATTTGAACCGACGACCCAGTTTACACTAGAAGAAAGCCCAAAATGACAAGCCCCTTTTCCTCAAATCCTCATTCACAAAGTAACAGAAACCCTAAATTTCAATTTATGGGAAACCTCCAAAAAAAAATGATCTCACACACTTCTATTCCAGCAAGATACTAAGCCCAAAAAGGATCATCATTGTGTTTTTCCCAAGAGCGACCGAATTTGTAGTCCTGATTTCTTGTGAGGGAAAGTAATACATTCACCAAACCCCACTGAGTTTTCATTTTTCCCTTTCCCTTTTTCATCAAAGACGCAAGAAAAAAGCTCTTAGATCTTAAATTTTTCCCGCACCCAAAACCCCTCCCAACAAAGTTTTAATTCTTCCCCCAGCCAGGGTTTTACTGAAAGATTAAAATACTTTCACAAGCTAACACCGGTTTTCCCCCGCTTCCACACTTTAATAAAGGATTGCCAGGGCAAAAACAAAGCACCACAACCTCAATGCAGGAATTTACACTATACCCTGTGGAGACTGCGACAAGATTTATGTAGGTGAAACAGCAAGAAACCTCGACACCCACCTCAATGAACACATTTACGCATGTAGGAACGATAACTTGAACAACGCCTGTGTACAACACTGAAATTCCTCCAATCATCTCATGAAATTCAGGGACGCCCAATTAGTGATCAAAGAAACTAATTTCCGCAGATGCAAGTGCCTCGAGTCAGCACTAATCGCTGTTTCAAATACAATTAAACAAAACAAAGGCAGCTTCATCATCTCTGAAGTCTTAGCAAGAATCCTCCTGAAAACAGTAAACCCTGCCATCACATAGTCTCTCCTGTTAATACTACACAAAGCACATTACAGAGAGTGAACACTGAAATAGGCCTTCTCTATCCAGTCTACATTTGTCTAACCTATTTTTATGTTACCCAAGTAATAGCTTTTATATCCTTTTACTCATGTACGAGTTAACTGCTCTACCCTATTGTATTACTACTACTACTACAACTTATGTCACTACTACTACTACTACTACTACCACTAGTATTGCACTTCACTCTGAGCCTATATATACCCTCTGTGTCCATGTACTGCTTGTAACGGCTTGATAAAGCTCCTGGAGAGCGAAACTTTGCCACAATAAAATGTCACATTAGTTGCACTTGTGTCCTTTTACTTTACATATTGTCAGTAATTCTACCAACATTATTACAGCATATAATGGGAAGATAAATAAGGATCTGCCAAGCCGAGGAATCTTGCAAAGGAATCTTGCTTCCAGCTGAGCTACCACTGACACACACGTGTGAGGATATGAATCCGAAGAGGTCATAGGGGACACAGCTCACCATCATAACTGACTAATGACAATAATGATAGTATAATGACAGTATATTAACAGTATTGACAAGTTAACTGTAAACAACGTAGGCCCAGGGCCGGGCTGTGGGAGTAGGAAAACTCTTGGAACCCATCTAAGTCATATCAAAGGTAGGTTCCCTGCACTGCTACCCCGAGTAGCAATAGGCAACCCATACACTTAGCTACTATAAGCATCTATTGGATTTCTCGCATACAGTTTTGCAGCAAGTTTCTCGGTCAGGACCACTGTTCGAGTCCCAGCAACACAGTCGGGCTCACACACTTGCGCCTCCCTTGTCGGAGTTGATAGATTTGATTCCATGACCTTCAGTCCACCACTAGCACCCGCAATGTCGCACCATCAGTAGTCAACAACGGTGTAGCGGCGTGGAAGAGGCACCACACTTGGGTTTACCAGCGCTGTGTTGAGTGGTCGTCTTGGTTTGGTTCTTGGAACTTCTGTTTTGGGGATAACACCAAGCCAGTTAAGCACACACACTACTTGTGGCCCTTCAGCAGGTATTAAAATGAATGCTACTTAATAATTGACCCTTCTGTATTTATCAGCGCCCTGTCTGGAGTGTATGACATTGTTGATGTCACTGTCAAATTAGTAGTATATCGTAAAAGAATCGCAGCATTGCTGGTGGAATCTTTGCCCACGTTAACAGCCGCTCAAGGCCTTCTTACAACTGATAAATGATTGACGTTGTCAAGATAAGAATAAGAGAAACTTGCATGCAATCCTTAAGATGATCTTGTGTCCACTGTTACTACCTTCAGGGGGAAAACTTGATTTCTCTCGGACCAAAAAAAAAAAAAAAACTGACGTCGTTGTGAATGTAGCAGAAAAGTGTTAGGTGTGCGTCAATGCAAGTAAATATTACAATAGACCCCTGGCTGCCGCCACGTGGGAACTGGACAGATACCTAAAAATCAGTGCCCGCTTATCCAGGATGTGGTTCGTATGTTGGATGGTGTGTAACAAGCAGTAACAGCCTGGTTAATCAGGCCCTGATCCACCGGGAGGCCTAGTCAAGAATTGGGCGGCGGGGGCGTTGACCTCCCGAATGATCTCCAGGTACACCTCGTCTTTCTAGTAATTCTTTCAGGACGAGTTGGTATCCTCGCCTTTCCCAGGTTCACGAGTCCAGGAGTCCAAAGAGTCAAAAGAGGTGAGCTTCATCTTATGAATCAGTATATTGACATTAAGAGGGACATTAAAAAGGGGATAAGAAAAGCTAAAAGGGAATATGAAATTAAAGTTGCTAGGGATTCTAAAACTAACCCAAAAAGACTCAAGAAATCGCAATGACACGATTGCAAACAAACCATACCCCCGGCCGGGATTGAACCCGCGGTCATAGAATCTCAAAACTCCAGCCCGTCACGTTAGCCACTAGACCAGCTAGCCACAATAAGATTCATCCAACTAGGTATATTTCTACACCATAGGAAGGTTAGCACAGGCACCACTGTGACCACAAATGCAAGTTTTTACAGACGAATCTCCAGCTAGCGTGGCCGTGCATTTGTGGTCACAGTGGTGCCTGTGCTAACCTTCCTATGGTGTAGAAATATACCTAGTTGGATGAATCTTATTGTGGCTAGCTGGTCTAGTGGCTAACGTGACGGGCTGGAGTTTTGAGATTCTATGACCACGGGTTCAATCCCGGCCAGGGGTATGGTTTAACCCAAAAAGTTTTTTTCCAGGTCTATAGAACAAAAGTTAGAGATAAGATAGGTCCCCTTAAAAATAACTATGGACATCTTATTGACAAAGAGAATGAAATATGTTCGATTTTAAATAATTATTTTCTCTCGGTTTTTACACAGGAAGACACTAACAATATTCCAGTAATTAATTTTTATAGTGGGCTAGAAGAAGATAAATTATGTAACATCAGTCACTAGTAAAATGGTTGTGAAGCAGATAGACTGAAGCAAAATAAGTCGCCGGGTCCTGATGAGGTTTTTTCAAGGGTTCTTAAGGAATGCAAAATGGAACTCTGTGAACCATTAACTAATATTTTTAATTTATCTCTTGAAACAGGTGTAGTGTCTGATATGTGGAAGATGGCTAATGTAATTCCTATTTTTAAAACAGGGGACAAGTCGTTACCATCAAATTACCGCCCAATAAGCCTGACCTCAACTGTAGGCAAATTACTAGAGTCAATTATAGCTGAGATTATAAGAAGCCATCTCGATAAGCATAGCTTGATTAATGATACTCAGCATGGATTCACAAGAGGCCGGTCTTGTCTAACTAATTTATTAACTTTCTTCAGTAAAGCTTTTGAGGCTGTTGACCACGATAAAGAATTTGATATTGTTTACTTAGATTTTAGTAAGGCTTTTGATAGAGTTCCGCACCAAAGACTGTTAAAGAAAGTGACAGCTCATGGCATTGGGGGAAGAGTGCTCTCGTGGATCGAAACATGGCTCACAGACAAGAAGCAGAGTGTCCATAAATGGGGTTAAATCCGAGTGGGGATCAGTAACAAGTGGCATTCCACAGGGATCAGTCTTGGGCCCGTTGTTGTTTATAATATATATCAATGATCTTGATTAGGGAATTACTAGTGATATGCGCAAATTCGCCGGTGACACAAAGATAGGTAGGATAATTGATTCAAACGTAGATGTTATGGAACTTCAGGAGGATTTAAACAAACTATATTCTTGGTCAGAAAAGTGGCAGATGCAGTTCAATGTAGATAAATGCAAGGTTCTGAAGCTCGGGAGTGTCCATAACCCTAGTACTTATAAGTTAAATAATGTAGAACTTAGCCATACAGATTGCGAAAAGGACTTGGGGGTTATGGTGAGCAGCAACCTTAAACCAAGACAGCAATGCCTAAGCGTACGTAATAAGGCAAATAGATTACTGGGATTTATATCAAGAAGTGTAAGCAACAGAAGTCCAGAGGTCATACTGCAGCTTTATACATCATTAGTAAGGCCTCACCTAGATTATGCAGCTCAGTTCTGGTCTCCATATTACAGAATGGACATAAATTCGTTAGAAAACATTCAGCATAGGATGACTAAATTAATACATAGCATTAGAAATCTTCCTTATGAAGAAAGATTGAAGACTCTTAAGTTACATTCACTTGTTAGACGAAGAATGAGGGGAGACCTGATCGAAGTGTATAAGTGGAAGATATGTATTAATAAAGCGGATATTAATAAGGTCTTGAGGATGTCTCTCCAAGAGAGAACCCGCAGTAATGGATTTAAATTAGATAAGTTTAGATTTAGAAAGGACATAGGAAAGTATTGGTTTGGAAATAGGGTAGTTGATGAGTGGAACAGTCTACCTAGTTGGGTTATTGAGGCTAGGTCTTTGGGTAGTTTCAAATTTAGGTTGGATAAGTACATGAGTGGGAGGGGTTGGATTTGAGTGGGACCTGCACATCGGAGCTTGTTTCTTGGGTGGCATTGAAAATTGGGTTGAGCAAATGTTTTGTTAGTGGGATGAATTGTAAAGGACCTGCCTAGTATGGGCCAACAGGCCTCCTGCAGTGTTCCTCCTTTCTTATGTTCTTATGTACCTCGAATGGGCCTTGAATATCGACCAGGAGATTGGCGGCTGTTTATAGACAACTCCATTACAAGCTTGAAATGTATCTTACAGCACAATGGTGACCAATATGCATCTCTTCCAATTGCTCACTCAACAAAACTGTTCTGATGACCAAAACAGAAGAAAATCGTACAAACAACGTTTTCATATGCAGTAATTAGTGGTATCTGAATTATCTTCGTTTGTTAATCTGTTATAAAGAATGAAGTGCTGGTCTGTATTACACGGTTTGACTTCTGCATCATCTAAAAAATAATATCAATGAGATTTGTACGTTGGCTCTGCCTGATCTATATACTTTTCACATATTTTGTTTTAAAATGCGATATTAACGCCCCTGCGGCCCGGTCTACGATCAGGCCTCCCGCTGAATCAGGCCCTGATCAACCAGGCTGTTACTGCTGGCCGCATGTAGTCTAACGTATGGTTTAGAAAGACACGTGAGCAAACACTAACATATTTATTAGGAAACGTTTCGGTCCTGGGACCTTGATCACTTCTAACAAGGTTTATACCAGTCTAACGTATAAACCACAGCCTGGATGATCCAGCACTAAGTATTTATCCAGCTTCCGCATCTTTATTGCTGAAATGTTTCGCCTGCATAGTAGGCTTCATCAGTCAGATACAGAGGCAGCAGGTGTAGCAGTGATATGATATAATCAGTCCATCAACCTTGGAGCAACATTGGAGAAATAGTATTTGAGGTGGTCAGTCCCTTAGTTTCCAACTTGCTGGAACTCCTATCGAAGGTTCCAGGGCAGCACTCTGAACCACAGTAATTGACGAAATATGAATCACTATCATATTTGACACGACGTTAAACCGCAAGTAGTAGGTGACCGCTGTCACCAGAATTTAATCAGTAGGTGACCAGTGTCACCTACTGATGAAATTTTGTCGCCTTAGCGGGTTGTTTATAGTGCCTCCTCCCTTATATCCATCCGATGAACGGTAGTGCAGGCGAAAATGAGTGCAGAAAAGCCGTAGGTAATGTCTTAAAAGGTTTGACGAGAGAACATTTTCCAAGTAATTTGAGGATATCTGTTCAAAATGTCTGATGACATATTTTCACTAATAATAATAATAACAGTAGTAGTAGTAGTAATAATAATCTTTATTTCTACAATTACGTGATACAACTTAGTTGACATAAATAAGATATTATATAGAAAGCCACCTTGTTATTCAGAGAATTTCCGGGCAAATTAAGTTAGTTTTGTCCCCAGGATGCGACCCACACCAGTCGACTAACACCCAGGTACCTACTTACTGCTAGATGCAAAAAGACAGCAGGTGTCTTAAAGAAACATGTCACAATGTTTCCACCCGTACTGGGGATCGAACCTTGGTATAGTGGTTATTGTACTATCTATTCCGATATAAGAAGACTATAAAAAGGGTAGGACTGGCAAGACTGGTCAGGAAGCAGGACAAGTGTTTCCAGACGCGGGTCTTAGTCACATGATGACCCGCAGCTAAAGCTTTTGGCCATCTGACCGACACCTTCCTCTGGCTCACCCCTCCACCCATACAAAATTATACTTATGATTATAACCATCAGATAGCAACTAGAAGTGAGCACTGAGTGTGACTATTGTCTGAGTATATTCCCAGCTGTCACTACCTCACTGCTGACAGTAGAATGCTGAGATTTTACCTCACTGAAAGTACCTCATATCAGTTTCTCAATTATAACTGAGCATCTGGCATAATAATTACATGGTCACAGTGACACCCCAGGTCACGTACAACCTCCCTGACACGCCCCGGGGCAGGTCGGGAAAGGCCAGGTTTGATTAACTCTGTACGATTATATCAAAACGCTGGTTCCCGGGCAAAAGCTGTGTCGCCAACCCTGTTAAAATGATAATCGCTGCACGTGAAATTGAGTGCAAGCTGTGGTGGCCATGCTTTGGTTTCACACTGCTGTGGTAATACATGCTTGGTAAACACTGCTGTGGTTTGAACACTGTTGTTTAGCCCCTGCGTGGTGGCACACGTGCGTAGCCACTGCTGTGGTAGCACATGCTTGGTGGCACACTGCTGTGGGGCACACGTGTGGTAATACATGCGTGGAAAATACTGCTGTGGGAGAAAAACTTTTGTTTAACACTGCAGTGGGGGCACACGCTGTTGTGGCACATGTGGGGTGGTACACGCTAGGGGCACACTGCTTTGGGGGCACACTCTGTGGTAATACACTGCCGGGTGGTAAAAACTGCTGGGGTAGAACACTGTTTTCTAGCCCCACTCAGTTGGCACCTGGTTTGGCACACTGCTTTTGTGGTACACTGCTATGGTGGCACACTGCTGGGTGGTAAACACGCTTGGTAAAACACGCATTTAAACCCCCCCTTCTGAACACTGAAAAGTGGTGGCACACTGTGTTGTGGCACCACTGCTGTGGTGGTACAACTGCTATGGTGGCACATGCTGGGTGGCACACTGCGTGGGACACACTGACTATGACCCACTGCCTGGGTGGCAACACTGTTGGGTGGCACACTGCTGTTGGCAAAATGGTGTTGTAGCCACTGCTGTGGTGGCACACTGCTATGGTGCCCCCGCTGTGGTGGCACACTACTGTGGTGGCACACTGGTGTTGTAGCACACTGCTGTGGTGGCACACTGCTGTGGTGGCACACTGTGGTGACGCAATGCTTTGGTGGCACACTGCTGTGGTAGCACACTGCTGTGGTGGCACACCTGTGGTAGCACACTGTAGTGGTGGCACACCACTGTGGGGTCTCACTGCTGTGGTGGCACACTGGTGTTTTAGCACACTGCTGTGGTGGCACACTGCTATGGTGGCACACTGCTGTGGTGGCCAACTGGTGTTGTAGCACACTGCTGTGGAGGCACACTACTATGGTGGCACACTGCTGTGGTGGCACACTGTAGTGGTGGCACACTGATTGGTGACCCACTGCTGTGGTGGCACACTGCTGTGGTGGCACACTGTAATGGTGGCACACTGGTGACCCACTGCTGCGGTGGCACACTGCTGTGGTAGCACACTGCTGTGGGAGTAGCACACTGCTGTAGTGGCACACTGCTGTGGTGGTACACTGCTGTAGTAGCACACTGCTGTGGTAGCACACTGCTGTGGTAGTACACTGCTATGGTGGCACGCTGCTTTGGTGGCACACTGCTGTGGTGGCACACTGCTGTAGTGGCACACTTCTGTGGTAGAACACTGCTGTGGTGGCACACTGCTGTGGTGGTACACTGCTTTGGTGGCACACTGTGGTGATGCAATGCTTTGGTGGCACACTGCTGTGGTAGCACACTGCTGTGGTGGCACACCTGTGGTAGCACACTGTAGTGGTGGCACACTACTGTGGGGTCACACTGCTGTGGTGGCACACTGGTGTTTTAGCACACTGCTGTGGTGGCACACTGATTGGTGACCCACTGCTGTGGTGGCACACTGCTGTGATGGCACAATGTAATGGTGGCACAATGATTGGTGACCCACTGCTGTGGTGGCACACTGCTGTGGTGGCACACTGCTGTGGTAGCACACTGCTGTGGTGGTAGCACACTGCTGTAGTGGCACACTGCTGTGGTGGTACACTGCTGTGGTAGCACACTGCTATGGTGGCACAGTGCTGCGGTGTCACACTGCTGTGTTGGCACACTTGTGTTTTAGCACACTGCTGTGGTGGCACACTGCTATGGTGGCACACTGCTGTGGAGGCACACTGCTGTGGAGGCACACTGCTATGGTGGCACACTGCTGTGGTGGCACACTGCTGTGCTGGCACACTGACTGGTGACCCACTGCTGTGGTGGCACACTGCTGTGGTGGCACACTGTAGTGGTGGCACACTGATTGGTGACCCACTGCTGTGGTGGCACACTGCTGTGGTGGCACACTGGTGTTGTAGCACACTGCTATGGTGGCACACTACTGTGGTGGCACACTGGTGTTGTAGCACACTGTTGTGGTGGCACACTGGTTGTAGCACACTGCTGTGGCACACTGCTATGGTGGCACACTGCTGTGGTGGCACGCTGCTTTGGTGGCACACTGCTGTGGTGGCACACTTCTGTGGTAGAACACTGCTGTGGTGGCACACTGCTGTGATGGTACACTGCTTTGGTGGCACACTATGGTGACGCAATGCTTTGGTGGCACACTGCTGTGGTGGCACACTGTAGTGGTGGCACACTGGTTGGTGACCCACTGCTGTGGTAGCACACTGTAATGGTGGCACACTGATTGGTGACCCACTGGTGTTGTAGCACACTGCTGTGGTGGCACGCTGCTGTGGTGGCACACTGCTGTGGTGGGACGCTGCTCTGGTGGCACATTGCTGTGGTGGCACACTTCTGTGGTAGAACATTACTGTGGTGGCACGCTGCTTTGGTGGCACTGCTGTGGCACACTGCTGTGGTAGCACACTGCTGTGGTGGTAAACACGGGATGGATATGTTAATGGTATACAATACCGACAAGTTGATAAGACACATGTGTAACAGTAAAACACATGTGCAACAGTAAGACACATGCAGAACCGTAAGACGTGTAACAATAAGACACATGTGTAACAGTAAGACACATGTGTTACAGTAAGACACATGTGTAACACTAAGACACATGTTTAACACTAAGACACATGTGTAACAGTAAGACATGTGTAACAGTAAGACATGTGTAACAGTAAGACACATCTGTAACAGTAAGACACATGTGCAACAGTATGACACATGTGTAACAGTAAAACACATGTGTAACAGTAAGACACATGTGTAACAGTAAGACACATGCAGAACAGTAAGACACATGTGCAACAGTAAGACACATGTACGACAATAAGACAAATATATAATAAAGACACATGTGTAACAGTAAGATACATGTGCAGCAATAAGGCACATATAAAATAGTAAGACATGTGCAACAGTAAGGCATATGTGTAACAGTCAGACATGTACAACAGTAAGACACATGTGCAACAGTAAGACACATATACAACAGTATGACACATGTGTATCAGTAAGGCACATGTGCGACAGAAAGACACATGTGCAACAATAAGACGCATTTACAACAGTAAGACATGTGTAACAGTAAGGTCTTTGTGCAACAGTAAGACACATGTGCCACATGTGTCTTATGCTGTATTTTATTCAAAATTGATGGACTGACCACATCGACTCAAGGTTGAGGGACTGATTACCTCATTCTCCTCCTGTTCTTCACGATTCTCCTTTGTATGGACTGATGAAGCCACTGTGTGGCGAAAAGTTTCCTCAATAAAGATACCCAAGAGTTCACATGTGTCTAATTCATCCTAAATGCTCTGGAAAACGTGCAAAGGAGGATGACAAAGTTGATCCCATGTATCAAAAATCTTCCCTATGGGGATAGACTGAGGACCCTGAATCTGCACTCTCTAGAAAGGCGTAGAATTAGGGGGATATGATTGAGGTGTATAAATGGAAGACAGGAATAAACAAAGGGAATGTAAATATGGTACTGAAAATATCTAGCCAAGACAGGACTCGTAGCATTGGTTTTAAGTTGGATGTGACCTGACCTGACTAGGTGGGTCATTACTGGAGAAATCGTAATGACACGATTGCAAACAAACCATGCCACAGGAATGGTTGTTTTTTTTTAGGTGGGCCATTGGTTTAAGCCTGGAGGTGACTTGGACCTGCCTCGCATGGGCCAGTAGGCCTGCTGCAGTGTTCCTTCTTTGTTTTTGTTCTAAAACTTCCTAAAAAAAGTGGTAAAGACTACTAGGTTAACAGGGCTTAAAAAACCTATTTACTACACGAGGGTTATTAAGACAACATGTCACCTGTTTACCACCACTCAAGAATACTTTAATACCTACAGTAGGGATTAAACTCAGCATACAGTCTCATGACAGTGATGACAGTGGCTGACAGTGACTGACAGGGGGACAGTGGTGACAGTGGTGACAGTGGCTGACAGTGGCTGACAGTGGCTGACAGTGACTGACAGTGGCTGACAGTTCCTTGATAATGTGAGTTTGTCACGAAAGCGCTTGGAATTTCTCTATTCTTTCAGAAATGGTTTTTTTGCATTTTATATATATTTTTATATATATTATTATTATTTTAAAATATATATTATTTATTATTATATATATACTATATAATTATTTAAAATATATGTCGTGGCCGAATATGTAACAGGTAAATTAGCAAGAACTCAATTAGAATTAAGTCCTTTCTGAAATTTTTCTTATCGTTTAAAGATATATTTTTTTCATTAATGTTAATGTAAAAATTTTTTTAATTTTTTCACCAAAGAATCTTAGGAAAACTTACCTAACCTTATTATAACAAGCGCAATTTATTTTGCCTAACCCAATAAAATATTTTAAATACGTTTACATAATTTAGTACTAAACAAAACACAATCAAATAATTTTTTTCGTTAGGTTCAGAATGATTTTGGCGAAATTATTGCATCACAAATTTTCACTTGTCCTATATAGCAAGATGGCGTTGCTATTTAAGCCAAGATCGCAAGTTCTGCCCATTCGGCACGATCATATATATTATATATATATATATATATAAAATATAATAATTATATATAATTTATATTTTTATATTATTTTATATATATATTTTATATTTGTGACAGAACGAGTTTATTGAAACAATAACAACACTGCACTAGCCAAAGGACCCCCAAAGAGGTAGTCCAAAGCAGGGACGAGTTCGAGCCTTGGCTAGTGCAGTGTTGTTATTGATTTATATATATATTTATTATATATAAAATATATTTTATTTATATATATATATATAATATTTATATATTGAACCTGTCACTAAAGGATCAGCAAAGGGTCAGGCAACCCTCCCAGTGCGACTGGGAGGTATAAGGGTTCGCAAAGCAACGCATGTTGCTTTACCTGCTTTTCTGTCTTCGTGTTTGGCTTCCAGTGCATTAGTCAAGAAGATTGTTCCCGAACGCTTGAGAGACGTGGTAGGAGCTCAAGATCCCAAGTTTACTAAAGCAGCGATTCGGTGGGACACCCTTAAAGATTCCTCCAGTAGACCAGCCCCTCCCAAAGAACAAACAGTCCCACTGGGACAAACGGATCATGGAAAAAATCGCTAACACAATGCACTCCAACGCCTCAGGAAAGGACAAAGCTCGTCTCCTGGCAGTGAAGGCACCACACTCAGGAGATTTCCTGTTAGCTGTTTCCAATTCCTCCTTGGGAACTCGCCTAGACCCACAGGCCATTCGGATTGGTGTTGCTCTTCGCCTAGCCGCCCCCATCCTCACCGAACATAGGTGTATTTGCGGCAGGGTGACAGCTGATCAATTCGGACTTCATGGTCTCGTGTGTCACACAGCAGAAGGGAAGTATGCCAGGCATGAGGAGGTCAATGACATCATAAAGAGAAGCCTCGCCACAACCCGTTGACCAGCTCAACGGGAACCTCAAGTGCAGAGGTCTGACGGAAGTCAAAAGCATCTGATGGAGCCACTATGCTACCTTGGAAGGATGGAAAGCAGATTGCCTGGGACTACACCTGTGCCGCCACATTGGCAGACACCTACTTGCCATACTCCGTAGTGGAAGGGGGTGGAGCTGCCTGCCACAGGGAGACCCAGAAGATCCGCAAATATGAAGACCTTCCCCCTTGCTATAACTTCATCCCAATAGGGTCGGAGACCCTTGGAGCATGCGGCAAGTGTGCTCTAAAGTTCCTCAAAGAGCTGGGTGAAAAGCTCATCATAGAAACCAAAGACCACAGGGCGACCAGCTTCCTTTTTCAGAGACTCAGTGTTGCGATCCAGAGAGGAAATGCCTGCAGCATTCTGGGCATGCGGCCCACTGCCGGGGAGCTGGACGAAGTATTCGAGACGTAGCTCTGAGTTACCTATGTTGTTTTACTTTCTATTGTATTTTTGTGAATGTTTTGTCAATGTATTTTGTCTTTAAATAAAATATATATTAAATATAGGGGGTGGTAGGGGAAAATTATCAAACAACTTCAGGCAGAACCTTGAGTTTTTCCTGAAGCAAGTTTATTCTTTTCTCTGAGGATGAGGGTTCCCAGAACAGTTCTAGAGGTGGTACCTCCCTATATTATATATATATATTTATTTATATATATATATATATATATATATATATATATATATATATATATATATAGGTAGTATATATATATAGGTAGTAGGTTGGTAGACAGCAACCACCCAGGGAGGTACTACCGTCCTGCCAAGTGAGTGTAAAACGTAAGCCTGTAATTGTTTTACACGATGGTAGGATTGCTGGTGTTTTTTCTGTCTCATAATCATGCAAGGTTTCAGGTACGTCTTGCTACTTCTGCTTACACTTAGGTCACACTACACATACATGTACAAGCATATGTATACACACCCCTCTGGGTTTTCTTCTATTTTCTTACTAGCTCTTGTTCTTGTTTATTTCCTCTTATCTCCATGGGGAAGTGGAACAGAATTCTTCCTCCGTAAGCCATGCGTGTTGTAAGAGGCGACTAAAATGCCAGGAGCAAGGGGCTAGTAACCCCTTCTGTATATATTACTAAATGTGAAAGGAGAAACTTTTGTTTTTCCTTTTGGGCCACCCTGCCTCGGTGGGATACGGCTGGTGTGTTGAAAGAAAGAAAGATATAATATATATTATATATATATTAATATATATATATATATATGTCGTGCCGAATAGGCAGAACTTGCCATCTTGGCTTAAATAGCAACGCTCGTCTTGCCATATAGGACAAGCGAAAATTTGTGTATGCAATAATTTCGCCAAAATCATTCTGAACCTAATGAAAAAAATATATTTCACTGTGTTTGTTTAGTATTAAATTATTGTAAACAAATTTAAAACATATTTAGTTGGGTTAGGCTAAAATAAATTGCGCTTGTTATAATAAGGTTAGGTAAGTTTTCTAATATTCTTTTGGTGCAAAATTATAATTTTTTACATCAACATTAATGAAAAAAATATATCTTTAAACGTATAAGAGAAAATTTTAGAAGGGACTTAATTTTAAATGAGTTCTTGCTAATTGACCAGTTTTACATATTCGGCACGACACATATATATATATATATATATTATTTATATATATATATATATTCTGTGTGTTCATGTATTGTTTGTAATGGCTTGACAAAGCTCCTGGAGAGTGAAACGTTGCCAGAATTAAATGTCACATTAGTTGTATCTGCGTCCATTTACCTAACAGTAAGTAGGTAAACCCAATAAAGACCACTCTGACCCTAGAAACTATCGCCCTATCAGCCTCCTCGAAACTTTAGGAAAACTCTTTGAAAAACTCATCAACCATCGCCTTCGCAGATACCTGGAACACAACTCTCTACTTTCTGATGGTCAGTTTGGCTTCAGAACACACAGATCCACACAGGATGCCATTAACATCATTCTCAACTACATCCACATAAACACAAAACAAAGAAACAGGACAGCCCTGGTTGCAAAAGACGTTGAAAAAGCCTTAGACACTGTCTGGCACGAAGGGCTCAAGTACAAACTCTACACTAACTTCAACCTGCCTCTCACTACTCGTAAACTCCTCTGCAACTTCCTAGACGGCCGTACCATGAGAATCAAATTCCAAGGCTGTTACTCTGACTACACACTAAATGCCGGAGTACCCAGGGATCTGTCCTCTCCCCTACCCTCTACCATTTTATACACTAACGACATTCCAACACCTGTATACCACAACTCCATCACACTAGCCTATGCAGACGACATTACACAACTTATCACTCATGCCAATATAGATACACTCACACACAAAACACAAAATGAGGTCGAAGGATAGCCATCTGGAACAAAAATGGAGGATCAAAACCAATGCAGCTAATCCAGCATTACATCTTTTAACTACAGGAAACATGATCCTCCATTACCTGTCGAGCTCAGAACAGCTGACACCCGCACTTACATTCCCATCACACAATCTGTCACTGTCCTTGGCGTTAATCTTGACTACCTTCTTCGTTTACATGGACACATTCACTCAAGGCATGCAATAGCTAGTAAGGCCCTTGCGGGCCTCTACAAACTGAAACATGCCTCTCAACGCACCAAACTACACCTCTACAAATCCCTAATACGTCCTCTGATAACTTACTCTCCTCTAGCCCTCTCTCTTGCAGCAAAAACAAACTTACTTAAACTGCAGCGTGTCCAGAACAAGGCGCTGCGCTGGGTGCTTGATGTCAGATGGGAGGACTTCGCCACAAGCGAGTCTCTCCATGCCCAATTAAACATCCCTGCGCTGAATCTGTACTGGAAGACGCTCAGTGACAGACAGATAGACAAACTTGAGACACGACATGACTACTGGACCTCTCTCCTTGACGAAGATATTCGCAGACCCACAAACCAACACAACCTTTTCTACTCCTTGCATTATCCTGCTCTTAACCTTATTTACAAATAACCTTGGATTCGCTGACAGGTACCTTCTATGACAGGTACCATTCTCTGACCCACATTCGCCTTAGCTTTTGGGTTAAGACATGGCCCAGTTCTACACTCCTCTCTAGCGCTAAACGTCGCATGTCCCTTCCTCCCCGCTCACCCCACCGGAGTCCCAACAGAAGAGCCTGAATTTCTCTTCTCAATATCTGTCCCACGATCGCCTCGCTGCTGGGTTAAGCCCTGGCTCTATTTCTACGACTAAGAACACTCCTCTCCAGCACTATTCTTCGTCTGTCCCGTCTTCCCCGCTCATCCCATTTGGGATCTTACCTTAACTTTCGTTCGTTCGTTCGTACCTGTGCTTCAGAATCTCTACAGCCATGGTGCTGTAAACACCACCTCCAAGGCTGAGGGACTGATTACCTCATCTTTTGTATAAAGTTCTTCTGTTTTCTAATTACGTCCAAGAATCTGTATTGATAAAGATAACCAGATGTTGCACAAGTGTCTTAACTTTCGACTTGGCTACTGTTGACACGATCACCGAAATATCCACCGCCTCCTCGATGCTTAAAATCATCTTGACTGAGATCTCCATGGCCTCTCAAGCACTCCACGATTGTCTCCGAAACTCCTATTACTAATGTTAATCCCAGGAACACCGAACCAGAGGGCTACCACCAGATGAGCCCGTGCTAGAACTACTGCTCTCATACTCACCTCGCTAAGCACTGCCAGCCGAAGAAGTACTGTTCTAACTGCTGCAACGAAGGACACACTCACAAAAGCTGTACATCAACCACCCATCGCACTCTTGCAGCTAAGTGCCCTCTCAGGAAAGAAATCGTAAAGAATCTTAGCCTCACCAAGACACAGACCTACGCTGCCATTACATGCCTCCAGTGTGACACCCAAAAATTACTATAAGCAGCCTAACATCCAGCTCTTTCCGCCTTCACGACCATGAACCTATCATCACTCTTCCAAGATAGATAATGCAAAAAAAAAAAAAAAAAAAAATCCTCACCTGCCTAGTCTATGCCCACCTTTCAAGAACGTCTACAACCTGGTGCCTTCAACGATGCTGCCAACTCGATCTTCAAAGTCAACAACCTTCCTGAGATGAAATTTCCTGAGGTCAGCTTTACTCAAACACTCAAAATTGTCAACACTTACACCCCCAGTGTTCACATCCCAAATGCAGCAACGCCCTCTACCAACTCTAGCGTACTCATCCCTATGCAGCCATGCCCACTGACACTACTAAGCCCACCACACTTAGTAGTCACGTAAGAAGAAAATGAAAGTGACGCCCACCCCTCTGGCCTCACTTGGAAAAATGTATGATGTCGCAATGCACCTACAAACACAAGCACCATGTTCACCAAAGAAATCCACCTCGACTTTGCAACAAAACCGTCAGAAGTAGCCTGGTACTACTTCGCACCACGACAAATCCAAGGTTTTGTGAAACAGCTGATGGAAGACTTCGACAACAATGCACAACTCACGTACACACCAAAAGAAATCTTTAAGAGATTCAAGAATGGGCCATGCAAATAATACAGTAAACTGAACCCCACATAAACTCCTGTGCCTGCTTACTGTCCCCAGCCTGGTTGTTGTTGTTGTTGTTGTTGTTGTTGTTGTTGTTGTTTTTGTTGTTGTTGTTGTTGTTGTTGTTGTTGTTGTTGTTGTTGTTGTTGTTGTTGTTGTTGTTGCTGCTGCTGCTGTTGCTGTTGCTGTTGCTGCTGCTGCTGCTCTCAGTAGTACTAGTTGCCAGTAACCAGTTACCAGTAGATGACTCACTACCAACCGTCTGTGTGAATCACTGACAGTTATTCACGTTGCTGCTGACCATAACATGTTTTTGAATGCCGCTCACCCTCTAGGCTTCACTGGTGGGTCAGTCTTAAGATAGAGAGCAGAGAGGCAGGGTGGCACGGCTTCTTCCCATACTTTCTGTTATAATTATACGTACTAACCAGCCTACGTGAGTGTTCTTACCCAATCCACGTTATCGAACCCCCACATGACACTGCTGCTGCCTTCATCCTCACCATTACGCGCTCCGATGCTGGGTTGAGCCCCTGGCTCTATTTCTAAAACTGAAGATTATCCTCTCCAGTGCTACCCTTTGTCTGTCCTCACTTCCCCGCTCTGCCCTTCACTGTCGCTTGATCACACAGTCCGATCATACAGTTGCTCTACACCGCAAGAGCCTCTCTTCGACCCCTTCGGGGTGTAGAATTTATATTCTACAAACGTGATATCCTTTTCACAATGCTGTCGAATCGTGTGAAAATCAAGCCTGTGAATGGTGCAATAAATGACTCTCGAAGTTAGCTTTAGCTACCGTCGTTAGGACCTGCTGCAGGTCAAATTTACGGCAATCCACTCTCTGAAAGACTCCTTCATTGTCGTCTGCACAGACGACACGGAAGCACTAAAACTAATGGACGACTCTTCAATCAGGACCCTACAAACACAACAATTCACTCTATCCCCGTCTCCATTCTTGAAGTCGAAACGTTCGGTCTTTGTGAAAAGACTGGACAGTATCGTCACCTCTCTCTCTACTGAAGCACTGAAGACATCTATTGAGGAACAAAACACCTGGGCCTCGGTAGACAGCATCTCAAAGATCCCCAACGCCACATCAATGCTAAAGATTACATTCTCAGACATCTCCATGGCTGCCCAAGCTCTCTCTGACGGTCTGGCCATCTCATATTACCACATTCACCCAAGTCATATAGAACAAGAACGTTTCACATACATCTCCACTGCTGGACCTGCTACTCCTATAATCACACCTCCAAGGACTGCCCCATCAAGAATAAGAAGTTTTGTTCAAAATGTGGGAATGATGGACACGATTTCAGATCCTGCACCATTACTACAGCACCAACATGTCTTAACTGCAAGGGTAATCATCATACCCTTGCAGCTAAGTGCCCACTCAGGAAAGAAATCATATTGAGAAAACTAAAGTTCTGAAGAAGACCTCCAATTCACCGACATATGCTGCAATAACCAAACCACAAACCGACACCATCAAGACTCTACAGCCACCATCGCCCTGCAACTCCCTCTCTCCACTCCCGACGGTGCTCCCTCCAAGGTGCTGTACTGCATGGTGTATGCACACCTTGCAAACGCAGCAAACCCGGCACTTTCAACACCACTATTAACGAACTATTCCGTCTGAACAACATGCCTGTCTTCAATTTTCCGGACTCCACACCTTCAGAAGACATCCTCAAGATCCTTCCCAACGTCATGAACTTTACTGCACCTGCAGACCTGTCTCCTGCCCAAGCAACTGCTCCTGTAACTTCTATAACCACTTCCACCGCTGACAACGTTGATCAAGTTGCCTCAGCCACCGTCTCCCACCTCTCCCAGCCTGCTGTTACACAACCATTACACCTCACAGCTGCTCCTGTCGAACCTCAGTCACCTGCTACCACCATTGTAGATTCTCCCAGTGAATTCACTCCAGAAGAGGAAGATAACGACGACTCCAGTAAACCCTCATGGGAAAACCTTACCCTTTACACTTCTCCTTCAAATGCTGACACCATGACCTGTACTGAACTCTACAAAAGCCTCGGTGCTGGAACAGTCAAGTATGCATGTGAATCACCGCTTCACTTCACACTCACCCAAGTTCTTGAGTTCATCAAGCCTCTACGTTTCACCTTCAGCAACAAGGCTAAATTATACCACCTATCTAGAAGCAGCTTCAAAAAGTTCGAAAATGGCTCCATTGCTAACCTGCCTCCTCAGTTACTCTTATAACTCCCATATGTGTTCTACCCTCTGATGTGACCTAGCCTGCTGCCAGCTACTCAAGATTCAAGACTTCAACTACCACAAGTTCAATGCAACAGTCCCTGCTATTCCTGTTCTCAAGTCTGCCCACGATCGCCTTAGCTGCTGGGTTAAGCCCTGGCTCTATTTCTCTTACTAAGAACACTCCTCTCCAGAGCTATTCTTCATCTGTCCCGTCTTCCCCGCTCATCCCATTGGGATCTTACCTAAACTTGTTTGCTTTGCTTTGCTCTGTCCTTACCTGAGAGTCAGTCTTAATTTGGACAGTCAGTTTGTATATAGTGACGGAAGCCAGGTGCGTTGAGAGGGGGGGAGGGGTGATCAGTGATGGCCGTTTTTTTTTCCTTGGGTAATATGCGTTGTACTAATATTTTAGAAATAATGGAACTCCCTGTGTTCTGAGCTGTGGTGTTGCTAGTAGTGATGAGTGATGACTCTTAAAACGCCGTGTATTGCGACGATAGGACTCCCTGGTGATTAGTGTGCCACTAAGTCCATCAGATGTGCGCAAATGTTGCCATGTATGACAATCATTCTTCAAGTATCCTCGCATACCACATCTTTCTCACACAATACTTGCCGGGGGTAATTACCAAGCTTGAAGGAATAACATGTATAAGTGTCCTGTGGCCTGGTGGCTAAAGCTCTCCTTCACACCGCAAGGGTCTGGGTTCGATTCCCAGCGAGGGTAGAAACATTGGGCGTGTTTCTTTACACCGGTTGTCTATGTTCACCCATCAGTAAAATGGGTACCTGGGTGTTAGTCGACTGGTGTGGGTCGCATCCTGGGACAAAACTGACCTAATTTGCCAGAAATGCTCAGCATAACAAGCGGCTTTCTATATAGTAGTATGTCACTGATGTCAGCTAGGCCTGTATACCTTGTACATGTACTTGTAGAAATAAAGATATTACATTATATTACATTATATTACTGAAGATCAACATTCACCTCGTGGCCAACACACCTGACAACTAACCACCAGTTGATAAATTAGACACATGTGCAACTCTTGGGTATCTTTATTGAGGAAACGTTTCGCCACACAGTGGCTTCATCAGTCCATACAAAGGGAATCTTGAAGAACAGGAGAAGAATGAGGTAATCAGTCCCACAACCTTGAGTCGATGTGGTCAGTCCATCAATCTTGAATAGAATACGGCATACGTGCTGAGAAGGAGCTTATAAACCGTTGGCAGGAGAGGTGCAGCAGTCATAGGTCGTGTAACATTTGTTCATTGTTGAAGTAGGTCGTGCCCAAGAATTAGGTTCTCTAAACCATTCATCTACTAACCACCAGTTGTCTAGTTTGAAGGTGATGCACCGGGTTATAAAAGATCACTGGAGATATCAATGCTTTCTACAACGGGATCCAAACCTTATATAGACGCATCAACCAGACACACACCAACTACCTGAGGAGGATTGTTAGGTAAGACACATATGCAACAGTTAGGTATCTTTTTGGGTAGTTTCAAATTTAGGTTGGATAAGTACATGAGTGGGAGGGGTTGGATTTGAGAGGGGCTTGCACATCGGAGCATGTTTCTTGGGTGGCATTGAAAATTGGGTTGGTCAAATGTTTGTTAGTGGGATGAATTGTAAAGGACCTGCCTAGTATGGGCCAACAGGCTTGCTGCAGTGTTCCTCTTTTCTTATGTTCTTATGTTCTTAACAAGGTCTTGAGGATATCTCTCCAAGAGAGAACCCGCAGTAATGGATTTAAATTAGATAAGTTTAGATTTAGAAAGGACATAGGAAAGTATTGGTTTGGAAATAGGGTAGTTGATGAGTGGAACAGTCTACCTAGTTGGTTTATTGAGGCTAGGACTTTGGGTAGTTTCAAATTTAGGTTGGATAAGTACATGAGTGGGAGGGGTTGGATTTGAGTGGGACTTGCACATCAGAGCTTATTTCTTGGGTAGCATTGAAAATTGGGTTGGTCAAATGTTTGTTAGTGGGATGAATTGTAAAGGACCTGCCTAGTATGGGCCAACAGGCCTGCTGCAGTGTTCCTCCTTTCTTATGTTCTTATGTTCTTTATTTCGAAACGTTTCGCCTACACAGTAGGCTTCTTCAGTCGAGTACAGAAAAGTTGATAGAAGCAGAAGATACTTGAAGACGATGTAATCAGTCCATCACCCTTAAAGTTTTGAGGTGGTCAGTCCCTCAGTCTGGAGAAGAGCTTTGTTCCATAGTATGAAACTTCTATAGTCACTTAACTGTGACTATAGAAGTTCAAGTTTCTCATAAGTGTATGTGACGTAAATAGTTTAGAAAACCGACAAGTTGAAACATTTGGGAATTTTTTGTGGGAAAGTTATGCCAACAAAATACGACTCTTCTCCGAGCATATGCTGTACTTTTCTCAAGACTGAACACATCTACTCCAGGCGGCTGAGGGACTGATTACCTCAAACTCCTCAACTTCCACCATTCATCAATGTACCGGACTGTGATGAATGGTTTGAAAAACCGACAAGTTGAAGATTGAGACACTTATGCAGCATATGGGAATCTTTATTCAGGAAACGTTTCGCCACACAGTGGCTTCATCAGTCCAATACAAAGAGGAAGGCGTAAGGAGAGGAGGAGTATGAGGTAATCAGTCCCTCAACCTGGAGTCGATGTGTTCAGTCCATCAATCATCTTTCCCCATCAGTCCATCATTCTACAAGATTGATGGACTGAACAATCGACTCCAGGTTGAGGGACTGATTACCTCATACTCCTCCTCCTCCTACGCCCTTTCCCCTTTGTATTGGACTGATGAAGCCACTGTGTGGCGAAACGTTTCCTGAATAAAGATTCCCATATGCTGCATAAGTGTCTCAATCTTCAATGTACCGGACTGAGGAAACCAATTGTTGGCGAAACGTTTCCACAATAAAGACTCCCAAATGTTGGAAAAGTGTGTAATTCTTCAAGTGTATGTGACACAACTTAGACCATCCTCACACACGTCATAATTAAATATCATAAGTATAGTCAAAAATTGACTATAAGATGCAAGAATCTCAGTTATACGCATTTGTACCTGGAGGATGTACCGGGGGTCAACGCCCCCCGCGGCCCGGTCCATGACCAGGCCTCGTACCCATGATTTAAACCTTAATAAGCACCTCTGATTATGATGAACAAGGTTTTTTTATATATTCTTGGAAAATACCGAGCAATGTGTGCACGTGAGGGAAGTCCAAAGACACCACAGCACCCCTGGCACAGTCCTCGGTGGTGCCAGTCATGGTCCGTGAGCATTTATGGCACTAACTCAAAAACAAATTGACCGGATTTTTGAGTCAAATTCAGGAAGGATATAGGAAAGCACTGGTTTGGTAATAGAGTTGTGGATGAGTGGAACAAACTCCCAAATACCGTCAAAAGAAGCTAAGACGTTGTGTAGCTTTAAAAAAAAGGTTAGATAAATACATGAGTGGGTGTGGGTGGGTGTGAGTTAGACCTGACTAGCTTGTACTTCTAAGTCAGATGCCATGCTTCTTTCTTAAGTGAATGTGACCGACCTGACTAGGTTAAGGCATTGGTTTAAGCCGGTGGGAGAATTGAACCTCCTCACATGGCAGTAGGCCTGCTGCAGTGCTCCCTCTTTCTTATGTTCTTATTGTCTAAATTTCTGGGTCATCTTGAAATCAAGATGACCCAGATTTTTGTGTCTTTAAATCATTTGTAAAAAAAACACTGCGCCTAAATGGTAGATTGTTTGGCTCGCAACCGAAGTAGCCCCGACTCGATTCTCAGGTGGGATAAGTATGGGCGAGTATCTTTACACCTGCTACCCTTATTCTAAGACCAACAGAAAATAGGTACCTTGGTGTTAGTAGATATTGCTGAGTTAGATTACCCAGAAGCAATCACCTAATGTGACTCCCTATTTATCATAAATAATACAAAATACTGACAAGTTGATGAGCAAGACTGTGCAACATCAGGTACCTCAAGTGTTGTGTACGAATGGTATATAATACCGACAAGATGAGATTAAGACACATGTGCAACATCTGGGTATCTTTATTGTAGACGTTTCGCCATCCAGTGGCTTTATCAATACAAATTTTAGGACATAACTTGAAGACAGTAGAACTATGTACAGAAGATGAGGTAATCAGTCCCTCAACCTAGGAGTAGGTGCGAACAGCACCATAGTCGTGGAGATTCTGATTTCAGAATCTCCGCGACTATGTCCTAGAATTTGTATTGATAAAGCCACTGGATGGCGAAACGTCTACAATAAAGATACCCAGATGTTGCACATGTGTCTTACTCTCACCTCAAGTGTTGCATCTGTGTTTTACTCACTTTCTCTTGCAAGCTGAGTGTTGCTGGTGTCACAAGAACAACAACTTGGTAAAAGTGAGACAGAAAAACTAGTCAAGAAGTGGACAGAAATAATGGTCATGTTGTTTGGATTAGAGGAGAAATTGGATTCACAAAATGAGAAACATGAATCTACCTGGAGGGTGTTTTGGGGGTCAACGCTCCCGCGACCCAGTCCTTGACCAGGCCTCCTGGTGGATAGGGTCTATTAACCAGGTGTTACTGCGAAGCCATACCCAACGAGAACCACAGCCCCGGCTGATCGGGTACTGACTTTAGGCATTGCCCTTTATTATTATTATTATTATAATTAAGGGGGAACGCTAAACCCGGGAGGATTATACAGCCCCTGGGGGGGGGGATTTGGGGGAAGGCATTCAGGTTAATTCGGGGAACGGAGCACAGAAAATTTCCCCCTAAATAGGCTCTGCCCAGTTCCTTTTGAAGGCAGCCAGGGGCCTAAAAAAAATTTTCCCCTTATGGTTGAAATAAATGGTTTTAAAATCCAAACAAAAAGGGAAAAATCTAAAAAATTCAGCGTGAAAATGGACCTTTATATTAAGTTGCAATGACGGGCATTAAACATCTTCAACACACCCAGAGAAGACACTGCCGAGAAGAGATAAGAACAAAAGAACATAAGAACGAAGGAACACTGCAAAAGGCCTACTGGCCCATGCGGGCAGGTCCAAGTCCCTACGGCTTTAAGCAATGCACCCCCTAGTCGGTCAGGTACATTGACCAAAGGGAGGAACACGGCAACCGACCCGTTAGAACAAGCATCGGGTCTAATTTAACCCCACCCAATTACTCGTATTTTCCAACCTTTTTTAAAGTACACAACGTTCGGGCCTTTTATAACGGAATTGGGAGTTTTTTCCCACTCACCCAAAAACTCTTCCCAAAAACCATATTTTTCCTATACCCCTCCTAAAATCTGAATTTTCCAATTTAAAAAAAACCATTGCTGCGAGTCCTGTTAGGCAAAATATTTTCAACATTTTTTACATCCCCTTTTTTTATTCCTGTTTTCCCCACTTAAAACCTCAATCTTTCCCCCCCCTATTCTACGTCTTTCTAGAGGTGCAGTTTCAGGGCCCTTAGTCTACCTCATGGGAAAGGGTTTTTATAAGGGGATCATCTTTGTCATTCCCCCTTTGTACTTTTCCAGAGTTTTATTCCATTTTAAACGGTGACCAAAACGTGCGCATAATCTAAATGACCTAACCAAGGATGTATAGAGTTGAAGAAAAACCCCTGGGGACTCCTATTATTTATGCTTTTGTATAAACCCAAGGATTCTTTTAGCTTTATTGCGAACATTTTCACGTTGTTTGGTTTCAGTTACTGCAACCAAACCCAAAAACTTTTTCGCAATCCTAATTTTAAGGGATCTACATTATTTGTTTTATGTGCATGGTTATTGTCCTGTCAACATTTAAAACTTTGATTTTTTAAAAAAGCATCTCCCACTTCTCCCCCCCTGCTCAGTTTTTTCAAATTTTCTGGGTGCTCGAAGTCTCGTCAGAATGAATTCGAGGGCCTTTTTGGGTCTGGGCAAACTTGCCGAGTGCTCTTTATGCCTCATCTAGGTTTATGATTGTGAACAGCGGGGGGCCCAACACTGCCCCCTGGGGAAACCCGCTCGTGACGTTTCCCCCATTGATTTTCCCCCCTTTATGCAAAACTCCTGCTGTTTTTGTCAACCATGCCTCTATCCAGGAAAAAATTTCTCCTCCTATTCCATGTGTTTTAAATTTTTCCTAAATAGTCTCTGATGTGGGCCCCTGTCAAACCCTTTACTAAAGCCCATTACAAAATATCATATTCTTTCCCATGATCTACCTCCTCAAATCCTTAGTGAAAAAAGTTAAAAAAAAAAAAAATTGTAAGGCGGGAAAAAGCCCCTTTGAAAAACCTGCTGGATTCTTTGTTAATTTATGCTTTTAAAGGGGCTAAAACTGCCCGGCAATTTTTGTTTCCAAAAATTTTCCCACTATGGAGGTTAGGCTTTTGGTCTATAGTTCAAAGAAAGGACCTGTCACCTGTTTTAAAAAATAGGTAACATTTGCCTTTTTCCCACTTTTCTGGCCCCATCCCTTTTGTAGTGATATGTTGAAAAGTTAGCCAAGGTGTGCTAAGCTCCTCTTTACTTTCCTTTAGAACCCTTGCATACAGTTATCAGGGCCGGGGGATTTTTTGGTTTTAATTTTTATCTATTTCCCTAAGGACCATGTCACTTGGCCCCTAATAGTGCCAGTTTATTATCGTCCTGACTACATAATTTATCATTACTGGAAATCACTGGTATCCCCCTGTGTAAAAACTGAGAGGAAGTTGTTTTAAAAATTCTACACATTTCCTTTATCACTGTCAGTGGGGTGCCCCGGGGAAACTTTTGATGGGCCTATCTTGCCCCTGATCTTCTTCTGATACCTGAAGAACCTTTGGGGTTGTCTTCGATTCTCTTGAAATTTTTAAACCTTAATCTCTTTTTGCTTTTCTAATTCCCTTTTTTTTTCTCTTTTAATGAAAAAAAGTTTTCTTAATTGCCCCTCTCCTTTTGATTTGCCTATAATGCCCCCTTTTTTGACCAATCAGATATTTTTAATCTATTGTTTCCATTTGGATCATTTTTGTTTGATCTGATTTTTCCCCATTTGGAACAAAATTTACTGAGCACTAGAACTTTTCCCTGGAAAAACTCATTCGGCAACCATACCCCCTACCTGACCCTAGTCAGGTCATTTTCCCGTTAGCCCACTAAGTAATTTTCAGTCCTATGAAATCACCAACGAAAGCAGGGACGGAGACTTTATTGCCTTTTTTAGGGGGGAATTCCATGATATGTTAAAATGAGTGATTTGTGATCACTCTCCCCAAACTCTCTTAAATCAAGATTATTAAAAAGGTTTCCCTATGGCAAGAACCAAAATCAAGGAGGTTATTTTCCCCTGTTGGCTCTGTCCAAAAACTGTTTTAAAAAACAATCCTGGATCGTATCAAGAAAGTCACCCCACTCTAAATTTCCTGTCAAATTTTCCAGTCAACTGTCAAAAGTTGAAATCTCCCATTGCACAACATTTTTGTTGTAAAGCCCTTTCGAATTTCGTCCCCTAGAAGTTTACTGCACTCCCCCTTTAAATTTTGGGGGCCCCGTAAATCCACCCAAAAATTAGTTTTTCTCGGCCCCTCGAGAAGCTGTAAAAAAAAAATTCGTGGTGGGGTTTTAATTTTAAAATTTGTCTAACCCAATTTTAAATTGTCTTGACATACATCGCTACTCCCCCCTTTCCCGTTTTACCCTGTCATTTTGGGAAAAATTTTTAGCCTTGTATGTGAATTCAGATGGGTCTCTTTTATCTTTTTAGATTAGCCAGGCCTGTTATAGCATAATATCTATGTTTCCTCACTTGCAATTAATCTTGCTCATCTATCTTTTTTAACACTCCCCGCTATTAGTATGTAAAATTAAGGGGGTAGCCCTTTCTGCCCTCTGCTGTCCCCCTTTTTTTTCTGACCCGTTCTATTTTCTTTTTTTATAACTTCATGCTGAACCTTTTATACATTTTTCTGTTTCCAACCCTAGTTTGCAACCTGCTTTTTCCCACACACCCCTACCCCTATCTTTTATCGTTTAAAATCATAGGCTTTACCAATGGCCTTCTCAATCGAGTCCCGCAAGTGCTACCACCCTGCCCCGAGAGTGAAACCCATCCCCTTTCATCAATCATGTTTTCCTAAAAGTTGTTCCCGTTGTCAAAGAATGGGATTGCAAGTTCCTTGCGTATCTGTTAGCCCCGAATTTACACCAATTGCCCCAGCAACCATTCATTTCCTACTCCCCTTCTAGGCAAAAGCTAATATGATTGGGATCCTCCCTTTGACTTAAAAGAAATCTATAGCTGCCCGTACTTATCTGCAGTCTTCTCCCTACCCTTCCCATATCATTTCACCGCATGAGACAGATAATGGGCTTGTTCCCCTTTAATACAGTATTATCCTCTGTTGACAATGTCCCCAACACCAGCTCCAGGGAAGGAACTCTATTCTATCTTCTTTTTCCTATTTCAAAAAGCACGGTCAAAAATATCTTACCTGAGAGCCCCCAACCCCAAAAATGCGCTTCCTTCATTAGGGGGCAGTGTACCCTTACCTTCACTGGGGCCCCTGAAGTACATTCACCTGGGAACAGAGAAGCGATTTTCCCACCCTTTAAACTTCACTCTTAACTTTCCTTACTCTGTGGCCCCCCCTTACTGGAAAACTCGCCCCTTGTAGCAGGTGCTGGGCTGACCTCCTGCTGGTACCCCTTGCTACCTCCCCACCTACAAGGGCCCCCCACAGTGAAGACCCGATGCACCTCACTGCTAGAACCCCCTTCCCCCATCCCAACCACCTCACACTCTCTCCCAGGCCCATTTAGGTGGCCTTTGCCCCCTAATTCCTCCGGAGAAGCAAGACCTCCTCCTTCAACTCTCCAAACTCGTTTTTAAAACTCTGCAGAAGCAAGCCATGCTTTGTAAACCCTCCACGCTAATCCCCAAAGCACTCAGGGTCTGGACCTCACGTGAGACTGACCCATAGTCCCCCACCAACTCCCTTTCCAAACACGTTTCAATTTTCCAAAAGTCATTCAAGTATCGCTTCACATCCACCCCCATCAAGGACATTACCAGTCCCTCAAACTATTCAAAATTGATGGACTGACCACATCGATCAAGGTTAGGGGTGATTACGTCATTTACTCCGTTCTTTAATTCTCCCGTGTAGGATGAGAAGCCACTTTGTGGCGAAAAAGTTTCCTTAATAAAAATACCCAAGAGTTGCACATGTGCTTATTTATCAAAAGTGTCGGTTCTGGAACATTCATCTACAACCTCTTTGTGACTTGATAAAAACCCCATCGTGGGCGAACGTTGTCAGTAAAGGATCACTTATACTGCTTAACTTTCCCTTTTGGGGTGAAAAAATACCTGTTGGTGAATTTATGTGGCGCTGGGGTTTGTGGTAACGCGACGGGTGGAGTTTGAGACTCTGACCGCGGGTTCAATCCCGGCCAGGGGTATAGTTTGTTTATATTTCCCTTATGCGTGGTGGGAGGCTGTTGAACAGTCTTGGACCCCGGACACTTACTGTGTTTTAGTGTACTTATGGCCTCCCTTCTGCTTAGTCTTTTGCTTTAGCAGGGAGAAGAAGTGACATAGAGAACACTTAAAGACTAAATAAACACTGTGACATTGTTTACATTATATAATTAATATTGCGCATTGTGGAAACAAGGAAAACTTAACGTAGTCAAGTTTTGTGGAAAAAGACACTTATGTACAGTTCAGGACATTTATTAAAGGAAACGTTTCGCCACGAGTGGCTTCTTCATTAGGACTGAAGAAGCCACTCGTGGCGAAACGTTTCCTTTAATAAATGTCCTGAACTGTACATAAGTGTCTTTTTCCACATCTTGTCGGTATCACCATACCATTTCCTCGTAGTCAAGTTTGTTGAGATTATTAATGCAAATAGTAGAGGAATGGGTAAACGTGTCTGGACTTAGAACTTAACCTAAGAAAGTGGAACAAACTCCCAAGTACCGTTATAGAGGCCAGAACGTTGTGTAGCTTTAAAAATAGGTTGGATAAATACATGAGTAGATGTGGGTGGGTGTGAGTTGGACCTGATAGCTTGTGCTACCAGGTCGGTTGCCGTGTTCCTCCCTTAAGTCAATGTGACCTGACCTGACTAGGTTGGGTGCATTGGCTTAAGCCGGTAGGAGACTTGGACCTGCCTCGCATGGGCCAGTAGGCCTTCTGCAGTGTTCCTTCGTTCTTATGTTCTTATGTTCTTAAAAGAAAATATTTATACAAAGATAAATACTACGAAGGAAGGAAGTTAACGAAGCTGAGGTTTGAAGATAAGGCGAAAATGGCGAGAGGTTGTTAGTGAGGAACCGGGAAGAATGTAACAATGGCAGCAATGGTGAAAAAAGCCATTAAAATGTTGAGTAGTGTTCCGTGTTCCTTATCCCACACATACAATGTTGAGTAGCGTTCCGTGTTCCTTATCCCACACATACAATGTTGAACAGTGTTCCGTGTTCCTTATCCCACACATACAATGTTGAGTAGCGTTCCGTGTTCCTTATCCCACACATACAATGTTGAATAGTGTTCCGTGTTCCTTATCCCACACATACAATGTTGAGCAGTGTTCCGTGTTCCTTATCCCACACATACAATGTTGAGTAGCGTTCCGTGTTCCTTATCCCACACATACAATGTTGAGCAGTGTTCCGTGTTCTTTATCCCACACATACAATGTTGAGCAGTGTTCCGTGTTCCTTATCCCACACATACAATGTTGAGTAGCGTTCCGTGTTCCTTATCCCACACATACAATGTTGAGTAGTGTTCCGTGTTCCTTATCCCACACATACAATGTTGAGTAGCGTTCCGTGTTCCTTATCCCACACATACAATGTTGAGTAGTGTTCCGTGTTCCTTATCCCACACATACAATGTTGAGTATGCTTCCGTGTTCCTTATCCCACACATACAATGTTGAGTAGTGTTCCGTGTTCCTTATCCCACACATACAATGTTGAGTAGCGTTCCGTGTTCCTTATCCACACATACAATGTTAAGTAGTGTTCCGTGTTCCTTATCCCACACATACAATGTTGAGCAGTGTTCCGTGTTCCTTATCCCACACATACAATGTTGAGTAGCGTTCCGTGTTCCTTATCCCACACATACAATGTTGAGTAGTGTTCCGTGTTCCTTATCCACACATACAATGTTGAGTAGTGTTCCGTGTTCCTTATCCCACACATACAATGTTGAGTAGTGTTCCGTGTTCCTTATCCCACACATACAATGTTGAGTAGCGTTCCGTGTTCCTTATCCCACACATACAATGTTGAGTAGCGTTCCGTGTTCCTTATCCCACACATACAATGTTGAGTAGCGTTCCGTGTTCCTTTATCCCACACATACAATGTTGAGTAGCGTTCCGTGTTCCTTATCCCACACATACAATGTTGAGCAGTGTTCCGTGTTCCTTATCCCACACATACAATGTTGAGTAGCGTTCCGTGTTCCTTATCCCACACATACAATGTTGAGCAGTGTTCCGTGTTCCTTATCCCACACATACAATGCTGAGTAGCGTTCCGTGTTCCTTATCCCACACATACATGTTGAGTAGCGTTCCGTGTTCCTTATCCCACACATACAATGTTGAGCAGTGTTCCGTGTTCCTTATCCCACACAATACAATGTTGAGTAGCGTTCCGTGTTCCTTATCCCACACATACAATGTTCAGCAGTGTTCCGTGTTCCTTATCCAACACATACAATGTTGAGTAGCGTTCCGTGTTCCTTATCCCACACATACAATGTTGAGTAGCGTTCCGTGTTCCTTATCCCACACATACAATGTTGAGCAGTGTTCCGTGTTCCTTATCCCACACATACAATGTTGAGTACCGTTCCGTGTTCCTTATCCCACACATACAATGTTGAGCAGTGTTCCGTGTTCCTTATCCCACACATACAATGTTGAGTAGCGTTCCGTGTTCCTTATCCCACACATACAATGTTGAGCAGTGTTCCGTGTTCCTTATCCCACACATACAATGTTGAGTAGCGTTCCGTGTTCCTTATCCCACACATACAATGTTGAGTAGTGTTCCGTGTTCCTTATCCCACACATACAATGTTGCGCAGTGTTCCGTGTTCCTTATCCCACACATACAATGTTGAGTAGCGTTCCGTGTTCCTTATCCCACACATACAATGTTGAGTAGCGTTCCGTGTTCCTTATCCCACACATACAATGTTGAGCAGTGTTCCGTGTTCCTTATCCCACACATACAATGTTGAGTAGCGTTCCGTGTTCCTTATCCCACACATACAATGTTGAGCAGTGTTCCGTGTTCCTTATCCCACACATACAATGTTGAGTAGCGTTCCGTGTTCCTTATCCCACACATACAATGTTGAGTAGTGTTCCGTGTTCCTTATCCCACACAACAATGTTGCGCAGTGTTCCGTGTTCCTTATCCCCCACATACAATTTTTGAGTAGCGTTCCGTGTTCCTTATCCCACACATACAATGTTGAGTAGTGTTCCGTGTTCCTTATCCCACACATACAATGTTGCGCAGTGTTCCGTGTTCCTTATCCCACACATACAATGTTGAGTAGTGTTCCGTGTTCCTTATCCCACACATACAATGTTGCGCAGTGTTCCGTGTTCCTTATCCCACACATACAATGTTGAGTAGCGTTCCGTGTTCCTTATCCCACCATACAATGTTGAGTAGTGTTCCCTGTTCCTTATCCCACACATACAATGTTGCGCAGTGTTCCGTGTTCCTTATCCCACACATACAATGTTGAGTAGTGTTCCGTGTTCCCTTTTCCCACACATACAATGTTGAGTAGTGTTCCGTGTTCCTTATCCCACACATACAATGTTGCGCAGTGTTCCGTGTTCCTTATCCCACACATACAATGTTGAGTAGCGTTCCGTGTTCCTTATCCCCCACATTACAATGTTGAGTAGTGTTCCGTGTTCCTTATCCCACACATACAATGTTGCGCATGTTTTTCCCTGTTCCTTATCCCACACATACAATGTTGAGTAGTGGTTTTCCCTGTTCCTTATCCCACACATACAATGTTGAGTAGTGTTCCGTGTTCCTTATCCCACACATACAATGTTGAGTAGCGTTCCGTGTTCCTTATCCCACACATACAATGTTGAGTAGTGTTCCGTGTTCCTTATCCCACACATACAATGTTGAGCAGTGTTCCGTGTTCCTTATCCCACACATACAATGTTGAGTAGTGTTCCGTGTTCCTTATCCCACACATACAATGTTGAGTAGTGTTCCGTGTTCCTTATCACACACATACAATTTTTGAGTAGCGTTCCGTGTTCCTTATCCCACACATACAATGTTGAGTAGTGTTCCGTGTTCCTTATCCCACACATACAATGTTGAGTAGTGTTCCGTGTTCCTTATCCCACACATACAATGTTGAGTAGTGTTCCGTGTTCCTTATCCCACACATACAATGTTGAGTAGCGTTCCGTGTTCCTTATCCCACACATACAATGTTGAGTAGTGTTCCGTGTTCCTTATCCCACACATACAATGTTGAGCAGTGTTCCGTGTTCCTTATCCCACACATACAATGTTGAGTAGCGTTCCGTGTTCCTTATCCCACACATTACAATGTTGATTAGCGTTCCGTGTTCCTTATCCCACCACATACAATGTTGAGCAGTGTTCCGTGTTCCTTATCCCACACATTACAATGTTGAGTAGCGTTCCGTGTTCCTTATCCCACACATACAATGTTGAGTAGTGTTCCGTGTTCCTTATCCCACACATACAATGTTGAGTAGCGTTCCGTGTTCCTTATCCCACACATACAATGTTGAGTAGTGTTCCGTGTTCCTTATCCCACACATACAATGTTGAGCAGTGTTCCGTGTTCCTTATCCCACACATACAATGTTGAGTAGCGTTTCCGTGTTCTTATCCCACACATACAATGTTGAGTAGTGTTCCGTGTTCCTTATCCCACACATACAATGTTGAGCAGTGTTCCGTGTTCCTTATCCCACACATACAATGTTGAGTAGCGTTCCGTGTTCCTTATCCCACACATACAATGTTGAGCAGTGTTCCGTGTTCCTTATCCCACACATACAATGTTGAGTAGGGGTTTCCCTGTTCCTTATCCCACACATACAATGTTGAGTAGTGTTCCGTGTTCCTTATCCCACACATACAATGTTGAGTAGTGTTTCCGTGTTCCTTATCCCACACATACAATGTTGAGTAGTGTTCCGTGTTCCTTATCCCACACTTACAATGTTGAGTAGTGTTCCGTGTTTTCCCTTATCCCACACATACAATGTTGAGTAGCGTTCCGTGTTCCTTATCCCACACATACAATGTTGAGTAGTTTCCGTGTTCCTTATCCCACACTTACAATGTTGAGCAGTGTTCCGTGTTCCTTATCCCACACATACAATGTTGAGTAGTGTTCCGTGTTCCTTATCCCACACATACAATGTTGAGTAGCGTTCCGTGTTCCTTATCCCACACATACAATGTTGAGTAGTGTTCCGTGTTCCTTATCCCACACATACAATGTTGAGTAGTGTTCCGTGTTCCTTATCCCACCCCATACAATGTTGAGCGTGTTCCGTGTTCCTTATCCCACACATACAATGTTGAGTAGTGTTCCGTTTTCCCTTTAAACCCACATACAATGTTGAGTAGCGTTCCGGTTCCTTATCCCACACATACAATGTTGATTTAGTGTTCCGTGTTCCTTATCCCACACATACAATGTTGAGTAGTGTTCCGTTTTTCCTTTACCCCACACAATACAATTTTGAGCAGTGTTCCGTGTTCCTTATCCCACACATACAATGTTGAGTAGTGTTCTGTGTTCCTTACCCCACACATACAATGTTGAGCGTGTTCCGTGTTTCCTTACCCCACACATACAATGTTGAGCAGTGTTCCGTGTTCCTTATCCCACACATACAATGTTGAGTAGTGTTCCGTGTTCCTTATCCCACACATACAATGTTGAGTAGGGGTTCCGTGTTCCTTACCCACACATACATGTTGACCCAGTGTTCCGTGTTCCTTATCCCACACATACAATGTTGAGTAGTGTTCCGTGTTCCTTATCCCACACATACAATGTTGGGGAGCAGAAAGGCACAATACCCTGACTGGAACAACACACACAACCCGCACGTAGGAGACTGAAATTTATGACGACATTTCAGTTCAACTTGGACCATTAACTAATCACACTGAGAAGTGCGATGATGATGATAATTGATACTGATGATGATAAACTGTTAGGCAAAGAAAGAATGAGGCAGCGAGACAGGCGAAGAATAGCACCTGAGAGGAGTGTCTTCAGTCGTATAAACAAAGCCAGGGCTTAACCCAGCAGCTGAGTACTGTATGGTGAAGGGTAACAGTCATCAGGCTGGGGACGGCTGGCGGGCGCCGAACTTCTGGGGCTCAGTTTACTGTCTTATTTGGAACGACCCATTCTTAAAATTGTTGAACACTTCTTTAGGAAAGTGCATGAGTTGTGTATAATTGTCGAAGTCTTCAATAAATTATTTCACAAAATATTGGACTTGTCGTGTTGGAGATGTTTTGGACTGGTCACAGACCGGGCCGCGGGGGCGTTAACCCCCGGAACTCTCTCCAGGTAAACTCCAGGTAAACAGCTCCATTAAAGAGTCGAGAGTGGAGTTGGTGAACATCATGTTCTTGTTCGAAGGTGTAGTGAGGAATTGCTGTTTTTTTCCAGGTTCTATAAATACATGAGTAGGTGTGGGTGGGTGTGAGTTGGACCTGACTAGCTTGGGCTATCAGGCCTGGTGCCGTGCTCCTTCCTGAAGTGGAAGTGACCTGACTAGGTGGTCATTGTTCTAGGCCCAGGGGGTGGCAGGGACCTGCTTCGCATGCGTCAGTAGGTCTGTTGCAGTGTTCCTTCTTATGTTCTTATGAGTCTGGTGACTGCAGCGTAAGTTAGAGACTCAATTTTTTTCTTAGTGACGATTTTCTTCCTGAGAGAGAGCAATTGGCTGCAAGAGTGTGATCACTCTTATAGTTGAAACATTTCGGTTGAGAGGGAAAAGTGCAGTCCTTATGAGCGTGTCTTTCAGTGCTGCAGTTGCAGTAATATTTATTTTTCTTCAAAGAGCAGTCCATGCCTGAGATGCCATGGAGATTCAGCAAAGGTGACCTTGAACACAGAGCTGACAGGTGGAATTTTTGTGGAGTCGACGGTGGTTCAGTAATTTTGATCTTCAATGAGTTGTTTTATGTCGCCTGATGCTTGGCTAGTGACTTCGCGACGTTTCTTTATGAATACCGATTTTTCGGCCCTCAACGCAGAGGAAGAAGCCACTTCGAACTCACGGTCCTTGAGAACGTTCACAGCTGAGGTGATGATCTTGTCAGCTTCGTCATCGTTGAAGTAGACGGCGATGAAAAGTCCTCAGTGCTGAGGATGGATGGTTTCACTGTAGGACGGTCGTCAGGATTGTTATCAGTCTTTTTCGTCGTGTCCAAGATGGTCCCACGAAGTGGGTTAATGCCTGGTGGCTAAAGCTCCCGCTTCACACACGGAGGGCCCGGGTTCGATTCCCGGCGGGTGGAAACATTCCGACACGTTTCCTTACACCTGTTGTCCTGTTCACCTAGCAGCAAATAGGTACCTGGGTGTTAGTCGACTGGTGTGGGTCGCATCCTGGGGGACAAGATTAAGGACCCCAATGGAAATAAGTTAGACAGTCCTCGATGACGCACTGACTTTCTTGGGTTATCCTGGGTGGCTAACCCTCCGGGGTTAAAAATCCGAACGAAATCTTATCTTATCTTATCTCTAACCATGTTGCTAACAACCTTGGAGAGAGCTGACTCAATGAGGTGAGCAAAGTGTTACAGTGAATAAGAGAAGCGTGAAGGGAAGGCATCCAGAAGAATTCGGAGTGTGGAAATTAGGAGAAGGTGTGGAGTTACTAAAAGTATTAGTCAGAGGGCTGAAGATGGGCTGTTGTAGGTTTGGGGGTTTGGGCATTTTGAGAGAATGGATCAAAGTAGAATGGCTTGGAGAGCGTAAAAAATCTGTAGGGGGAGGAAGGAGGGGTAGGGGGTGTCCTCGAAAGGTTGGGGGGAGGGGGAGTAAAGGAGGTTTTGTGGGGGAGGGGCATGGACTTCCAGCAAGCGTGTGTGAGCGTGTTAGGATAAAATAGAGACGAGTGGGTTTTTGGGACTTGATGAGCTGTTGGAGTGTTTAGCAGGGTAATATTTAGTGAAGGGATTCAGGGAAACCGGTTATTACAGATTTAGCCGGACTTGAGTCCTGGAAAAGGGACGTACAATGCCTACACTTTAAAGGATGGGTTGGGATATTGACAGTTTGGAGGAACTTCTTAACTGTCGTATCTGGGCGCCTCTGCAAAGACAGTGATTATGTATGAGTGAGGTGAAAGTGTTGATGATAAAAGTATTTTCTTTTCGGGAATTTTCTTTCTTTTTGGGTCACCCTGCCTCGGTGAGAGACGACCGACGCGCGCGCGCGAGTGTGTGTGTGTGTGTGTGTGTGTTTACCTGGAGAGTTTCGGGGGTCAACGCCCCCGCGGCCCGGTCTGTGACCAGGCCTCCTGGTGGATCAGAGCCTGATCAACCAGGCTGTTGCTGCTGGCTGCACGCAAACCAACGTACGAGCCACAGCCCGGCTGGTCAGGAACCGACTTTAGGTGCTAGTGCTAGTGTGTGTGTGTGTGTGTTTGTGTGTGTGTGGGAGAGACGGTAATGGTAGAACAGGAGGGAGTAGCAGTATTGTAGCAGCAGCAGCAGTGTACTAGTGGTAGAGGTGGCAATAAGAAGGTAGTAGTGGTAATGAAAGAAGGAGCAAACAGCGGAGTGGTTGCAAAGAAACTGTTGCAGCAGTAGTAGTGACGGTAGTGTATAAGAAGAGAAGACAGGAGCACTGCACAAGAGCTGAGGTAAGACAAAACCGCGCCAGACAAAACCCACCTTCCTATTTCCACTTGTGTTACTACTACAATACTACTACTACCACCACCACTACCACCATTACAATACTACTACTCCCATCCCCTGGCTCCCTTCACTTGGTACTTATGTGTGGCTAGTTAATGGTCGAAGTCGTACCGAAACATTATGTTTCATTCTTATATTCGCAGGTTATTTATATACAATGTTGAGCAGTGCGCCATGTTACCTATCCCACACCTACAATCATACCTCCCACTCACCCCACCTATCATCCACATAATTATACCTCGTGCGTATCGTTCTGCAACCCTCCCAGAGGGAGCAATCTCTTCCCTCTCATCCCCCCCACATTTCTCACTCCCAACCCTCCTTCTTCCCACCTTTCACTCCCTTATCTCATCTTTCTCGTTATAAATTTTCAGTCACATATTACACCCCTAACCCACCTGACACACTCATCGCACTCCCCTCCTCCCTATTTCCTGCATACCTGTGACTAGTTTCGACAGTTATTATACCTCTCAGCCCGACGTACGCCAGACTGTGATGATAGAGTATATACTTTGTTTAAAATTTATTCAGGAGAACTGATGATACCACAGAAGAGGAGATCAGTCTCTCATCTCCAGGATGAGGGACTGATCCCCTCAAATACTTTTTCTCCTAAGTTGATGTACTGATTACATCATTTCACTACACCTGCTGCCTCTGTATTTGACAGAAGAAGGTTACTGTGTAGGCGAAACGTTTCAACAATATAGATACCCAACTATCTCACATGTGTCTTAACCATGAACCTGTCGGTATTTTATATTATCAAGCGAACTATTGTTACTCGCAGCCGCATACCAGAGATCACCGTTAAGAACGTAATGATAAAACAAAAGGAAGAACTCAGAGTAAAATAAGATCTTCACATAACAACTTAATGTACCTGAAGAAGCTGTTGTCAGAACAGATCAACAGGTGCCAGAAAATAGTTAATTTGGCATAAAATTAATGGGCCCAGACATCATTTTGTGTGTGGGTATCGAAGGAGATGAACCAATGTATACCCAAAGGAAAGATTTTCCACCAGTCTTTCCAGTAAGAGCAAATACCAGAAAACAGGAAGATAAGACCAATGTGGTCCCAATATATGTAAAAAATGGGACCAGACAAGAGGCACCGAATTATAGACCAATATATTTAACATATATATTTATAAAACTTTTATAAGATTGAAAGGAGAAGAATATCTGAAGAGAAGATCTCTCAGAGTTAAGGATCATTGATTTAAGGAAGGAAAATCCTGTTTCAAGTACTTGCTGCAGTTCCTGACACTCACAAAGACGAAACAAGAACGACATTAACGGATGAACTGCATTTTCTTGGAGTGCAAGAAAACATTTGTCAAATCAGGGAACGGGTGGGGTTTGAACCATGGCAAGTGAGTTATAAAACTCACAGGTCAGTGCGTTAACCACTGGGCCACTTGGCTCTAATAATATTCATCCAACTAGGTATATTTCTATACACCATATGGAGGTTAGCATAGAAAAAAAACCATACTACGGGTGGGGTTAGAACCAGCGATCAGAGAATCACAAAACTCCAGACCGTTGCATTAGCCACCGTCGCTAACGCGACGGTCTGGAGTTTACCTGGAGAGAGTTCCGGGGGTCAACGCCCCCGCGGCCCGGTCTGTGACCAGGCCTCCTGGTGGATCAGAGCCTGATCAACCAGGCTGTTGCTGCTGGCTGCACGCAAACCAACGTACGAGCCACAGCCCGGCTGATCAGGAACCGACTTTAGGTGCTTGTCCAGTGCCAGCTTGAAGACTGCCAGGGGTCTGTTGGTAATCCCCCTTATGTATGCTGGGAGGCAGTTGAACAGTCTCGGGCCCCTGACACTTATTGTATGGTCTCTTAACGTGCTAGTGACACCTCTGCTTTTCATTGGGGGGATGTTGCATCGTCTGCCAAGTCTTTTGCTTTCGTAGTGAGTGATTTTCGTGTGCAAGTTTTGTAACTAATCGCGGGTTCTAACCCCACCCGAAGTATGGTTTGTTTGCAATCGTGTCATTACGATTTCGTGAGTCACGTTGAGTGAGGTTAGCATAAGCCCGTGCTAGAGATTATTCCAAAGCGTAGAAAAATGGGTAGGAGTAAATAGAGAGTGCTCGAATGTATCAGCGACTACCTAAAAACAAAAGGAAGAGAGTAAGTACAGGAGTAGATATAATGGAAGAAAATAATGTATGGGGCCTGGCAAGGACGGGTGTCAAGGCTACAACTGGACGTGGAGAAGCTGAAGAATTGTCCAGACAAGTTGCTACAGGAAGTCAACACCTACAAGTGTAGGGTTACGAAAACTGGGGAAATATGACCATAAACTGATTACAGGGGTAGGGAACAGTAGATATAAGTATACATAAAGGAGGACCAAGGACTGGGGATAGTATATACAGAGCATATATATTTCCAGAGCTGAGCATAGTACATACTGATTATATCGTCAGATAAGTTGTCGGTCACATACTAATACGTCACAGGGGTGTATGTCGGGTGTATGCCAATATAGCGGCTTCAAATTTGCCACAAGGAGCAAATTTAGACCTAGATATGGGGTGCACCCTAACTAAATAACCCCTACAGTGACTGTGGGTCTGCCACAGCCTATGATCAGCCTTCAGGAATCTCAACAGTTAAACATACTGACGTATGCAGCACAAACATCGAACCCACACATGAAAAAGCGTGTCAGAAAACTGGATCAAGTGTTCCAAGACTGAACTTGGAGCTAAGGAAACTGAACTTTGAGAAGCTACGTAAGCTGAACTTGACGACATTATAGCACAGGTGCAGGTGACACAGTCACGTACTTAGGAACTGTACGAGCTTGAAGGTGATACAGTCACGTACTTAGGAACTGTACGAGCTTGAAGGTGACACAGTCACGTACTTAGGAACTGTACGAGCTTGAAGGTGACACAGTCACGTACTTAGGAACTGTACGAGCTTGAAGGTGACACAGTCACGTACTTAGGAACTGTACGAGCTTGAAGGATAGACTGTACCAGAGATAGGAAATAGTTACACAAGGACACGTTTAAAGGATAAGAATGTAAGAACATAAGAAAGAAAGAACACTGCAGCAGGCCTACTAGCCCATGAGAGGCAGGTCCAATTCTCCTACCTGTTTAAACCAATGCCTTGACCTAGATAGGTCAGTCACATTCACTTAAGGGAGGAGCACGACATCCGACCTAGTAGCACAAGCTACTAGGTCGTATGCTGCAGGGAAGATAGGAATTATTTCTTCAGCCTTAAGGTGGTCAACCAGTGGAATGACCTGGAAGGAATTGTACGAGACAGACATCAAACACAGCTTGAAGAATCCGTAGGGAAAGAGACAGTGAGCCAGATAACGGTCTATAGAAAGGTCTGTTAAAAGGCAAGACCAAAAGCTGAGATTTGGCCCTTACAACCAAAAATAGGTGATGAATAAGACACATGTGCTGCAGTGGATATCCTCAGTGACTCATGTGTAGGCGACACGTGTCTGCAATAACGATGCCCAAGTGTTGAATAGGTGTTTTATTCATCATTTTGTAAGTATTGTATAACATTAATATAATGATAAAATAGATGAGTACACATACTGTAGTTGAGTACACATAGTGTAGGTGAGTACACATAGTGTAGGTGAGTACACATACTGTAGGTGAGTACACATACTGTAGGTGAGTACACATACTGCAGGTGAGTACACATAGTGTAGGCGAGTACACATACTGTAGGTGAGTACACATACTGTAGGTGAGTACACATACTGTAGGTGAGTACACATAGTGTAGGTGAGTACACATACTGTAGGTGAGTACACATACTGTAGGTGAGTACACATACTGCAGGTGAGTACACATAGTGTAGGCGAGTACACATACTGTAGGTGAGTACACATACTGTAGGTGAGTACACATAGTGTAGGTGAGTACACATACTGTAGGTGAGTACACATAGTGTAGGTGAGTACACATAGTGTAGGTGAGTACACATACTGTAGGTGAGTACACATACTGTAGGTGAGTACACATACTGTAGGTGAGTACACATACTGTAGGTGAGTACACATAGTGTAGGTGAGTACACATACTGCAGGTAAGTACAAATACTTTAGGTGAGCACATATACACACAGTATATGGTAACTTGGTGCAGTAACTCAGACGTGTGAAGGATGGGCAGAGTTTCTCATGATCGTAAACACTTCACAGCTTTCCACATTCATTCTTGAAAGTGTGCAATAAGTGAGGAGCAGGAAGCCATAAACAGCGGACAATGTGCTTGTTGGTGCTACTGTATGAGGCACTAGTCCGAGACTATATCACCAGGCACTACCTCA
>NC_069454.1:27647694-27663953 GCF_026875155.1 Cherax quadricarinatus
TCGTACTGTTGCACATGTGTCTTACTGTTACAGATGTGTCTTACTGTTACACATGTCTTACTGTTACACATGTGTCTTAGTGTTACACATGTGTCTTAGTGTTACACATGTGTCTTAGTGTTACACATGTGTCTTACTGTAACACATGTCTTACTGTTACACATGTGTCTTATTGTTACACATGTCTTACGGGTTTTGCTGATGTCCTTTCTGTTACACATGTGTCTTATTGTTACACATGTCTTACGGGTTCTGCATGTGTCCTTACTGTACACATGTGTCTTATTGTTACACATGTCTTACGGTTTCTGCATGTGTCTTACTGTTTCACATTGTCTTATTGTTACACATGTCTTTTCGGTTCTGCATGTGTCTTACTGTTACACATGGTGTCTTTTTGTTACACATGTCTTACGGTTCTGCATGTGTCTTACTGTTACACATGTGTCTTATTGTTACACATGTCTTACGGTTCTGCATGTGTCTTACTGTTACACATGTGTCTTATTGTTACACATGTCTTACGGTTCTGCATGTGTCTTACTGTTACACATGTGTCTTATTGTTACACATGTCTTACGGTTCTGCATGGTCTTACTGTTACACATGTGTCTTAATGTTAACACATGTCTTACGGTTCTGCATGTGTCTTACTGTTACACATGTGTCTTATTGTTACACATGTCCTTACGGTTTCTGCATGTGTCTTACTGTTACACATGTGTTTTTATTGTTACACATGTCTTTCGGTTCTGCATGTGTCTTACTGTTACACATGTGTCTTATTGTTACACATGTCTTTCGTTCTGCAAAGTGTCTTACTGTTACACATGTGTCTTATTGTTACACATGTCTTACGGTTTTGCATGTGTCTTACTGTTACACATGTGTCTTATTGTTACACATGTCCTTAAAGGTTCTGCATGTGTCTTACTGTTACACATGTGTCCCTTTTTGTTACACATTCTTAAAGGTTCTGCATGTGTCTTACTGTAAAACATGTGTCTTTTTGTTACACATGTCTTACGGTTCTGCATGTGTCTTACTGTTACACATGTGTCTTATTGTTACACATGTCTTACGTTTTTGCATGTGTCTTACTGTTACACATGTGTCCTTATTGTTACACATGTCTTACGGTTCTGCATGTGTCTTACTGTTACACATGTGTCTTATTGTTTACACATGTCTTACCCGGTTCTGCAAAGTGTCTTACTGTTACACATGGTCTTATTGTTACACATGTCTTACGGTTCTGCATGTGTCTTACTGTTTTCACATGTGTCTTATTGTTACACATGTCTTACGGTTCTGCATTTTGTCTTACTGTTACACTGTGTCTTAGTGTTACACATGTGTCTTAGTGTTACACATGTGTCTTACTGTAACACATGTGTCTTACTGTTACACATGTGTCTTACTGTTACACATGTCTTACGGTTCTGCATGTGTCTTACTGTTGCACATGTGGTTTTTACTGTTACACATGTGTCTTATTTTACACATGTCTTACGGTTTTTGCATGTGTCTTACTGTTGCACATGTGTTTTACTGTTACACATGTCTTACGGTTCTGCATGTGTCTTACTGTTGCACATGTGTCTTACTGTTACACATGTGTCTTATTGTTACACATGTCTTACGGTTCTGCATGTGTCTTACTGTTGCACATGTGTTTTACTGTTACAAAATGTCCCTTTCGGTTCTGCATGTGTCTTACTGTTGCACATGTGTTTTACTGTTACACATGTCTTACGGTTCTGCATGTGTCTTACTGTTGCACATGTGTTTTACTGTTACACATGTCTTACGGGTTTTGCATGTGCTTACTGTTTTCACATGTGTTTTACTGTTACACATGTCTTACGGTTCTGCATGTGTCTTACTGTTGCACATGTGTTTTACTGTTACACATGTCTTACGGTTCTGCATGTGTCTTACTGTTGCACATGTGTCTTACTGTTACACATGTCTTACGGTTCTGCATGTGTCTTACTGTTGCACATGTGTCTTACTGTTACACATGTCTTACGGTTCTGCATGTGTCTTACTGTTGCACATGTGTCTTACTGTTGCACATGTGTCTTACTGTTACACATGTGTCTTACTGTTGCACATGTGTCTTACTGTTACACATGTGTCTTATCAACTTGTCGGTATTGTATACCATTAACATATCCATCCCGTGTTTACCACCACAGCAGTGTGCCACCACAGCAGCGTGTCACCACAGCAGTGTGTCACCACAGCAGTGTGTCACCACAGCAGTGTGTCACCACAGCAGTGTGTCACCACAGCAGTGTGTCACCACAGCAGTGTGCTACCACAGAGTGTGTCACCACAGCAGTGTGCTACCACAGCAGTGTGCTACCACAGCAGTGTGCTACCACAGCAGTGTGCTACCACAGCAGTGTGCTACCACAGCAGTGTGCCACAGCAGTGCCACCAAAGCAGTGTACCATCACAGCAGTGTGCCACCACAGCAGTGTGCCACCACAGCAGTGTGCTACCACAGCAGTGTGCCACCACAGCAGTGTGCCACCACAGCAGTGTGCTACCACAGCAGTGTGCCACCACAGCAGTGTGCCACCACAGCAGTGTGCCACAGCAGTGCCACCAAAGCAGTGTACCATCACAGCAGTGTGCCACCACAGCAGTGTGCCACCACAGCAGTGTTCTACCACAGAAGTGTGCCACCACAGCAGTGTGCCACCAAAGCAGCGTGCCACCACAGCAGTGTGCCACCATAGCAGTGTGCCACAGCAGTGTGCTACAACCAGTGTGCCACCACAACAGTGTGCTACAACACCAGTGTGCCACCACAGCAGTGTGCTACAACACCAGTGTGCCACCACAGCAGTGTGCCACCACAGCAGTGGGTCACCAATCAGTGTGCCACCACTACAGTGTGCCACCACAGCAGTGTGGCCACCACAGCAGTGGGTCACCAGTCAGTGGGGCCACCACAGCAGGTGGGCCCCCACAGCATGTGCCCCCATAGCAGTGTGCCTCACAGCAGTGTGCCTCCACAGCAGTGTGCCACCATAGCAGTGTGCCACCATAGCAGTGTGCCACCACAGCAGTGTGCTAAAACACCAGTGTGCCAACACAGCAGTGTGACACCACAGCAGTGTGCCACCATAGCAGTGTGCTACCACAGCAGTGTACCACCACAGCAGTGTGCCACTACAGCAGTGTGCTACCACCACAGCAGTGTGCTACCACAGCAGTGTGCCACCGCAGCAGTGTGCCACCACAGCAGTGGGTCACCATTACATTGTGCCATCACAGCAGTGTGCCACCACAGCAGTGGGTCACCAATCAGTGTGCCACCACAGCAGTGTGCTAAAACACCAGTGTGCCACCACAGCAGTGTGACCCCACAGTAGTGTGCCACCACTACAGTGTGCTACCACAGGTGTGCCACCACAGCAGTGTGCTACCACAGCAGTGTGCCACCAAAGCATTGCGTCACCACAGTGTGCCACCAAAGCAGTGTACCACCACAGCGGTGTGCCACCACAGCAGTGTTCTACCACAGAAGTGTGCCACCACGGCAGTGTGCCACCACAGCAGTGTGCCACCAAAGCAGCGTGCCACCATAGCAGTGTGCTACCACAGCAGTGTGCTACCACAGCAGTGTGCTACTACAGCAGTGTACCACCACAGCAGTGTGCCACTACAGAAGTGTGCTACCACCACAGCAGTGTGCTACCACAGCAGTGTGCCACCACAGCAGTGTGCCACCAAAGCAGTGTACCACCACAGCAGTGTGCCACCACAGCAGTGTACCACCACAGCAGTGTACACCACAGCAGTGTCCACAACAGCTGTGCCACCACGCAGTGTTCAGAACAACGTGTTCTAACATAGCAAATTTACCACAGCATGTATTACCACAGGTGTGCCACCAAAGCAGTGTGGCACCACAGCAGTGTGCCACCACAGCAGTGTACCACCACAGCAGTGTGCCACAACAGCAGTGTGCCACCACTGCAGTGTGCTAGAACAACAGTGTTCTACCACAGCAGTGTTTTACCACAGCAGTGTTTTACCACAGCAGTGTATTACCACAGCAGTGTGCCACCAAAGCACTGTGCCACCACAGCTTGCTACTCAACTTTCAGCTAGTGCAGCGATTATGCACTTTAACAGGCTTGGCTGACACGCTGTAGCCCGGGAACCAGCTGTGTGATGATAATCGATACAGATTTTAAATCAAACCTGGCCTCCCGACCTGACCCCGGGTCGTGTCCCGGGAGTTGTTGTATCAGTGACCTGGGCTGTCACTGTGACCAGTGATAATTATTATGCCAGATGCTCAGTTATAATTGAGAAACTGATATGAGGTACTTTCAGTGAGGTAAAATCTCAGCATTCTACGCACAGTGAGGTAGTGACAAACTGGAATATACTCAAAAATAGTCACACTCAGTGCTCACTTCTAGTTGCTATCGATGTTATAATATAATAAAATTTGTAATGGGTGAGGGGTGAGCCAGAGGAAGGTTCGGTCGATGGCCAAAAGCTTTAGCTGCGGGTCATCATGTGACTAAGACCCGCGTCTGGAAACACTTGTCCTGCTTCCTGACCAGTCTTGCCAGTCCTACCCTTTTTATAGTCTTCTTATATCGGAATAGATAGTACAATAACCACTATACCAAGGTTCGATCCCCAGTACGGTGGAAACATTGTGACATGTTTCTTTAAGACACCTGCTGTCTTTTTGCATCTAGCAGTAAGTAGGTACCTGGGTGTTAGTCGACTGGTGTGGGGTCGCATCCTGGGGACAAAACTAACTTAATTTGCCCGGAAATTCTCTGAATAACAAGGTGGCTTTCTATATAATACTTATTTATGTCAACTAAGTTGTATCACGTAATTGTAGAAATAAAGATATTATTACTACTACTACTACTGTTATTATTATTATTAGTGAAAATATGTCATCAGACATTTTGAACAGATATCCTCAAATTACTTGGAAAATGTTCTCTCGTCAAACCTTTTAAGACATACCTACGGCTTTTTCTGCACTCATTTTCGCCTGCACTAACCGTTCATCGGATGGATATAAGGGAGGAGGCACTATAAACAACCCGCTAAGGCGACAAAATTTCATCATAGGTGACACTGTCACCTACTGATTAATTCTGGTGACAGCGGTCACGTACTACTTGCGGTTTTAACGTCGTGTCAAATATGATAGTGATTCATATTTCGTCAATTACTGTGGTTCAGAGTGCTGCCCTGGAACCTTCGATAGGAGTTCCAGCAAGTTGGAAACTAAGGGACTGACCACCTCAAATACTATTTCTCCAATGTTGCTCCAAGGTTGATGGACTGATTATATCATATCACTGCTACACCTGCTGCCTCTGTATCTGACTGATGAAGCCTACTACGCAGGCGAAACATTTCAGCAATAAAGATGCGGAAGCTGGATAAATACTTAGTCAGTGTTGGATCATCCAGGCTGTGGTTTATACGTTAGACTGGTATAAACCTTGTTAGAAGTGATCAAGGTCCCAGGACCGAAACGTTTCCTAATAAATATGTTAGTGTTTGCTCACGTGTCTTTCTAAACCATACTGTGGAAAATTTTTTAATTTTCCGAAACTATAGTGCCTAATAGGTGTTTAATGTGTCTATATGGGTCAAAAATGTATTTGAAAATAAGAGTAGAACCAAGAGCTCCCTTTGCGCATGCGCGGATGTGCGGGGGTGAGTGGCGGGTTTGTTTTGAAGGTGGAGAGGAAGCGGAAAAGGCATGGTACCACGAAATTGGCATTCACGGCGGCCTAAGGATTAATATAGGCCTCATTTCGTAATAGGAAGTGTCGTGACTGTTCCATTTGGAGAGTGAGGAACGTGTTTTAGGGGACCACGATAATAGAGTGGTAAAGGTGATTAGGGTTTGGGCCGGGGGTGACTGACGGTCGTCCGGACTGACCCCCGGAAAATTCCCCTTGGGTTTTTAACATCACTCATTGGTCTCAGTCTTAATGGAGTGATTTTAAAGGGGGGTATAAAAAATTTGAGTCATTAAATTCGGTTTGTAATTGTAATGTAATTAAGATAAAAACGCTAAGTTAAAGGAATATGTGAAGTGAAATAAGTCGTTTGCTCCGAGTGAACCCCGTAACCTTTTTGTTAACGAGACGAGGAAAGGGAAACTCCTTGAGTACGACGTCAAAGCGGGACAAACCAGGGGAAACCCTGTCCTGCGGAAATAGAATGTGCGGTGTAGCAGGACACAAAAATAGATGGTAAATCAAGAAATGAGGAATATCAACACCCAAGTTAAGTAACCCTTCTAGTTATAGAAACCCTTAGACTGGCAGGGGTGGAATTTTATAATTTTAGATAGGTTAGAGTGACCACTACATCAAGTGACCACCAGAGAACATCGGTAAGAGGGATTATGTAAAAATGTTTTCCTTGACGGATGTACCAGGTGATCCTCCCCCTCCCCTTCTTCAGCAAAACTAATATAATCTATACAGCCCACAATTTAATTTTAAAACCCCGTACTTGTGGGTGCTACCCAATCCAAAAGGTCTCGGATAGATATGATAAGATTGTGGGTCAGGGGGACCACTTGGGCGACGGGGGTGGTTAATTTTTTCTCACATGCTACAGGGGGTGACTACGGTAAACAATATATTGTCCCAATGATTTTCGGGTATTAAAATTTTGAGGTACATACAGGAAGCACCCTAGAAAATTTTTCCCATATCTCCCCTTGGGCCCCTTCAGAACCGGGTGCAATCAGGGAAAAAAAAATTAAATTTAAATTTTATTAATAATAAGTGACTGTTAAAGGAAAGTGGGTGTGGGTGCACAAGTTAATCGATCGTGTGATGGATACATTACCCCAAATTTAATTGCAGCACATGGTGGCTAGGATATACAAGAGTAAATGAAAGAATTACTTTTATAAGGCGCCACTTAAGTTGTAAAACAGTGATTAATAATTCTCTAACCTATGGTCTAAGGAGTTAATGTGGCTGACAAGCCGAAATTTGGTAATGAAAGAAAATTTTACGGCTTTTAAAACCATGGACAAAAGGCATTTGATTTGTGAATCAAAGAACCGTGAACCCAAATAATTTAAAAATTTAATTTAGATTTTTAGAGAGTAGATTTGATTGAAAATTGTGGTTTAAAATTGTGAAAAGATTGCAGAGAATTGTACAGAGGGAAAGGGAAAAATGAATGTTTTAATTAAATCAACATTACAATTGGAAGAAAAACTGTCTTGTAAAAGAAGGCTTTGAATAAATTAAAGGGTGAAGCCAGGCTTGATCAACCTTTTAAGCAAAGGGGTGTTTCCCAAACCTCCATAGTACGGTCTGGAGGAAATCGACTAAGTCGCGGGAAATTTAATTGTTAAATTGCAGACCAGCAGCCAAACAGTTAAAAGGATAAAACACATAATGACTCTAAAGATCTTCAAGTCTAAAAAGGGGAAAAAATAATCCCTTGTAAAAATCATAGTTAAGATTTAAAAATAGGCAATATCAATCAGGAACAGTAATAGGGGTTCCTCACTAAAAGGTAAAGGAATAATACTTCGTAAGGTAACCCATTTAATAAGAGGTCGGGGAAAGGGGAAAAGAGAGATCCCTCTTCGCCGGGGTATCATTTCACAAAAAAATTTGTAATCCCTGTTTTCGGGGATATTAAAGTGAAAAGAATGAAAAAACTGACAGTTTTTATCAATGTCTGCAATCATAATGTAAAGGTTGCATACCAAAAATTTGAACATTTTGCTATCAAGCAAAAAGGGAAAGCACCATACAGTTATGTGCAGGTTTATGTGATCTTAAAAAAAAGGGTAAAAATAATGTAATTTAAAAAACCCCGACCACAGTGATGATGAAAGGTTGCAGCTAATGGCAATAAGATGGCCTAGTGGGGTCCCTTGCCGTGTTGGATGAAAAAATTTTTCAGGAAAAAAGGGCAAAACCAAAAACCAACGGCGCACTCCCCCTCAACACTGGTACGGGCCCCATGAAATAATTTTGGCAGCTACGCCTAGTAAAAATGAAGAGGAAGTAGTAAATACGGCCCGGGTTCTTATCTGAAAGGTAAACCCCCAACAAGTATTCTTTTTTCGAAAAATGATTTTAAACCCGTCAAATTTGGGGACGACAGCATAGGTTTAAATGTAAATGAGGAAAGCCAAATGTTTCCCTTTACCGGAACAATCCTAAAGGATGTTAAATGTGAATCTGGCATTACGGTGCGACTTCCGGGAAGCTTACCGCCAAATTAAACCTACTAATTTGGGATGGGAAATGACAGTTAAAGGACCCCAGCTCTGCAACTGAGCAAACACCAAAATTGTTGAAAGCTTATAAGAAAAAATTAATAAGCAGTTAAATAAAATTGTTCTTATTCAGGCGACGTAAATGCACACCTTAATTGCACAGGCGGTCCACTGGCGAAGAAATTGGGTAAATAATCTTAGGGGAAAATTTTCCCCGGGTGTGACGTCAACTAAAAGGGAACAAATGGGGTTTGGAAAGGGTTAATGAAAAAATGAAAAAAGTGCTGGGACGACTTGGGAACTGAAGACTTGTTATTTTTAAAGCTCAAAATTCCAGTATGCCCAATAAATTAACCCAGGGGCATGGTTTAACCCCCTGAGAGAATGGAACACTAATTATCCATTTGGGGGGTTCAATAAATAGGGGATGGCCATGGGTTTGGTGCCTATATGCAAAAAGTCTGGGGCGTTTGGGGAATGAGAGACTTGTTATTGGTAAAGTCTAAAAATCCAGTACCCCAAAACTTAATCCGGGGAGCATGGCTTATCCCCCCTGAGAAATGGAACACAATTATCCATTTTGAGAGTTCAAAAAATTGGGGGGCCAGTGAAGAGGGAAAAAAATATGCCCACATTTGTAAGTCGTCTAGCGACGACCCCCCGCCCGCCGCAGGTGGGAAAAATTTTTTTAAATTTTCCGAAAATTAAAAGCCTAAGGTTTTAAGTGTTTATAAAGGGTCAAAAATGTATTTGAAAATAAGAGTAAACCAAGAGCTCCCTTGCCATGCGCGGTTGCGGGGGTGATGGCGGGTTTGTTTTGAAAGGGGGAGAGGAAGCGGAAAGGCATGGTTACCCCCGAAATTGGCATTCACGCGGCCAAGGATTTAAAAAGGGCCTATTTTAATAGGAAGTTCGTGACTTTCCAGTGGAGATGAGGGAACGGATTTACGGACCACGAAATTTTTAAAATGGGAAAAGGGATTACGGGGAGGACCGGGGGGTGACTGAGCTCGTCCGGGGTGAGGCCCGGGGAAAAACCCCTTTGGTTTAATCTCATCATCGGGTTTAACTTAATGGAGTGATCTCTAATGTGTATAATAATTTGAGTCATTAAAACGCTTGTGAAGTAATTAAATTAATATAATAAAACCAAAATTTTAAGAAATATGGAAGTGAAATAATCGTTTGCTCCGAGTGAACAGCAAAAACCCTTGTTAACGGACGAGGAAAGGAAACTCCTTGAGTCCACGTCCCAAAGCAGGACAAACCACGATAACCCCGTCCTGTGGGGAGAAAACGGGCGGGTAGCAGGACATCGAAAATGAGATGGTGAATCAAGAAAGAGGGAAAAATCAATCACCCACAGTTAAGTAACCCTTTATTATAGCAACCAAAATGGGGCCCGTGGTGGATTTTTTAAATTTGATAGGTTATGAGGATCCAGCTCATCAAGTGACCCCCCGAGAACATCTGGTAAGAGTGGGGTTTTTGTCAAAAGTTTTCCTTGACGGAGTACCAGTGTATCCTACCCCCCCCCCCCTTCATTCAGCAAACAAAATAATCTATACGTCCACAAATTAAAATTAAATGCACCGTACTTGGGGGGTACCCAACCTACTGGTCTCGGTAGATATGGATAAAATTTTGAGGGCGGGGGCCACTTGGGGGACCAGGGGGGTTTAAGTTTTTTCACATGTCACACGGGGGGACTACGGTAAACAATATGATTGTCTCCCAAGAGATTTCTGGTTTTTTATAAAGGTGGAATACAGGTAAGCCCCTGAAAATTTTTCCCTACATACGTTAGATACATGGCCAGCAGTCAGCCTGGTTGCAGGGGGATTCGCGGGAGGCCGATCGTAGACCGGGCCCCAGGGCGTTAATATCGGTTTTTAAAAAAAAATATGTGAAAAGTATATAGACAGGGAGAGCCAACGTACAAATCTCATTGATATTATTTTTTAGATATGCAGAATCAAACCGTGTTAAACAGCCCACTTCATTCTTTATAACAGATTTAAAAAAGGGAAAATAATTTAATACCACAATTTTGCAATGAAAAAAGTTTTTGTACGATTTTTTTCTGTTTTTTGGTCTCAAACTTTTGTTTAGTAGCAATTGGGAAGGATGCATATTGGTCACCATTTGCTGAAGATCTTTCAAGCTTGTAATGGAGTTTCTAAAAACAGCCCCCAAATCCCTGGGCGATATCAAGGCCCATTCGAATACTAAGAACATAAGAAAGGAGGAACTGCAGGGGGCCTGTTGGGGCCAAAAAGGAGGGCCTTTCAATTCAAACCCCCTAAAAAAACATTTGCCCAACCCCAATTTTTTAAAGCCCCCAAGAAATAAACCTGATGGAAATCCCACTCAAATTTCCAACCCCCTCCCCTCATTTTCTTTTCCCAAACCAAATTTGAAACTACCCAAAGTCCTTCCTTAATAACCCAAAAGGAAAACTGTTCCATCATCAACTACCCTATTTTCCAAACCCAATCTTTTCCATTCCTTTCTAAATCTAAACTTTTCTTAATTTAAAACCCTTACTGCGGGTCTCTCTTGGAGAGAAAAATCCCCAAACCCTTTTAAAAATCCGCTTATTAATACAATCTTCCACTTTTACACTTCGTCAGGTCTCCCTCATTTTTCGTTAACAAGTGAATGTAACTTAAATCTTTTAATCTTTCTTCAAAAGGGAAAATTTCAATGCTATGATTAATTTTGTCTCCTATGCGAAAATTTTTTTAACGAATTTTTTCCTCTGTAAAAATGGAGACCAGAATAGCTGCATAATCTAGGTGAGGCCTTACTAAGATGTTAAAACTGCAGTATGACCCCGGACTTCTGTTGCTTACACTTCTTGATATAAAACCCCTAATCTATTTGCCTTTTTACTGTTAGGCATTGTGTCTTGGTTTAAGGGTTTTGGGCCCCCATAACCCCCAAGTCCTTTTTTGCAATCGTAGGGTAAGTTCTACATTATTTAACTTATAAGTCTAGGGTTATGGACACTCCCGACTTTGAACCTTGCATTTATCTAAAAGAACTCATCTGCCACTTTTCTGACCAAGAAAAGAGTTTTTTTTAAATCCCCGAAAATTCCATAACATTACGTTTGAATCAAATTTTTCCCTACCTATCTTTGTGTCACGCGAATTTCGCATATCACTAGTAATTCCCCAATCAGATATGAAATTTTATTATAAACAACAACGGGGCCCAAACTGATCCCTGTGGGAAACCATTGTTACTGATCCCCATCGGATTTAACCCCATTTATGGGCCCTGCTTTTGTCTGTGAGCCATAAATTTGATCCACAGAGCACCTTCCCCCAATGCCCTGAGCTGTCACTTTCTTTAAATCTTTGGTGCGGAAAACCTATCAAAAGCCTTACTAAAATCTAAGTAAACAATATAAAAATTCTTTATCGGGTCAACAGCCCCAAAAGCTTTATGAAGAAAGTTAATAAATTTGTTAGACAAGACCCCCCTTTGGAAACCCCGCTGAGTATCATTAATCAAGCTATGCTTATCAGATGGCTTTTATAATCTCACTAAAAATTGACTCTATAATTTTCCTACAGTTGAGGTCGGGTTTTTGGGCGGTAATTTGATGGTAAAGACTTTTTCCCCTGTTTTAAAAAAAGGAATTTCTTAGCCATCTTCCAATATCAGAACTACACCTTTTCAAAAAGATAAATTAAAAAATTAGTTAAGGGTTTTAAAGAGTTCCATTTTGCATTCCTTAAGAACCCCTTGAAAAAACCCTCGGGCCCCGGCATTATTTTGCTTCCTCTATCGCTTCACAACCATTTTATAGTGACTGATTTACATTTTTATCTTTTTCTAGCCCACATAAAAAAAAATTTACTGGAATATTGTAGTGTCTTCCCGTGTAAAAACCCAGAGAAAATAATTATTTAAAAACGAAAAAAATTTCATTCTCTTGTCAAAAAGATGTCCCTAGTTATTTTTAAGGGGACCAACTTTCTCTAACTTTTGTTCATAGCCTGGAAAAAAAATTTTTGGGTTTTTAAACCCAAACCCCCCGGCCGGGGTTTAAACCCCCGGTCATAGAATTCAAACTCCAGCCCGTCATTTTGCCACTAGACCGCTAGCCACAATAAAATTCATCCAAATGGGTTTTTTTCTACACCTGGGAAAGGGGTTAGCACGGCACCACTGTGACCACAAATGCCGGCCACGCTGCTGGAGATTCGTCTGTAAAAATTTGCATTTGTGGTCACAGGGGGCCGTGCAACCTTTCCATGTGTAGAAATAACCTGTTTGGATGAACTTATGTGGCTGTGGTCTAGGGCTAAGTGACGGGCTGGAGTTTTGAGATTCATACCGCGGGTTCAACCCCGGCCGGGGTAGGGGTTTGTTTGCAACGTGTCATTGCGATTTCTTGAGTCTTTTTGGTTTTAGTTTTAGAATCCAGCAATTTAAAAATTTCAAAATTTCCCTTTTAGTTTTCTTACCCCCTTTTAAAATGCCCCCTTTTAATGTCTAATATCTGATTCAAAGAGAAGCTCACCTCTTTTGACTCTTTGGCCCCCTGGAACCGTAAAACCTGGGAAAGGCGAGGTACCAACTCTCCTGAAAGAATTACTAGAAAGACGGGGTTTTCCCTGGAAAAATTTTTTGGGAGGTCAACCCCCCCCGCCGCCCAATTTTTGACTAGGCCCCCGGTGGTCAGGGCCTGATTAACCAGGCTGTTACTCTTGTTACACACCATCCAAAACGAACCACATCCTGGATAAGGGGCACTGTTTTTTTAGTTCTGTCCATTTCCCCAGGGGCGGCAGCCAGGGTTTTTTGTAATACGGGGACCCCCCTTAACGATTTTAATCCGGGCAAGAGGGATAATTGTTATCAAATAACGTTATCAATGAATTTTCCCCCTAGAAATAATGGGAAAAAAAAATTAAAACCCCGCAAGACCCCAAAATATGAAAAAAAAATTTTTTTTACCAATGAAATGTTAATTTTAAATACACCCAAAAATGAAAAAGGCATGCACAATTAAATGACACTTACTTTTTAAATTTAAGATCGGGGGAGATGATGGGGTGGGAGGGGGGAAGCATTATCTTCTTATGTTTTTGAAGGGGAACCCCCCTTCCTTAGGACTTGAAAGGGAAAAGTCCTTTTCTGGGGTTTTCTTCCCTTAATTTTTTAATGCATAGGGCCAGCTTTTAAGTCACTGGGCTTCTTTCGCACAAATACTGTCCTAGTGGCCTGTCCCCGTTCCTTTAGACTTGCCTAAAGTGTTTCACACATTGTCGTGTAAAATCACCGCAAGGCTTTTCAATAGCTGTGTGGGGTGATTTTCACCTGAAGGTTTGCATTTCAAACCCTTAGCACAGATTTCCTTTATCTTTTTAGTAGGCAATTCTTCCCAATTTCTCTCTCCCCTCCTCTGAACCAGTTTCCCCAGGTCTGGCCTCTTGCTCTTGAAGTTGATCTATCAGCTCATCAGTGGTTAGTTCTTCATTGCCCTCCTCCACCAACTCTTCCACATCCTCCCCACTAACCTCCAACCCCAAGGACTTTCCCAATGCCACAATGGATTCCTCAACTGGCACAGGATTCTCAGGGTTAGCCTCAAACCCTTCAAAATCCTTTTGTCTACACATTCTGGCCACAGTTTCTTCCAAGCAGAGTTCAAGGTCCCCCTTAGTTCACTTCCTCCCAAGCCTTACCTATAAGTTTACACAATTGAGGTATTAAAGTGATCTCTCCAAAACTCTCTTAGAGTCAGTTGAGTTTCTGAGGTCTTTTACAAAGCACCTTAAACAGAGCTTTTGTGTACAGTTTCTTGAAGTTGGAAATAACCTGCTGGTCCATGGGCTGCAGGAGAGGCGTGGTATTAGGAGGCAAAAACTTCACCTTAATGAAGCTCATGTCCCCATAAAGTCGCTTGCCACGTCTGTAGGATGACCAGGGGCATTGTCTAACCCAGGAGGCACTTAAGTTCTAATTTCTTTTCAGTTAGGAAATTTTTCACATTGGGGGCAAAATGCATGGTGTAACCAGTTATAAAAAAATTCCCTAGTGACCCATGCCTTACTGTTTGCCCTCCACAGCACACACAAATTATCCTTGAGGACTTTCTTTTGCCTGAACGCTCTGGGAGTTTCAGAGTGATACACTAATAAAGGCTTCACTTTGCAATCACCAGTAGCATTGGCACACATCAACAAAGAAGCCTGTCTTTCATAGGCTTATGCCCGGGGATCCCTTTTTCCTCCTGAGAAATTAGGCCGCTTGGCATTTTTTCCCAAACAGGCCTGTTTCATCACAATTAAACACTTGTTCGGTTTCAGTCCTTCAGTTTCTATTACTCCTTGAATTCCTCCATATTTTTCAGCCCTTTGTGGTCCGAACTGGCGCCCACCATGCCTTATCACACTATGGATGCCACCCGCTTCTTAATTCCCCAAAACCCAAACCCTTTGCTCCCTTTAAATTTCACTCACACACACTAGTTGCAGGCTTTTTTTTAAATTAAATCCAGCAATTTCCCTAGCCTTTTACTATGACGCTTGAGAATGCTATCCCCTGCTGCTGTTTTTCATTTACCACACCCAATAAAGTCTCTCAACATCTTCCCATCACTTGCGATTTTTGTTTCAAAAACACGTTAAACCCTTTTGGGCAAGAACAGCTTCCTGATTGTCTTTTGTGCCCAAAATAGTAGCGGTTGGTTTTGGGGGGGTTTCTTGTACAGCTTGACTATTCGGCTATACGCACTCCATTTTCCCATACTTATCTTTTATTCTTTCTCATTTCTTGTAATTCTTCCCCTTTTGAGGTGTGGGGTTGGGCACTGAAGTTTCTTGGGGCCCATGGTCACTTATTTTCCAAAACCCACACCAAAAATTTTTGTAATAAACAAAATTCCGAGGTATGTTTGGATGTTACCGCGGAGGCTGGCGGGAAACAAGGGGAGGGGCCCGGCAATGTGAGGCTTGAGGGCAATTAAAAGCGTCCGGACAAATGGAAAGGGTTTTTTTAATCGGGAGCGCGGCAAAAATTTTGCGATAAAAATAATCGGTATGCGGAAAAATCGCTATGGATGCCATCGTTAGCGGGGGGGCCACTGTATTTACTTGCATTGACGCACACCTAACACTTTTCTGCTCATTTACAACGACGTCAGTTTTTTTTTTTTTTTTGGGCCGAGAGAAATCAATTTTCCCCCCTGAAGGTAGTAAAAGTGGACACAAGATCATCTTAAGGGTTGCAGCAAATTTTTTTTATTTTTACTTTACAAAGTCCATCATTATCAGTTGTAGGAAGCCTTTAGCGGTGTTAACGGGGCAAAGATTCCCCCGCAATGCTGCGATTCTTTTACATATACTCTAATTTTACAGTGACTCAACAATGCAACACTCCAAAAAGGCGTGATAAAAAAGAAGGGTCAATTATTAAGACATTCATTTTTAATACCCGCTAAGGCCACAAGTATGTGTGTCTTAAACTGGCTTGGTGTTATCCCCAAAAAAAGAAGTTCCAAGAACCAAACCAAGCGACCCCACAACACGCGCTGGTAAACCCAAGTGTGGTGCCCCTTTCCCGCCCCTACACCGTTTTTGACTACTGTGGGGCGACATTGGGGGGGTGCTATGGTGACTGAAGGTCATGGAAACAAATCATCAAATCCGACAAGGGAGGCGCAAGTGTGTGAGCCCACTGTGTTGGGGATGAACGTGGGGCCTGACCGAGAAACTTCTTCAAAACTGATGCGAGAAACCAATAGATGTTTTGTAGTAAATGATGGGGGGCCTAGCAATGGGTCATGCAGGGAACCTACCTTTGATATGACTTTGATGGGTTCCCAAAAAGGGGTTTCCTACTCCCACAGCCCCGGCCCTGGCCTCGTTTTTTTACAGTTAAATTGTCAAGATGTTAAATATGTCATTTTTAAATATCATTTTGTATTAGTCGTTTTGAAGGTGAGCTGTGTCCCCCCTATTTG
>NC_069454.1:27664453-28004453 GCF_026875155.1 Cherax quadricarinatus
GGTGGGGGCCTCTGGTGGCACATTGCTGGTGGTGGCACACTTCTGTGTAGAACATTACTGTGGTGGCACGCTGCTTTGTGGCACTGCTGTGGCAACCTGCTGGGGTAGCACACTGCTTTTGGTGGTAAAAAAGGGGATGGATATGTTAAGGGTATACAATACCGACAAGTTGATAAGACACTGTGTAACATAAAAACACATGTGCAACAGTAAGACACATGCAAAACCCGTAAGACGTGTAACAATAAGACACATGTGTAACATAAGACACATGTTGTTACAGTAAGACACATGTGTAACACTAAGACACATGTTTAACACTAAGACACATGGTAACAGTAAGACATGTGTAACAGTAAGACATGTGAAACGTAAGCACATCTTAACAGTAAGACACATGTGCAACAGTATGACACATGTGTAACAGTAAAACACATGTGTAACAGTAAGACACATGTGTAACAGTAAGACACATGCAGAACGTAAGACACATTTGCAACATAAGACACATGTAGGGAACAATAAGACAAATATATAAAAAGACACATGTTAACAGTAAGATACATGTGCAGCAAAAAGGGCACAATAAAATAGTAAGACATGTGCAACAGTAAGGCATAGTGAAAACAGTCAGACATGACAACAGTAAGAAAACATGTGCAACAGTAAGACACATATACAACGTATGACACATGTGTATCAGTAAGGCACTGGGCGACAGAAAGACCATGTGCAACAATAAGACGCTTTACAACAGTAAGACATGTGTAACAGTAAGGTCTTTGTGCAACAGTAAGACACATGTGCCACATGTGTCTTATGCTGTATTTTATTCAAAAATTGATGGACTGACCACATCGACTCAAGGTGAGGGACTGATTACCTCATTCTCCTCCTGTTCTTCACGATTCTCCTTTGTATGGACTGATGAAGCCACTGTGTGGCGAAAAGTTTCCTCAATAAAAAATACCCAAGAGTTCACATGTCTAATTCATCCTAAATGCTCTGGAAAACGGGGCAAAGGGGGATGACAAAGTTGATCCCTTTGTATCAAAAATCTTCCCTATGGGGATAGACTGAGGACCCTGAATCTGCACTCTCTAGAAAGGCGTAGAATTAGGGGGATATGATTGAGGTGTATAAATGGAAGACAGGAATAAACAAAGGGAATGTAAATATGGTACTGAAAATATCTAGCCAAGACAGGACTCGTAGCATTGGTTTTAAGTTGGATGTGACCTGACCTGACTAGGTGGGTCATTACTGGAGAAATCGTAATGACACGATTGCAAACAAACCATGCCACAGGAATGGTTGTTTTTTTTTAGGTGGGCCATTGGTTTAAGCCTGGAGGTGACTTGGACCTGCCTCGCATGGGCCAGTAGGCCTGCTGCAGTGTTCCTTCTTTGTTATGTTCTAAAACCTTCCTAAAAACAAGTGGTAAAGACTACTAGGTTAACAGGGCTTAAAACCTATTTACTACACGAGGGTTATTAAGACAACATGTCACCTGTTTACCACCACTCAAGAATACTTTAATACCTACAGTAGGGATTAAACTCAGCATACAGTCTCACTGACAGTGACTGACAGTGGCTGACAGTGACTGACAGTGGCTGACAGTGGCTGACAGTGGCTGACAGTGGCTGACAGTGGCTGACAGTGGCTGACAGTGACTGACAGTGGCTGACAGTTCCTTGATAATGTGAGTAGTCACGAAAGCGCTTGGAATTTCTCTATTCTTTCAGAGTGGTTTTTTTGCATATATATAATATATATATATATAAATATATAAAATATATATATATAAAATATATATATATATATAATATATATATATATAAATATATATAATATATATATATATGTCGTGCCGAATATGTAAAACAGGTAAATTAGCAAGAACTCAATTAGAATTAAGTCCTTTCTGAAATTTTCTCTTATACGTTTAAAGATATATTTTTTTTCATTAATGTTAATGTAAAAATTTTTAATTTTGCACCAAAAGAATCTTAGAAAACTTACCTAACCTTATTATAACAAGCGCAATTTATTTGCCTAACCCAAATAAATATATTTAAATACGTTTACAATAATTTAGTACTAAACAAACACAATCAAATATATTTTTTTCGTTAGGTTCAGAATGATTTTGGCGAAATTATTGCATCCACAAATTTTCACTTGTCCTATATAGCAAGATGAGCGTTGCTATTTAAGCCAAGATCGCAAGTCTGCGCTATTCGGCACGACATATATATATATATATATATATATATATATATATATATATATATATATTATATATATATATATATTATATATAAATATATATATATTATTGTGACCACGAACGAGTTGTATTGATCAATAACAACACTGCACTAGCCAAGGACCACCATGAGGTAGTCCAAAGCAGCACGAGTTCGAGTCCTTGGCTAGTGCAGTGTTGTTATTGATTATATATATATATATATATATATATATATATATATATATATATATATATATATATATATAATATATATATATATTGAACCTGTCACTAAAGGATCAGCAATGGGATCAGGCAACCCTCCCAGTGCGACTGGGAGGTATAAGGGTTCGCAAAGCAACGCATGTTGCTTTACCTGCTTTTCTGTCTTCGTGTTTGGCTTCCAGTGCATTAGTCAAGAAGATTGTTCCCGAACGCTTTGAGAGACGTGGTAGGAGCTCAAGATCCCAAGTTTACTAAAGCAGCGATTCGGTGGACACCCTTAAAGATTCCTCCAGTAGACCAGCCCCTCCAAAGAACAAACAGTCCCACTGGACAAAACGGATCATGAAAAAATCGCTAACACAATGCACTCAACGCCTCAGGAAAGGACAAAGCTCGTCTCCTGGCAGTGAAGGCACCACACTCAGGAGATTTCCTGTTAGCTGTTTCCAATTCCTCCTTGGGAACTCGCCTAGACCCACAGGCCATTCGGATTGGTGTTGCTCTTCGCCTAGCCGCCCCCATCCTCACCGAACATAGGTGTATTTGCGGCAGGGTGACAGCTGATCAATTCGGACTTCATGTCTCGTGTGTCACACAGCAGAAGGAAGTATGCCAGGCATGAGGAGGTCAATGACATCATAAAGAGAACGCCTCGCCACAACCCGTTGACCAGCTCAACGGGAACCTCAAGTGCAGAGGTCTGACGGAAGTCAAAAGCATCCTGATGGAGCCACTATGCTACCTTGGAAGGATGGAAAGCAGATTGCCTGGGACTACACCTGTGCCGCCACATTGGCAGACACCTACTTGCCATACTCCGTAGTGGAAGGGGGTGGAGCTGCCTGCCACAGGGAGACCCAGAAGATCCGCAAATATGAAGCCCTTTCCCCCTTGCTATAACTTCATCCCAATAGGGTCGGAGACCCTTGGAGCATGCGGCAAGTGTGCTCTAAAGTTCCTCAAAGAGCTGGGTGAAAAGCTCATCATAGAAACCAAAGACCACGGGGCGACCAGCTTCCTTTTTCAGAACTCAGTGTTGCGATCCAAGAGGAAATGCCTGCAGCATTCTGGCATGCGGCCCACTGCCGGGGAGCTGGACGAAGTATTCGAGACGTACTCTGAGTTACCTATGTTGTTTTACTTTCTATTGAAATTTTTGTGAATGTTTTGTCAAGTAATTTGTCTTTAAATAAAATATATATTAAAATAGGGGTGGTAGGGGGAAATTATCAAACAACTTCAGGCAGAACCTTGAGTTTTTCCTGAAGCAAGTTTATTCTTTTCTCTGAGGATGGGGGTTTTCCCAGAACAGTTTCTAGAGGTGGTACCTCCCTATATATAATATATATATATATATATAGGTAGTATATATAAAATAGGTAGTAGGTTGGTAGACAGCAACCACCCAGGGAGGTACTCCGTCCTGCCAAGTGAGTGTAAAACGTAAGCCTGTAATTGTTTTACACGATGGTAGGATTGCTGGTGTTTTTTCTGTCTCAAAAATCATGCAAGGTTTCAGGTACGTCTTGCTACTTCTGCTTACACTTGGGTCACACAAACACATACATGTACAAGCATATGTATACACACCCCTCTGGTTTTCTTCTATTTTCTTACTAGCTCTTGTTTTTGTTTATTTCCTCTTATCTCCATGGGGAAGTGGAAACAGAATTCTTCCTCCGTAAGCTATGCGTGTTGTAAGAGGCGACTAAAATGCCAGGAGCAAGGGGCTAGTAACCCCTTCTGTATATTTTACAAATGTGAAAGGAGAAACTTTTTTTTTTCCTTTTTTGGCCACCCTGCCCTCGGTGGGATACGGCTGGTGTGTTTGAAAGAAAGAAAGATATATATATATATATAATATATATATATATGTCGTGCCGAATAGGCAGAACTTTGCCATCTTGGCTTAAATAGCAACGCTCGTCTTGCCATATAGGACAAGCGAAAATTTGTGTATGCAATAATTTTCGCCAAAAAACATTCTGAACCTAATGAAAAAAATATATTTCACTGTGTTTGTTTAGTATTAAATTTTTGTAAACAAATTTAAAACATATTTAGTTGGGTTAGGCTAAAATAAATTGCGCTTGTTATAATAAGGTTAGGTAAGTTTTCTAATATTCTTTTGGTGCAAAATTATAATTTTTTACATCAACAATTAATGAAAAAAATATATCTTTAAACGTATAAGAGAAAATTTTAGAAGGACTTAATTTTAAATGAGTTCTTTGCTAATTGAAACCCGTTTTACATATTCGGCACGAACACATATATAATATATATATATATATTTATTTATATATATATATTCTGTGTGTTCATGTATTGTTTGTAATGGCTTGACAAAGCTCCTGGAGAGTGAAACGTTGCCAGAATTAAATGTCACATTAGTTTTTATCTGCGTCCATTTACCTAACAGTAAGTAGGTAAACCCAATAACGACCACTCTGACCCTAAAAAACTATCGCCCTATCAGCCTCCTCGAAACTTTAGGAAAACTCCTTTGAAAAACTCATCAACCAAACGCCTTCGCAGATACCTGGAACACAACTCTCTACTTTCTGATGGTCAGTTTGGCTTCAGAACACACAGATCCACACAGGATGCCATTAACATCATTCTCAACTACATCCACATAAACACAAAACAAAGAAACAGGACAGCCCTGGTTGCAAAAGACGTTGAAAAAGCTTTAGACACTGTCTGGCACGAAGGGCTCAAGTACAAACTCTACACTAACTTCAACCTGCCTCTCACTACTCGTAAACTCCTCTGCAACTTCCTAGACGGCCGTACCATGAGAATCAAATTCCAAGGCTGTTACTCTGACTACACACTAAATGCCGGAGTACCCCAGGGATCTGTCCTCTCCCCTACCCTCTACATTTTATACACTAACGACATTCCAACACCTGTATACCACAACTCCATCACACTAGCCTATGCAGACGACATTACACAACTTATCACTCATGCCAATATAGATACACTCACACACAAAACACAAAATGAGGTCGACAGGATAGCCATCTGGGAACAAAAATGGAGGATCAAAACCAATGCAGCTAAATCCAGCATTACATCTTTTAACTACAGGAAACATGATCCTCCATTACCTGTCAAGCTCAGAACAGCTGACACCCGCACTTACATCCCCATCACACAATCTGTCACTGTCCTTGGCGTTAATCTTGACTACCTTCTTCGTTTACATGGACACATTCACTCAAGGAATGCAATAGCTAGTAAGGCCCTTGCGGGCCTCTACAAACTGAAACATGCCTCTCAACGCACCAAGCTACACCTCTACAAATCCCTAATACGTCCTCTGATAACTTACTCTCCTCTTGCCCTCTCTCTCTTGCAGCAAAAACAAACTTACTTAAACTGCAGCGTGTCCAGAACAAGGCGCTGCGCTGGGTGCTTGATGTCAGATGGGAGGACTTCGCCACAAGCGAGTCTCTCCATGCCCAATTAAACATCCCTGCGCTGAATCTGTACTGGAAGACGCTCAGTGACAGACAGATAGACAAACTTGAGACACGACATGACTACTGGACCTCTCTCCTTGACGAAGATATTCGCAGACCCACAAACCAACACAACCTTTTCTACTCCTTGCATTATCCTGCTCTTAACCTTATTTACAAATAACCTTGGATTCGCTGACAGGTACCTTCTATGACAGGTACCATTCTCTGACCCACATTCGCCTTAGCTTTTGGGTTAAGACATGGCCCAGTTCTACACTCCTCTCTAGCGCTAAACGTCGCATGTCCCTTCCTCCCCGCTCACCCCACCGGAGTCCCAACAGAAGAGCCTGAATTTCTCTTCTCAATATCTGTCCCACGATCGCCTCGCTGCTGGGTTAAGCCCTGGCTCTATTTCTACGACTAAGAACACTCCTCCCCAGCACTATTCTTCGTCTGTCCCGTCTTCCCCGCTCATCCCATTTGGGATCTTACCTTAACTTTCGTTCGTTCGTTCGTACCTGTGCTTCAGAATCTCTACAGCCATGGTGCTGTAAACACCACCTCCAAGGCTGAGGGACTGATTACCTCATCTTTTGTATAAAGTTCTTCTGTTTTCTAATTACGTCCAAGAATCTGTATTGATAAAGATAACCAGATGTTGCACAAGTGTCTTAACTTTCGACTTGGCTACTGTTGACACGATCACCGAAATATCCACCGCCTCCTCGATGCTTAAAATCATCTTGACTGAGATCTCCATGGCCTCTCAAGCACTCCACGATTGTCTCCGAAACTCCTATTACTAATGTTAATCCCAGGAACACCGAACCAGAGGGCTACCACCAGATGAGCCCGTGCTAGAACTACTGCTCTCATACTCACCTCGCTAAGCACTGCCAGCCGAAGAAGTACTGTTCTAACTGCTGCAACGAAGGACACACTCACAAAAGCTGTACATCAACCACCCATCGCACTCTTGCAGCTAAGTGCCCTCTCAGGAAAGAAATCGTAAAGAATCTTAGCCTCACCAAGACACAGACCTACGCTGCCATTACATGCCTCCAGTGTGACACCCAAAATTACTATAAGCAGCCTAACATCCAGCTCTTTCCGCCTTCACGACCATGAACCTATCATCACTCTTCCAAGATAGATAATGCAAAAAAAAAAAAAAAAAAAAAAAATCCTCACCTGCCTAGTCTATGCCCACCTTTCAAGAACGTCTACAACCTGGTGCCTTCAACGATGCTGCCAACTCGATCTTCAAAGTCAACAACCTTCCTGAGATGAAATTTCCTGAGGTCAGCTTTACTCAAACACTCAAAATTGTCAACACTTACACCCCCAGTGTTCACATCCCAAATGCAGCAACGCCCTCTACCAACTCTAGCGTACTCATCCCTATGCAGCCATGCCCACTGACACTACTAAGCCCACCACACTTAGTAGTCACGTAAGAAGAAAATGAAAGTGACGCCCACCCCTCTGGCCTCACTTGGAAAAATGTATGATGTCGCAATGCACCTACAAACACAAGCACCATGTTCACCAAAGAAATCCACCTCGACTTTGCAACAAAACCGTCAGAAGTAGCCTGGTACTACTTCGCACCACGACAAGTCCAAGGTTTTGTGAAACAGCTGATGGAAGACTTCGACAACAATGCACAACTCACGTACACACCAAAAGAAATCTTTAAGAGATTCAAGAATGGGCCATGCAAATAATACAGTAAACTGAACCCCACATAAACTCCTGTGCCTGCTTACTGTCCCCAGCCTGGTTGTTGTTGTTGTTGTTGTTTGTTGTTGTTGTTGTTGTTTTGTTTGTTGTTGTTGTTGTTGTTGTTGTTGTTGTTGTTGTTGTTTTGTTGTTGTTGTTGCTGCTGCTGCTGTTGCTGTTGCTGCTTGCTGCTGCTCTCAGTAGTACTAGTTGCCAGTAACCAGTTACCAGTAGATGACTCACTACCAACCGTCTTGTGAATCACTGACAGTTATTCACGTTGCTGCTGACCATAACATGTTTTTGAATGCCGCTCACCCTCTAGGCTTCACTGGTGGGTCAGTCTTAAGATAGAGAGCAGAGAGGCAGGGTGGCACGGCTTCTTCCCATACTTTCTGTTATAATTATACGTACTAACCAGCCTACGTGAGTGTTCTTACCCAATCCACGTTATCGAACCCCCACATGACACTGCTGCTGCCTTCATCCTCACCATTACGCGCTCCGATGCTGGGTTGAGCCCCTGGCTCTATTTCTAAAACTGAAGATTATCCTCTCCAGTGCTACCCTTTGTCTGTCCTCACTTCCCCGCTCTGCCCTTCACTGTCGCTTGATCACACAGTCCGATCATACAGTTGCTCTACACCGCAAGAAGCCTCTCTTCGACCCCTTCGGGGTGTAGAATTTATATTCTACAAACGTGATATCCTTTTCACAATGCTGTCGAATCGTGTGAAAATCAAGCCTGTGAATGGTGCAATAAATGACTCCTCGAAGTTAGCTTTAGCTACCGTCGTTAGGACCTGCCTGCAGGTCAAATTTACGGCAATCCACTCTCTGAAAGACTCCTTCATTGTCGTCTGCACAGACGACACGGAAGCACTAAAACTAATGGACGACTCTTCAATCAGGACCCTACAAACACAACAATTCACTCTATCCCCGTCTCCATTCTTGAAGTCGAAACGTTCGGTCTTTGTGAAAAGACTGGACAGTATCGTCACCTCTCTCTCTACTGAAGCACTGAAGACATCTATTGAGGAACAAAACACCTGGGCCTCGGTAGACAGCATCTCAAAGATCCCCAACGCCACATCAATGCTAAAGATTACATTCTCAGACATCTCCATGGCTGCCCAAGCTCTCTCTGACGGTCTGGCCATCTCATATTACCACATTCACCCAAGTCATATAGAACAAGAACGTTTCACATACATCTCCCACTGCTGGACCTGCTACTCCTATAATCACACCTCCAAGGACTGCCCCATCAAGAATAAGAAGTTTTGTTCAAAATGTGGGAATGATGGACACGATTTCAGATCCTGCACCATTACTACAGCACCAACATGTCTTAACTGCAAGGGTAATCATCATACCCTTGCAGCTAAGTGCCCACTCAGGAAAGAAATCATATTGAAGAAAACTAAAGTTCTGAAGAAGACCTCCAATTCACCGACATATGCTGCAATAACCAAACCACAAACCGACACCATCAAGACTCTACAGCCACCATCGCCCTGCAACTCCCTCTCTCCACTCCCCGACGGTGCTCCCTCCAAGGTGCTGTACTGCATGGTGTATGCACACCTTGCAAACGCAGCAAACCCCGGCACTTTCAACACCACTATTAACGAACTATTCCGTCTGAACAACATGCCTGTCTTCAATTTTCCGGACTCCACACCTTCAGAAGACATCCTCAAGATCCTTCCCAACGTCATGAACTTTACTGCACCTGCAGACCTGTCTCCTGCCCAAGCAACTGCTCCTGTAACTTCTATAACCACTTCCACCGCTGACAACGTTGATCAAGTTGCCTCAGCCACCGTCTCCCACCTCTCCCAGCCTGCTGTTACACAACCATTACACCTCACAGCTGCTCCTGTCGAACCTCAGTCACCTGCTACCACCATTGTAGATTCTCCCAGTGAATTCACTCCAGAAGAGGAAGATAACGACGACTCCAGTAAACCCTCATGGGAAAACCTTACCCTTTACACTTCTCCTTCAAATGCTGACACCATGACCTGTACTGAACTCTACAAAAGCCTCGGTGCTGGAACAGTCAAGTATGCATGTGAATCACCGCTTCACTTCACACTCACCCAAGTTCTTGAGTTCATCAAGCCTCTACGTTTCACCTTCAGCAACAAGGCTAAATTATACCACCTATCTAGAAGCAGCTTCAAAAAGTTCGAAAATGGCTCCATTGCTAACCTGCCTCCTCAGTTACTCTTATAACTCCCATATGTGTTCTACCCTCTGATGTGACCTAGCCTGCTGCCAGCTACTCAAGATTCAAGACTTCAACTACCACAAGTTCAATGCAACAGTCCCTGCTATTCCTGTTCTCAAGTCTGCCCCACGATCGCCTTAGCTGCTGGGTTAAGCCCTGGCTCTATTTCTCTTACTAAGAACACTCCTCTCCAGAGCTATTCTTCATCTGTCCCGTCTTCCCCGCTCATCCCATTGGGATCTTACCTAAACTTGTTTGCTTTGCTTTGCTCTGTCCTTACCTGAGAGTCAGTCTTAATTTGGACAGTCAGTTTGTATATAGTGACGGAAGCCAGGTGCGTTGAGAGGGGGGGAGGGGTGATCAGTGATGGCCGTTTTTTCCTTGGGTAATATGCGTTGTACTAATATTTTAGAAATAATGGAACTCCCTGTGTTCTGAGCTGTGGTGTTGCTAGTAGTGATGAGTGATGACTCTTAAAAACGCCGTGTATTGCGACGATAGGACTCCCTGGTGATTAGTGTGCCACTAAGTCCATCAGATGTGCGCAAATGTTGCCATGTATGACAATCATTCTTCAAGTATCCTCGCATACCACATCTTTCTCACACAATACTTGCCGGGGGTAATTACCAAGCTTGAAGGAATAACATGTATAAGTGTCCTGTGGCCTGGTGGCTAAAGCTCTCCCTTCACACCGCAAGGGTCTGGGTTCGATTCCCAGCGAGGGTAGAAACATTGGGCGTGTTTCTTTACACCGGTTGTCTATGTTCACCCATCAGTAAAATGGGTACCTGGGTGTTAGTCGACTGTGTGGGTCGCATCCTGGGACAAAACTGACCTAATTTGCCAGAAATGCTCAGCATAACAAGCGGCTTTCTATATAGTAGTATGTCACTGATGTCAGCTAGGCCTGTATACCTTGTACATGTACTTGTAGAAATAAAGATATTACATTATATTACATTATATTACTGAAGATCAACATTCACCTCGTGGCCAACACACCTGACAACTAACCACCAGTTGATAAATTAGACACATGTGCAACTCTTGGGTATCTTTATTGAGGAAACGTTTCGCCACACAGTGGCTTCATCAGTCCATACAAAGGAGAATCTTGAAGAACAGGAGAAGAATGAGGTAATCAGTCCCTCAACCTTGAGTCGATGTGGTCAGTCCATCAATCTTGAATAGAATACGGCATACGTGCTGAGAAGGAGCTTATAAACCGTTGGCAGGAGAGGTGCAGCAGTCATAGGTCGTGTAACATTTGTTCATTGTTGAAGTAGGTCGTGCCCAAGAATTAGGTTCTCTAAACCATTCATCTACTAACCACCAGTTGTCTAGTTTGAAGGTGATGCACCGGGTTATAAAAGATCACTGGAGATATCAATGCTTTCTACAACGGGATCCAAACCTTATATAGACGCATCAACCAGACACACACCAACTACCTGAGGAGGATTGTTAGGTAAGACACATATGCAACAGTTAGGTATCTTTATTTCGAAACGTTTCGCCTACACAGTAGGCTTCTTCAGTCGAGTACAGAAAAGTTGATAGAAGCAGAAGATACTTGAAGACGATGTAATCAGTCCATCACCCTTAAAGTTTTGAGGTGGTCAGTCCCTCAGTCTGGAGAAGAGCTTTGTTCCATAGTATGAAACTTCTATAGTCACTTAACTGTGACTATAGAAGTTCAAGTTTCTCATAAGTGTATGTGACGTAAATAGTTTAGAAAACCGACAAGTTGAAACATTTGGGAATTTTTATTGTGGGAAAGTTATGCCAACAAATATACGACTCTTCTCCGAGCATATGCTGTACTTTTCTCAAGACTGAACACATCTACTCCAGGCGGCTGAGGGACTGATTACCTCAAACTCCTCAACTTCCACCATTCATCAATGTACCGGACTGTGATGAATGGTTTGAAAAACCGACAAGTTGAAGATTGAGACACTTATGCAGCATATGGGAATCTTTATTCAGGAAACGTTTCGCCACACAGTGGCTTCATCAGTCCAATACAAAGAGGAAGGCGTAAGGAGAGGAGGAGTATGAGGTAATCAGTCCCTCAACCTGGAGTCGATGTGTTCAGTCCATCAATCATCATTCCATCAGTCCATCATTCTACAAGATTGATGGACTGAACACATCGACTCCAGGTTGAGGGACTGATTACCTCATACTCCTCCTCTCCTTACGCCTTCCTCTTTGTATTGGACTGATGAAGCCACTGTGTGGCGAAACGTTTCCTGAATAAAGATTCCCATATGCTGCATAAGTGTCTCAATCTTCAATGTACCGGACTGGGGGAAACCCAAATTGTTGGCGAAACGTTTCCACAATAAAGACTCCCAAATGTTGGAAAAGTGTGTAATTCTTCAAGTGTATGTGACACAACTTAGACCATCCTCACACACGTCATAATTAAATATCATAAGTATAGTCAAAAATTGACTATAAGATGCAAGAATCTCAGTTATACGCATTTGTACCTGGAGGATGTACCGGGGGTCAACGCCCCCCGCGGCCCGGTCCATGACCAGGCCTCGTACCCATGATTTAAACCTTAATAAGCACCTCTGATTATGATGAACAAGTGTTTTTATATATTCTTTGGAAATACCGAGCAATGTGTGCACGTGAGGGAAGTCCAAAGACACCACAGCACCCCTGGCACAGTCCTCGGTGGGTGCCAGTCATGGTCCAGTGAGCATTTATGGCACTAACTCAAAAACAAATTGACCCGGATTTTTGAGTCAAATTCAGGAAGGATATAGGAAAGCACTGGTTTGGTAATAGAGTTGTGGATGAGTGGAACAAACTCCCAAGTACCGTCATAGAAGCTAAGACGTTGTGTAGCTTTAAAAACAGGTTAGATAAATACATGAGTGGGTGTGGGTGGGTGTGAGTTAGACCTGACTAGCTTGTACTTCTAAGTCAGATGCCATGCTTCTTTCTTAAGTGAATGTGACCGACCTGACTAGGTTAAGGCATTGGTTTAAGCCGGTGGGAGAATTGAACCTGCCTCACATGGGCCAGTAGGCCTGCTGCAGTGCTCCCTCTTTCTTATGTTCTTATTGTCTAAATTTCTGGGTCATCTTGAAATCAAGATGACCCAGATTTTTGTGTCTTTAAATCATTTGTAAAAAAAACACTGCGCCTAAATGGTAGATTGTTTGGCTCGCAACCGAAGTAGCCCCGACTCGATTCCCAGGTGGGATAAGTATGGGCGAGTATCTTTACACCTGCTACCCTTATTCTAAGACCAACAGAAAATAGGTACCTTGGTGTTAGTAGATATTGCTGAGTTAGATTACCCAGAAGCAATCACCTAATGTGACTCCCTATTTATCATAAATAATACAAAATACTGACAAGTTGATGAGCAAGACTGTGCAACATCAGGTACCTCAAGTGTTGTGTACGAATGGTATATAATACCGACAAGATGAGATTAAGACACATGTGCAACATCTGGGTATCTTTATTGTAGACGTTTCGCCATCCAGTGGCTTTAATCAATACAAATTTTAGGACATAACTTGAAGACAGTAGAACTATGTACAGAAGATGAGGTAATCAGTCCCTCAACCTAGGAGTAGGTGCGAAGAGCACCATAGTCGTGGAGATTCTGATTTCAGAATCTCCGCGACTATGTCCTAGAATTTGTATTGATAAAGCCACTGGATGGCGAAACGTCTACAATAAAGATACCCAGATGTTGCACATGTGTCTTACTCTCACCTCAAGTGTTGCATCTGTGTTTTACTCACTTTCTCTTGCAAGCTGAGTGTTGCTGATGTCACAAGAACAACAACTTGGTAAAAGTGAAACAGAAAAAACTAGTCAAGAAGTGGACAGAAATAATGGTCATGTTGTTTGGATTAGAGGAGAAATTGGATTCACAAAATGAGAAACATGAATCTACCTGGAGGGTGTTTTGGGGGTCAACGCTCCCGCGACCCAGTCCTTGACCAGGCCTCCTGGTGGATCAGGGTCTGATTAACCAGGCTGTTACTGCTGAACGCACATACTCCAACGTACGAACCACAGTCCGGCTGATCAGGTACTGACTTTAGGCATCTGGCCATTATTATTATTATTATAATTAAGGGGGAAGCGCTAAACCCGGAGGATTATACAGCGCCTGGGGGGGGGATATGTGGAAGGCATTCAGGCTTAATTCGGGGAACTGGAGCACAGATCCAATTCCCTAAATAGGCATCTGCCCAGTTCCTTCTTGAAGGCAGCCAGGGGCGTATTAATAATTTCCCTTATGCGTTGGAAATAAATGGTATAAAATACCAACACAAAGGAAATCTAAACACTTCAGCAGTGTAATGTGATCCTTTATATTAGAGACTGCAGATGACGGGCATTAAACATCTTCAACACACCCAGAGAAGACACTGCCGAGAAGAGATACATAGTCCTCCCCACCAACTCCATTGCCAAACACGTTTCCAACATCTTCTCCAAAACGTCATTCCAAGTATCTGCTTCTACATCCACCACCATCAAGGACATTACCATCAAGGACATTACCATCAAGGACATTATCAGTCCATCAATCTATTCAAGACTGATGGACTGACCACATCGACTCAAGGTTGAGGGACTGATTACGTCATTCTCCTCCTGTTCTTCAAGCTTCTCCTGTGTATGGACTGATGAAGCCACTGTGTGGCGAAACGTTTCCTTAATAAAGATACCTAAGAGTTGCACATGTGTCTAATTCATCAACGTGTCGGTTCTATGAACCATTCATCTACAGACCTCTTTGTGTCTTGATAAACCCCACTGCGTGGGCGAAACGTTGTCAGTAAAGGATCACATTATACTGCTTAAGTGTTTATATTTCCCTTATGCGTGGTGGGAGGCTGTTGAACAGTCTTGGACCCCGGACACTTACTGTGTTTTAGTGTACTTATGGCCTCCCTTCTGCTTAGTCTTTTGCTTTAGCAGGGAGAAGAAGTGACATAGAGAACACTTAAAGACTAAATAAACACTGTGACATTGTTTACATTATATAATTAACATTGCGCATTGTGGAAACAAGGAAAACATAACGTAGTCAAGTTTGTTGAGATTATTAATGCAAATAGTAGAGGAATGGGTAAACGTGTCTGGACTTAGAACTTAACCTAAGAAAGTGGAACAAACTCCCAAGTACCGTTATAGAGGCCAGAACGTTGTGTAGCTTTAAAAATAGGTTGGATAAATACATGAGTAGATGTGGGTGGGTGTGAGTTAGACCTGATAGCTTGTGCTACCAGGTCGGTTGCCGTGTTCCTCCCTTAAGTCAATGTGACCTGACCTGACTAGGTTGGGTGCATTGGCTTAAGCCGGTAGGAGACTTGGACCTGCCTCGCATGGGCCAGTAGGCCTTCTGCAGTGTTCCTTCGTTCTTATGTTCTTATGTTCTTAAAAGAAAATATTTATACAAAGATAAATACTACGAAGGAAGGAAGTTAACGAAGTTGAGGTTTGAAGATAAGGCGAAAATGGCGAGAGGTTGTTAGTGAGGAACCGGGAAGAATGTAACAATGGCAGCAATGGTGAAAAAAGCCATTAAAATGTTGAGTAGTGTTCCGTGTTCCTTATCCCACACATACAATGTTGAGTAGTGTTCCGTGTTCCTTATCCCACACATACAATGTTGAGTAGCGTTCCGTGTTCCTTATCCCACACATACAATGTTGAGTAGTGTTCCGTGTTCCTTATCCCACACATACAATGTTGAGTAATGTTCCGTGTTCCTTATCCCAAAACATACAATGTTGAGTAGCGTTCCGTGTTCCTTATCCTACACATACAATGTTGAGTAGCGTTCCGTGTTCCTTATCCCACACATACAATGTTGAGTAGCGTTCCGTGTTCCTTATCCCACACATACAATGTTGAACAGTGTTCCGTGTTCCTTATCCCACACATACAATGTTGAGTAGTGTTCCGTGTTCCTTATCCCACACATACAATGTTGAGTAATGTTCCGTGTTCCTTATCCCACACATACAATGTTGAGTAGTGTTCCGTGTTCCTTATCCCACACATACAATGTTGAGTAGTGTTCCGTGTTCCTTATCCCACACATACAATGTTGAGTAATGTTCCGTGTTCCTTATCCCACACATACAATGTTGAGTAGCGTTCCGTGTTCCTTATCCCACACATACAATGTTGAGTAATGTTCCGTGTTCCTTATCCCACACATACAATGTTGAGTAGTGTTCCGTGCTCCTTATCCCACACATACAATGTTGAGTAGCGTTCCGTGTTCCTTATCCCACACATACAATGTTGAGTAGCGTTCCGTGTTCCTTATCCCACACATACAATGTTGAGTAGCGTTCCGTGTTCCTTATCCCACACATACAATGTTGAATAGTGTTCCGTGTTCCTTATCCCACACATACAATGTTGAGCAGTGTTCCGTGTTCCTTATCCCACACATACAATGTTGTAGTAGCGTTCCGTGTTCCTTATCCCACACATACAATGTGAGCAGTGTTCCGTGTTCTTTATCCCACACATACAATGTTGAGTAGCGTTCCGTGTTCCTTATCCCACACATACAATGTTGAGTAGTGTTCCGTGTTCCTTATCCCACACATACAATGTTGAGTAGCGTTCCGTGTTCCTTATCCCACACATACAATGTTGAGTAGTGTTCCGTGTTCCTTATCCCACACATACAATGTTGAGCAGTGTTCCGTGTTCCTTATCCCACACATACAATGTTGAGTAGCGTTCCGTGTTCCTTATCCCACACATACAATGTTGAGTAGTGTTCCGTGTTCCTTATCCCACACATACAATGTTGAGTAGCGTTCCGTGTTCCTTATCCCACACATACAATGTTGAGTAGTGTTCCGTGTTCCTTATCCCACACATACAATGTTGAGCAGTGTTCCGTGTTCCTTATCCAACACATACAATGTTGAGTAGCGTTCCGTGTTCCTTATCCCACACATACAATGTTGAGTAGTGTTCCGTGTTCCTTATCCAACACATACAATGTTGAGTAGCGTTCCGTGTTCCTTATCCCACACATACAATGTTGAGTAGTGTTCCGTGTTACTTATCCCACACATACAATGTTGAGTAGTGTTCCGTGTTCCTTATCCCAAACATACAATATTGAGTAGTGTTCCGTGTTCCTTATCCCACACATACAATGTTGAGTAATGTTCCGTGTTCCTTATCCCACACATACAATGTTGAGTAGTGTTCCGTGCTCCTTATCCCACACATACAATGTTGAGCAGTGTTCCGTGTTCCTTATCCCACACATACAATGTTGAGTAGGGTTCCGTGTTCCTTATCCCACACATACAATGTTGAGTAGCGTTCCGTGTTCTTTATCCCACACATACAATGTTGAGTAGCGTTCCGTGTTCCTTATCCCACACATACAATGTTGAGTAGCGTTCCGTGTTCCTTATCCCACACATACAATGTTGAGTAGCGTTCCGTGTTCCTTATCCCACACATACAATGTTGAGTAGTGTTCCGTGTTCCTTATCCCACACATACAATGTTGAGTAGCGTTCCGTGTTCCTTATCCCACACATACAATGTTGAGTAGTGTTCCGTGTTCCTTATCCCACACATACAATGTTGAGTAGCGTTCCGTGTTCCTTATCCCACACATGCAATGTTGAGTAGCGTTCCGTGTTCCTTATCCCACACATACAATGTTGAGTAGCGTTCCGTGTTCCTTATCCCACACATACAATGTTGAGTAGCGTTCCGTGTTCCCTATCCCACACATACGATGTTGAGCAGTGTTCCGTGTTCCTTATCCCAGACATACAATGTTGAGCAGTGTTCCGTGTTCCTTATCCACACATACAATGTTGAGCAGTGTTCCGTGTTCCTTATCCCACACATACAATGTTGAGCAGTGTTCCGTGTTCCTTATCCCACACATACAATGTTGAGCAGTGTTCCGTGTTCCTTATCCCACACATACAATGTTGAGCAGTGTTCCGTGTTCCTTATCCCACACATACAATGTTGAGTAGCGTTCCGTGTTCCTTATCCCACACATACAATGTTGAGTAGCGTTCCGTGTTCCTTACCCCACACATACAATGTTGAGTAGTGTTCCGTGTTCCTTATCCCACACATACAATGTTGAGCAGTGTTCCGTGTTCCTTATCCCACACATACAATTTTGAGTAGCGTTCCGTGTTCCTTATCCCACACATACAATGTTGAGTAGTGTTCCGTGTTCCTTATCCCACACATACAATGTTGAGCAGTGTTCCGTGTTCCTTATCCCACACATACAATGTTGAGCAGTGTTCCGTGTTCCTTATCCCACACATACAATGTTGAGCAGTGTTCCGTGTTCCTTATCCCACACATACAATGTTGAGCAGTGTTCCGTGTTCCTTATCCCACACATACAATGTTGAGCAGTGTTCCGTGTTCCTTATCCCACACATACAATGTTGAGCAGTGTTCCGTGTTCCTTATCCCACACATACAATGTTGAGTAGCGTTCCGTGTTCCTTATCCCACACATACAATGTTGAGTAGCGTTCCGTGTTCCTTATCCCACACATACAATGTTGAGTAGTGTTCCGTGTTCCTTATCCCACACATACAATGTTGAGTAGCGTTCCGTGTTCCTTATCCCACACATACAATGTTGAGTAGTGTTCCGTGTTCCTTATCCCACACATACAATGTGAGCAGTGTTCCGTGTTCCTTATCCCACACATACAATGTTGAGTAGCGTTCCGTGTTCCTTATCCCACACATACAATGTTGAGTAGTGTTCCGTGTTCCTTATCCCACACATACAATGTTGAGTAGTGTTCCGTGTTCCTTATCCCACACATACAATGTTGAGCAGTGTTCCGTGTTCCTTATCCCACACATACAATGTTGAGTAGCGTTCCGTGTTCCTTATCCCACACATACAATGTTGAGTAGTGTTCCGTGTTCCTTATCCCACACATACAATGTTGAGTAGTGTTCCGTGTTCCTTATCCCACACATACAATGTTGAGTAGTGTTCCGTGTTCCTTATCCCACACATACAATGTTGAGTAGCGTTCCGTGTTCCTTATCCCACACATACAATGTTGAGTAGCGTTCCGTGTTCCTTATCCCACACATACAATGTTGAGTAGCGTTTCCGTGTTCCTTATCCCACACATACAATGTTGAGTAGCGTTCCGTGTTCCTTATCCCACACATACAATGTTGAGCAGTGTTCCGTGTTCCTTATCCCACACATACAATGTTGAGTAGCGTTCCGTGTTCCTTATCCCACACATACAATGTTGAGCAGTGTTCCGTGTTCCTTATCCCACACATACAATGCTGAGTAGCGTTCCGTGTTCCTTATCCCACACATACAATGTTGAGTAGCGTTCCGTGTTCCTTATCCCACACATACAATGTTGAGCAGTGTTCCGTGTTCCTTATCCCACACATACAATGTTGAGTAGCGTTCCGTGTTCCTTATCCCACACATACAATGTTCAGCAGTGTTCCGTGTTCCTTATCCAACACATACAATGTTGAGTAGCGTTCCGTGTTCCTTATCCCACACATACAATGTTGAGTAGCGTTCCGTGTTCCTTATCCCAGACATACAATGTTGAGCAGTGTTCCGTGTTCCTTATCCCACACATACAATGTTGAGTAGCGTTCCGTGTTCCTTATCCCACACATACAATGTTGAGTAGCGTTCCGTGTTCCTTATCCCACACATACAATGTTGAGTAGTGTTCCGTGTTCCTTATCCCACACATACAATGTTGAGCAGTGTTCCGTGTTCCTTATCCCACACATACAATGTTGAGTAGCGTTCCGTGTTCCTTATCCCACACATACAATGTTGAGTAGTGTTCCGTGTTCCTTATCCCACACATACAATGTTGAGCAGTGTTCCGTGTTCCTTATCCCACACATACAATGTTGAGTAGCGTTCCGTGTTCCTTATCCCACACATACAATGTTGAGTAGTGTTCCGTGTTCCTTATCCCACACATACAATGTTGAGTAGTGTTCCGTGTTCCTTATCCCACACATACAATGTTGAGTAGCGTTCCGTGTTCCTTATCCCACACATACAATGTTGAGTAGTGTTCCGTGTTCCTTATCCCACACATACAATGTTGAGCAGTGTTCCGTGTTCCTTATCCCACACATACAATGTTGAGTAGCGTTCCGTGTTCCTTATCCCACACATACAATGTTGAGTAGTGTTCCGTGTTCCTTATCCCACACATACAATGTTGAGTAGTGTTCCGTGTTCCTTATCCCACACATACAATGTTGAGCAGTGTTCCGTGTTCCTATCCCACACATACAATGTTGAGTAGCGTTCCGTGTTCCTTATCCCACACATACAATGTTGAGTAGTGTTCCGTGTTCCTTATCCCACACATACAATGTTGAGTAGTGTTCCGTGTTCCTTATCCCACACATACAATGTTGAGTAGTGTTCCGTGTTCTTTATCCCACACATACAATGTTGAGTAGCGTTCCGTGTTCCTTATCCCACACATACAATGTTGAGTAGCGTTCCGTGTTCCTTATCCCACACATACAATGTTGAGTAGCGTTCCGTGTTCCTTATCCCACACATACAATGTTGAGTAGCGTTCCGTGTTCCTTATCCCACACATACAATGTTGAGCAGTGTTCCGTGTTCCTTATCCCACACATACAATGTTGAGTAGCGTTCCGTGTTCCTTATCCCACACATACAATGTTGAGCAGTGTTCCGTGTTCCTTATCCCACACATACAATGCTGAGTAGCGTTCCGTGTTCCTTATCCCACACATACAATGTTGAGTAGCGTTCCGTGTTCCTTATCCCACACATACAATGTTGAGCAGTGTTCCGTGTTCCTTATCCCACACATACAATGTTGAGTAGCGTTCCGTGTTCCTTATCCCACACATACAATGTTCAGCAGTGTTCCGTGTTCCTTATCCAACACATACAATGTTGAGTAGCGTTCCGTGTTCCTTATCCCACACATACAATGTTGAGTAGCGTTCCGTGTTCCTTATCCCACACATACAATGTTGAGCAGTGTTCCGTGTTCCTTATCCCACACATACAATGTTGAGTAGCGTTCCGTGTTCCTTATCCCACACATACAATGTTGAGTAGCGTTCCGTGTTCCTTATCCCACACATACAATGTTGAGTAGTGTTCCGTGTTCCTTATCCCACACATACAATGTTGAGCAGTGTTCCGTGTTCCTTATCCACACATACAATGTTGAGTAGCGTTCCGTGTTCCTTATCCCACACATACAATGTTCAGCAGTGTTCCGTGTTCCTTATCCAACACATACAATGTTGAGTAGCGTTCCGTGTTCCTTATCCCACACATACAATGTTGAGTAGCGTTCCGTGTTCCTTATCCCACACATACAATGTTGAGCAGTGTTCCGTGTTCCTTATCCCACACATACAATGTTGAGTAGCGTTCCGTGTTCCTTATCCCACACATACATTGTTGAGCAGTGTTCCGTGTTCCTTATCCCAAAATACAATGCTGAGTAGCGTTCCGTGTTCCTTATCCCACACATACAATGTTGAGTAGCGTTCCGTGTTCCTTATCCCACACATACAATGTTGAGTAGCGTTCCGTGTTCCTTATCCCACACATACAATGTTGAGCAGTGTTCCGTGTTCCTTATCCCACACATACAATGTTGAGTAGCGTTCCGTGTTCCTTATCCCACACATACAATGTTGAGCAGTGTTCCGTGTTCCTTATCCCACACATACAATGTTGAGCAGTGTTCCGTGTTCCTTATCCCACACATACAATGTTGAGTAGCGTTCCGTGTTCCTTATCCCACACATACAATGTTGAGCAGTGTTCCGTGTTCCTTATCCCACACATACAATGTTGAGTAGCAATCCGTGTTCCTTATCCCACACATACAATGTTGAGTAGTGTTCCGTGTTCCTTATCCCACACATACAATGTTGCGCAGTGTTCCGTGTTCCTTATCCCACACATACAATGTTGAGTAGTGTTCCGTGTTCCTTATCCCACACATACAATGTTGCGCAGTGTTCCGTGTTCCTTATCCCACACATACAATGTTGAGTAGCGTTCCGTGTTCCTTATCCCACACATACAATGTTGAGTAGTGTTCCGTGTTCATTATCCCACACATACAATGTTGCGCAGTGTTCCGTGTTCCTTATCCCACACATACAATGTTGAGTAGTGTTCCGTGTTCCTTATCCCACACATACAATGTTGCGCAGTGTTCCGTGTTCCTTATCCCACACATACAATGTTGAGTAGTGTTCCGTGTTCCTTATCCCACACATACAATGTTGAGCAGTGTTCCGTGTTCCTTATCCCACACATACAATGTTGAGTAGTGTTCCGTGTTCCTTATCCCACACATACAATGTTGAGTAGTGTTCCGTGTTCCTTATCCCACACATACAATGTTGAGTAGCGTTCCGTGTTCCTTATCCCACACATACAATGTTGAGTAGTGTTCCGTGTTCCTTATCCCACACATACAATGTTGAGTAGTGTTCCGTGTTCCTTATCCCACACACACAATGTTGAGTAGTGTTCCGTGTTCCTTATCCCACACATACAATGTTGAGTAGCGTTCCGTGTTCCTTATCCCACACATACAATGTTGAGCAGTGTTCCGTGTTCCTTATCCCACACACACAATGTTGAGTAGTGTTCCGTGTTCCTTATCCCACACATACAATGTTGAGTAGCGTTCCGTGTTCCTTATCCCACACATACAATGTTGAGCAGTGTTCCGTGTTCCTTATCCCACACATACAATGTTGAGTAGTGTTCCGTGTTCCTTATCCCACACATACAATGTTGAGCAGTGTTCCGTGTTCCTTATCCCACACATACAATGTTGAGTAGCGTTCCGTGTTCCTTATCCCACACATACAATGTTGATTAGCGTTCCCTGTTCCTTATCCCACACATACAATGTTGAGCAGTGTTCCGTGTTCCTTATCCCACACATACAATGTTGAGTAGCGTTCCGTGTTCCTTATCCCACACATACAATGTTGAGTAGTGTTCCGTGTTCCTTATCCCACACATACAATGTTGAGCAGTGTTCCGTGTTCCTTATCCCACGCATACAATGTTGAGTAGCGTTCCGTGTTCCTTATCCCACACATACAATGTTGAGCAGTGTTCCGTGTTCCTTATCCCACACATACAATGTTGAGTAGTGTTCCGTGTTCCTTATCCCACACATACAATGTTGAGTAGTGTTCCGTGTTCCTTATCCCACACATACAATGTTGAGTAGCGTTCCGTGTTCCTTATCCCACACATACAATGTTGAGTAATGTTCCGTGTTCCTTACCCCACATATACAATGTTGAGTAGTGTTCCGTGTTCCTTATCCCACACATACAATGTTGAGTAGTGTTCCGTGTTCCTTATCCCACACATACAATGTTGAGCAGTGTTCCGTGTTCCTTATCCCACACATACAATGTTGAGTAGCGTTCCGTGTTCCTTATCCCACACATACAATGTTGAGCAGTGTTCGTGTTCCTTATCCCACACATACAATGTTGAGCAGTGTTCCGTGTTCCTTATCCCACACATACAATGTTGAGTAGTGTTCCGTGTTCCTTATCCCACACATACAATGTTGAGTAGTGTTCCGTGTTCCTTATCCCACACATACAATGTTGAGCAGTGTTCCGTGTTCCTTATCCCACACATACAATGTTGGGGAGCAGAAAGGCACAATACCCTGACTGGAACAACACACACAACCCGCACGTAGGTGACTGAAATTTATGACGACATTTCAGTTCAACTTGGACCATTAACTAATCACACTGAGAAGTGCGATGATGATGATTGATGATGATGATAATTGATACTGATGATGATAAACTCTTAGGCAAAGAATAAATGAGGCAGCGAGACAGGCGAAGAATAGCACCTGAGAGGAGTGTCTTCCGTCGTATAAACAAAGCCAGGGCTTAACCCAGCAGCTGAGTACTGTATGGTGAAGGGTAACAGTCATCAGGCTGGGGACGGCTGGCGGGCGCCGAACTTCTGGGGCTCAGTTTACTGTCTTATTTGGAACGACCCATTCTTAAAATTGTTAGGTAAGACACATATGCAACCTACGTCTCACCTCCTGGCACTATATAAGGCCCGATTCTGTCACTTCAACTTCATATTGTTTCAGACAACGGAACAATGCTCTTCTCCAGACTGAGGGACTGACCACCTCAAAACTTTAAAGGTGATGGACTGATTACATCGTCTTCAAGTTCTTCTGCTTCTATCAACTTTTCTGTACTCGACTGAAGAAGCCTACTGTGTAGGCGAAACGTTTCAAAATAAAGATACCTAACTGTTGCATATGTGTCTTACCTAACAATCTGTCGGTATTTTATACCATTTTAATGTTCATTCTTAAAATTGTTAAACACTTCTTTAGGAAAGTGCATGAGTTGTGTATAATTGTCCAAGTCTTCAATAAATTATTTCACAAAATATTGGACTTGTCGTGTTGGAGATGTTTTGGACTGGTCACAGACCGGGCCGCGGGGGCGTTAACCCCCGGAACTCTCTCCAGGTAAACTCCAGGTAAACAGCTCCATTAAAGAGTCGAGAGTGGAGTTGGTGAACATCATGTTCTTGTTCGAAGGTGTAGTGAGGAATTGCTGTTTTTTTCCAGGTTCTATAAATACATGAGTAGGTGTGGGTGGGTGTGAGTTGGACCTGACTAGCTTGGGCTATCAGGCCTGGTGCCGTGCTCCTTCCTGAAGTGGAAGTGACCTGACTAGGTGGTCATTGTTCTAGGCCCAGGGGGTGGCATGGACCTGCTTCGCATGGGTCAGTAGGCCTGTTGCAGTGTTCCTTATGTTCTTATGAGTCTGGTGACTGCAGCGTAAGTTAGAGACTCAATTTTTTTCTTAGTGACGATTTTCTTCCTGAGAGAGAGCAATTGGCTGCAAGAGTGTGATCACTCTTATAGTTGTTAGGTAAGACACATATGCAACAGTTAGGTATCTTTATTTCGAAACGTTTCGCCTACACAGTAGGCTTCTTCAGTCGAGTACAGAAAAGTTGATAGAAGCAGAAGATACTTGAAGACGATGTAATCAGTCCATCACCCTTAAAGTTTTGAGGTGGTCAGTCCCTCAGTCTGTTGCATATGTGTCTTACCTAACAATCTGTCGGTATTTTATACCATTTTAATGTTCACTCTTATAGTTGAAACATTTCGGTTGAGAGGGAAAAGTGCAGTCCTTATGAGCGTGTCTTTCAGTGCTGCAGTTGCAGTAATATTTATTTTTCTTCAAAGAGCAGTCCATGCCTGAGATGCCATGGAGATTCAGCAAAGGTGACCTTGAACACAGAGCTGACAGGTGGAATTTTTGTGGAGTCGACGGTGGTTCAGTAATTTTGATCTTCAATGAGTTGTTTTATGTCGCCTGATGCTTGGTTAGTGACTTCGCGACGTTTCTTTATGAATACCGATTTTTCGGCCCTCAACGCAGAGGAAGAAGCCACTTCGAACTCACGGTCCTTGAGAACGTTCACAGGTGAGGTGATGATCTTGTCAGCTTCGTCATCGTTGAAGTAGACGGCGATGAAAAGTCCTTAGTGCTGAGAAGGATGGATTGTTTCACTGTAGGACGGTTGTCAGGATTGTTATCAGTCTTTTTCGTCGTGTCCAAGATGGTCCCACGAAGTGGGTTAATGCACACACTGTGCGCCATAACCATCTAACAATCTGTCGGTATTTTATACCATTTTAATGTTCAACCATGTTGCTAACAACCTTGGAGAGAGCTGACTCAGTGAGGTGAGCAAAGTGTTACAGTGAATAAGAGAAGCGTGAAGGGAAGGCATCCAGAAGAATTCGGAGTGTGGAAATTAGGAGAAGGTGTGGAGTTACTAACAGTATTAGTCAGAGGGCTGAAGATGGGCTGTTGAGGTGGTTTGGTCATTTAGAGAGAATGGATCAAAGTAGAATGGCTTGGAGAGCGTATAAATCTGTAGGGGGAGTAAGGAGGGGTAGGGGTCGTCCTCGAAAAGGTTGGGGGGAGGGAGTAAAGGAGGTTTTGTGGGCGAGGGGCATGGACTTCCAGCAAGCGTGTGTGAGCGTGTTAGGAGTAAATAGAGACGAGTGGTTTTTGGGACTTGATGAGCTGTTGGAGTGTGAGCAAGGTAATATTTAGTGAAGGGATTCAGGGAAACCGGTTATTACAGATTTAGCCGGACTTGAGTCCTGGAAATGGGACGTACAATGCCTACACTTTAAAGGAGGGGTCTGGGATATTGACAGTTTGGAGGAACTTCTTAACTGTCGTATCTGGGCGCCTCTGCAAAGACAGTGATTATGTATGAGTGAGGTGAAAGTGTTGATGATAAAAGTATTTTCTTTTCGGGAATTTTCTTTCTTTTTGGGTCACCCTGCCTCGGTGGGAGACGACCGACGCGCGCGCGCGTGTGTGTGTGTGTGTGTGTGTGTGTGTGTGTGTGTGTGTGTGTGTGTGTGTGTGTGTGTGTGTGTGTTTACCTGGAGAGTTTCGGGGGTCAACGCCCCCGCGGCCCGGTCTGTGACCAGGCCTCCTGGTGGATCAGAGCCTGATCAACCAGGCTGTTGCTGCTGGCTGCACGCAAACCAACGTACGAGCCACAGCCCGGCTGGTCAGGAACCGACTTTAGGTGCTAGTGCTAGTGTGTGTGTGTTGTGTGTGTGTGTGTGTGTGTTTGTGTGTGTGTGTGTTTGTGTGTGTGTGTGTTTGTGTGTGTGTGTGTGTTTGTGTGTGTGTGTGTGTTTGTGTGTGTGTGTGTGTTTGTGTGTGTGTTGTGTGTGTTTGTGTGTGTGTGGGAGAGACGGTAATGGTAGAAAAGGAGGGAGTAGCAGTATTGTAGCAGCAACAGCAGTGTACTAGTGGTAGAGGTGGCAATAAGAAGGTAGTAGTGGTAGTGAAAGAAGGAGCAAACAGCGGAGTGGTTGCAAAGAAACTGTTGCAGTAGTAGTAGTGACGATAGTGTATAAGAAGAGAAGACAGGAGCACTGCACAAGAGCTGAGGTAAGACAAAATCGCGCCAGACAAAACCCACCTTCCTATTTCCACTTGTGTTACTACTACAATACTGAAGATTGAGACACTTATGCAGCATATGGGAATCTTTATTCAGGAAACGTTTCGCCACACAGTGGCTTCATCAGTCCAATACAAAGAGGAAGGCGTAAGGAGAGGAGGAGTATGAGGTAATCAGTCCCTCAGCCTGGAGTCGATGTGTTCAGTCCATCAATATGCTGCATAAGTGTCTCAATCTTCAACTTGTCGGTTTTTCAAACCATTCATTACTACAATACTACTACTACCACCACCACTACCACCATTACTACAATACTAATACTCCCATCCCCTGGCTCCCTTCACTTGGCACTTATGTGTGGCTAGTTAATGGTCGAAGTCGTACCGAAACATTACGTTTCATTCTTATATTCGCAGGTTATTTATATACAATGTTGAGCAGTGCGCCATGTTACCTATCCCACACCTACAATCATACCTCCCACTCACCCCACCTATCATCCACATAATTATACCTCGTGCGTATCGTTCTGCAACCCTCCCAGAGGGAGCAATCTCTTCCCTCTCATCCCGCCCACATTTCTCACTCCCAACCCTCCTCCTTCCCACCTTTCACTCATTATCTCATCTTTCTCGTTATACTTTTCAGTCACATCTTACACCCCTACCCACCTGACACACTAATCGCACTCCCCTCCTCCCTATTCCTGCATACCTGTGACTAGTTTCGACAGTTATTGTACCCTCTCAGCCCGACGTAGAGCCAGACTGTGATGATAGAGTATATACTTTGTAAAGTTATTCAGGAGAACTGATGATACCACAGAAGAGGAGATCAGTCTCTCATCTCCAGGATGAGGGACTGATCCCCTCAAATACTTTTTCTCCTAAGTTGATGTACTGATTACATCATTTCACTACACCTGCTGCCTCTGTATTTGACAGAAGAAGGTTACTGTGTAGGCGAAACGTTTCAACAATATAGATACCCAACTATCTCACATGTGTCTTAACCATGAACCTGTCGGTATTTTATATCATTATCAAGCGAACTATTGTTACTCGCAGCCGCATACCAGAGACCACCGTTAAGAACGTAATAATAAAACAAAAGAAGGGAGGATAACAGAGAAGTATGTGAAGAACTCAGAGTAAAATAAGATCTTCACATAACAACTTAATGTACCTGAAGAAGCTGTTGTCAGAACAGATCAACAGGTGCCAGAAAATAGTTAATTTGGCATAAAATTAATGGGCCCAGACATCATCTGTGTGTGGGTATCGAGAGGAGATGAACCAATGTATGACCCAAAAGGAAAGATTTTCCACCAGTCTTTCCAGTAAGAGCAAATGCCAGAAAACAGGAAGATAAGACCAATGTGGTCCCAATATATGTAAAAAATGGGACCAGACAAGAGGCACCGAATTATAGACCAATATATTTAACATATATATTTCTAAAACTTTTATAAGATTGAAAGGAGAAGAATATCTGAAGAGAAGATCTCTCAGAGTTTAGGATCATTGATTTAAGGAAGGAAAATCCTGTTTGAAGTACTTGCTGCAGTTCCTGACACTCACAAAGACGAAACAAGAACGACATTAATGGATGAACTGCATTTTCTTGGAGTGCAAGAAAACATTTGTCAAATCAGGGAACGGGTGGGGTTTGAACCATGGCAAGTGAGTCATAGAACTCACAGGTCAGTGCGTTAACCACTGGGCCACTTGGCTCTAATAATATTCATCCAACTAGGTATATTTCTATACACCATATGGAGGTTAGCATAGAAAAAAAACATACTACGGGTGGGGTTAGAACCAGCGATCAGAGAATCACAAAACTCCAGACCGTTGCATTAGCCACCGTCGCTAACGCGACGGTCTGGAGTTTACCTGGAGAGAGTTCCGGGGGTCAACGCCCCCGCGGCCCGGTCTGTGACCAGGCCTCCTGGTGGATCAGAGCCTGATCAACCAGGCTGTTGCTGCTGGCTGCACGCAAACCAACGTACGAGCCACAGCCCGGCTGATCAGGAACCGACTTTAGGTGCTTGTCCAGTGCCAGCTTGAAGACTGCCAGGGGTCTGTTGGTAATCCCCCTTATGTATGCTGGGAGGCAGTTGAACAGTCTCGGGCCCCTGACACTTATTGTATGGTCTCTTAACGTGCTAGTGACACCTCTGCTTTTCATTGGGGGGATGTTGCATCGTCTGCCAAGTCTTTTGCTTTCGTAGTGAGTGATTTTCGTGTGCAAGTTTTGTAACTAATCGCGGTTCTAACCCCACCCGCAGTATGGTTTGTTTGCAATCGTGTCATTACGATTTCGTGAGTCACGTTGAGTGAGGTTAGCATAAGCCCGTGCTAGAGATTATTCCAAAGCGTAGAAAAATGGGTAGGAGTAAATAGAGAGTGCTCGAATGTATCAGCGACTACCTAAAAACAAAAGGAAGAGAGTAAGTACAGGAGTAGATATAATGGAAGAAAACAATGTATGGGGCCTGGCAAGGACGGGTGTCAAGGCTACAACTGGACGTGGAGAAGCTGAAGAATTGTCCAGACAAGTTGCTACAGGAAGTCAACACCTACAAGTGTAGGGTTACGAAAACTGGGGGAATATGACCATAAACTGATTACAGGGGTAGGGAACAGTAGATATAAGTATACATAAAGGAGGACCAAGGACTGGGGATAGTATACACAGAGCATATATATTTCCAGAGCTGAGCATAGTACATACTGATTATATCGTCAGATAAGTTGTCGGTCACATGCTAATACGTCACAGGGGTGTATGTCGGGTGTATGCCAATATAGCGGCTTCAAATTTGCCACAAGGAGCAAATTTAGACCTAGATATGGGGTGCACCCTAACTAAATAACCCCTACAGTGACTGTAGGTCTGCCACAGCCTATGATCAGCCTTCAGGAATCTCAACAGTTATTCATACTGACGTATGCAGCACAAACATCGAACCCACACATGAAAAAGCGTGTCAGAAAACTGGATAAAGTGCTCCAAGACTGAACTTGGAGCTAAGGAAACTGAACTTTGAGAAGCTACATAAGCTGAACTTGACGACATTATAGCGCAGGTGCAGGTGACACAGTCACGTACTTAGGAACTGTACGAGCTTGAAGGTGACACAGTCACGTACTTAGGAACTGTACGAGCTTGAAGGTGACACAGTCACGTACTTAGGAACTGTACGAGCTTGAAGGTGACACAGTCACGTACTTAGGAACTGTACGAGCTTGAAGGTGACACAGTCACGTACTTAGGAACTGTACGAGCTTGAAGGTGACACAGTCACGTACTTAGGAACTGTACGAGCTTGAAGGTGACACAGTCACGTACTTAGGAACTGTACGAGCTTGAAGGTGACACAGTCACGTACTTAGGAACTGTACGAGCTTGAAGGTGACACAGTCACGTACTTAGGAACTGTACGAGCTTGAAGGTGACACAGTCACGTACTTAGGAACTGTACGAGCTTGAAGGATAGACTGTACCAGAGATAGGAAATACTTACACAAGGACACGTTTAAAGGATAAGAATATAAGAAAGGATAAGAATATAAGAACATAAGAAAGAAAGAACACTGCAGCAGGCCTACTAGCCCATGAGAGGCAGGTCCAATTCTCCTACCTGTTTAAGCCAATGCCTTGACCTAGTTAGATCAGTCACATTCACTTAAGGGAGGAGCACGACATCCGACCTAGTAGCACAAGCTACTAGGTCGTATGCTGCAGGGAAGATAGGAATTATTTCTTCAGCCTTAAGATGGTCAACCAGTGGAATGACCTGGAAGGAATTGTACGAGACAGACATCAAACACAGCTTGAAGAATCCGTAGGGAAAGAGACAGTGAGCCAGATAACGGTCTATAGAAAGGTCTGTTAAAAGGCAAGACCAAAAGCTGAGATTTGGCCCTTACAACCAAAAATAGGTGATGAATAAGACACATGTGCTGCAGTGGATATCCTCAGTGACTCATGTGTAGGCGACACGTGTCTGCAATAACGATGCCCAAGTGTTGAATAGGTGTTTTATTCATCATTTTGTAAGTATTGTATAACATTAATATAATGATAAAATAGATGAGTACACATACTGTAGGCGAGTACACATAGTGTGAGTACATATACTGTAAGTACACATACTGTAGTTGAGTACACATAAGGGTTTCTGACTGGAAGGGGGGAAATTTTAAAAAGATGAAAAAATTTAAGTTTCCAATCATTCTAAGGTAAAATAAGTGAGGGCAGGAAGCCATAAACGGGAAAAGTGTTGTTTCATTAGAGGCCAGCCCGGGGATATATACCAGCATTATTTTGGGGGCTTGTATAGGAATACCCGAGATATTCCCGCACTTACTTATGTTGGTGTATTTTGGGTAGCCAATTTTCCCCCCCGCCTCCTCCTTTTGACAAGGCACAGCCCCCAAAGATAATCCCCCCCTACTTTATACTGTTGACCCCCGGCCTATCCCCCCCCACCCCTTTTTTCTACGTATGGGCCTGTCCAGACTTATACCAGCACTCCCTAAAATTTTGAGAAACTTTATGAGGCATAGTCAACAAAACCCCACCACCCATTTTTGGTGGTAGAACTGTCAAGTTTCCCAGACTAACTTGGAGCTAGATGAATTTTAGTCGAACTAATCACAGCATATTCATTTTTTGGGGTGTACTTTTAGGACTGTCCGAGCTTATACCAGCACTAATTGTTATGTACGATTGAGGAAAGTCCGACTAAACCCGTCCCCACTTGGTGTCCGTAGAGGATGTCGAGTTATCACCAGAAACCCTATTTTTTGGTGTTTGTTGAGGATAGTCGAGAAAATATCCCCCAAAAACCCCACTTTTGGATGAATGTTGACATAGGGACATTCCCCCCCGCACTACCATTTGGGGATGTATACCACGTAAAACTATATCCCCAGATATCCTTGTATCTACTTAGGGGACACGGAATTCCCCAATACCACTGTGGCTACGTATGGGGGCATAGGGATTATCCCACCCTATTGTTGGTCACGTTTGAGGATGTCGGGGACTTTTATCCCCACCCAAACCCTTACTTGTTGATGTTTACTGTATGGGGCAAGCCGGGATATTCCCCACCCATTGGTGTTTGTATAAAACTGTCCGGATATTCCCAGACTTCATGTTGGTGAACTGTTGAGGCCCCTAGTGAGATTATCCCCAAGAATTAATTGTTGATGCTACTGTATGGGCACTAGTGGGGTTTTACCATATTGTTGATGCTCTGTTTGGGGCACTCCCGGGGTTCCCCACATATAATTTTTGTCATGTTAGGCATATAAAAAACTTTCAAGACCCCTACTTGTTGATAAAATTGTATGAGGCACTAGTGAGACTTACACCAGATACCTATTGGTTGGTGCTATGTTGGGGAAATGGTCGAGACAATTTTTCCCCAGATCCCTAAATTGTTGTGAACTTTATGAGGATAGTCCAACTATATCCCCGATATCCTTTGATGCTACTGTATGGGGCACATCCGGGGTTTCCCCACTAACCCCCTTGTGATTTACTGTATGGCACTAGTGAGTTTCACCAGAAATACCTACTTTGGTGAGCACTTACCCCAGATATAAATTTGTTATCTACTGTTGAGGCAAGTCCGAGACTTTCCCAGTTTTCCTCATTTTTCTTGTATAGGCCTAGTGAGACTATATCCCCCAGACAATCTTGTTGTCTAAATTTTATCCCCAGACTACCCAATTGTTGTGCTACTGGAGGCACTACCCGAGATATTCACCGCATACCCATTTTGTGCTCTGTATGAGGCACTAGTCCGGACTATATAACCAGCACTCCTACTTGTTTTTTGCTACTGTATGGGCATATTTCCGGATTTTTCCCAGAATACCTCATTGTTGTGTACTGTTTTCACCAGCCCACTACCCACTTGTTGTGCTATGTTGAGGATGTCCGAGCTATTCACCAGCACTACCCTCCTTGTTGTTGTTACTGATTAGGGACTGTCCCCGAGACTATTCACCAGTACTACCTCATTGTTGATTTGCTATGTACACCGACTCCCTCACTTGTTGATGTACGTATGAGGCCCAGTCCGGATTATCCCAGAAACCCCTCACTTTTTTGTGCTATGTTGGGCCTGTCGAGCTAATACAGACTATATTTTTGGGGGAGGGGCATACGGGTATTCCCAGAATACCCACTTGTTGGTGCACTGTAGGGGACTAGTGAGATATTTTCCCACCAGCAATACCTCATTGTTGGTGTCTGTATGAGGCACAGTCCGGGATATTCACCGACTCCCTACTTTTTGGTGCTACTGTATAAAGCCAAACCCGGACTATACACCAGACTACCTACTTTTTGGGTGCTACTGTAAGGCTAGTTGGGATATATAAGCAATACCCCTTTTCTTGTATAACTGTGAGACTTATCCCAGTACTACCTCCTTTTTGGGTGCTACTGTTGAGGAAATGCCCCGGATATATCCCCAGCAGACCCACTTTTTGGTTTACTGTATGGGACTAGCCGGGGACTATATCACCAGCACTACCTATTGTTTTTTGTACTGTATGGGAAATGCCCGAGATATATCACCACCCTACCTACTTGTGTGCTACTGTTGGGACTAGCCGAGTTTCCCGCACTCCTCACTTGTTGATGTACTGTAGGGCAAGTCCGGATATATCCCCAGCACTACCTCATTTTTGTGTCTGTATGAGGCCTTGGGACTTTACCAGCACTACCTATTTTTGGGTTTTTGATGAGGCACTAGTCCGAGACTATATCCCAACTACCTATTGTTGATGCTACTGTTCACAGTACACCTATTGTTGATGCTACTGTAAACCAAAGCACTACCTCACTTGTTGTGCTTGTATGAGGCATAGTCCGAGAATATCCCCCCGCATCCCTCACTTGTTGATATACTTTCACCCTTTTTCCCCAGATACCTATTGTTGTGTATGTTTGAAAAAACTAGCCCGGGGACTATATCCCCAGCCATCACTTGTTGATGCTACTGTATAACCCAGACTTTAAAATTCCCCTTTTTGTGCTTGTATGAGGCACTATCGAGCTATATCCCCCAGACTACCTCATTGTTGTGTACTGTATCACCGTATTTACCTATTTGTTGTGTATGTATCACCAGCAATACCCATTGTTTATTCCGTTTGACCCTACCCCGGAAATACACCGCTACCCATTGTGTGCACTGTATGAGGCACTGCCCGAGACTATATCACCAGCACCCCCCTCACTTGTTGATGCTACTGTATAAAACCAGTAATACCCATACTTTTTGGGGTGCTACTGTATGAGGCACTAGTCCGAGTATATACAGCACTCCCCTCACTTGTTGGTGCTACTGTTGACAATTCCCCCCAGAATTCCTCCTTGTTGGTGCTACTGTAGAGGCACTAGTCCGAGATTATATCCCGACTCCTCACTTTTTGTGTATGACACCGACTATTTTCCTTTTTGATGCTACTGTTGGGAAATGTCCAGACTTATCACCAGCACTACCTCACTTTTGTGTCTGTATAGTCCCCCCCCCTATCCGAGACTTATCCCCGTATCCCTATTTTTGATGCACTGTATCACAGACTACCTACTTGTTGTGCTACTGTGAAAATATCCGAGACTATATCACCAGACTCCCTAATTTTGATGTCTGTTTGGGGCCTAGTGAGACTTATCACCGATACCTTTGTTGTATGTAGGGGCCCACTATCCCCGAGACTTATCCCGTTACCTCACTTTTGTGCTACTGATCCCCCAGATCCCTACTTGTTGATGCTACGTATAAGGACTAGTGAGCTTTCCCCCGACTACCTACTTGTTGTGTATGTTGGGCACTAGTCCGAGACAATATCACCGTACTACCTCACTTGTTGTTGCTACTGTATCCCCGACTACCTATTGTTGATGTTTTATGAAATGGGCACTAGTCCGAGCTTTTCACCAGCAATCACTTTTTGTGTCTGTATACCCCAGTCCAGGACATTTTCACAGACTACCTACTTTTTGGTGCTCTGTAGAGGGGGCACTAGTCCGAGATTATCCCAGCACTCCCCCACTTTTTTTGGTGCTTTACTGTATGAGGCACTAGTCCGGATTATCACCCCCCTTTACCTCACTTTTTGGGTTTGATACCTGTGGGTATAACCGACTACCTACTTGTTGGTGTACTGTATGGGCACTAGGGGACTTATCACCGCACTACCTCACTTTTTGGTGCTACTGTAAGAGGCACTAGTCGAGACTATATCCCCGCATCCTCACTTTTTGGGTGTTTTAAACCTTGTAAATTATCCGTACTACCTACTTTTTGATGCTACGTATGAGGCACTAGCCCGGGAGCAAAACCCCCAGCACTACCTCTTTTTGGGTGCTACTGAATCCCCAGCTTTCCCCCCCTTACTTGTTGTTTGTACTGTTGGGCACATCCGAGACTATTAAACCAGACTACCCTACTTGTTGATGCTACTTAAGGCACTAGTGAGATATTCACCCGGACTACACACTTTTGAGTACTGTATAGGCCCATTTTAGTCCGAGACTAATTTTTCCACCCAGAACCTACTTGTTGTGCTTGTATGGGCCAGCCGAGACTATTTTCACCGCACTAACTCACTTTTTGGTGTACTGTATGAGGCACAGTCCGGACATATCACAGTATACCTACTTGTTGATGTTCGTATCCCCGTATCCTACTTTTTGATGTACTGTAACACCCCCTTTTGTTATCCGAAACCTAGTGGACTTTCCCAGCCCCTTTATTGTTGATGCTACTGTTTGGGGCACTGTGAGACTTTCACCAGCCCCCTTTTTTATTTACTGTTGAGGCACTATCCGAGATAATCACAGACTCCCACTTGTTATGCTACGAGAGGCCTTGGAGATATATACCGCCTACCTCACTTGTTTTATTATTTTAGGAATGCCCCAACAAAACCCCAGATATACTTGTGATGATATTACACCAGTAAAAACCTCCCCCTTTTGATGCTACTATGGGATTTTGTCAAAGATTTAAACCCCTTCACTTTTGGGCTACTGATAGGATGTCCAACTATATCCCGCATCCCCTTTGGTCTACGTATGAGGAAAGTCCAGCTTTCACCAAAATATTTGTTGATCTACTGATGGGGGATTTGGAACTATATCCCCCCTACCTCCTTTTGATGATGATGGGGCATTTGTCGAACTTTTATTTCAACGCATACCTCAATTGTGTTTTGAACCTATATTTTTCTTGTTGATGACTGTTAAGCATACCCAGGATATATCCCAGATACCTCCTTGTTGATGTCTGTATCACCGTATCCTTATTGTTGATGGCTATGATCCCCAGTACTCCTTATTTTTGATGTATGATGGGCCAAAGCCCGAGGACTATTCACCGCAACTCCTTGTTGTGTTTTATGTATCACCAGTATACCTTATTTTTGTGCTTCTGTTGGGGCCGAGTCGGACTATATCACCACTACCTATTGTTGATGCTCGTTTTGACATATCCGGACTATATACCGAATACCTCACTTTTTGATTATTTTATACGACTACCTATTGTTGATGCTACTGTATACCAGACTATTATTTTTGTGCTACTTTTAAAACCCAGACTACCTCACTTGTTGTGCTCTGTAAAAACCGCACACTACTTGTTGATGTCTGATCACTAGGTCCACGGACCTAATGTGCCCGAGTGAGCACCAAGGGTATGGGACACCGTCGTTTTGTTTTTCCCCCTTCCATAAGAGATTTCTCTCTCCTCTCTCTCTCTCTCACACTTTTTTTGAGATAAAACCGTGTGACTAAATATATCACACTTTCACAAGCCTGACTGAAAACAAAGAGTTGCAACTTCTAAATCAAAAAAAACGGGGAAACAAAATTTGGAGCGTTAGTCTGGTACAACTTGGCAGGTTTGATGCCCCTGTCTGTTTCCAGTCTTTGGACGGGTTAAAAGACCTAACTGCAAAATTTTTGTAAATATGTTACCCCGCGGAAGTTAGGAGAGCTCGAGGTGGAAGTTATTTTAAAGTCGTTTCCCCGGGTAATATCAGGGTTGGGTGGCGTTACCGGAGTACATTCAGGAGCTTTGGGTGAGATCGTTACCCGGAGTACACTATCAGGAAATTGGGTGAGAGCGTTACCCGGGTCACTATCAGGAGCTCTGGGGGGAGATCGTTACCGGAGTAACTATCAGGAGTCCGGGTGAGAGCGTTACCCCGGAGAAAACCCACAGGAGCTTGGGTGAGTCGTTACCCGGAGTAACTATCAGGGCCTTGGGTGAGATCGTTTCCCGGAGACACTTCGGAGTCTGGGTGAAGCGTTACCCGGGGGACACTACGGAGTCTGGGTGAGATTGTACCCAGAGTACACTATCAGGAGCTCTGGGGGGGAGCGTTTCCCGGAGTACCTATCAGGGGTTGGGTGGCGTTACCGGAGACACTATCAGGAGCTCTGGGTGAGGAGCTTTTCCGGGTACACTTCGGGTTGGGTGAGATCGTTACCCCGGAGTCACTTCAGGAGCTCTGGGTGAGTTTGTTTCCGGAGTACACTATCAGGAGCTCTGGGGGGAGCGTTTCCCCGGGGTACACTATCAGGAAACTGGGTGAATCGTTACCCGAGTACACTTCGGAGCTCTGGGTGAGAGCGTTCCCCGGAGTACCTATCAGGAGCTCGGGTGAGTCGTTCCGGAGTCACATCAGGAGTTTTGGGTGGATCGTTTTGCCCGGATACACTATCAGGAGTTTGGGGGTGAGAGGGTTTTCCCCCGAGCCTATCAGGAGTCTGGGGAGATCTTACCCCAGTACACTATGGAGCTTGGGGGAGAGCGTTCCCGGGGGTTTTACTATAGGAGCTCTGGGTGAGGCGTTACCCGGGTACACTTCAGGACTCTGGGTGAGATCGTTACCCCGGAGTACATTCGGAGCTTGGGTGAGATCGTTTTCCCGGAGTCAATATAGGAGTCGGGTGGATTGCTACCGGAGACATATCAGGAGTCTGGGTGAGACGTTACCCGGAGTACCTATCAGGAGCTCTGGGTGAAGCGTTACCGGATCACTTCAGGAGCTCTGGGTGAGATCGTTACCCCGGGTACCTTCAGGAGCTTGGGTGAGGCGTTACCCGGAGCATATAGGAGTCTGGGTGAGATGTTACCCGGGGTACATACGGAGCTTGGGGTGAGATTGTTACCGGAGTACACTTCAGGAGTTGGGTGGACGTTACCCCGGAGTACATTCAGGAGCTCTGGGTGAGATCGTTACCGGAGTACCCCCTATCAGGGGTTGGGTGAGATCGTTCCCGGAGTTTACAAAACAGGGCTCTGGGTGAGATCGTTACCGATCACTTTAGGAGTGGGTGAGATCTTACCGGAGTACACTATCAGGGGCTTGGGTGAGATCGTTACCGGAGTACATATCAGGGCTTTGGGTGGGAGTTTCCCCGGGATACACTAAACAGGACCTGGGTGAGATGTTACCCGAGTACCCTTAGGAGCTCTGGGGGAGAGCGTTACCGGGTACATATTGGAGCTTTGGGGGAGCTTACCCGGAGTAACTATAGGAGCTCTGGGTGAGAGCGTTTCCCGAGTACACTACAGGAGCTTGGGTGGGGTTACCGGAGTACACTTCAGGGGGCTTGGGTGAGATCTTACCGAGTACATTCAGGGCCCCTTGGTGGGGTTACCCCGGGGTAAATATCAGGAGCTTGGGTGAGATCGTTACCCCAGTAATTCAGGAGCTCTGGGTGAGAGCGTTACCCGGAAATACACTTCAGGAGCTTGGGTGGATCGTTTCCCAAGTAAGTTCAGGAGCTCTGGGTGAGATTGCTACCCCGGAGTAATTCAGGGCTCTGGGTGAGAGCGTTCCGGAGTACCTATCGGGTTGGGTGGTTTGTTACCCGGAGTACACTATAGGAGTTGGGTGAGATCGTTACCCGAGTACATATAGGAGCTCTGGGTGAGATCGACCCCCCGGGGTACCCATCAGGGGCTCTGGGTGAGTCGTTACCGATACACTATCGGAGCTCTGGGGAGATCGTTACCGGAGTACATTCGGAGTCTGGGTGAGATCGTTACCGGAGTCACTATCAGGAGCCTGGGGAGATCGTGCGTCAGAGTCTAAATTTATTATCAAAGGGGGCACTAAACCCCCCAAGGGGTTTTACAGTACCTGTTGGGGGGGGGGAGGTATGGTGGTATTAGGCTCAATCAGGGAAATGGAGCACAGATCCCAATTCCTAGATCAAACCCTCACCAGCATCAAGGAACTTCCTTGAGGGGGATGGTATGTGATGTCTGACTACGTGAAGCAGTCCATCAGGCTAGTGATACCCCGAGTTCTCTTACCTGCTGAGTTTCAGTGGCTTACTTATGCAAAGACTTTAAAGCCCAAACCCTCAAGGGGGTTCTTTACGGGTGAGGAGCTCTTGATCTGGGAATTAGATCTGTCCTCCCCTGTTTGGCCTGAAAACTTCCATCCCCCCAAAGGGGCTGTTTAAACCCTACGGGTTTAGGTTCTCCCCTTAATAACCATGACCCTTATATGACTGAGGTTTTTTTTTTCTTGTTCGTATATTTTCCACAATGTGATTTTCATTCTACATTTCCAAATTGATCATCCTGGGTTACAATGGAAAGAGGACCCTGACCATGTTGGGGTTTTTCAGACCATGATCCACCATGGGTTGGCTCAGGGGCCGAGCCGAGGGGGCGTTTTCCCCCGAAACTTCTCCGGTAAGCCCAGGTAAGACGCAGCCCTTGTTACCCAAAACTTTTTTTTGGGCAAAACCCCGTAGTCTTTTGTTTGGTTTTTTCTTTTTTTTTTAAAAAGGCTGTGTTACAGTACTGTTTGAACATTCAAATAAATTCCTGAGTGATTTCTGTGATTACGAAAAATAAGTGTTCACTCTCAGTTATTTAGTAAATAAACCCATTAAGAAAATCGTGAAATTCCAAAACGTTTCCCTTATTTTTCAATTTGGGAAATATGCGCTTGCAATTTTTTGAGTTTTCCCCCTTGATAAATTTTCTTGTGATGTCACTGTTTTTCTGTGTATTTTGTTACAGTTAGTGATAATGCTAGAATTACCCATAAAATTTAGGTACAAGAAAGCCCCTTAACTAACAAATGTTTCACGTAGGGTAAAGTCACAATAAAACGCTTTCCTGAAGTCTGACTTTCTTTTTTCTCTTGGACATGTTTTGGCCTGAAGACATGTATCTTTGTCCGTAGTTAAGAATATTTTTAAAATATTTTAAACAGAAATTTTTTAATTCAGTTTAAAACTTAAAATAATGAAACCTGTGGGTACTTAATGAAAATTGTTTTTTGGTTTTAAAACAAAAGTTCACTTGCTAATAAAATAATTTGTATTGATAATACCAATTACCCCAATTTTTACATTTTACTTTAAGAATAAAATAAATTCCCGAAATCCCCTGCAAGGTTATTTTCCTTGTAAATCACAAATTTTTTAATGTAACCAAAATAAAATTTCTGAAATGAAATTGAATCCTTAAAAGGAATAAATTTGAAATTTTTATTTGATTTTAAATTTACAATTTTGGGGCAAAAAAATAAATGTAGCATAACAAACGTTTTTTTGTTTTTCCCCCCAGATTTTGGGCGGTCTTTTGAATGTTCAATACACTTTGGGACAAATAAAAAAATTGGGATTTTCCCCTGTATTGAGATAAATGGGGGGAAAACATGTTTGAGAAGGGGGGAACAGTTCAAGAACATTAATACAAAATTTTCCAAGAAATCACCCAGGGGAAAACCAAAATTCCCCTCCCGGTCCCCAAAACCCACTGCTTATCCTTTGGGTTAAAAAACCGAAAAGGTTTCGTGGCCCCCGTGGGAAAAGAAACCCCCTGCAACCAGGGTTTTAAGAACTTTTCCCCTTTAAGGGTTTTCAAAAACTGGGGATTTTTGGGAAACTGAAAATTTAAAAACACTGCAACCCCAGTGTTTTTTTTTTTGAAACTAGAAAAAAAGATTTGTCCCCAAAATGGAAACCTTTTTTCAAAAGAACTGCAAACCCGTGTTTCAAAGAACACTGGCAAACCCCGTGTTTCCCAAAAAAACTGGCAACAAGGTTCAAAGAAACTGGCAACACCAGTGTTTCAAAGAACACTGGCAACACCAGTGTTTCCAAGAACACTGGCAACACCAGTGTTTCAAAGAACACTGGCAACACCAGTGTTTCCAAGAACACTGACAACACCAGTGTTTCAAAGAACACTGACAACACCAGTGTTTCAAAGAACACTGGCAACACCAGTGTTTCAAAGAAAACTGGCAACAACCAGTGTTTCATAGAACACTGGCAACACCATGTTTCAAAGAACACTGCAACACCAGTGTTTCAAGAACACTGACAAAATCAGTGTTTCAAAGAACACTGGCAACACCAGTGTTTCAAAGAACACTGACAAAATCAGTGTTTCAAAGAACACTGGCAACACCAGTGTTTCAAAGAACACTGACAACAAGCGTTTCAAAGAACACTGACAAAACCAGTGTTTCAAAAAACACTGACAACCCCTAGTGTTTTCAAGAACACTGCAAACTAGTGCTTTCAAGAACACTGACAACACCAGTGTTTTCAAAGAACTACTGACAACACTATGTTTCAAAGAACCTGGCAACACGTATTCAGAGAACACTGACAACACCAGTGTTTCAAAGAACACTGACAACACTAGTGTTTCAAAGAACACTGGCAACACGTGTTTCAAAGAACACTGACAACACCAGTGTTTCAAAGAACACTGGCAACACGTGTTTCAAAGAACACTGACAACACCAGTGTTTCAAAGAACACTGACAACACCAGTGTTTCCAAGAACACTGGCAACACAGTGTTTTCAAAGAACACTGCAACACCAGTGTTTCAAAGAACACTGGCAACACTAGTGTTTCAAAGAACACTGGAACACCAGTGTTTCAAGAACACTGACACCAGTTTCAAACACTGACACACCAGTGTTTCAAAGAACACTGGCAACACCAGTGTTTCAAAGAAAACTGGCAACACCAGTGTTTCAAAGAACACTGGCAACACCAGTGTTTCAAAGAACACTGACAAAATCAGTGTTTCATAGAACACTGGCAACACCAGTGTTTCAAAGAACACTGACAAAATCAGTGTTTCAAAGAAACTGCAACACCAGTGTTTCAAAGAACACTGACAACACAGTGTTTCAAAGAACACTGGCAAAATCAGTGTTTCAAAGAACACTGGCAACACCAGTGTTTCAAAGAACACTGACAAAATCAGTGTTTCAAAGAACACTGGCAACACAGTGTTTCAAAGAACACTGACAACACAGTGTTTCAAAGAACACTGACAACCAGTGTTTCAAAGAACACTGACAACACAGTGTTTCAAAGAACACTGGCAACACAGTGTTTCAAAGAACACAGAGAACACCAGTGTTTCAAAGAACACTGAGAACACCAGTGTTTCAGAGAACACTGACAACACCAGTGTTTCAAAGAACACGGGACAAAATCAGTGTTTCAAAGAACACTGGCAACACCAGTGTTTCAAAGAACACTGGCAACAAGTGTTTCAAAGAACACTGACAACACCAGTGTTTCAAAGAACACTGGACACACTAGTGTTTCAAAGAACAGGCAACACTAGTGTATCAAGAACACAGGACACAGTGTTTCAAAGAACACTGGCAACACCAGTGTTTCAAGAACACTGACAACACCAGTGTTTCAAGAACACTGGACAACATCCAGTGTTTCAAAGAACACTGGCAACACCAGTGTTTCAAAGAACACTGGCAACACCAGTGTTTCAAAGAACACTGACAACATCAGTGTTTCAAAGAACACTGACAACACCAGTGTTTCAAAGAACACTGGCAACACCAGTGTTTCAAAGAACACTGACAAATCAGGTTTCAAAGAACACTGGCAACACCAGTGTTTCAAAGAACATGCAAAATCAGTGTTTCAAAGAACACTGGCAACACCAGTGTTTCAAAGAACACTGACAACAAGCGTTTCAAAGAACACTGACAAAACCAGTGTTTCAAAGAACACTGACAACACTAGTGTTTCAAAGAACACTGGCAACACTAGTGTTTCAAAGAACACAGAGAACACCAGTGTTTCAAAGAACACTGAGAACACCAGTGTTTCAGAGAACACTGACAACACCAGTGTTTCAAAGAACACTGACAAAATCAGTGTTTCAAAGAACACTGGCAACACCAGTGTTTCAAAGAACACTGACAACAAGCGTTTCAAAGAACACTGACAAAACCAGTGTTTCAAAGAACACTGACAACACTAGTGTTTCAAAGAACACTGGCAACACTAGTGTTTCAAAGAACACAGAGAACACCAGTGTTTCAAAGAACACTGGCAACACTAGTGTTTCATAGAACACTGACAACACCAGTGTTTCAAAGAACACTGACAACTCCAGTGTTTCAAAGAACACTGGCAACACCAGTGTTTCAAAGAACACTGGCAACACGCGCTTCAAAGAACACTGACAACTCCAGTGTTTCAAAGAACACTGACAACACCAGTGTTTCAAAGAACACTGGCAACACCAGTGTTTCAAAGAACACTGGCAACACGCGTTTCAAAGAACACTGACAACACCAGTGTTTCAAAGAACATTGGCAACATCAGTGTTTCAAAGAACACTGGCAACACGCATTTCAAAGAACACTGGCAACACTAGTGTTTCAAAGAACACTGACAACATCAGTGTTTCATAGAACACTGGCAACACTAGTGTTTCAAAGAACACTGACAACAAGTGTCGCAAAGGAGGCATCCCCATTATCCTACCAGCCTTTCTATTATCCCATCAACATCCCTATTACTCTACCATCATTCCTCTTATCCTATCAGTATACTACCAACATCCCTCTTATCCTATCAGCCTCCCCATTATCCTATCAACATCTACCGCATTCTTATTATTCTATCAGCATCCTACCAGCCTCCCTATTATCCTATCGGCATCACTATTACCCTATCAGCATCATCCTACCAATCTCTCTATCCTACAGCATCCCTATTATCCTATCAGCATCCTTATCCTATCCTACCAATCTCCCTATTATCCATATCAGCATCATTCTACCAGTCTCCCTATTGGCTTATCAACAGCCTTCCTATTATCCTATCATCCTATAATTCTCCCCATTATTCTATCCTACCAGCCTCCTTATTATCCTATAAGTTTCCCTATTATCCTACCAGCCTCCCTATTATCCTACCAGCCTCCCTATTATCCTACCAGTCTCCCTATTATCCTACCAGCCTCTATTATCCTACCAGCCTCCCTATTATCCTACCAACCTCCCTATTATCCTACCAGCCTCCCTATTATCCTACCAGCCTCCCTATTATCCTACCAGCCTCCCTATTATTCTACCAGCCTCCCTATTATCCTACCAGCCTCCCTATTATCCTATCAGCCTCCCTATTATCCTACCAGTCTCCCTATTATCCTACCAGCCTCCCTATTATCCTACCAGCCTCCCTATTATCCTACAAGCCTCCCTATTATCCTACCAGCCTCCCTATTATCATACCAGCCTCCCTATTATCCTACCAGCCTCCCTATTATCCTACCAGCCTCCCTATTATCCTACCAGTCTCCCTATTATCCTACCAGTCTCCCTATTATCCTACCAGCCTCCCTATTATCCTACCAGCCTGACTATTATCCTACCAGCCTCCCTATTATCCTACCAGCCTCCCTATTATCCTACCAGCCTGCCTATTATCCTACCAGCCTCCTATTATCCTACCAGCTCCCTATTATCCTACCAGCCTGCCTATTATCCTACCAGCCTCCCTATTATCCTACCAGCCTCCCTATTATCCTACCAGTCCTCCCATTATCCACCCCCCCTATTATCCTACCAGCCTCCCTATTATCCTACCAGTCTCCTATTACTACGCCTTTTATCCTACCAGTCTCCCTATTATCCTACCAGTCTCCCTATTATCCTACCAGCCTCCCTATTATCCTACCAGCCTCCCTATTATCCTACCAGCCTCCCTATTATCCTACCAGCCTCCCTATTATCCTACCAGCCTCCCTTTATCCTACCAGCCTCCCTGTTATCCTACCAGCTCCCTATTATACCAGTCCTCCCTATTATCCTACCAGCTCCCTATTATCCTACCAGTCTCCCTATTATCCTACCAGCCTCCCTATTATCCTACCAGCCTCCCTATTATCCTACCAGCCTCCCTGTTATCCTACCAGCCTCCCTATTATCATACCAGTCTCCCTATTATCCTACCAGCCTCCCTATTATCCTACCAGCCTCCCTATTATCCTACCAGCCTCCCTATTATCCTACCAGTCTCCCTATTATCCTACCAGTCTCCCTATTATCCTACCAGCCTCCCTATTATCCTACCAGCCTCCCTATTATCCTACCAGCCTCCCTATTATCCTACCAGCCTCCCTATTATCCTACCAGCCTCCCTATTATCCTACCAGCCTCCCTATTATCCTACCAGCCTCCCTATTATCCTACCAGCCTCCCTATTATCCTACCAGTCCTCCCTATTATCCTACCAGCCTCCCTATTATCCTACCAGCTCCCTATTATCCTACCAGCCTCCCTATTATCCTACCAGCCTCCCTATTATCCTACCAGTCTCCCTATTATCCTACCAGTCTCCCTATTATCCTACAGTCTCCCTATTATCCTACCAGCCTCCCTATTATCCTACCAGCCTCCCTATTATCCTACCAATCTCCCCTATTATCCTACCAGCCTCCCTATTATCCTACCAGTCTCACCTATATTATCCTACCAGTCTCCCTATTATCCTACCAGTCTCCCTATTATCCTACCAGCCTCCCTATTATCCTACCATCCTCCCTATTATCCTACCAGCCTCCCTATTATCCTACCAGCCTCCCTATTATCCTACCAGCCTCCCTATTATCCTACCAGTCTCCCTATTATCCTACCAGTCTCCCTATTATCCTACCAGCCTCCCTATTATCCTACCAGCCTCCCTATTATCCTACCAGCCTCCCTATTATCCTACCAGTCTCCCTATTATCCTACCAGCCTCCCTATTATCCTACCAGCCTCCCTATTATCCTACCAACCTCCCTATTATCCTACCAGCCTCCGTATCAACATCACCATCAACAAAATAAACAGAACGTACCATCAACCAACCTGAATTAAACAACGAAAATAATCATCTCAATTTATATTAGTGTCCATGGATAATTTATATTAGTGTCCCTGGATAATTTATATTAGTGTCCATGGATAATTTATATTAGTGTCCATGGATAATTGGCCGAGTCGGAGGGAGCCAAATTGGATTTGGCAATTACCTGGAGGGTGAGAGTGGCGCCCTTCTTATCTTCACTCTTAAAGACACATAAACATCTCTACAGATAAGATTAATTATTATGCAACATTTTATTGTGGCAACGTTTCGCTCTCCAAGACCTTTATGCAGCGTGAAATTTCAGGCTTCAACCGTTTTTACGAGTGTTGATAATCCGCCGGGGTGTTGTGCCTGCGTCTTGCTGCAACACCTGCAACAGCCTGGGTGAATGGAAGATTTGTGTTGGGTGCTCTACTCTAAATTTGTCTAGGCTATTCTCTGTTTTGGAACAAAAAAGAACTCGTAGAGCTCGCAGACAAGTGATATATCAACACAGAGTCCTTTGTAAACACACAGTATTATGCAAACAGTGAGTACTATGTAAATACAGAGTACTATATGAACAGCGAGCTCTATGTAAACACAGAACACTATGTAAACACAGAACACTATGTAAACACAGAACACTATGTAAACACAGAACACTATGTAAACACAGAACACTATGTAAACACAGAACACTCTGTAAACACAGAACACTATGGAAACACAGAGCACTATGTAAACACAGAGGACTATGTAAACACAGAGGACTATGTAAACACAGAACACTATGTAAACACAGAACACTGTAAACACAGAGCACTATGTAAACACAGAGCACTATGTAAACACAGAGGACTATGTAAACACAGAGCACTATGTAAACACAGAGCACTATGTAAACACAGAACACTATGTAAACACAGAACACTCTGTAAACACAGAACACTATGGAAACACAGAGCACTATGTAAACACAGAGGACTATGTAAACACAGAGGACTATGTAAACACAGAACACTATGTAAACACAGAACACTATGTAAACACAGAACACTATGTAAACACAGAACACTCTGTAAACCAGACACTAGTAAACACAGAACACTATGTAAACACAGAACACTATGTAAACACAGAACACTATGTAAACACAGAACACTCTGTAAACACAGAACACTATATAAACACAGAGCACTATATAAACACAGAACACTCTGTAAACACAGAACACTATGTAAACACAGAACACTATGTAAACACAGAACACTATGTAAACACAGAACACTATGTAAACACAGAACACTCTGTAAACACAGAACACTATGGAAACACAGAGCACTATGTAAACACAGAGGACTATGTAAACACAGAACACTATGTAAACACAGAACACTATGTAAACACAGAACACTATGTAAACACAGAACACTCTGTAAACACAGAACACTATGGAAACACAGAGCACTATGTAAACACAGAGGACTATGTAAAACACAGAACACTATGTAAACACAGAACACTATGTAAACACAGAACACTATGTAAACACAGAACACTGTAAACACAGAGCACTATGTAAACACAGAGCACTATGTAAACACAGAGGACTATGTAAACACAGAGCACTATGTAAACACAGAGCACTATGTAAACACAGAGGACTATGTAAACACAGAGCACTATGGAAACACAGAGCACTATGTAAACACAGAGGACTATGTAAACACAGAACACTATGTAAACACAGAACACTATGTAAACACAGAACACTCTGTAAACACAGAACACTATGGAAACACAGAGCACTATGTAAACACAGAGGACTATGTAAACACAGAACACTATGTAAACACAGAACACTATGTAAACACAGAACACTATGTAAACACAGAACACTGTAAACACAGAGCACTATGTAAACACAGAGCACTATGTAAACACAGAGGACTATGTAAACACAGAGCACTATGTAAACACAGAGCACTATGTAAACACAAAACACTATGTAAACACAGAACACTATGTAAACACAGAGCACTATGTAAACACAAAACACTATGTAAACACAGAACACTATGTAAACACAGAGGACTATGTAAACACAGAGCACTATGTAAACACAGAACACTATGTAAACACAGAACGCTATGTAAACACAGAGCACTATGTAAACACAGAACACTATGTAAACACAGAACACTATGTAAACACAGAACACTATGTAAACACAGAACACTCTGTAAACACAGAACACTGTGTAAACACAGAGCACTATGTAAACACAGAACACTATGTAAACACAGAACACTCTGTAAACACAGAACACTATGTAAACACAGAACACTATGTAAACACAGAACACTATGTAAACACAGAGCACTATGTAAACACAGAGCACTATGTAAACACAGAACACTATGTAAACACAGAACACTATGTAAACACAGAGCACTATGTAAACACAGAACACTATGTAAACACAGAGCACTATGTAAACAGAGCACTATGTAAACACAGAACACTATGTAAACACAGAACACTATGTAAACACAGAGCACTATGTAAACACAGAACACTATGTAAACACAGAGCACTATGTAAACACAGAACACTATGTAAACACAGAACACTATGTAAACACAGAGCACTATGTAAACACAGAGCACTATGTAAACACAGAGCACTATGTAAACACAGAGCACTATGTAAACACAGAGCACTATGTAAACACAGAGCACTATGTAAACACAGAACACTATGTAAACACAGAGCACTATGTAAACACAGAGCACTATGTAAACACAGAACACTATGTAAACACAGAGCACTATGTAAACACAGAACACTATGTAAACACAGAGCACTATGTAAACACAGAGCACTATGTAAACACAGAACACTATGTAAACACAGAGCACTATGTAAACACAGAACACTATGTAAACACAGCACTGTGTAAACACAGAGCACTATGTAAACACAGAACACTATGTAAACACAGAGCACTATTTAAACACAGAACACTATGTAAACACAGCACTGTGTAAACACAGAGCACTATGTAAACACAGAGCACTATGTAAACACAGAGCACTATGTAAACACACAACACTATGTAAACAGAGCAACATGTGTCAGACAATGCCTCAAACAACTCTGAATCCCCAAAATATGCAATAAAATACCTTCGTAGCACATTTTTTCTATACTTTTTTTTATTCGCATATTTAATAAAAATATATAAAATCTATAAAAATATATATTAACACAACACATCTCGACGTTTCAGTAGGCATTTTCTGACAAAATTTTTACCTAATATATGCAAATTATTACACTATTAATTGAAACTAATAACAATTTGCTATTTTTCAGATTATTTCCCGCTTACTATTAAAATTCAAATATTTTGACTAAATTATTTTAGTCAAAATACCAAATCTCTCAGATTTTATTGTACACTTCAAATGATTTTTTTTAAATATGTGAAATGCTAAAAAGAACAAATTAGAAACTGTGATAAATGTTATATGATTTGGATTTTTGGACGTTTCAGGACAGTTCGAAGAATTTTCTGACACGCCTCATGTTTTTAAGAATATAAGAAGAACGTAAGAAAGAAGTAACACTGCAGCAGGCCTACTGGCCTATGCGAGGCAGGTCCAATTCTCCCACCTAGTGAGGTCAGACACGTCACTTAAGGGAGGAGCACAAGCTAGTCAGGTCCAACTGAGTTTGCCAACTCAGGTTATTTTATTTCAAGCAATAAACCTTAACTGTTTTTACAAAGATATATATGCAAATTTTAGGTAAAAATTGAGATTTCAGAAAATGTTTCAAACCTCTCTGAAGCGTCGAAATGTGTAATGAAATACTGTTTAAGTTCTGATTCTGTAAACAGACACAGATCACTATGTAAACAGAGCACTATATAAACTGATCACTATGTAAACAGAGCACTATGTAAACAGATCACTATATAAACAGAGCACTATGTAAACAGAGCACTACGTGAACAGACAGAGCACTACGTAAACAGAGCACTATATAAACAGAGCACTATGTAAACAGACAGATCACTATATAAACAGAGAGAGCACTATGTAAACACAGAGCATTATGTAAACAGACACAAATCACTCTGTAAAAAGAGATTATGTAAACAGACAGAGCCGAGACATTAGCTAAAGTATTTAAGGAACGTATAATCTGCAGACATACTACTCTTAAGTCCCTAGTGACAGATAATGGAGGCGAATTGTGTAATGAGATTCTTGAAAAGTTGTGTACTTTGTACAAGATCTCTAAATCCACCATTGTTCCTCACCATCCTGCCAGTAATGGTCTAGCGGAAAGAACTAAGAAGAAAGTACTTGGTGTTGTGAGTCACTATTAATCTCAGTAGTGCAACCTAGGACGAAGTTATACCTGATGTTCAGTGTGCCATAAATTCTGCTTACAATGCTTCTCTAGGTGACACTCCACATTATGCATTGTACGGTGTAGATAAGCGCTTACCATATGAGTTGTTAGATTCTAATCTGAAACCAAATTACAATCCTGATGATTTTATAGCGACTCGTACCAGCTTAGCTCAAGGTGTCTTCATAAATCAACAGCAGAACTTACAAGTCACTAACACTCGAGCAAAGTCAACCAAAATTAAAATAGGTTCAAGAGTTAAGAATATAAGAAAGAAAGAAGGAACACTGCAGCAGGCCTACTAGCCAATGCGAGGCAGGCCCAACTCTCCCACCGGCTTAAGCCAATGCGTTAACCTAGTCAGGTTAGTCACATTCACTTAAGGGAGGAGCACGGCATCTGACCTAGTAGCACAAGCTAGTCAGGTCCAACTCCCACCCGCACCCACTCATGTATTTATCTAACCTATTTTTAAAAATAAACGTCTTAGCTTCTAAGACGGTACTCGGGAGTTTGTTCCACTCATCCACAACTCGGTTACCAAACCAGTGCTTTCCTATGTCCTTCCTGAATCCGAATTTTTCCAACTTAAAACCATTGCTGCGAGTCCTGTCTATGCTTGATATTTTTAGCACACTATTTACATCCACTTTATTAATTTCTGTTTTCCATTTATACACCTCAATCATATCCCCCTTAATTCTACGCCTGAAACCCATTCTCTTTGCTGATGACACGACTTATGTCATCTCTCACCCTAATCTTGCCACCCTCAACACCATTGTTAACGAGGAGCTGATTAAAATATCGACTTGGATGACAGCCAATAAACTTACGCTTAACACTGACAAAACCTACTATATTATGTTTGGTAGCAGAGCAGGAGATGCACAAATTAACATTAAGATTGACAACACCCTAATTACCAGAAATAATGGGGGAAAATTCCTAGGCTTATACCTTGACAACAACCTGAATTTCAGCACCCATATCCAGCATATAGCCAAAAAAGTATCCAAAACGATTGGGATCCTCTCCAAGATACGATACTACGTGCCGCAAAATGCCCTTCTCACACTATACCACTCACTTATTTATCCATACCTCACCTATGCTATTTGTGCTTGGGGATCAACTGCAGCAACACACCTAAAGCCAATAATAACCCAACAAAAAGCTGCAGTAAGAATAATCACTAAATCCCATCCCTGGCAACACACCCCCCCACTCTTCATAGATCTAAACTTGCTCTCAGTTCAGTACATCCACACTTACTACTGTGCAATCTATATCTACAGGGCCTTAAACTCTAATATCAACCTTGACCTAAAACGCTTTCTTGATAGTTGTGACAGAACCCACAGGCATAACACCAGACACAAACATCTCTACGACATTCCCCGTGTCCGACTAAACCTTTACAAAAATTCAATGTATGTCAAAGGCCCCAAAATCTGGAATACCCTACCTGAGAACTCTAGAACTGCAGACACATTCATCACCTTCAAAACTACCATTAGAAAACATCTTATCTCCCTGATACACCCCGTCAACTAACTACACGAATACCACCTGGTGGTTCACACTTACACTCACTCACTCATTTGACCATAAACGGAAATATTAATCTCAGTCTTAAAATAATGAATCCTGTGATACTCCAATACTGAAACTATGTACTGTGCCAAAACAAAAGCATTCACATTGCTAAACTCACAAACTAGTATTTAGTCACTTAGCCATAATACCAACTTACCTCATAATTTGTAATATTTTACAATTAAGAATAAAACTAAGTATGCCCGAAATGCCTAGCCATGCTAAGCGTTCTAGTGGTACACTCTGTAATCACAATTTTACTACATGTAAACCAAACAATAACCAAATTTCTGTAAACTCAGCATTGTAATCCTTATAGAGAATAAACTTTGAATTTGAATTTGAATTCTAGAGAGTGCAGATTCAGGGCCCTCAGTCTATCCTCACAGGGAAGATTTCTGATACATGGGATCAACTTTGTCATCCTCCTTTGTACCTTTTCCGGTGCATTTTTATCCGGTCTGAAATATGGTGACCAAAACTGTGCAGCATAATCTAAATGAGGCCTAACCAAGGATATATAGAGTTGAAGAACAACCTGAGGACTTCTATTATTTATACTTCTTGATATGAAGCCAAGAATTCTGTTAGCTTTATTGCAAACAATTATGCACTGTTGTCTTGGTTTCAGATTACTGCTAACCAGAACTCTTAAATCTTTTTGCATTCCGTAATATTAAGATCTACATTATTTAGTTTATAAGTGGCATGGTTATTTTCTTGTCCAACATTTAGAACTTTGCATTTGTCTATATTAAACTGCATTTGCCACTTCTCCGACCATTGCGTTAGTCTATTCAAATCATCCTGGAGTGCTCAAATGTCCTCATTAGAAAGAATCGGACGGCCTATTTTAGTGTCATCAGCAAATTTGCTTGTCATTATTTATTCCCTCATCTATGTCATTTATATAAATTGTGAACAACAAGGGGCCCAACACTGACTCCTGTGGAACACCGCTTGTGACGTGCCCCATTCTGATTTCTCCCCATTTATGCAAACTCTCTGCTGACTACATGACTTAAGAAATCGTAATGACACGATTGCAAATAAACCATACCCCCGGCCGGGATTGAACCCGCGGTCATAGAGTCTCAAAACTCCAGCCCGTCGCGCTAGCCACTAGACCAGCTAGCCACAATAAGATTCATCCAACTAGGTATATTTCTACACCATAGGAAAGTTAGCACAGGCACCTCTGTGACCACAAATGCAAGTTTTTACAGACGAATCTCCAGCTAGCGTGGCCGTGACGAACTCTAGCTCAAGTCCCTTCACTGCCGTCAACATGACTTAAGAAATCGTAATGACACGATTGCAAATAAACCATACCCCCGGCCGGGATTGAACCCGCGGTCATAGAGTCTCAAAACTCCAGCCCGTCGCGCTAGCCACTAGACCAGCTAGCCACAATAAGATTCATCCAACTAGGTATATTTCTACACCATAGGAAAGTTAGCTGGAGATTCGTCTGTAAAAACTTGCATTTGTGGTCACAGAGGTGCCTGTGCTAACTTTCCTATGGTGTAGAAATATACCTAGTTGGATGAATCTTATTGTGGCTAGCTGGTCTAGTGGCTAGCGCGACGGGCTGGAGTTTTGAGACTCTATGACCGCGGGTTCAATCCCGGCCGGGGGTATGGTTTTCTCTGCTGACTATTTGTCAACCACGCCTCTACCCAGGAAAAAATTCCTCCTATTCTATGTGCCTTAAGTTTCCTCAATAGCCTCTGTGTGGAACTCTATTGAAAGCCTTATTGAAGTCCATATACACAATATCATATTCATTACCATGATCTACCTCCTCAAACACCTTCGTGAAAAAAGTTAGTAAATTCGTAAGACAGGAACGCCCCTTTGTAAAACCATGTTGAGATACATTAATCAATTTATGCCTATCAGGATGGCTACGAATTGCTTCGACAATTATTGATTCCATAAATTTACCAACTATGGAGGTAAGGCTTATTAGTCTATAGTTCGAAGCTAAGGACCTGTCACCTACCTTGTAAATAGGTATTACATTTGCCATTTTCCACTTGACTGGCACTATGCTAGTTTGTAGTGATATGTTAAAAAGATTAGCCAAAGGTATGCTAAGTTCCTCTTTACATTCCTTTAACACCCTTGCAAACAGTTCATCAGGACCTGGGGGATTTTGTTAGACTTTAATTTCTCTATTTGTCTGAGGACCATGTCACTAGTTACCGCAATAGTTTATTATTGTCCTGTTCTATATAATTTATTATTTCTGGAATTTCGCTAGTATTTTCTTGGTTCTGAAAAGTTCACACATATCCTTATCACTGTCAGTGATCTGACCAGTTACTCTTAAGTGGGCCAATCTTTTCCCTAATCTTACTTCTGTATACCTGACAGAACCCTTTCGGGTTAGTCTTCGAATCCCTTGCGACTAGCCTCATAATCCCTTTTGCTTTTCTTATTTTTTTTATATCTCTTTTTAATTGAATATATTGATTTCTTGACTGCCCATCCCCTCTTTTGATATAGGTTCCTCTCATTTGACCAATGAGATGTTTTAATCTATTGTTTATCCATTTGAGATCATTTTTGTTAGATCTAATTTCCCTACTCGGAACAAAAGTTGTCTGGGCAGCTAGCACTAGGCTCTTAAACACGTCATACTGGCAACCAACACCACCTGACTCACGATATCGTAATGACGCGATTGCAAACAAACCATACCACGGGTGGGATTTGAACCCGCGGTCAGAGTCTCAAAACTCCAGACCGTCGCGTTAGCCACTGGGCCAGCTAGCTTCAATAAGATTCGTCCAACTAGGTATATTTCTACACCATAGGAAGATTACCATAGGCACCACTGTGTCCACAAATGCAAGTTTTTACTGACGAATCTCCCGCTACCATGGCCGTGACGAACTCTAGCTCAAGTCCCCTCAAAGCCGTCAACATGACTCACCACCTATCTGACCCACAGTCAGGTCATCCCAATTAAGCCCACTCAGGTAATTTCTCAGTCCCATGAAGTCGGCCAAGCGGAAATCTGGGACAGAGACTTGATTGCAGTTATCTTGGTAATTCCATGATATATTGAAACTGTTTTGTGATCACTTTCCCCAAGCTCATCATTAACCTCAAGATTATTAATTAGTGATTCTTTGTTGGCAAGAACCAAGTCAAGCAGGTTGTTTCCTCTAGTTGGTTCTGTCACAACCTGTTCTAAAAAGCAATCCTGAACCATATCAACAAAGTCACTAGACTCAAGATTTCCTGTCACTTTGTTCCAATCAATTTGTCTAAAGTTAAAATCTCCCATTATCACAACATTTTCATATCTTGACGCCTCATAATTTCATCCCATAGCAGCCTACCGCACTCCCTATCAAGGTTTGGGGGCCTATAAATCACACCCAAAATTAATTTTTCACAACCTTCAAGAAACTGTAGCTAGATTCTCTGTCCAATGTTTCTAATCTTACATCTTGTCTAACACAACAATTTAAATTATCTCTAACATATATCGCCACTCCACCACCCTTCCTGTTGACCCTATCAGTGTGGAATAGTTTATAACCCTGTATGTTGCATTCAGAAGGCATTTCTCTACCTTTCAGGTTAACCAGGTCTCTGTTATAGCAATAATATATATATTACCTGCACTTGCAAGTAATCTGAGCTCATCTATCTTATTTCTTAGGCTCCTACTATTTGTATAGTACACCTTAAGGCAGCTAGTCACTCGTTGCCCTCTACTATCTCTGTTTGTTGAGCAATTGTTTTGCCATTACTAGCAACTTTATTTTGAATATTGTCTTTTAAACATATCACTGAGGTATCCTGGTTATATCTGCTGTTTTCAACCCTAGTACTGCAGCCTGACTGTTTCCCACTAACACCCATACCTCTATAATCTATCAGTTTAAATTCCTAGACAAGTCATCAATGACCCCCTCAATCGAATTGGCTAATGCAACCACTCCATCCCCATGTTTGTCATAGAATTTGTCCCAGTTATCAATGAATGGGATTGCAAGTTCCTTGCAGTACCTGTTTAGCCAGCAATTTATACCAATTAACCTAGACATCCATTCATTGCCCACTCCCCTTCTAGGCAAGATGCTACACTTGTTGGGGATCCCTCCCTTAGACCTGACTACTTCTATGGTTGACCTGTACTTATCCAGCAGCTCCTGTCTCCTGCCCTTCCCAATGTCATTTCCACCAGCACTAAGATAAATAATGGGCCTGTTCCCATTACCTGACATAATATTATCCAACCTGCTATGTCACCAACACCAGCTCCTGGGAGGCACACCCTCTGTCTGACCTTCCTATCTCTGCTACAAAAAACACAGTCCATATATCTTACCTGAGAGTCTCCCACAATTAGAATATTCTTACCTTGATTAGCAGGGGAGTCAGTGGTACCTTACCCTCACTAACCACTGAAGTACACTCATCCTGGAGAACAGAGGATCGATTTCCTACCTTCACATCTTTTCTATTAACCTTCCTTATCTTCCTTCTTCCTGAATTGTGAACCACTTGCCACTTAAAGTGGCTGCAACTCTTTAACTCACTGCTTGTAACCATTTCCTCCTTACCAGCACCAATCATCTCACACTCACTCCCAAACCCAACTATGCTGACTAATTTTAATAAAACATCTACAATGCCTAAGCTCAATCAAAAGTTTGTTGGTCCATACCGAGTAGTCGAACATGTCAGTGGCAATAAGTATAAAGTTCGAGAAATCAGTACTAGTCAGTATAAAGAATCACAGATGAATAACTTGACTGCCATTATTCCTTATGTACACAACAAGCAATGAGGAATCCACAAGTATCATTTGTAAATACCAATTCAGATGCTCCTCAACCACGACATGTGTTAACCACTGCAACAGAGTTTGACTCCATCCCCCCAGAGATGATGACCACCCTGCATATGTAAATCTCACCCTAGCAGAATTAGGGTTAAATGTAAATAATCTCTATAGATAATATAGTCTAGAGAGTATTCCCACTGTGAGTCTATGTAAACTTAATAGTGTTAATGTTCTCTCTGAATTCTGAGAATTAACAGTAAAAGACTTGTGTGCACCATGTCTGCCTTATCTGTTAAAAACTTCATTCTTTGTAAATATATTTCTTCAGTCTGTAGATCGCATCAATACAGATTGATCTTCTCTTCTCTTCTCTTTGTCGATCTTCTCTATGTTTATCTCAATCTCTTTTGTTGTACTATACCATCATTGATTATATCAATTACCATGAAGTGTGATATAATTTGTAATGCATTACAATCAATTATCATCATTATGTATAGTCCCTTACGTTCAATTGTTGTGTATATTGACACTGTATAGAATCAGCCCAGAACCATAATGTCTAAAGTCTATAGCACGTATAAGTTAGCTGTATGTAGGGACACCATACGTTAGCATCACTGAGCTGTCAGTAGTGTTACTGTGTACTGTGTAGTATACTTAGATAACACTATGTAACAAAATTTCACTTTTGTCGTGTTCTTGGGAAATTAGCGTCATTTCATAACCAAACAAAATTTAAAAAAAAACAATTTTGATCCTAGAACTTTGCTTTTGTGGTCAGGACACTTCTGGAACACTTTCAAGAAGGACTGATGTAAAACTATTATGTTCTAAGGTTTTGCTTGGCAAATATAAAAACAGGGTCTCACAAACCAGTATTCAGTTCAGCTCTGGCTACCTGAGAAGACACATCAGGAGTGAAATGGCAGCAAGAGGCTGCAATCATTCTCCAGATGCATTTTGCTACATATGTGGTCAATTCATTAAGACAAAAGCAAAGAAGTTCTCTGTAACAGCATCTAAAAAAAATGTGTGAAGTTTACAAAGCATATTTTGGCATGTCAGTTGTGGACCAAGACAAGACCTGGGCGCCTCATGTTGCTGGTAAACATTGTAAGAAAATATTGGAAGGTAAGAAAGTCATTACTTATATGAAGGGTAAAATTTTGAATAGGAACATTTTTTAAACGAAATATATGTTATAGACACTAATTCTTTTGTTCTTTTACAGGATGGTATAGAGGAGAAAAAAGAGTCATGAAGTTTGGTGTTCCTAGAATATGGCGTAAACCCACCGATCACTGAACCAACTGCTACTTCTGCCTGGTGGATCCTTCCAAACACCGAACTGGGAAAATGCACCTGATATTTCTTACACAGACCTTCCCTCTTATGTTGCACCAGTACCACACAGTGCTGATCTTCCTGTACCTACACCTCCAGAAAGAAGTCAACCGTCAGAAGAAGAAAGTATCAGCAAATCAGAAAATGAAGAGCACAGTGAACAAGACTATGATCTCACAGATGCAACTGTTGGGAGGAATCCTTACTACACAAACCAGACCTCAATGACCATATCAGAGATCTTGGTCTGACAAAGTCAGATGCTGAGCTTTTGATTTCAAGGCTCAAGGAGTGGGACTTGGTGAATGAAAGTGTGAAAGTGACAAGGGAAAGAAAACGTCACCAACATTTCTCAAGCTTCTTCACTAATGAAGACAAGTTGTGCTACTGTAATGATGCATCACGCCTGTTTGATAGTTTAATATGTTTATTATGCAGCCCATACCCATCCTGTTGGAGGTAGTCAAAAGATTACAGAGGTACATAATTGGTCCAGGGACTGGACTCCAAGGTTTTGATAGCTGAGCAAGTTACAGAGGTAATGAACTCACAATTTACAAAGGTAATGAACTCCAGGTAGGTCTGGTCACAATCATGACAAGTTACAAAGGTATTTACAGATTACAGAGGTACGTAATGGGTCCAGGGACTGGGCCCCCAAAGTTTTGATAGCTGAACTAGGTACAAAGGTAATGAGCTCACAAGTTACAAAGGTAATGAATTCTGTAAGAATGGTTACTTACGTTTATACATGGCTACAATCATGAGCAAATTATAGTGTAATGAGCAATTCACACTTCCACACCCGGTCACAACTGTAGTGAGTTACTGGTGCAAATATTGATTGAGTTACACACACACACACACACACACACACACACACACACACACACACACACACACACACACACACACACACACATTGACACACACACACACACACACACACACACACACACACACACACACACACACACACACACACACAGTTTAGTTTAATATCTTTATTATGCACCCCATACCCATCCTGTGGGCGGTAGTCAAAAGATTACAAAGGTACATAATGGGTCCAGTGACTGGACCCCAAAGTTATGATAGCTGAACTAGTTACAAAGGTAATGAACTCTACGTAGATCTTGTCACAATCATGGCAGTTACAGAGGTAATGAATCAGCCTCACTCCTATACATGGTTACAGTCATGAACAAATTACAAAGTAATGAACCACTGATACGTCCACACCTGGTCACAATTGTAATGAGTTATAAATACAAACATTAAGTGGATCATACACCCACACTAGCGCGCGCGCACACACATACACGCACGAGGGCGCATGCACGGACATGTGCACACGAGCGTACAAATATATGCATACACACAAGGACGCACACACACACACACACACACACACCCACACACACCCACACTCACACACCCACACCCTCACACACACACACACACACACCACACACACACACACACACACACACACACACACACACACACACACACACACACACACACATGGTAATGCATTATTTACAGCTAGCAAAGTCAGGGTATTTCTCCAGAATGGTCTGTAATATACCACTGTGGATAAAATACTTTGCCTGTTTGATGCAATTGCAATTGCATGCAATCCAAATGAGTTTAGACTTCACTGACAGCTCCTCCAGAAGCCTAAAAGCTGTACTTCTGCACAATGGGAACAAGTATCCATCTCTTCCCTTTGCTCATTCAGCGCATCTTAAGGAGGACAACAGTGTCAAAGTTCTGCTGGAAGCTTTGAGCTATGATAAGTACGGCTGGGAGGTTATTGAAGACTTCAAAATGGTGGCATTTTTGATGCGACTCCAAGGAGGTTTTACCAAATTTCCCTGTTATCTCTGTCACTGGGATAGAGACAGAGCAGCACATTGCGAGAGGAAGCACTGGCCTCAAAGGACTAAGTTCTCATTAGGAAGACATAATATCAAACAAAAACCATTGGTGGATCCTCAAAAGGTTCTGTTCCCTCCATTACACATCTAACTAGGGCTAATGAAACAGTTTGTTACAGCTCTTAACAAAGAGTCTGAAGCCTTCAAGTATCTTCAAGACTTCTTTCTCAAGCTATCAGAGGCAAAGGTGAAGGCTGGCATCTTGACTGGATCACAAGTCAGGAAAATCATGGAGTGCTCAGAATTTCCAAAGCAGCTCACAGAGAAGGAAACGGAAGCCTGGGAGAGTTTTGTTGCTATAGCACAGGGCTTTCTGGGCAACAACAAGCCTAACAATTATGCGGAACTTGTTGAGACCTTGGTAAAAAGCTATGATCAGATGGGTTGTAGGATGTCCCTTAAGGTCCATATCTTTGATGCTCATCTTAACGATTTCTAGGAGAATATGGGAGCATACTCAGAGGAGCAAGGGGAGCGCTTCCACCAAGATATAATGGACTTTGAACACAGATGTCAGGGAAATTATAATGAAAACATGATGGCAGATTACATTTGGGGGGGTTAAACGGGAAAGTGATTTGTTGCATACTCGCAAATCTAGAAAAACTGATCATTTTTAACTTTGTAAGTATGTTTCAGAAAATTTAATATAAGATTTGTGTAAATTTTATTTTATGTAAATTTTATTTATTTTGTTATATGTTTTTTACATCCAAAACTAGCAAAACATATTGAAATTTAGAAATTTTTTGTCAAAAATTCAACCTGTAAGCAACAGAAGCAAAGTTTAAAAGGGATAATGGGAGTTTTCTATTGTTTTGCAATAAAAGGAGTTGGAAAATAACACTTGCCAAGAACAAAAATTGTGTTACAGAGTGTTCCAGCTACTTTATTGATATGCTCCCTTGCTAGCCGTGTCGTCACGAGACCCATCACATGTGTACAGTAGGCCAGACACCTCACGGTAGCAGCCAACAACGCAATACCAAAGAAAACTCACACCACTCGTTATTCCTTCAAACCCTCAATCAGAACAGGAAGACTAATTATCTGCTACCACAACCGCTTCCTCTACAACACACATAGATTTAATCAAGTCCGATTAGATCTCACTTACCTTAGAAACAACATTTTACACAGCCTAGACCAAGACCACAACAATCACTGGTCACAACTCGTACAACAATCAAACAGCGTATTAAAAACACTAAAGCCTTCTGGAACTTCATCAAAAAAATCAGAGGCACAACTCCCACTAACAAATTCAAACACATCACCCACAACAACACACATTTCAGACCCGCAGGCTGCCACTAACATCTTCAAACACATCTGGGAGAACATCTTCCACCCTCACCCACCTCACCCTAACGTTATTCAACACGTTCAGAACATAGAACACTGGAACACTACACACACACAAGAAACAACACCAGACAGCCACATCAATCTGGACTCTCTTACCTCCTCCCAAGAACTCGACACTCCTTTCACCAACACAGACATTAAAACTCTCCTCAGACACCTTCCTCTCAAAGCTCCTGGTGCCTCTGGCCTGAACCACATTATCCTAAAACACCTTCTTGACTCTATCATTACTGCCTACACAAACCTCCTCAATGCCTCCCTTGCCTCTGGATACTCCCCTTCCCTCTTCAAAGCTGCTACTGCTATTATCCTTCCTAAACCCAATAAAGACCACTCTGGCCCTAGAAACTATCGCCCTATCAGCCTCCTCGAAACTTTAGGAAAACTCTTTGAAAAACTCATCAACCATCGCCTTCGCAGATACCTGGAACACAACTCTCTACTTTCTGATGGCCAGTTTGGCTTCAGAACTCACAGACCCACACAGGATGCCATTAACATCATTCTCAACTACATCCACATAAACACAAAACAAAGAAACAGGACAGCCCTGGTTGCAAAAGACGTTGAAAAAGCTTTTGACACTGTCTGGCATGAAGAGCTCAAGTACAAACTCTGCACTAACTTTAACCTGCCTCTCACTACTCATAAACTCCTCTGCAACTTCCTAGACGGCCGTACCATGAGAATCAAATTCCAAGGCTGTTACTCTGACTACTTCACACTCTACATTTTATACACTAACGACATTCCAACACCTGTATACCACAACTCCATCACACTAGCCTATGCAGACGACATTACACAACTTACCACTCACGCCAATATAGATACACTCACACACAAAACACAAATGAGGTCGACCGGATAGCCATCTGGAAACAAAAATGGAGGATCAAATCCAATGCAGCTAAATCCAGCATTACGTATTTTAAGTATAGGAAACATGATCCTCATTACCCGTCGAGCTCAGAACAGCTGACACCCGCACTTACATCCCCATCACACAATCTGTCACTGTCCTTGGCGTTAATCTTGACTACCTTCTTTGCTTACACGGACAGATTCACTCAAGGCCCTTGTGGGGCCTCTACAAGCTGAAACATGCCTCCCAACGCACCAAACTACACCTCTACAAATCCCTAATACGTCCTCTGATAACTTACTCTCCTCTAGCTCTCTATCTTGCGGCTAAAACAAACTTAAACTGCAGCGTGTCCAGAACAAGGCGCTGCGCTGGGTGCTTGATGTCAGATGGGAGGACTTCGCCACAAGCGAGTCTCTCCATGCCCAATTAGACATTCCTGCGCTGAATCTGTACTGGAAGACCCTCAGTGACAGACAGATAGACAAACTTGAGACACGACATGACTACTGGACCTCTCTCCTTGACGAAGACATTCGCAGACCCACAAACCAACACAACCTTTTCTACTCCTTGCATGATCCTGCTCCTAACCCTATTTACAAATAACCTTGGATTCTCTGACAGGTACCATTCTCTGACCCACGTTCGCCTTAGCTTTTGGGTTAAGACATGACTCAGTTCTACACTCTTCTCTAGCGCTAAACGTCGCATGTCCCTTCCTCCCCGCTCACCCCACCGGAGTCTCAACAGAAGAGCCTGAATTTCTGTTCTCAATGTCTGTCCCACGATCGCCTTAGCTGCTGGGTTAAGCCCTGGCTCTATTTCTATGACTAAGAACACTTCAGAGCTACTCTTCGTCTGTCCCATCTTCCCCTCTCATCCCATTTGGGATCTTACCTGAACTTGTTCATTCGTTCGCCTCACGGTCAGTTCAACACTAGGCTTAGATTCGACAGGCAGGCCTGGGCTTCTCCGCAAGACTCTCTTAATTATACGCCTCCAAGACATCCAACATGTGTATTTCTTACTCCAATATCTTCTCACCAACCCCCACGACATCGCACCTCTTGCACCATGACGTGCGAACCTCTTGTACTGTGTCGCACCCCTTGCACCATGTCGCACCCCTTGCACCGTCCTGCACCCCTTAGACTGTACCACACCCTTTGGACCATCCTGCACCCCTTGGACTGTCCTGCCTCCCCTTGGACCGTCCTGCCTCCCCTTGAACTGTCCTGCCTTCCCTTGGACCGTCCTGCCTCTCTTGGACTGTTCCGAACCCTTTGGACCATGCTGCCCCCTTGGACCGTGCTGTACCCCTTGGACTGTGCTACACCCCTTGAACCATGCCACACCCCTTGGACCGTGCCACACCCCTTGGACCGGCCGCCCGGGGCAGCTACTCCACTCTTCCCCCCTCCCATCCTTCTTTCTCCTAGTTACGCTGTTGGGAACTATATTGTTTGCAGTGTAAACAGAAACAGAGCACTGTAAACAGACACAGAGGACTGTAAACTGAAATAGAGCACTGTAAAAAGACACATAGCACTGTAAATACAGAACACTGTAAACAGACACAGAGGACTGTAAACTGAAATAGAGCACTGTAAAAAGACACATAGCACTGTAAATACAGAACACTGTAAACAGACACAGAGGACTGTAAACTGAAATAGAGCACTGTAAAAAGACACAGAGCACTGTAAATACAGAACACTGTAAACAGACACAGAGGCACTGTAAACAAATATATACATCGACCAAATTCTATGACAATTGTATCAGGCTATAATACATTCATAGTGAAGCGCTAAACCCTCACTGCTCCTTATAGCTTCTGAGGAGTAGAAAGTAACCAGATTCGATCCAAGGAAGGAGAGTAAAAGTTCCATTCTTTGAATCAAGAGCCTCTCACCAGCATCAAGGAACCTCCCTCTGACAGATGATGCTCACTCACAAAGAAGGTAATTGCTAGAACTTCCCTAGCCTACCCAGGCCTAGTCTAGCCTAGCCTAGCCAAGTTCCTGCAAATAAAATCATCCTGGATTTGCACCGATCTCAAGAATAATTCAGATGCCCTTAAATATTGTGAATATTCATATTAATGTGAAAGATTCTCACGTTGAGAGATGACTGACTGTCTTTGTCACCGGTCCAGTAATGTTGGTTGGCCTCAACACTCCTTATCGACTTGTGGGATAGCAAACCTTCCCGCAGGATATGTATACCACTATGTGTATGTCTCTCTCAGTGGTTAGCAGATAACATTCAACCTTAATGACACTCGTGTGGTCGAAAGGCTTTAAAATTATAATCATGGGAGGCAATTAGCTTCGACCCAAGGAAAGAGAGAACAGATACACATGTAAATACAAATGCATACGTACATGTGCACACAAACACGACAAGAGAGAGGTATCCAGGTATCCAGAGAGAGAGAGACAGAGAGAATGAACCAGCAAGATATTCACTCTAGGTGAGTCTTGACGTAACGGACATTGGATACGAAAGGCCTTGGGTGCTGACGACCACACAGTACTGAGTTTTGAATACCCTGCAGAAGTAAACTTGGAGAATGAAGTACAGATGGTAAGGGAACTGGAAAAGAAAGTGAATAAAATGATGGAATATATAACTGAAAACTGTTGGGAGTCAGAGAAAAAAATCGTACCCAGGAGAAGCAATGGCAAGAACAGGGAGTCCATTTTTCACTCAGGTGCAGCAAGGCTAAAGCTAAATGTGAAAGAGCGTGGAAAAAATGTAGAAAACAAGAAAGGCGGGAGAACAAGTAAAATGTATGAGTACAAAGAGAGGCTGTATAACTATCTAAGGACATAGCACTGCAAGCCAAATCTGAACCAAAGTTGCTATACAACAGAAGGAAGGCAGAATTAAAAGACCAGGTAGCAAAAATATAGGAGAAAGAAGGAGAAATCACAAGAAATGACCAGAAAGTCTGCCAGGCACTGAATAAAATGAGAGAAATAGCACTGAGCTACAGGCCACTACCACTGACAAAGTATGTGAGGTTATGGAGAATATAAAATTAGGAGATAAGTCGTGGAACACCAAGGAGTGGGTTCTTAAACTAGCATGGGTTTAGAGATAGTAAATCCTGTCTCACAAACCTGCAAGAGATCTAAGACAAAGTAACAAAAGTGAAGCTAGCGAGAGACGTTTTCAAAAAATATTTCATAAGAGACTGGGACAAAAATTACAGAAGCAAACTGGAATAACAGAGAAGGTACTGCAGTAAATCAAGGAATACTTAACAAGGAGGAAACAATACGTAACAGCTCGGGAAGAGGAGTCACAATGGGCGAGTGTAATGGAGTCCCACGAGGGTTATTACTAGCCTGGAGTTTACCTGGAGAGAGCTTCGGGGGTCAACGCCCCCGCGGCCCGGTCTGTGACCAGGCCTCCTGGTGGATCAGCGCCTGATCAACCAGGCTGTTGCTGCTGGCTGCACGCAAACCAACGTACGAGCCACAGCCCGGCTGATCAGGAACTGACTTTAGGTGCTTGTCCAGTGCCAGCTTGAAGACTGCCAGGGGTCTGTTGGTAATCCCCCTTATGTGTGCTGGGAGGCAGTTGAACAGTCTCGGGCCCCTGACACTTATTGTATGGTCTCTTAACGTGCTAGTGACACCCCTGCTTTTCATTGGGGGGATGGTGCATCGTCTGCCAAGTCTTTTGCTTTCGTAGTGAGTGATTTTCGTGTGCAAGTTCGGTACTAGTCCCTCTAGGATTTTCCAGGTGTATATAATCATGTATCTCTCCCTCCTGCGTTCCAGGGAATACAGGTTTAGAAACTTCAAGCGCTCCCAGTAATTGAGGTGTTTTATCTCCGTTATGCGCGCCGTGAAATTTCTCTGTACATTTTCTAGGTCGGCAATTTCACCTGCCTTGAAAGGTGCTGTTAGAGTGCAGCAAAATTCCAGCCTAGATAGAACAAGTGACCTGAAGAGTGTCATCATGGGCTTGGCCTCCCTAGGACCGGTACTAATGTTGTGTAGGTGAACGACGTGACTAAAGAAACAGTCAGAGGTATGTGTGTCTGTCTGAAGATAATATTACGCTAATGACGAAAATATAAAGAGATGAGAAAGAGGAAAGACTTTAAATAGGCCTGGACAAGTTGTAGGTCATGTTTGACAAGTGGTTATTAGAATGTAACAGTAACAAATTCAAAGTTAAGATTCAGGACGGAAAGAGAGGAACGGAAATAGAGTAAAACGTCCGGTGATAAAGGCTGCAAAGCTCACTTAAGGAAAAGGACTTCGGGATGAACATGGCATCAAGCACATCGCATGAAACGCACCCGGTTACAATACCTTCCGCATCCGACAAATTTAAGAATAGCTTTCAGGAACCTCAACAGGGCGTCATTCACGACACAATATATATCATATGTCATGCCCATCTTGGAGTATGCAGCGCCAGTATGGAACCCACATCTTGCATAGCAAAATAAAAAACCTGGAAAAAGTGCAAAGGTTTGCTACGAGACTAGTCCCAGAGCTAAGGGGGTATGAGCTATGAGGACTAGAGGAGCCAAACCTGACGACACTAGAGGACAGAGGGACCAGGGGTGACATAACACGTAAAATAATGAGAGGAATTGATACGGTGAACAGAGACAGACTGTTCGAGAGGCAAGAAGCAGTAACACCAAGGTATACCAGGAAGTAAACATGCAAATGATTCACGAGGATATTAGGAAATATTCCTTTAACCTCAGTGTGGTCAGTGGAAAAAAATGGACAGTAAAGTCACAGAGTCAGGTTGCAGAGTGAGAGAGAGCTCAGTAGTGGCCAGTAAAAAGGCCGGGCCAGGAGCAAAGATCAGACCTTTGCTGTACAGAATGTATTAAGTGATTAAACATGTTTATATATACAAAATAATACATACGCGAATGTTTACATACAAATATACATATGAACACAGGCTGAACGACAATTTCAGACTGACATAGCACTGAAAGCCAAATCTGACTCAAAGATGCTTTATAGCCACAAAAGAGAAAAGATGACAGTAACAAACCAGATGAACAGAATAAAGAAGGAAAGAGGATAACTCATAGTCTGAATAAGGTGAAACTGAAGCACCACAATCGAGACTTATATACTGGCATGGGTGAGGCGCAGAAAATCTTGAAAATGACAGAAGAGGCGAGGTCCACTAGTAGAAGCAAGAATGAAATAAGTGAGAGGCACTGTAGCAGTCTACTAACTATATAGAGACTTACCCAATAGGTTTGCTACAGTTCCTCTCAATTTGCTGTTCATGTCACTTATTATTCCTTTATCAAGGTCATTAATGTAAATTTTAAACAATAAGGGGCCTAAAACTGATCCTTGTGGAACTCCACTTGTAACTGGTCCCCTCTCCGCTTTCACCTTATTTATGCAGATTCTTCGCTGCCTAATGATAGAACTTTCCCATGAGCTGTCACTTTCTGTAAGTTTTTTTGTGTAGTACTCTATCAAAAGTCTTAATGAAAATCAAATAAACATTATGGTCACCTGCCTCAAATGCTTTACCGGAGAAAATCAGTAATTTAGCCAAGCAAGAACTGCTTCTTGCGACACCATGTTCGTTCATTGTTATGAATCAAATTATGATTATCAAAGTAGCTTTTTATTTTATCTGCTGATATTGACAACAGAGTGCACTAAATATTCTTTGAAATCCAGAAAAAAATCAAGGCACACATTCTCAAGTAATCACAAAACTAAGTTTGCTCAAGTAAGTACAGCGTTTTAAGGCTAAAACTATGTAAAAACAAGTGGTTTACTGGGTAGTAAGTTGATGGGTTAAAGAATAGAATTATATTAGTCATCTTCCACATCTCAGATACTACACCCATTTGAAAATATTTATTAAAAAGTTTGGTAGATCACTAAGTTCCATCATCCACTCTTTAAGAAACCTTGAAAAAAGTTCATCATTGGCTGGGGACTTATTTTGATGTAATATATCAATTTCTTTAATTATCATATGCCTAGTTACTGTGATATTACCTTTGTTTTTCTCAAGTCCAATATGGCAATTTATTGGAAAAATAAACACAAATGCAGTGTAATGTGGTCTTTTATTGACTACGTTTCGCCCACACAGTGGGCTTTATCAAGTCACAAACAGATCTACCTGGAAAAAAGAGTACATTAGTATATATAGGGTAGGGAGTGAAGTAGATAATGCTGGGCAGAAGATTAAGACACATGTGCAACAGTTGGGTATCTTTATTGATGAAACGTTTCGCCTACACAGTAGCCTTCTCCAGTAAAATATAAAGGGAGCAGTAGAAATGAATTAAAGATGATATAATCAGAAGGAGGGGTGTTAATGTTGCAGTTTAAAAACTGTAGTGTAAAGCACCCTTCTGGCAAGACAGTGATGGAGTGAATGATGGTGAAAGTTTTTCTTTTTCGGGCCACCCTGCCTTGGTGGGAATCGGCCGGTGTGATAATAAAAATAAATAAAATAATAATCAGTCCATCTACCTTCCCAGTCCATCAGCCTAAGGTTGATGGACGGGTGAGAATGGGTGGATCTAGGATGGACCTGCACGGGACGGGCGGGTGTGTTATATAGGATAATAATGAAGAAGTTTCCTGGCGAGGGGCTCAGCTATGTTGTAGAAGCCGTTGTTCTGGTTAAAATTGTTAGATGTACAGGTAAGTGATGATTCCAAAATTCTGCGGTACTGAGTGTCTTCCTACCTGGTGATGAGTCCTGCGTCTCCGTAGATGATTAAATGGTTGGAGCCAGTTCTGTGGGCGAGACATCTAGAGACCTCCAAACACGTCGTATTTCAGAAGACCAGTACGCAGGCAGAACGGACGATTTAAGGAATGCCTGTGTTTCAACACCGAAACTAGCACAACCGTTTAATCATCTACAGAAATCGTACACAAAATCCAGTCATTTATGGAGTGGAATCACAGTCGATGGCCTCCACTCCAAACTACCAGATACAGATATTAGTGCCGGAAAAAAAGTCCCCCCAGTACCACCAATACCACCAATCAGGTGACATTCTTCTTTGCAAATATACAGGGTCTAAAGCCAGCAACGAATAACAAAATACCTTTCATCCGTGGACTGCTTGCAGAGGCAAATACAATGTTCGCGGCTTTCACTGAGACCCACATAAAGGATCACTTGGACAACGAAATATGGATCCCAGGTTACAACCTATACAGATGCGACAGAGTGAACATGCAAAAAGGGGGGGGGGGTTTGGCCTGTATATCGCAGAGTCACTTATTTGCACAGAACTGCTTAATGCTTCAAATGATGTAGTTGAAGTTTTAGCAGTAAAGATCGAGAACCAAAAATCTAGTCATTGTGGTAGTCTACAAGCCTCCGGATGCAAAGTCCCAACAATTCCAGGAACAGCTGTTGAGAATTGACCACTGTCTGGAAAACCTTCCAGCTACTGCCCCCAACATCTTGCTCCTGGGGGATTTCAACTTAAGGCACCTAAAATGGAGGAATATAGCAAATAATGTTGTTGCAGTGATAACACCAGGAGGCAGCTCTGACGAGAACTCACACACACACGAGCTTTTAAATCTCTGCACAAAATTCAACTTAAACCAGCAATAGAGCCTACTAGATTGGAGAATACACTGGACCTCATATTCACTAACAATGATGATCTGATACGAAATGTCACCATATCAAAAACAATATACTCAGATCACAACATAATCGAGGTTCAGACATGTATGCGCGGAGACCCAGACTGACAAAATGAGATTAGTCACGAGGGAGCCTTCACCAAATTCAACTTCAATAACAAGAACATAAAGTGGGACCAAGTAAACCAAGTCCTAAATGATATAAGCTGGGAAGATAGACTAAGCAACACAGACCCCAACTTATGCCTAGAACAGATTAACTCGGTGGCACTCGATGCATGCTCAAAGCTTATTCCTTTAAGAAAAAGGAGGAGATGTAAAATAGAAAGAGACAGGTGCTCCCTTTACAGGAGACGAAAAAAAATAACAGAGCGGCTAAAAGAGGCCAATATATCTGAAATGCGTAGGGAGTCACTGGTCAGAGAAATAGCAAACATCGAACTTAAGCTAAAGGAATCTTATAGGAGTCAGGAATCGCGGGAAGAACTAAAACCATAAATGAAATCGAAAGAAACCCAAAGTATTTCTTTTCTTACGCCAAATCAAAATCGAGAAACATCCAGTATTGGACCCCTACTTAAACAAGATGGGTCCTACACAGATGACAGCAAGGAAATGAGTGAGCTACTTAAGTCTCAATATGACTCAGTTTTTAGCAAGCCGCTAACCAGACTGAGAGTCGAAGATCTAAATGATTTTTTTATGAGAGCCACAGAATTTGGTAAACACAAGCATATCTTATGTTATCCTGATACCAAATGACTTCGAACAGGCGATAAATGACATGCCCATGCACTCTGCCCCAGGGCCAGACTCATGGAACTCCGTGTTCATCAAGAACTGCAAGAAGCCCCTATCACGTGCTTTTAACATCCTATGGAGAGGGAGCATGGACACTGGGGTCGTCTCACAGTTACTAAAAACAACAGACATAGCCCCACTCCACAAAGGGGGCAGTAAAGCAATAGCAAAGAACTACAGACCGATAGCGTTAACATCCCATATCATAAAAATCTTTGAAAGGGTTCTAAGAAGCAAGATCGCCACCCATCTAGATACCTATCAATTACACAACCCAGGGCAACATGGGTTTAGAGCAGGTCGCTCCTGTCTGTCTCAACTATTGGATCACTACGACAAGGTCCTAGATGCACTAGAAGACAAAAAGAATGCAGATGTAATATACACAGACTTTGCAAAAGCCTTCGACAAGTGTGACCATGGAGTAATAGCGCACAAAATGCGCGCTAAAGGAATAACAGGAAAAGTTGGTAGGTGGATCTATAACTTCCTCACAAATAGAACAAAAAGAGTAGTAGTCAACAGAGTCAAGTCTGAGGCAGCTACGGTGAAAAGCTCTATTCCGCAAGGCACAGTACTCGCTCCCATCTTGCTCCTCATCCTCATATCTGACATAGACAAGGATGTCAGCCACAGCACCGTGTCTTCCTTTGCAGATGACACTCGAATCTGCATGACAGTGTCTTCCATTGCAGACACTGCAAGGCTCCAGGCGGACATCAACCAAATCTTTCAGTGGGCTGCAGAAAACAATATGAAGTTCAACGATGAGAAATCTCAATTATTCTGATATGGTATATATGAGGAAATTAAATCTTCATCAGAGTATAAAACAAATTCCAGCCACACAATAGAGCGAAAAACTAACGTCAAAGACCTGGGAGTGATCATGTCGAACTATCTCACCTTCAAGGACCATAACATTGTATCAATCGCATCTGCTAGAAAAATAACAGGATGGATAATGAGAACCTTCAAAACTAGGGATGCCAAGCCCATGATGACACTCTTCAGGTCGCTTGTTCTATCTAGGCTGGAATATTGCTGCACACTAACAGCACCTTTCAAGGCAGGTGAAATTGCTGACCTAGAAAATGTACAGAGAACCTTCACGGCACGCATAACGGAGATAAAACACCTCAATTACTGGGAGCGCTTGAAGTTCCTGAACCTGTACGCCCTGGATACATGATTATATACACCTGGAAAATCCTAGAGGGACTAGTACCAAACTTGCACACGAAAATCACTCACTACGAAAGCAAAAGACTTGGCAGACGATGCAACATCCCCCCAATGAAAAGCAGGGGTGTCACTAGCACGTTAAGAGACCATACAATAAGTGTCAGGGGCCCGAGACTGTTCAACTGCCTCCCAACATACATAAGGGGGATTACCAATAGACCCCTGGCTGTCTTCAAGCAGGCACTGGACAGGCACCTAAAGTCGGTACCTGACCAGCCGGGCTGTGGCTCGTACGTTGGATTGCGTGCAGCCAGCAGTAACAGCCTGGTTGATCAGGCCCTGTTCCACCATGAGGCCTGGTCACAGACCGTTGAGCCCAGGAACCCTCTCCAGGTAAACAGAGACGTAAGACTCATCACCAAGAAGGAAGACAGTACCGCAGAATTTTGGAATCATCGCTTTTCTGTACATCTAACAATTTTAACCAGAACAACGGCTTCTACAACATATCTGAGCCCCTCGCCAGGTCCACCTCAAATCCAACCTACACAGCATTCTCCACCTGACTCCACCCTACATATACTCATGTACTCTTTACCCAGGTCATGGTTAGACATCAGTGACAAGTTATGACAAATGAGACAGGTACACGGAAGCACATGTCTTAATAATAATAATAATAATAATAATAATAATAATAATAATAATAATGTATCTTTATTTCTACATGTACAAGGTATACAGTCCTAGCTGACATCAATGACATACTACTATATAGAAAGTCGCTTGTTATGCAGAGCATTTCGGGAAAATTAGGTCAGTTTTGTCCCAGGATGCGACCCACACCAGTCGACTAACACCCAGGTATCCATTATTACTGATGGGTGAACATGGACAACCGGTGTAAGGAAGCACGCCCAATGTTTTTACCCTTCTTCCGAAAGGAAGAGGTCACGATGTTTCAAGACTCAACCCACCTCCCCTCCACCCACCCAACCTTTTTCGATATTCCCATCCTTCTTCCTTCCCCATCTTACCCATCCTTCTTCCTTCCCCATCTTACCCATCCTTCTTCCTTCCCCATCTTACCAAAGCTCTGGTCATACCTCACCTCACCACCGAGGACTCGAATTTGGAAACGTGGGGCGCAATTCTAACGAAGAAGCTGTGAGACCACTCACTGGACTCTTGGGACGGTGAAGCAAGCGAAACCAGCCGTGCCAGTGAGATTGGGATGGATCAAGTAACGCTCATCCCAACCCTAGATATACTGGATGGAGAAGGTTGGCAGGCAGCAGAAGCCCCGAAGTCCCAGAGGAGACACAAGTTTCCTTGTCGCAGATCGGGCAAGCCAAGTAATCTGCATTCAACAAATTCGGGTTGATATGCAAAAGGACATCACACCCCGTATTCTGTCATAATTCATCTTGAGAGGAAATATGGCCTTAAGACATCAGTGTCCCAAATCTGAAAGGGGAGTTTATTCTCACTCCTTGAAACAAAATCCCCTGAGCTACTGCAGAAGGTGAACAACCTCGAATCACCACTCGTTCTCACAGCACTCAAATCAATAGAGCGGGTAATAAAATGGGTACTGATACGCCATCTATTAGCCACGCCTCTCGATGCAATCCATAGTAGCTAGGAGTTGAGAAGTTCCTAGCCAAGGACGGCAACGTACCGACGAGGAAAGTCTTGATCTATAATAAAGGATCTCTTCCCGCTCAACTGGATCTCGGTTGCTGGGGAAAAAATACCAGGTTAGGACGTACAACCCAGAATCCTTGAGGTGCTTCAGGTGCCAGAAGTACAACCACCTCAGCGCCCGATGTCAGTTTAAAGAAGTGTGCGGCATCTGCAGCGGTTCTCACCCGACTAAAGACTGTATGGATAAACTGAAGAGAAGTGAAGCTACGGAACCTCGATATACCTTACCTTTGATATACTTTTGAAGAATTTCGAGAGTATATCTACTCTCTGAGCCCGGCCATGGGCCAGACTCGTCTGGTGCTTGCCTGGTCAACCAAGCTGTTGCTGCTGGAGGCCCGCTGCCCCACATATCCATCACAGCTTGGTTGATCTGGCACCTGGTGAAGATACTTGTCCAGTTTCCTCTTGAAGGCTTCTACACTTGTTCCAGCAGTGTTTCTGATATCTTCTGGTAAGATGTTGAAAAGTCTGGGACCCCGGATGTTGATACAGTGTTCCCTTATTGTCCCCACCGCACCCCTTCTCCTTACTGGGTTTATTTTACACTTCCTCCCATATCTCTCAATCCAGTATGTTGTTATGGCAGTGTGCAGATTTGGGACCAAGCCCTCGAATACCTTCCAGGTGTATATTATCATGTACCTCTCTCTCCTCCGCTCCAATGAGTACATGTTCAAGACTTGCAGGCGTTCCCAGTAGTTTAGGTGCTTTACTGGCTCAATGTGAGCCGTAAACGATCTCTGTCTTTGTTCCAGCTCCGATATTTCTCCTGCCCTGAACGGGGCCGTCAGCACTGAGCAATATTCAAAGTGAGGGAGCACTAGTGATTTGAAGAGTGTCACCATCGGCATTATTTCCCTTGTTTTGAAAGTTCTCAGTACCCACCCAGTCATCTTCCTGGCTGTCGTGATCTTTGTCTTGTTATGGTCTTTAAAAGAAAGGTCCACTGACATAATTATTCCCAGGTCTTTTACGTGTTCCTTACGTTCTATTTGGTGACCCTCTTGAGTTTTGTATATAGTGCTCCTTTTGAGTTCTTAAAGAATGAAGAACTCAAAAGGAACACTATATACAAAACTCAAGAGGGTCACCAAATAGAACGTACGGAACACGTAAAAGACCTAGGAATAACTGTATCAGCTGACCTTTCTTTTAAAAACCATAACAAGACAAAGATCACGACAGCCAGGAAGATGACTGGGTGGGTATTGAGAACTTTCAAAACAAGGGAAATAATGACGATGGTGACACTCTTCAAATCGCTGGTGCTCCCTCACTTAGAATGTGTCGAACTGTGGCAAGAAACATCATGCATGGAACCTGCAATGCCCAGAGAGGCTCTGTCGGATCAAGGCATCATGGAAAACCCCAGCTGCCCATCATCCAATGCCAAATAAAACCCTTACCACCGAGCAGCAGCCTCTTCCAAAGGAGGCTACAGTAACAGAATCTAGTGCAGCTTCCCAGCCACAGCGACGAAGGAAGCCTAGGAAACATCAGGGACGGGGTTGTGCTCTCCCTCAGCCGACTTCTGATTAAACTTCCATCTGACAACGGCCGCCAGCAGGTCCCATATTGCAGGAACAGACCGCAGGCAACGTGTCAACCATAGTACCACAACAGTCACCAAGACAGCACAGCAGGGCATCCCATATTATCTCTGAGCCATCAAATGATGGCTTACTAATATCATATGCGACCTGATAGATTCAGAAGAAAACAAAGAGACATTCAAATCTATTGTGAAGACCTTCGTGAGCATATGCAAGATGGACAACACAAAGTCCATGTATTATTTGCATAATTACCCGACCACCTAACACAGAACCCAGAGACAATGATGATGGCTTTAGCCCGTTGTTGTACATAAAACATTTTGCAAGACTATGATCGCGACCACAGAACAACTGAATTATACTGACGTCTTCGAGATTTTCAGACTAGTCATTTTAGGATTTAGACCCGTGTCAGGATGCAGCTCCTGACGAATCAATCTCCACGTGGCCGGGTCACCACATGGAGAACACCCGGACCAGGATGTCCTGATGAACCTGTTTACCCAGGCAGATCTGTTTGTGACTTGATAAAGCCCACTGTGGGCGAAACGTAGTCAATAAAGAATTACATATATATCGTGTCAGCATTTCAAACCATTTATCTCCACGATAATTAATAAGTTGGATATCATTTGTGTTTTTAGTGTAATAAATGGTAAAAAACAGAATTTTTTTTTCCTCATTGTCGGTAAAACGTCTAGATTTAGTTTTATACTGGATGGGGGGGGGGGGGCTTTTCTTCAGTCTTTGTTCTAAATACTTGGAAAAAATCCTTCGGATTTGTCTTTGAATCCCTTGCAGCTTCAATGTCGAAGCCTGGTTTCTCTTTTCTTATCCCCTTTTTAACCTCTTTTGATATGAATATACAGTGGAACCTCAAATTCAAACCTTGTGTTTAGTGCTTGTGGGGACTGTGAAATAAACTACCATAGGCCCAAAGAAACTTGCTAGTGGTACCCCTGTGGTAAAGAAAGTGAGAAACACCATAGATGTGAAGAAGGAAATAACACAGAAATATGAAAGTGGTGTGAGACTTGTTGAGCTTGCCAGAATGTATGGGAAAAACAAGTCGACCATCGCTTCTATCCTGGCAAAGAAAGAACAAATCAAGGAAGCTGATGTTGCGAAAGGTGTTAATATGCTAACCAAAAAAAGACCACAAATAGTTGAAGAGGTTGAGAAGTTTTTGCTGGTGTGGATCAAGGATAAAGAGATGGCAGGTGATAGTGTTTCAGAGACGATTATTTGTGTAAAGGCAAGGAAGTTGTATGCCGATGCAAAGATTAAGAGGATTTGTGCCAAGTGGAATGATGTCCAAATGTTTGTGGAGAAGTACCACCCTGAGCAAGCTGAAACAAGCCATCTTTGCAACAAGTTCAGTGACAGAACCATGTCCCATTTTAGGGAAATCTTAAAGAGGCGCCAGAAACAGAGGACTGTGAACAATTATTTTGTGAGACAGGGGTCCAGTGACTCTCAAGCTGGTCCTAGTGGCATTAAAAGACAGAAGGGAAGTAACCCCAGAGAGGGCTTTGATACCTAAAGTCCTCATGGAGGGGGATTCTCCTTCCAAACACTAACCCCAACTCCCTCTCTCCTCCTTCCTATCTTCCAGATACCATCACCAATCTTCAATAAAGGTAAGTAAAATGTTATTTTATATGTTTATTTAAATTTATTAATACATAATTGTACATTATACTTGTTGTATGCAAAACTATAATTAATCTCTATAAAATATATTTTTTTGTGAATATTTTTGGGTTTCTGGAACGGATTAATTGTATTTCCATTATTTCCTATGGGAAATATTCCTTCGCTTTTCAAACTTTTCGAATTTAGAACTGGCTCCTGGAACGGACTAAGTTCGAAATTTGAGGTTCCATTGTATAGGTTCACATGGTATATACCAGGCTTAGGGCCAAACTGGAGCCTACGGCTGCTATCATAGAACTCACCCACGATCAAGCCTGTCAAAAAAACTGGAGAAAGTCCAGACGTTTGTAACAAAACTAGTCCTGGGGCTAAGGAGTAAGACACGTGTGCAATTGTTAGGTAACATTATTCCGAAACGCTTCTACCTAAGTACTGTGTCTTATCAATTTGCTGGTATTGTAAACCATTATCATATTCACTTAGGAGTACGAGCAACGAGAAGAGCCTAAAAACGCTAAACTTGATGCTATTAAAAGACAGAAGGACCAGGGGTGATACAACATACAAAATACTGAGAAGAATTAATAGGGTGGACAGGGACAAACTGCTCGAAAAATAGGAAACAGGAACAAGAGGGCACAGCTGGAAGTCGGAAACACAGATGAATCACAGGGATATTAGGCAGGATCCATACACAGCTTAAAGAAGGAAGAACTCTGGAAGCCAGAGATGGGGTCAGGAACTGACCATATATATATATATATATATATATATATATATATATATATATATATATATATATTATATATATATATATATAATATATATATATATAATATATATATATAATATGGCTATATATATATATATGGCTCTGGTGGCCTGGTGGTTAACGCTCTCGCTTCACACGGTGAGGGCCTGGGTTCGATTCCCAGCCAGAGTAGAAACATTGGACGTGTTTCTTTCCACCTGTTGTCTATGTTCCCCATCAGTAAAATGGGTACCTGGGTGTTAGTCGACTGGTGTGGGTCGCATCCTGGGACACTGACCTAAGGAGGCCTGGTCACAGACCGGGCCGCGGGGGCGTTGACCCCCGGAACTCTCTCCAGATAAACTCCAGATAAACAACCACTGTGAAAGAATAGTGAAATTCCAAGGTCTTTCGTGACTTCTCACATTATCAAGGAACTATAAAAACAATACATCATAGGAAGGCATATAAAGGGTCGAGACTACACCTCACCATCACATCCCACAACAAAGCAACACCTGACGTGTGACGACACCCGACTCACAAGAAAGGAGGAACACTGCAGCAGGCCTGTTGGCCCAACTAGGCAGGTCCTTCACGACATTTCACTTGCAAAATATTTGTTAGTGGGATGTGATATATATATATATATATATATATATATATATATATATATATATATATAATATATATATATATATATATATATATATATATATACAAATATGCATACATACATACATAGGTATACACATACACAGGCACATGCCAACATATGTACATAGGAACATTACATACATGCATGTACACATACATTGGCACAGGGAGAAACATGCACACATGTACACACACAGGCAGGACCAGGAGCTGTTGTGATGTAGTTAAGCTGGGCTTATGAGGTCTCTGAGGAGACCTAATTTAATCAATTATATGGTCACCTTGCCTTGGCAAATGTCTGTCAGAGACACGCCTTTTCGGTTTATGTATCAGCTCCTTTGTTTGTCACTGGCGTCAGATCCAGGCGTCAGGTCGTACACGTGGTTGTGGAGGGTGCTTGGACCACCATATAAGCTCAAGGAACAGCTGAGCAGAAGAGATTCGTGCGGTGCTCTGGCCTGGGTGCAGAGCTCTGAGCAGAGATTCGAGAGGAGCTGCTGCTGGGCTGCAGGGCTCGGGAGAAGGCTGCTGAAGTCTCTGTGGTGAACTGTCCTCTGAACCATATTGTAAGTTATATTCTGTTTCGTCTAGTTGATTGTGTTCCCTGTCTCACTGCTTATATGTACCATCCCATTTATCTAAACACAATAATGTTCTCCTGTTCCCAAATATATTATTGTACAAAGACTTAATAATAAACTGTGTTTGAGTAGAATAGTAATATTCACTGTCCCTGTTATTGTATTTCTATTTCTTATATTTTATTATGTTTAGTTAAAGTAGTGAGAGGGTGAGTAGTGTGGTGGGTAGAGTAATGAGAGGTGTAGAGTAATGAGAGGTGTAGTTACCAGTGACCTCACATTACCTACCAACCTCCGCTAATCATCTCTCCTACCACCTGGCCAGCCTATCCCCTGCCTATACATGCTCCCTTACTCCCATATTCCCCAGTTATGCTTTCGTTCCATTAACCCCCCCTACATGACACTGTGAATCGACCCCTGAATCACTTATAGATGGGTACAGACATGCAAACATACATAAGCATATGCTTATGTATGTATGCGTGTCAGTAAGTGAATAATCGGGGAAAGTCAAAGAAGATCGGGGGGGGGGGGGAAAGAGTACAGGCTGAGAGGACAAAGTCTGTAAACCTTCCTGAGAGGAACTGTAGGTGAACAAAGTTCTGAACATTTCCCCTGAGACAAACATCAGCCGGATAACGACCGCGGCAAACGCAAGACTGGTAAATTTAATGGGAGCTGTAAAGGCAACGAGAAGACAAGATGGTTGTGTGTCAGTGTAGTCAGACTGTTAGGCTCTTAACAGGCACCTAAGTTCCCCCATCTTCTAATAACATATTTATTTCCCCCCTATAATCTACCTTGCCCATAATTACTATCACATTTGTTTTGTCTGTTTCGTAAGGTGAAGTCCAGGATCTTTACTTAATTCATGGCATAACTTAACAAGTCTCTGAGGTCGATCTTCGCTCAGACCTCTACAACACAATTGTCCTCAAATATTTGTTAAGTTATACCATGAATTAAGTAAAGATCCTGGACTTCACCTTACGAAACAAACAAAGCAAATGTGATAGTAATTATGAACAAGGTAGATTATAGTGGGAAAATGAACATGTTATTAGAAGACGGGGGAACTTAGGTGCCCTTAAAGTTGTATGATAACTTTATACAACACCGATAAGTTAAAAAGACATATGTGCAACAGTTAGGTATCTTTATTCCGAAACTTTCACCTACACAGTAGGCTTCTTCAGTCAAGTACAGCGGACGTAGCACTGATGAACCTTACCTAACCGAACCTGCTTCAGGTTCACATTGTTCCAGACTATGGATCAGAACTCTTCTCCAGGCTCAGAGACTGACCACCTCAAAACTACGTCTTGAAGGGTAATGGACTGATTACATCGTCTTTACAACTCCACTGTTTGTGTTGCCACCTCTATACTCGACTGGGAAGACCTACCCTGCAGGCGAAACGCTTCGGAGTAAAGATACCTAAACACTGCACATGTGTCCTAAGTTGTGTCGAGAGAGGCAGGAGCCGTATGTGACGCCATCTATTGAGTAAATTCTCTTAACTTTGTTAAGTCATCCAACGTCTTTTCTCTTCACTTTTTTAGGGATTTCTGTTCTGGTTTTTCTCACCTCTGTTTCTTCATGGGAGGCGACTTTCGCGTCCACACTCCAGCAGCAGTAACCTGCAGGCCAGGTAAGTATTAGCGTTCCTTCGGTGTTGGGATTTACTTGAGTTTGCAAGACTCCAAGTGGACTTTCTTACTACCTTAAGTGTTGTCTTATGACAAGCTTGGGCTTCAACTTTGTGTTTAAATCTCCTGTTTCCTGGCAGTCTTCAGTCCATTGCTTGGACCCCCGTGGAGAGAGCTGGATGGTCCCCACGGGGAAAGAGATGGATGGTCCCCCAGGAAGAGAGATGGATGGTCCCCCGGGGATAGAGATGGATGGTCCCTCCGTGGAGAGAGCTGGATGGTACCCCTGTGGAGATGGATGGTACCCCCGTGGAGATGGATGGTCCCCCGTGGAGAGAAATGGATGGCCCGGTGTGGAGAGAAATGGATGGCCCGGTGTGGAGAGAGAGGTGGATGGTCCCCTGTGGAGAGATGGATGGTCCCCCATGGAGATGGATGGTACTCCCGTGGAGATGGATGGTACCCCCGTTGAGAGAGATGGATGGCCCCCTGTGGAGAGATGGATGGATGGTCCACCGTGGAGAGATGGATGGCTCCCTGTGGAGAGAGATGGATGGCCCCCCGTGGAGAGATGGATGGTTCCTTGTGGAGAGAGAGACGGATAGTCCCCATGGAGAGAGATAGATGGTACCCCCGTGGAGATGGATGGTCCCCCGTGGAGAGAGATGGATGGCCACCTGTGGAGAGAGAGATGGATGGTACCCCGTGGAGAGATGGATGGTCCCCCATGGAGTGAAAGAAAGAGGTCCCCTGTGGAGTGAGATGGGTGGTCCCCATAGAGAGAGATGGATGGTCCCCCAACGTGGAGAGAGCTGAACAGTCCCCCATGGAGAGATAGATGGTTCTGCCTGGAGAGAGAAGAGCTGGATGGTCCCCCGTGGAGATGAATGCTTCCCTGTGGAGAGACAGATGGTCCCCCGTGGAAAGACGGATGGTCCATCGTGGAGAGATGGATGGTCCACCGTGGAGACGGATGGTCCCCCGTGGAGAGAGATGGATGGTCCCCCGGGGAGAGAGACGGATGGTCCCCCGTGGAGAGACGGATGGTCCCCCGTGGAGACGAATGGTCATTCTGTGAAGAGATGGATGGTCCCCCGTGGAGAGACGGATGGTCCCCCGTGGAGAGACGGATGGTCCCCCGTCGAGAGATGGATGGTCCCCCGTGGAGAGACGGATGGTCCCCCGTGGAGAGAGATGGATGGTCCCCCGAGGAGACGGATGGTCCCCCATGGAGAGACGGATGGTCACCCGTGGAGAGACGGATGGTCCCCCGTGGAGAGAGATGGATGGTCCCCCGTGGAGACGGATGGTCCCCCGTGGAGAGAGATGGATGGTCCCCCATGGAGAGAGATGGCTGGTCCCCCGTGGAGAGAGATGGATAGTCCTCCGTGGAGAGATGGATGGTCCCCCGTGGAGAGAGATGGATGGTCCCCAGTGGAGAGAGATGGATGGTCCCCCATGGAGAGAGATGGATGGTCCCCCGTGGAGAGAGATGGATGGTCCCCCGTGGAAAGAGATGGCTGGGCCCCCGTGGAGAGACGGATGGTCCCCCGTGGAGAGAGATGGATGGTTCCCCGTGGAGAGAGATGGATGGTCCCCCTTGGAGAGAGATGGATGGTCCCCCGTGAAGAGACGGATGGTCCCCCGTGGAGAGAGATGGCTGGTCCCCTGTGGAGAGAGATGGATGGTCCCCCGTGGAGAGAGATGGATGGTCCCCCGTGGAGAGATGGATGGTCCCCCGTGGAGAGAGATGGCTGGTCCCCCGTGGAGAGAGATGGATGGTCCCCCGTGGAGAGATGGCTGGTCCCCCGTGGAGAGAGATGGATGGTCCCCCGTGGAGAGAGATGGCTGGTCCCCCGTGGAGAGAGATGGATGGTCCCCCGTGGAGAGATGGCTGGTCCCCCGTGGAGAGAGATGGATGGTCCCCCGTGGAAAGAGATGGTCCCACGTGCTGGTGGTTCTTCACTTAACTCATCAGTGACCTGCTGGTGGTTCTTCACTTAACTCATCAGTGACCTGCTGGTGGTTCTTCACTTAACTCATCAGTGACCTGCTGGTGGTTCTTCACTTAACTCATCAGTGACCTGCTGGTGGTTCTTCACTTAACTCATCAGTGACCTGCTGGTAGTTCTTCACTTAACTCATCAGTGACCTGCTGGTGGTTCTTCTCACTAACTTATCAGTGACCTGCTGGTGGTTCTTTACTTAACTCATCAGTGACCTGCTGGTGGTTCTTCACTTAACTTATCAGTGACCTGCTGGTGGTTCTTTACTTAACTCATCAGTGACCTGCTGGTAGTTCTTCACTTAACTCATCAGTGGCCTGCTGGTGGTTCTTCACTTAACTCATCAGTGACCTTCTGGTGGTTCTTCACTTAACTCATCAGTGACCTGCTGGTGGTTCTTCACTTAACTCATCAGTGACCTGCTGGTAGTTCTTCACTTAACTCATCAGTGACCTGCTGGTGGTTCTTTACTTAACTCATCAGTGACCTGCTGGTGGTTCTTCACTTAACTCATCAGTGACCTGCTGGGTGGTTCTTCTTCACTTAACTCATCAGTGACCTGCTGGTAGTTCTTCACTTAACTCATCAGTGACCTGCTGGTGGTTCTTCACTTAACTTATCAGTGACCTGCTGGTGGTTCTTTACTTAACTCATCAGTGACCTGCTGGTAGTTCTTCACTTAACTCATCAGTGGCCTGCTGGTGGTTCTTCACTTAACTCATCAGTGACCTTCTGGTGGTTCTTCACTTAACTCATCAGTGACCTGCTGGTAGTTCTTCACTTAACAAAAAGTCTTAACTCATCAGTGACCTGCTGGTGGAGCGCATGAGAGAGGCCACTCTTAACCAACATTTTTAGTAGTTCCATCAACTTTCGTCCCTGACATACACGTCCCTGACATACACATCCCTGACATACACGTCCCGGATATACAACTTCCTGACATACACGTCCCTGACATACACGTCCCGTATATACAACTCCCTGACATACACGTCCCTGAAATACACGTCCCGGATATACAACTTCCTGACATACACGTCCCTGACATACACGTCCCGGATATACAACTTCCTGACATACAAGTCCCTGACATACACGTCCCTTACATACAAGTCCCCGACATACACGTCCCTGAGATACACGTCCCCAGAGACATCACAGTCGCTTTGATTATACTTTTCCTTTAGCAGTCCTCACCGCCCTTACTCTGCCTTCGGAGTCCTTTACACATCCTACCCGGCACCGCTGTATGATCCTTGTGGGTTTAGCGCTTAGTTTTGATTGTAACAATGATAATCCCGGGTCAGCAACTAAATGTTAGGTTAAAATTCAATTCCATTGATGTAAAAAATGATCTAATAAGTTCCTCCAGCAAGAAACGCAGTAATGTGTATATAAATGAGTGCCTAACTAAAAAACGTCAGAACCTATTATACAGACTTCGAAAACTTAAGCGTGATAATGCATCAATAAAACAGTGCTTTATTCGTGATATCATCATGGTAAAATTATCAGACACGGGTCGTAGGTTTAAAACAAATGATCAAGAACTAGCATGTTTCCTCTCATTCACTGGTTTAACTTAACCTTGTTAAGTCATATCTCAACACATTATCAACCATCTTCAGTATAGTAGAATTTACCCTTATTCTAATCCATATTTTATGACTGTTAGTGAATAACGGTAATTAATTCCCTGTTACTTAAGACACCTAAGGCGCTATTCAAGGTGCTAATCCAGGTACTTAAGTGTTTTATTCTCTGTTTTATTTTATACTTGAAACCATTACTTTTAACTTTGAAATAATCAAGGTGCTAAAGTGCTTTATTTTAATATTCGGTAGCTCCATTATTTTTTTTCATTTAAATTAATTATCTTAGTTCATAAGTTCATAATTGTTAGTGGTTTAACATCATTGCTTTTGTCTTTTTGTTCTTTAATAATTGTAACGGCTATTTCTCTACGTACACCTTAGGAATGGAATTATCGATCCTGATATCAACCTCTTATTGAACAGCACATATAGTCCAAACAGTAACTGCCATTACTTCACTGCTAGTCAGGCTAATACCCTTCTCAGTGTCAGCAAGAACATTACAGTCTTCAACTACAATGTTAGATCATTAAGTAAACACTATGATGACCTCATTGCACTACTTAAGTCTCTAAATGCTACTATAACTTTCATTATACTTACTGAAATCTGGCTCAGACAAGATCTGACAGACATATTTACCATACCTGGTTACACAACCATACATAACTGTAGCTCCGACCAATCAGGAGGAGGCACTGCCATCTATTACTCTGATGAACTAGAATGTATGAAATCAACTAATGTACGGGACGAAAACGGTGAATATATAATAGCTAAACTCACATCAAGAACACTTAAGAACCTATAACAGTTGGCGCAGTCTACAGATTACCACACTCAAGTACTTACACTTTTATTAATAACCTTAGAAACATGATAATTGAGTCAAGAGTTGAATAAACACCATCTGATATTAGCAGGAGACTTCAGCATCAACCTTATCCAAGCAACCGACCCTCCAGTAGTTGATTTCACAAGTGCTATGAACAACAGCTTATTGCTACCCACTATAACAAAGCCAACAAGAATCTCTGACACTAGTGCCTCGTTACTCGACCATATCTGGACCAACACGATATCCTCACTACAAGCAGGTATAATCACAGACAACACCACAGACCACAAGCTGGTATAATCACAGACAACACCACAGACCACTACAAGCAGGTATAATCACATACAACACCACAGACCACTACAAGCTGGAATAATCACAGACAACACCACAGACCACTACAAGCAGGTATAATCACATACAACACCACAGACCACTACAAGCTGGTATAATCACAGACAACACCACAGACCACTACAAGCAGGTATAATCACATACAACACCACAGACCACTACAAGCAGGTATAATCACAGACAACACCACAGACCACTATCCTACCTTTCTCATAACCAACTTATCTAAACTGCCTCAAGAAACAAGAAAGATCATATTTTGCCTGCATGACGAGACATCGATAAACAACCTAAAACTAGCACTAGGTGCCATTGATTGGCAGAGAGAACTAGATGACAGTAATAATATCGATAAAGATATCAAATTTTTTTTTACATAAAACCCTAAACCTCTATAACAAACACTGCCAAATCAAAACGAAACAGATCACAGAAAAGAGACTAAACAGCCCCTGGCTAACTAGAAGTATCCTCAAATCCATTAATAAAAAACACCAAATTGAAAAACAGTTCATATTAGGCTTAATTACTAAAAAATTTACTAAAAGATACACATCAATACTCACAAAACTAATATGTAAATCAAAGCAAATGTATTATGAAAATAGATTTAGTGAAATGAAAGGTGACATGAAGAGTACCTGGCAAACCCTCTCCAAAATTTTGGGCTCAATGAAACCGACTGGAAATAGAGAGATAAACTTAACTAAACCAGATGAACCTCACATGCAGCCTATAGACGCGGCCGACAAATTTAATGTCTTCTTCTCTACTGTAGGATCAAAACTAGCGAGTCAAATTCCTAACTCAAATACCCAGGTGAGCGAGTAACTCACTGGCAACTATCCAAATGCTCTGTTTCTAGCTCCAACTAATTCTACTGAAGTCTCACTCATCATCAAATCATTAAAGAACAAATTAGGTGATCTAGATAACTTGCCACCATTCACATACAAAAAGCTGCACCAGAACTGTCACCCATTATTGCAACAATGTTTAACAAATCTATAGCTTCCTCAACCTTCCCATTCATACTCAAGACAGCAAGGGTCAGCCTGAGCCAAAAGGTGGAGATCCAACTGATCTGAACAGTTACAGACCCATATCAAACTTGCCCTTATTCTCCAAGATATTTGAAAAAATAATACACAAGCGACTTTACTCCTACCTTACATCCAACAACATACTTAACCCATGCCAGTTTGGATTTAGACAAAAAAAAAGCACGAATGATGCTATTATACAAATGCTTGACCTAATATACACAGCTCTCGATAAAAATGAATATCTCCTGGGGCTCTTTATCGACCTAAGAAAAGCGTTTGACACATGACCACAATCTCTTGCACCTCAAACTGAATTATTACGGCATCAAAGGACATTCTCTTGACTACCTAAAATCCTATCTTAACGACAGACACCAGTATGTACATGCAAATGGAGTCAACTCTGCTATTCAACCTGTAGCTGTAGTAGTGCCCCAAGGTAGTGTCTTAGGCCCACTCCTCTTTCTCATCTACATCAATGATCTCCCCAGTGCATCCCAACTCCTTACACCAGTTCTATTCGCAGATGACACTACATATGTCTACTCCCATTCAGACCCAGCTGTGCTTGGAAACACTGTAAACAATGAACTGCTAAAGATATATGCTTGGATGATGACCAACAAACTCACTCTCAACACAGACAAAACATACTTCATACTGTTTGGCAACAGAGCCTCAAATATTCAACTCAGCATACTGTTAAGTGGTATCCCTATATCAAGACCCACGGAGGGCAAATTTCTAGGTCTTCTCCTTGACTGTAATCTTAAATTTCAGTCCCATACCCATCACATAGCCAAGAAAATTTCCAAATCAGTAGGAATCCTTTTCAAGATACGATACTATGTACCACAAACGACTCACCTTACCCTGTACTACTCTCTAATATATCCCTACCTCACCTATGGTATCTGTGCCTGGGGCTCAACCACAGCCAACCACCTTAGACCCTTAATAATCCAACAAAAAGTTGCTGTGCCGGTGATAACCAGCTCCTGGGCTAGACAGCACACCCCACCACTTTTCAAAAGACTCAACTTGCTAAATATACAAGACATACACTCTTATTATTGTGCCTACTACAAATACAGAACTTTAAACTCTACTGTAACCCCCCCCCCCACTAAAACTACTCGACAGTTACAAGAGAATGCACAGTCACAATACAAGTTAGTTAGTTTAATATGCTTATTATGCAGCCCATACCCATCCTGTGGGCGGTAGTCAAAAGATTACAGAGGTACATAATGGGTCCAGGGACTGGACCCCAAAGTTATGATAGCTTAACTAGTTACAAAGGTAATGAACTCCGGGTAGATCTGGTCACAATCATAGAAAACTACAAAGGTAATGAATCAGCCTCACTCCTATATATGGTTACAGTCATGAACAAATTACAATAGAAGGCATAAGGCACTTTTCAACATCCCTCGAGTCAGACTCTCACTATGCAAGAATGCTATGTTCATAAAAGACCCGAAGATCTGGAACTCGCTACCTGAACACGTCAAGGATCCCCAGACAGCTTATAAATTTAGGACTCTGCTAAAAAATCATCTTATCTCACAATATTAACCAAATCAACCAGACATCTACTGACTAGTTTTATCATGTGACCTCCTGGCTTTTAATTCTGCCATTCCATAAAATATTACCGCCTGCACCATTCCTTGAAAATTAGATTTTGTACCAAGTATACATAAGATTTATTAAGCCCAAATAACCACTATTCCATGTTTATTTTTAAGTATAATTACTATGTACTATTATCTTATCTAGTTTTAATTAGTTACTATATATTAGGATTACTTTGCCCAAAATGCCTGGGCATGATAGTGGGTATCTTTGTACTTAGCAAACCAAAATTGCAATTACACATTGTAACCTTTACAAATAAAATTATTATTATTATTATTATTATTATTATTATTATTATTATTATTATTATTATTATTTACTAGAGAATTAATTTTATGTGCAAGAAAGGTGTAAAATACCGACAATATGAAAGTTAAGACACATGTGCAACATCTGGATATCTTTATTGTAGACGTTTCGCCCTCCAGTGGCTTTATCAATACAGATTCTAGGACATAATAGGAAGACAGTAGAACTATATACAAAAGATGAGGTAATCAGTCCCTCAGCCTTGGAGTTAGTGTTCACAGCATCGTGGTGGAGGAGAATCTGGAGCAAAGGCAAGAAGACTGGCGGTTACATAGGCCTATATAACCGCCAGTCTTCTTGCCTTTGCCCCAGATTCTCCTCCACCACGATGCTGTGAACACTAACTCCAAGGCTGAAGGATTGATTACCTCATCTTTTGTATATAGTTCTATTGTCTTCCTATTATGTCCTAGAATCTGTATTGATAAAGCCACTGGAGGGCGAAACGTGCAACATCTGGATATCTTTATTGTAGACAAGTGTCTTAACTTTCAATTAATTTTATGTTCTTTTCACGTAGGTGTCTCGTAGGTCGGTTGGTAGCGCAATCAGCTCACACACTTAAGTCCGGGGAGACAGGGGGTCGATCCCCGGTACGGCTGAAAACATTAGGACGTATATCCTGAAGACACCTGCTGTCCATGTTCACCTATCAGAAAAATACGTACCTGGGTGCTAATCGACTGGTGTGGCTCACATCTTGGTACAAAAATTAACCTAATTTACATCATGCACACATAATAAAACAAACGAGACCTACTCTCGATATCTGTAATTCCCCCCAATTTACATTTAAACTCACCCAAATGACTGTAAGCATAAAATTACGTAATAAATCTATTACCAAATGAATCTTAAACTAGTCACAAGTTTACCTGAGAAACTCCTTAATTAAAACTGTGTATCATGCCGAGGCAAAAATCATTCTCATTGCTAAATTTACAAACTGTCATACAGTTACCTAACATTTTAATATCAATATGCTCCATAACCTGCATCAATATAGAGTTTGAATTATTTTTAGTCTGCCCGAAATGCCTAGTCAAGGTAGGCATGCTAGAGGCCCTCTCTGTAATTACTATTTAATAATACGTAAACCATACATTGTAACCAGTGTTTTATATGTAAACCACACATTGTAACCAGTGTTATATAATATGTAAACCACGCATTGTAACCAGTGTTTTATAATATGTAAACCACGCATTTTAACCAGTGTTTTATAATATATAAACCATACATTGTAACCAGTGTTTTATAATATATAAACCACACATTGTAATCTTCATAGAGAATAAACTCTTGATTAGATATGATTTGAAATGGTGTTTAACAAGCGACTTTCTATATAGTAGTATCCTTCCTTAAGTGAATGTGACCTGACGTGACTAGGGTGGGGCATTGGCTTAAGCCAGAAGGAGACTTGGACCTGCCTCGCATGGGCCAGTAGGCCTTCTGCAGTGTTCCTTCTTTCTTATGTTGTAATGCTCTTATATCATTAACGTCAGCTAGGACTGTATACCTTATAACTTGTAGAAATAAAGATTAATATTGTTTGCAATTATTATTATGCTGTTTATTATTGTTTGTATTTCTTCAGGGTTTCGTTTATTTATTAAATATAATCAAATTTGATTTATTTAACTCTTGTCATTTTTTTGGGGGAGTTATAAATTTGTTTTCGCCATTAATATTTTCCACCAGGAACCTCAACAACAGTGTTCTTCCTGACAGCAGCTTCAGGAACCTCAACAACAGTGTTCTTCCTGACAGCAGCTTCAGGAACCTCAACAACAGTGTTCTTCCTAACAGCAGCTTCAGGAACCTCAACAACAGTGTTCTTCTGACAGCAGCTTCAGGAACCTCAACAACAGTGTTCTTCCTGACAGCAGCTTCAGGAACCTCAACAACAGTGTTCTTCCTGACAGCAGCTTCAGGAACCTCAACAACAGTGTTCTTCCTGACAGCAGCTTCAGGAACATCAACAACAGTGTTCTTCCTGACAGCAGCTTCAGGAACATCAACAACAGTGTTCTTCCTGACAGCAGCTTCAGGAACCTCAACAACAGTGTTCTTCCTGACAGCAGCTTCAGGAACCTCAACAACAGTGTTCTTCCTGACAGCACTTCAGGAACCTCAACAACAGTGTTCTTCCTGACAGCAGCTTCAGGAACATCAACAACAGTGTTCTTCCTGACAGCAGCTTCAGGAACCTCAAACAACAGTGTTCTTCCTGACAGCAGCTTCAGGAACCAACAACAGTGTTCTTCCTGACAGCAGCTTCAGGAACCTCAACAACAGTGTTCTTCCTGACAGCAGCTTCAGGAACCTCAACAACAGTGTTCTTCCTGACAGCAGCTTCAGGAACATCAACAACAGTGTTCTTCCTGACAGCAGCTTCAGGAACCTCAACAACAGTGTTCTTCCTGACAGCAGCTTCAGGAACGTCAACAACAGTGTTCTTCCTGACAGCAGCTTCAGGAACCTCAACAACAGTGTTCTTCCTGACAGCAGCTTCAGGAACATCAACAACAGTGTTGAACATTAAAATGGTATAAAATACCGACAGGTTGTTAGGTAAGACACATATGCAACAGTTAGGTATCTTTATTATGAAACGTTTCGCCTACACAGTAGGCTTCTTCAGTCAAGTACAGAAAAGTTGATAGAAGCAGAAGATACTTGAAGACGATGTAATCAGTCCATCACCCTTAAAGTTTTGAGGTGGTCAGTCCCTCAGTCTGGAGAAGAGCATTGTTCCATAGTATGAAACAATATGGAACAATGCTCTTCTCCAGACTGAGGGACTGACCACCTCAAAACTTTAAGGGTGATGGACTGATTACATCGTCTTCAAGTATCTTCTGCTTCTATCAACTTTTCTGTACTTGACTGAAGAAGCCTACTGTGTAGGCGAAACGTTTCATAATAAAGATACCTAACTGTTGCATATGTGTCTTACCTAACAACAACAGTGTTCTTCCTGACAGCAGCTTCAGGAACCTCAACAACAGTGTTCTTCCTGACAGCAGCTTCAGGAACCTCAACAACAGTGTTCTTCCTGACAGCAGCTTCAGGAACCTCAACAACAGTGTTCTTCCTGACAGCAGCTTCAGGAACCTCAACAACAGTGTTCTTCCTGACAGCAGCTTCAGGAACATCAACAACAGTGTTCTTCCTGACAGCAGCTTCAGGAACCTCAACAACAGTGTTCTTCCTGACAGCAGCTTCAGGAACCTCAACAACAGTGTTTCTTCCTGACAGCAGCTTCAGGAACATCAACAACAGTGTTCTTCCTGACAGCAGCTTCAGGAACATCAACAACAGTGTTCTTCCTGACAGCAGCTTCAGGAACATCAACAACAGTGTTCTTCCTGACAGCAGCTTCAGGAACCACAACAAGTGTTCTTCCTGACAGCAGCTTCAGGAACCTCAACAACAGTGTTCTTCCTGACAGCAGCTTCAGGAACCTCAACAACAGTCTTCTTCCTGACAGCAGCTTCAGGAACCTAAACAAGGAGGCATTCCCGGCGCTATACATGGCATATATCAGGACCATCTTAGAGTACGCAGCGCCAGTATGGAACCCACATCTGTTAAACCAACGTCAAGAAACCGGAAAAAGAACAAAGGTTTGCTACAAGACTAATCCCAGAGCTGAAGGTAATGAACTATGAAGAGCCAAACCTGACAACACTGGAGGACAGGGCCAGAGGTGATAGGATTACAACGTAGAAAATACTAGAAGGAATAGACAGGGTGGACAACGCGAGTCTGAGAGGTGGGTCTCAGGTACACAAGGGCACAGATGGAAGCTAAAAACCACAGACGAGTCACAGGGATGTCAAGAAATACATCTTTAGCCTTAAAATAGTGAGGAAGTGGTTCAAACAACCTAGACAGTGAAATGGCACAAGCAGAATCGACGCACAGCTTTAACAATAGGTATAACTGTTCTCACGGAGCCAGGAGAGAGTAAATCCAGTAGGGGGGTCAGTGGAGAGGCGGGGCCAGGAGCAGAGATTCCACCCCCGCAACCACAAACAGGAGAGAACAAATACGTGAGCACAAATATGTGGTTTCATATGTTTAAATACTGCTATATTAAAATGTTATAACCGCCCTGCATTATTCCTGCTTTATGCACTGAACTACAGATGTCTGGGGTTATGTAAACCGGGGATACCTCTCTCTGACCACTGAACTACAGATTCTGGGGTTATGTAACACGGGGATACCTCTCTCTGACCACTGAACTACAGATTCTGGGGTTATGTAACACGGGGATACCTCTCTCTGACCACTGAAGTACAGATGGCTGGGGTTATGTAACAAGGGGATACCTCTCTCTGACCACTGAACTACAGATTCTGGGGTTATGTAACACGGGGATACCTCTCTCTGGCCACTGAACTACAGATTCTGGGGTTATGTAACAAGGGGATACCTCTCTCTGACCACTGAACTACAGATTCTGGGGTTATGTAACACGGGGATACCTCTCTCTGACCACTGAACTAAAGATTCTGGGGTTATGTAACACGGGGATATTATCTCTCTGACCACTGAAGTACAGATGGCTGGGGTTATGTAACACGGGGGATACCTCTCTCTGACCACTGAAGTACAGATGACTGGGGTTATGTAACACGGGGGATACCTTTCTCTGACCACTGAAGTACAGATGGCTGGGGTTATGTAACACGGGGATACCTCTCTCTGACCACTGAAGTACAGATGGCTGGGGTTATGTAACACGGGGGATACCTTTCTCTGACGACTGAAGTACAGATGGCTGGGTTATGTAACACGGGATACCTCTCTCTGACCACTGAAGTACAGATGGCTGGGTTATGTAACACGGGGGATACCTTTCTCTGACCACTGAAGTACAGATGGCTGGGGTTATGTAACACGGGGATACCTCTCTCTGACCACTGAAGTACAGATGGCTGGGGTTATGTAACACGGGGATACCTCTCTCTGACCACTGAAGTACAGATGGCTGGGGTTATGTAACACGGGGGATACCTCTCTCTGACCACTGAAGTACAGATGGCTGGGGTTATGTAACACGGGGGATACCTCTCTCTGACCACTGAAGTACAGATGGCTGGGGTTATGTAACACGGGGATACCTCTCTCTGACCACTGAAGTACAGATTGGCTGGAGTTATGTAACACGGGGATACTCTCTCTGACCACTGAAGTACAGATGGCTGGGGTTATGTAACACGGGGATACCTCTCTCTGACCACTGAAGTACAGATGGCTGGGGTTATGTAACACGGGGATACCTCTCTCTGACCACTGAAGTACAGATGGCTGGGGTTATGTAACACGGGGATACCTCTCTCTGACCACTGAAGTACAGATGGCTGGGGTTATGTAACACGGGGGATACCTTTCTCTGACCACTGAAGTACAGATGGCTGGGGTTATGTAACACGGGGATACCTCTCTCTGACCACTGAAGTACAGATGGCTGGGGTTATGTAACACGGGGATACCTCTGACCACTGAAGTACAGATGGCTGGGGTTATGTAACACGGGGATACCTCTCTCTGACCACTGAAGTACAGATGGCTGGGGTTATGTAACACGGGATACCTCTCTCTGACACTGAAGTACAGATGCTGGGGTTATGTAACACGGGGATACTTCTCTCTGACCACTGAAGTACAGATGGCTGGGGTTATGTAACACGGGGGATACCTTTCTCTGACCACTGAAGTACAGATGGCTGGGGTTATGTAACACGGGGATACCTCTCTCTGACCACTGAAGTACAGATGGCTGGGGTTATGTAACACGGGGGATACCTTTCTCTGACCACTGAAGTACAGATGGCTGGGGTTATGTAACACGGGGATACCTCTCTCTGACCACTGAAGTACGAGATGGCTGGGGTTATGTAACACGGGGATACCTCTCTCTGACCACTGAAGTACATATGGCTGGGGTTATGTAACACGGGGGATACCTCTGTCTGACCACTGAAGTACAGATGGCTGGGTTATGTAACACGGGGATACCTCTCTCTGACCACTGAAGTACAGATGGCTGGGGTTATGTAACACGGGGATACCTCTCTCTGACCACTGAAGTACAGATGGCTGGGGTTATGTAACACGGGGATACCTCTCTCTGACCACTGAAGTACAGATGGCTGGGGTTATGTAACACGGGGATACCTCTCTCTGACCACTGAAGTACAGATGGCTGGGGTTATGTAACACGGGGATACCTCTCTCTGACCACTGAAGTACAGATGGCTGGGTTATGTAACACGGGGATACCTTTCTCTGACCACTGAAGTACAGATGGCTGGGTTATGTAACACGGGATACCTCTCTCTGACCACTGAAGTACAGATGGCTGGGGTTATGTAACACGGGGATACCTCTCTCTGACCACTGAAGTACAGATGGCTGGGGTTATGTAACACGGGGATACCTCTCTCTGACCACTGAACTAAAGATTCTGGGGTTATGTAACACGGGGATACCTCTCTCTGACCACTGAAGTACAGATGGCTGGGGTTATGTAACACGGGGATACTTCTCTCTGACCACTGAAGTACAGATGGCTGGGGTTATGTAACACGGGGATACCTTTCTCTGACCACTGAAGTACAGATGGCTGGGGTTATGTAACACGGGATACCTCTCTCTGACCACTGAAGTACAGATGGCTGGGGTTATGTAACACGGGGATACCTCTCTCTGACCACTGAAGTACAGATGGCTGGGGTTATGTAACACGGGGATACCTCTCTCTGACCACTGAAGTACGAGATGGCTGGGGTTATGTAACACGGGGATACCTCTCTCTGACCACTGAAGTACATATGGCTGGGTTATGTAACACGGGGGATACCTCTCTCTGACCACTGAAGTACAGATGGCTGGGGTTATGTAACACGGGATACCTCTCTCTGACCACTGAAGTACAGATGGCTGGGGTTATGTAACACGGGGATACCTCTCTCTGACCACTGAAGTACAGATGGCTGGGTTATGTAACACGGGGATACCTCTCTCTGACCACTGAAGTACAGATGGCTGGGGTTATGTAACACGGGGATACCTCTCTCTGACCACTGATGTACAGATGGCTGGGGTTATGTAACACGGGGGATACCTCTCTCTGACCACTGAAGTACAGATGGCTGGGGTTATGTAACACGGGGGATACCTCTCTCTGACCACTGAAGTACAGATGGCTGGGGTTATGTAACACGGGGATAACTCTCTCTGACCACTGAAGTACAGATGGCTGGGGTTATGTAACACGGGGGATACCTTTCTCTGACCACTGAAGTACAGATGGCTGGGGTTATGTAACACGGGGGATACCTCTCTCTGACCACTGAAGTACAGATGGCTGGGGTTATGTAACACGGGGATACCTCTCTCTGAACAATGAAGTACAGATGGCTGGGGTTATGTAACACGGGGATACCTCTCTCTGACCACTGAAGTACAGATGGCTGGGGTTATGTAACACGGGGATACCTCTCTCTGACCACTGAAGTACAGATGGCTGGGGTTATGTAACACGGGGATACCTCTCTCTGACCACTGAAGTACAGATGGCTGGGGTTATGTAACACGGGGATACCTCTCTCTGACCACTGAAGTACAGATGGCTGGGGTTATGTAACACGGGGATACCTCTGACCACTGAAGTACAGATGGCTGGGGTTATGTAACACTGGGATACCTCTCTCTGACCACTGAAGTACAGATGGCTGGGGTTATGTAACACGGGGATACCTCTCTCTGACCACTGAAGTACAGATGGCTGGGGTTATGTAACACTGGGATACCTCTCTCTGACCACTGAAGTACAGATGGCTGGGGTTATGTAACACGGGGATACCTCTCTCTGACCACTGAAGTACAGATGGCTGGGGTTATGTAACACTGGGATACCTCTCTCTGACCACTGAAGTACAGATGGCTGGGGTTATGTAACACGGGGATACCTCTCTCTGACCACTGAAGTACAGATGGCTGGGGTTATGTAACACGGGGATACCTCTCTCTGACCACTGAAGTACAGATGGCTGGGGTTATGTAACACTGGTATACCTCTCTCTGACCACTGAAGTACAGATGGCTGGGGTTATGTAACACGGGGATACCTCTCTCTGACCACTGAAGTACAGATGGCTGGGTTATGTAACACTGGGATACCTCTCTCTGACCACTGAAGTACAGATGGCTGGGGTTATGTAACACGGGGATACCTCTCTCTGACCACTGAAGTACAGATGGCTGGGGTTATGTAACACGGGGATACCTCTCTCTCTGACCACTGAAGTACAGATGGCTGGGGTTATGTAACACGGGGATACCTCTCTCTCTGACCACTGAAGTACAGATGGCTGGGGTTATGTAACACGGGGGATACCTCTCTCTCTGACCACTGAAGTACAGATGGCTGGGGTTATGTAACACGGGGATACCTTTCACGGAGTACTGAGGTTATGGTATTAACAAAATATATAACAAACCAAAACATCCCAAGTGGTAAATCTTGCTTCATTTTTGCAAACATTCAGGTTTGAAATTAATTACAAAGGACAAAGTTATATTACACAACTAACCTGGACATTGGAGAGAGAGGAGCTTACGACGACGTTTCGGTCCAACTTGGACCATTTACAAGGACACACTGCCAGAAAAAATGAGAGCCAGTATATATAGGCGAGCGAAACATGGACGGGAGCAAGAGAGGGAGAAGAGGAGGTAGTGGTAAGACTGGTAGTGAAGCAGCAGCAGCAGCAGCAGCAGCAGCAGCAGCAGCAGCAGCAGCAGCAGCAGCAGCAACAGCAGCAGCAGCAGCAGCAATAGTAGAAAGCACAAGAGAGAAGATTTAGATTTTGCCACCGAAGTGGCTAGTTTATTGTGCACCCCATATCCATCCTGTGGACGGTAGCGCGAGAGCATGTGGATACACAAAAGGCCTAGGAACTAGGCCCCAAAGGGTTAACAGGAATACATATGGATTTATATCTACATATCTATAGTTCACTTATCTGTTACAAGCAAATTTAGGAAATTTGCTTAGTATATCTGGTATCTTATTTTCATTAATAAGATATCTTGACATGTCACAAAAGGGGAAGTGAAGGGAAGCAATAGTTATGGTAGTAATGACAATACACAAGTAACCCATTACTACCATAACTATTGCTTCCCTTCACTTCCCCTTATGTGACATGTCAAGATATCTTATTAATGAAAATAAGATACCAGATATACTAAGCAAATTTCATAAATTTGCTTGTAACAGATAAGTGAACTATAGATATGTAGATATAAATCCATATGTATTCCTGTTAACCCTTTGGGGCCTAGTTCCTAGGCCTTTTGTGTATCCACATGCTCTCGTGCTACCGTCCACAGGATGGATATGGGTATTGTGTCTTTCTGTTCTTTAGTTATATTAGTGGGCTCCTCTCAGAAGTGAATGTCATGTTAAGAACATTGACAGAAACATACAAGGGATGTCTTGGACGTTGAGATATTAATAAAAAAAACTGTAGATGTGAGAGCATTAATTAATAGGTCACAGGGTCGAGTAGGACTGTGTGGAAGATACTTCTTGTTGCTCAGAACTGATGAATTCATCGAATGATACAGTAGAAGTTCTAGGTATTAAAGTTGAAAATGGGTATCTGGTAATCATCGTGGTATATAAACCACTGTCAGCAACAGCTGAGGAATTCACGGATCAGATAAGGATGATAGCTGTCTTGAAAGGTTGGAAAATCCTACACCAAATATTATCCTCCTTGGAGATTTCAATCCCCCAAATGTAAACTGGATGATGGCTTATCAAAACGTTATTCCAGAAATAGTTCCTGGAAGCAACTTGGCTTAACAGATACATACCAGGGAACTAATGAGGCATTGTGAGGAGTTCACAATGAACCAACAGTTAACTGATCACACTAAAAATGAAAATACATTGAATCTGATATTCATAAACAACGGGGAACTAATCAGAGATATAACAACCACAAAAACAATATACTCTGGCCACATCAAAGAAGTACAAACGAGTATAAACCCCGAGTTAGCAAACTACAGCACTAATGTAAGAGAACTAATGTTCAGTAAGTTTAATTTTAACAACCACAGAATTGACTGGGACAATATTAACCTAGAACTATCGGATATATCACTGGAAACAGTCACATGCATTCTAAATACTCACCAGTGTCTGGAAGAGCTGAACACAGAAGCATACAATGGCTGAATTAAATATGTACCCTTGAGGAAAACAGATGATAAGATAAAGAAAGAGATAGTAGGAGATGGTACAAAAGAAGATGACGGTTTACCGAATTCCTTTAAAACACGAATAGTATGTCCCAACACAGGAAAGATATTCTTAGCCGAGAGATCACCGATTTAGAGCAAAAACTAAAGCTGTTGTGCCAAAAAGGAGCAGCACAAAAGGAAAGCCAAGATATTGTAAGAAATCTTTAATAATTATATTCATATACAAAATCCAAGCTAACAACTGCGTGTAGAATTGAACAATTAACGAGCGAAGACTCGTATACTGACGATGAACAGGAAATGAGCAAAATTCTAAAAGATCAGTATGAGCCGGTGTTCAGCAGCCCACTAGACCACAGGACGGTAGAGAACGCAAAAATATTTTTCATTCGATCGGAAGGAAACGCAGACCAACTGACATTACTACTAATCCCAAAGAACTCGAAAAAGAAGTTGAAAACATGCCAGCATCTGCACCAGAGTCATGGCATTCCCTATTTATATAAAAAAGTACAAAGTACCACTAGTAAGAGCCCTTAATATTCGTTGGAGAAAGAGCCTAGATCCACGTGAAATGCCAGAGACCTTAAAGAAGTCAGACATAGCCCCTAAATATTACAGACCAGTAGCCCTAACTTCCCACATACAAAATCTTCGAAAGAGTGATGAGATGTCAGATTACAAACTTCATGGAACAGCACAATCTGCATAACCCAAACAAGCACGGTTATAGAACTGGATGATCATGTCTGTCACAGGTGCTGAACCACTATGACAGAGGAAAGCCAAAATGGTGATGTGATATAGACAGATTTTGTAAAGGCGTTTGACAAATGCGATCATGGGGTTATCACACACAAAATGAGGGCCATAGGCATTACGGAGAAGGTGCGCAGATGGATTTTCACATTTCTAACACATAGAACACAAAGAGGAGTAGAAGCAAACAGAGCAAAATCCAGCATCAGCGAGGTAAAAAGTTCACTTCCCCAAGGCATTGTTCTGGCACCTCTGCTGTTTCTTATCCTCACAGTAAACAGATAAAAATATCCATCGCAGTTTTGAATCATTTGCAGATAACACTAAAATAATCACGAAGGTCACCTCGGTAGAAGACACTGATAAAATACAGGAAGATATAAGCAATGTTTTCCAGTGGGCAGAGCAGAACATGACGTTCAATGGTGATAAGTTTCAGCTGCTGGTTACCCTGGGTGGCTAACCCTCCGGGGTTAAAAATCCGAACGAAAACTTATCTTGCTTAGGTATGAAAAGAATGAAAAACTCAAAAGGAACACTGTATACAAAACTCAAGAGGGTCGTCAAATAGAACGAAAGAAACACGTGAAAGACCTGGGAATAATTATATCAGCTGATCTTTCTTTCAAAGAACATAAGACCAAAGTCACGACAGCCAGGAGGATGACGGGGTGAATAATGAGAACTTTCAAAACAAGGGAAATAATGCCAATGGTGACACTTTTCAGATCGCTTGTGCTCTCTCATTTGGAATATTGGAATAGCGGCCCCGTTCAGGGCAGGATAAATATCAGAGCTGGAGCAGATACAGAGATCGCCTACTTCCTACAGAGAGCCAATAATTCATTTAAATTACTGGGGACGCCTTAAAATCTTAAATATGTACTCATTGGAGCGGAGGAGAGATACATAATAATATATACCAGGAAAGTATTTGAAAGCCTTGTCCCAAATCTATACACTGCCATAACAACATACTCGAGTAGGACTCAAGAAATCGTAATGACACGATTGCAAATAAACCATACCCCCGGCCGGGATTGAACCCGCGGTCATAGAGTCTCAAAACTCCAGCCCGTCGCGTTAGCCACTAGACCAGCTAGCCACAATAAGATTCATCCAACTAGGTATATTTCTACACCATAGGAAAGTTAGCACAGGCACCTCTGTGACCACAAATGCAAGTTTTTACAGACGAATCTCCAGCTAGCGTGGCCGTGACGAACTCTAGCTCAAGTCCCTTCACTGCCGTCAACATGAGTTTTGAGACTCTATGACCGCGGGTTCAATCCCGGCTGGGGGTATGGTTTACTCGAGTAGGAGATATCGGAAAAAGTGTAAAATAAACTCTGTGAAAAGCAAAGGTGGAGTGGGTAAAATAAAGGACACTGTATCAACGTCTGGGGCCCCAGACTATTCAACATCTTACCAGAAGATATCAGAAACACTGCTGGGACAAGTGTATAAGTCTTTAAAGAGGAAACTGGCTGTGATGGATATGTGGGCCAGTGAGCCGCCAGCAACAACAGCCTGGACGACTAAACAAGAGCCAGATGAGCCTGGACCTAGACCGGGCTCCGGGAGTAGGAAAACTCTCGAAATTCATCAAAGGCATATGAAAGGTATCTCTGACCTTTAATATTCTATGGGAGAACCTCGACACAGGTGTTATCTCACATTCATTAAAGACTACTTCACAAAAGTGGCCGCCATGTAGTTGCAAGTAACCATGTAACAATAGCGCTAACATCACACGTCAAAATCTTTGAACAGGTCCTAGGAAGCAAGATTGTCAATCACTTAAAATCGCAATAATTGCACAATCTAGTCTTGGATGGCCTGGAAGTCAATCTTGTCGAAGGCTTTCGTGGAAGCCTTCAACAAGAGTCACACGATGTGATAGCGCACAAAATGCCTGCAAAATAAAACTGGAAAAGTGGACATATGAATATTTAACGTCTTAACAAATGGCACTTAGAGTAGCAGAAGTAAACACAACGAAGTTAAAGGCTGACTCGGTGAAATGCTCTGTTTTTCAAGGCACAGTTCTCGCCCCATTTGTCTCATTCTTATATCCAACATAGACAAGGACATAAATCATAGCATCTTAATATCTTGTGCTGATGACACCACTCTCATACACTCTTAATGCGAGTGGTCAGTCGAAGACATAGAGAATCTTCAAGAGGATATAAATAAAGTCTTCCAGTTGGTCTCAGACAACAATATGATGTTCAGTGAGGACAGGTTTAAGTTGTTTCTCTATAGAAGAATGATGGAAATGGTGAACAGGACAAACTCAAATAATTGAATTAAGTGAAAGTCGTGTGTGCGAGACTTGAGAGTGATGATGTCAGAATATCTCACATGCAAGGATCACAAAAATGTTATTTTTGCTACTGTAAGGAAAAATGATACACTGGATAACTAGAACTTTCAACACAAGAGATGCTAAGCCAGTGATACCCTTCAAGTCACTTATTCTCCCCAGGCTGGAATACTGCTGTATTCTAACAGCTCCCTTCAAGGCAGGCGAGATTGTTCAGCTAGAAAACGTACAAAAAACTTTCACTGGCCAGTAGTCCTTTCAATTCTATTTCTGGGAACGTAGGAGAGAAAGATACATCACAGTTTACACGTGGAAAATCCTGAAGGAAGTGATGCCAAACCTGCAACAGGAATCATGACTTACGACTGCAAACAAACCATACCACGGGTGGGGTTAGAACTCGCGATCAGTCTGCCACTGGACGGTCGACGGTCCGGAGTTTTGTGACTCTCTGATCGCGGGTTCTAACCCCACCCGTGGTATGGTTTAAAAGGAATCATTCCAGATGACAGCAAGAGGCGGTGACTACTACACTATAAGAGAACTCGTGGAGCGTCAGAGGCAACCGACTCTTCAACGCCTTCCCTCCCTGTACAATGCGAATTAACCAGCATGGACCGCTGTCTTCAAGAGGGAGCTGCGTGCTGCCAGCACTAATATCCTCGCTGATCAGACTTTTATACACAGTAAGAAGTCTTTCAGGTATAGGAGTGTGACAACAGCACATATTAGTGTGACAACAGCACATGTTAGTGAGGCAACAACATATGCTGGTGTGACAACAGCACATGTACTAGTGTGACAACAGCGCATGTTGGTGTGACAACAACGCATGCTGGTGACAACACCACACGTTGGTGTGACAACAGTGCATGTTGATTTGACAATATCACATGTTAGTGTGACATCACATGTTGATGTGAGAAGAGCATATGTTGGTGTGACAGCATCATATGTTAGTATGATATCGCATACTGATGTGACAAGAGCATTATTTTGGTGTGACAACAACATATGTTGGTGTGACAAAAACACATGTTGGTGTGACAACAGCACATGTTAGTATGACAACAGCACATGTTACTGTAAAAACGACACATATTAGTGTGACAAAAACACATGTTGGTGTGACAACAGCACATGTTACTGTAAAAACGACACATGTTGGTGTGACAAAAACACATGTTGATGTGACAACATCCCATTTTAGTGTGACAACAGTACATTCTGGTGTGACAACAACACATATTAGTCAGAATGACTACAGCCTGTGTAAGTATAAATGCAGTCCAGTATAACTGTCGTGTCAGTATGACAGCAACCAGTGTCAATATGACAGCAACCAGTGTCAGCATAACTGCAGCATCAATATGACAGCATCCAGTGTCAATATGACAGCAACCAGTGTCAATGTGACAGCAACCAGTGTCAGCATAACTGCAGCATCAACATGACAGCAACTAGTGTCAATATGACAGCAACCAGTGTCAGCATAACTGCAGCATCAACATGACAGCATCCAGTGTCAATAAGACATCAGTTTTCCGTCAGTAAAACAGTAACTTATGGCAGATTTCGCATACAAAAAAAAAAATACGATCGGAAAAAACGAAAAAAAAAATCAATGAATCACTTTATCTTAACAGTAACGCTTTATAACCCTCTTTATGCGAAAATCAGTTCTCCTTAATAATGTTCTCCCCCTCTAATATAACACTCACAACTCTACAACAGTACAGTACACAACAATACTCTGCCTCTATTTACGGATAAGTGTAAATTTTCGCTGCTACCAAGGTGCTTTATTTCAATATAAATTATATAAATGTGAATCTCCTCACGTTAAGTGACCTTGCAAGACATGTCACTGGCGTTGAGTTAGCTTAATAAGGAAGCAGGCAAGGTTAAGTGACCTTGCAAGACATGTCACTGGCGTTGAGTTAGCTTAATAAGGAAGCAGGCAAGGTTAAGTGACCTTGCAAGACATGTTACTGGCGTTGAGTTAGCTTAATAAGGAAGCAGACAAGGTTAAGTGACCTTGCAAGACATGTTACTGGCGTTGAGTTAGCTTAATAAGGAAGCAAGCAAGGTTAAGTGACCTTGCAAGACATATCACTGGCGTTGAGTTAGCTTAATAAGGAAGCAGGCAAGGTTAAGTGACCTTGCAAGACATGTTACTGGCGTTGAGTTAGCTTAATAAGGAAGCAGGCAAGGTTAAGTGACCTTGCAAGACATATCACTGGCGTTGAGTTAGCTTAATAAGGAAGCAGGCAAGGTTAAGTGACCTTGCAAGACATGTTACTGGCGTTGAGTTAGCTTAATAAGGAAGCAGGCAAGGTCAAGTGACCTTCCTTGCAAGACATGTTACTGGCGTTGAGTTAGCTTAATAAGGAACCAGACAAGGTTAAGTGATCTTGCAAGACATGTTACTGGCGTTGAGTTAGCTTAATAAGGAAGCAGACAAGGTTAAGTGACCTTGCAAGACATGTTTCTGGCGTTGAGTTAGCTTAATAAGGAAGCAGGCAAGGTTAAGTGACCTTGCAAGACATGTTATTGGCGTTGAGTTAGCTTAATAAGGAAGCAGACAAGGTTAAGTAGTATGTGAGCACAATACCTTACTGTGTTGTAGGCTGGAATATGGTATACACAGCAGCTTACGGAGACCTGAGCCTCCGTCAGCGGCCATGTCTTAAAACAAACTCCAGCACAGTGCGTCGCACTATTTATTGACGAAATCACTGACCATTAATTTATAACAGCTAAATTAATACCCAGTATTTTATAAGTAAAATTTCATTACAGGTAAACACGGTTTACATTACAACACTGTAGTATACATAGGTAGGTATTATGATTCACATTATAACACATTTACCTCACCTTCCATATTTCACGGTGGAAAATTTAATGATCTAGCAATTTTAAATACAAGTTTCAAAAGCATTTCTCGTTCCTTGACGCCAAGTGTACACAGTGACGTCTCAGAGACGCATACAACGAACACCTTCCTGTGCATCACTACACGCAACACTTAAACGCCTACACACTTTTTTCCCAGATATTATTGTTAAAATCACAAAAATTCGCTATTCTCAGGTTGATATCTTCACAAAGAAACCATAACACAGATAAGCTGGTCATCCTGCACTTACCCGTATGTTCTATCTTCACTCAGCTTGTCTATAAGAGGTTCAGTTATCCTCAGTAAATGTTATCTTGCTGAGAGAGTCCACAATACACAATTTTCTAACATGATTGTTGCAAGAGGCGCTCACTGCATGTTACGTGAGGTGGATGTTACTTGAAGAGTAACGTAACACGGCTGATATACGGGGATGGTGTGCACTTAGGCCAAGAGGCGAGTAGGCCTACCCTGGCCGTGCTGCGGCTGGCGGCGCCACAAGCCACCATGGCGAGGTGAGCCTAGCCAGCAGCGGCATCAGCAGCAGCAACAGCAGCAGTGGCATTAGCAACAGCAGCAGCAGCTGCGGGGGTCATCTTAGCATCAGCTGGGATGCTGGAAACAGCAGGCCGCCCTCACACGCCCACCCCCGCCCACACTGGTGCCCCGCCCACTGCCTCACCAGCACACTGCTGCTGTGTCACACCAGCACACCTTGACAGCTGCTTGGTGATGAGGTGTTACCTGTGTGGCGGCGCCGCTCACGGGGGAGACAGCGTCCATCAGCTGATCGCTGGAGTTGCCATGTTGCTCGTCACCCTCACTGTTGCCACCACCACTCAACCACCAACCTCTGCCACAACCACATCATTAACAATAACATAATCACCACCAGCTAACACTTACCACACACACACACACGAAGCAACTCCTCACAAAATGACTCATATCAACCACAAACTAATACCAAGTTATCTTCCCTTCCCAGCAACAAATTAAAAAATTCCAGGTATTTTTGTCAACTTGGTAACAACATCGAAGCCTCATTCATAATGATCGTGACGTCACACTAAGCATGCGCAGATGCGCATCTCCACATCCCACTAAAACTCAACACATTTACCTCAGACCACAAAATCTGCATATTTATTAAACCAAACACAATTATTACATCGAAACTGGACCGAAAAATAAGGCGGCTATTAGGCCAAAAGTACTTTTTACGAAGACATTGACTCAGATATTAGAAGTAAACAATACAAGTTGGAGGAGAATACAAGGGTAATTATTATTGTTGATATTATTATTGTAATTGTTTATATTAATGGAGGCAAGTGATGGGCTAATAACGCCTAGGTAATGGGTCGTTAATCAACTTAAATTTCAGGAAGAGATAGGTTCCTGTTCATTGGATCAAGAGCCTGTTAGCATCTTGAAGGTCTTCAGTTGAAAGGACGAGCACAGTAGCTCAGGTGTGTGTAGTTTAAGAGGCAGGATGGGCGGCACAGGGGGCGGGATGGGCGGCACATGGGGCGGGATGGGCGGCACAGGGGGTGTGATGGGCGGCGCAGGGGGCGGGATGGGCGGCACAGGGGGCAGGATGGGCGGTACAAGAGGCAGGATGGGCGGCACAAGAGGCAGGATGGGCGGCACAAGAGGCAGGATGGGCGGCACAAGAGGCAGGATGGGCGGCACAGGGGCGGGATGGGCGGCACAGGGGGCAGGATGGGCGGCACAGGGGGCAGGATAGGCGGCACAAGCAAGCGGCACAAGAGGCAGAATGGGCGGCACAGGGGGCGGGATGGGCGGCACAGGGGGAAGGGTGGGCGGCACAGGGGGCAGGATGGGCGGCACAAGAGGCAGGATGGGTGGCACAAGAGGCAGGATGGGCGGCACAGGGGGCAGGATGGGCGGCACAAGAGGCAGGATGGGCGGCACAAGAGGCAGGATGGGCGGCACAAGAGGCAGGATGGGCGGCACAAAGCGATGGCGCACAGAGCGATGGGCGGCACAAGAGGCAGGATGGGCGGCACAAGAGGCAGGATGGGCGGCACAGGAGGCAGGATGGGCGGCACAGGGGGCGGGATGGGCGGCGTTCCAAGCGCACTTGCTCAAACTCCGTGGAAAGTGAAAATGGCGGCGGCGGCGACGGTGGTGGTGGTGGTGGTGGGCGCCGAGGATCAATACTGCAAGACCAGAGTCAGTGTAGAGACACACTGCCTCAGTGTAGGGCGTCACACTGCCTCAGTGTATCGCCTCACACTGCATCATTGTATTGCCTCACACTGCCTCAGTGTACAGGGTCACACTGCCTCAGTGTACAGGGTCACACTGCCTCAGTGTATCGCCTCACACTGCATCATTGTATTGCCTCACACTGCCTCAGTGTACAGGGTCACACTGCCTCAGTGTAGAGCATCACACACTGCCTCAGTGTAGAGCATCACACACTGCCTCAGTGTAGAACATGACACACACTATCTTAGTGTAGAGCGTCATACACTGCTTCAGTGTAGAGCATCACAGTGTCTCAGCGTAAAGCGTCACACACTGCCTCAGTGTACAGCGTCACACACTACCTCAGTATAGAGCATCACATACTGCCTCAGTGTACAGCGTCACACACTGTCTCAGTGTACAGCGTCACTACCTCAGTATAGAGCGTCACACACTGCCTCAGTGTAGAGCATCACACACTGCCTCAGTATAGAGCGTCACACACTGCCTCAGTGTAGAGCATCACACACTGCCTCAGTGTACAGCGTTACACACTGCCTCATTGTAGAGTGTCACACACTGTCAGTGTAGAGCGCCACACACTGCCTCAGTGTAGAGCATCACACACTGCCTCAGTGTAGAGCAAGCATCACACACTGCCTCAGTGTAGAGCATCACACACTGCCTCAGTGTGCAGCGTCACACAGTGCCTCAGTGTAGAGCATCACACACTGCCTCGGTGTAGAGCATCACACACTGCCTCAGTGTACAGCATCACACACTGCCTCAGTGTACAGCATCACACACTGCCTCAGTGTACAGCATCACACACTGCCTCAGTGTACAGCATCACACACTGCCTCAGTGTACAGCATCACACACTGCCTCAGTGTACAGCGTCACACACTGCCTCAGTGTACAGCATCACACACTGCCTCAGTGTACAGCATCACACACTGCCTCAGTGTACAGCATCACACACTGCTCCCAGTCAGTGTACAGCATCACACACTGCCTCAGTGTACAGCATCACACACTGCCTCAGTGTACAGCGTCACACACTGCCTCAGTGTACAGCATCACACACTGCCTCAGTGTACAGCATCACACAGTTCAGCTCTCATGTACAGCAGCTCACACACTGCCTCAGTGTACAGCATCACACACTGCCTCAGTGTACAGCATCACACACTGCCTCAGTGTACAGCATCACACACTGCCTCAGTGTACAGCATCACACACTGCCTCAGTGTACAGCTTTCACATCACACACTGCCTCAGTGTACAGCATCACACACTGCCTCAGTGTACAGCTCACACACTGCCTCAGTGTACAGCATCACACACTGCCTCAGTGTACAGCATCACACACTGCCTCAGTGTACAGCATCACACACTGCCTCAGTGTACAGCGTCACACACTGCCAATGTGTCAATGTAGAACTTCACATCGCCTCATCCGCGAGTTATTTTTAGCATCTGGGGTCGTAGGAACCACCACCCACGACCTTCAGTCACTACCACCACCCACGACCTCCAGTCACTGTTACTACTATTACCCACGACCTCCAGTCACTACCACCCCTACCCACAATCCCCTGTCACCATCACCACCACCCACGACCACCGGTCACTACCACTACCACCACTATTCACGACTTCCTCACTACCACCACCACCCAAGACCTCCAGTCACTACCACTACTGTCAAAGACCTCCAGTCGCTACCACCACCCACGACCTCCAGTCACTATCACCGCCACCCACGACCTCCAGTTACAACCACCACCAACCATGACCTCCAGTAATTACCACCACCACCCACGACCTCCAGTCACTACCACCACCACCCACGACCTCCAGTCACTACCACAACTATCCAAGACTTCCAGTCACTACCACTCCCACCCACGACCTCCAGTCACTACCACTACTATCCAAGACCTACAGTCACTACCACCACCACCCACGACCTCCAGTCACTACCACAACCACCAACGACCTCCAGTCACTACCACCACTACCCACGACCTCGAGTCACTACCACCACCACACACGACCTCCATTCACTACCACTACTATCCAAGACCTCCAATCACTACCACCACCACCCACGACCTCCAGTCACTACCATAACCACCAACGACCTCCAGTCACTACCACCACTACCCACGACCTCCAGTCACTACCACCACCCACGACCTCCATTCACTACCACTACTATCCAAGACCTCTAGTCACTACCACCACCACCACCCACGACCTCCAGTCACTACCACAACCACCAACGACCTCCAGTCACTACCACCACTACCCACGACCTCCAGTCAATGCCACCACCACGATCCATCACACCCACGACCTCCAGTCACTACCACCACCACCCACGACCTTCAGTCACTACCACCACTCACGACCTTCAGTCACTACCACCACCCACGACCTCCAGTCACTAGCACCACCAACAACGACCTCCAGTCACTACCACCACCACCCACGACCTCCAGCCACCACCACCACCCACGACCTCCAATCACCACCACCACCCACGACCTTCAGTCACTACCACCACTACTCACGACCTCCAGTCACTACCACCACCCACGACCTCCAGTCGCTACCACCAACCACGACCTCCAGTCACTACCACCACCAACCACGACCTCCAGTCACTACAACCACCCACAGTGGCATGCTACAAGTGTGTTGCAATTTATTCAGCATATGTCACACTTCCATTAGGCTGTCTTCCAACCAGTGAACCAGGTGCTAAGGACTGAACGATCAATAGGGGTCCCGTCGTTAAATCAGTACCTTGTTTCATTGGCCAATCACAGACAAGCCCGCCAAAGCTGAAGCAACGTGGTTTACTTGTGCCAAGCGTTTTGACAGACTTGCTTGGCTGCTGGTTGAGCCGTTTTTACATATTTTGTCACCGTGTGGTACACTTACTATTTCACCATTGTACATAGTGTACATAGTGTACATAAGTGTACATATGTTGCATCCTCTAATTGGACCCAAGGTTAATAATTAATAGTGTGCACATATTTTGCTATTCACTTAATACTATATCACCGATGGCATTATTATTAGCTAAAATAATGTCTACTGTGGTTTATAGTATTATCTGCCCTTATATTGTTAGCTATGTTGATAGGATGTTTATTTTAAGTGAGAGGCGCTACACTGAGTAGCAACCTGGTTCACTGTCGTTAGGTTGTTAGTGTCTGGCTGTCCCTCGCACCGTCAGTGTCAAGAGGTATTGTAAGGCTTGGAGGAGTAGTCTCAAGTCAGTCCGGGCTTGCATACCTCACTTAGTTATTTATTGACCTCTCATAAGAGACATGTCAAGTTCTCTCTTGTGGTTGTTTTCCTTTCATACTCGACTCCCTTTCTTAAGCTTGTCACTTTCGAGTTATTTATACCCTAGTGAATTAATCTTTCAGTTGACTGAACAAGCCTTGTTGGCCTTGTGGATTAATTTGGATTAATTTGTGGTCTATGCTATTCTAAGTCATGCTGGATGGGAATGAGACTAAGTCCGTCACTTACGAGTTCTGGTATACTCTGACTTGATAGTTCAGCTAAGTCTTTATAAGCATTGTAAGTTACTTTGTGGATAAGTCTTAATAACCATTATAGGTGCATATTATTGGTGAACTTAGTACAAAGCTGGACCTCAAGAGGTTCATTTATTCATATCAATGTACTGGTACGTACCAAGAGAAATGCAAGAGTTAAACTCCTTATTTTATGTTAATCCTAACATTATATCAAACATTAAGCTAAAACTCTACTAGTAAACATTCTAAGTTTTAGTTTTGTTTAGTAATCCTGAATTCTTATGAAGTTATTGTTACAAAACCGTAAACAGGTCATATGTTCAACAGGAATGTTACCTTAACACTCTACCATACCACTGGAGAAGGTTAAGAAGACCAGTTTTGTAACAACATACTTGTAAATACTGGCAATTTATGCCTGGTGAAGGAAAATACAAGTCGTATAGTATTGTTGAGTTTTCACTGTTTCGATCTAACTCCAGTCACTATCACCAGCCCACGACTCCATCACTACCACTCCCACCACGATACCCAGTCACTACAACCTCCACTACCCACGACCTCCAGTCACTACCACCTCCACTACCCACGACCTCCAGTCACTATCACCACCACCCACGACCTCCAGTCACTATCACCACCACCCACGACCTCCAGTCACTATCACCAATACCCACACCTTCAGCCTTTACCCTTGTGGAACACCGCTTGTGACGTGCCCCCATTCTGATTTCTCCCATTTATGCAAACTCTCTGTTGCCTATCTGCCAACTATGCCACTATCCAGGAAATTTTTTCCCATTCCGTGTGCCTTAATTTTCCTCCAAAGCTTTCGATTCACACACGGAGGGCCTGAGTTCGATTCCTGTTCACCTAGCAGCAAGTAGGTACCTGGTTATTAGTCGACTGGTGTGGGTCGCATCCTGGGGGACAAGATTGAGGACCCCAATGGAAAAAAGTCAGACAATCATCGATGACGCACTGACTTTCTTGGGTTATCCTGGGTGGTTAACCCTCCAGGGTTAAAAATCCGAAGAAATTCTTATTTTATCTTATATCATATTCATTACTATGATCTACCTCCTCAAATACCTTAGTGAAAAAAGTTAGTAAGCTCGTAAAGCAGGAACTGCCCTTTGTAATACTGTGCTGAGATTCATTAATCAATTTATGCCTTTCAACGTGGTTTCGAATATTGATTTCATAATCTTTTTCGATGCTAAGGAGCTGTCACCTGCTTTGTAGATAGGTATCACATTTGCTCTTTTCCACTAATCTGGCACTATGCCAGTTTGTAATGATATGTTGAAAAGATTAGCTAAAGGTTTGCTAAGTTCCTCCTTACATTCTTTTAAAACCCTTGTGAATAGCTCATCAGGACCCGGAGATTTGTTGGGTTTTAATTTATCTCTTTGTCTGAGGACCATGTCACTAGTGACTTGGATCGTGCATAGCTTATTTTTGTCCTGTTCTACGTAATTTATTATTTCTGGAATTTCTCTAGTTTCTTCCTGCATAAAAACTGAAAGGAAATAAGTGCTAAAAATTCTACACATTTCCTTATCACTGTGGGTGAGCTGACCTGAGTGACTTTTAAGAGGACCGAGGACCTATCTTGTCCCTAACCTTACTTCAGTATACCTGAAAGAAGCCTTTTGAGTTAATCTTTGAATATCTTGCGACTTCAGCCTCATAATCTCTTTTTGCTTTTCTTATTCCCTTTTTTATTTTTCTCTAAGTGGATATATTGATTTCTTAACTGCCCATCCCTCTTTTGATACGCCTATGCCTCTCTACTGTGGTAAAAGACACCTACATGGAGGGCATTCCGGGGATCAATACCCCCCGGCCCAGTCAATGACCAGGCCTCCCGGTGGATCAGGGCCTGATCAACGAGGATGCTACTGTTGGCCGCACATAGCCCAACGTACGAACCACAGCCTGGCTGATCCGGCACCGACTGTAGGTATCTGTCCAGTTCCCTCTTGAAGACAACCAAGGGTCTATTGGTAATGCCCCTTATGTCTGGTGGAAGGCTGTTGAAGTCTTGGGGTCCAGACACTTATTGTGTTTTCTCTTAGTGTGCCAGTGGCGCCCCTACTTTTCACTATGGGGGTATGTGGCATCGCCTGCCCTACTAAAGGCCGCAAGCGTCCTTCTAGGGTTGCAGGTTCCCCATCCCTGTGTCACTAGGGTGTGGAGAGAGGCCTTCACAGTACGTACATCTCAGTCTTGGAATTTTTTCAATTACGTTTATAACAAAATCAAGATACTGAAAATTATATTAACGAGATTCATTGCGGACGAGTGACTTTACACAAGAGTTACAAAGAGTCCGCAGTTGTTTATTGCTAATCTACTGAATTCACCAAGAAAACGTGAGTACGTGTATGGTATTAGTGTTGTGGGTGAACGAGTACGATGACTGGTGTACTCACCGAGTATCAACCATATAAGTGAAATACAATACCGACAACCTGGTAATACGTGTGCAACACTTGGGTATCGTTACTGACGAAAAGTATCGCCAGCGCGGTAGTCTTCACCGGTCGAATACAGAGAAGACAAACTCCTGAACACAGTAGACGAAGTAGAGAGATAATTTAAGGTAATCAGTCCCTCAACCTTGATGGAAGATATCCTGGTGATAGAAGGTAATCAGTCGCTAAGTCTCTCGCTCATCCTCACTGAGCATAGGTCATTATCCCTACTGAAGTGCTCACTTCTCAAGTTATGTTGCCATCAGGTCAACTTCAGTGCTCGTGTGTTGTGTGTATCAGACCTGTTAGTATATATGGACTCTTCCTTCCACTTTTATATCGCCGGAAAATATTCGCGTTATATTCATACTGGAGAATGTGGGTTATTCATACGTTATTTATCAGTTTATCCTTCCATTACTACGTCACTTTGGTAAAGTGGTCACTAACGTTAATTAATTAACTGATCCTGAAAAATTTCAAATGCTATTTTCCTTATTTTAGAGTAGTTTAAGATAGCCTTATGTTAAGGTAGGTTAGGTTAATTTACCAATGCAGGATAGGAGGATGAGTTAGGTTATTGTTAAGTTATTTTACTGGGTTAGGGTAGACTAGGTTAGGTTGTTTTATTGATGTCACAGTTCAGTATATGAGATACAATGTTATGGTTCAAACTGCTGGGTCTTCCAGAAGGACACGAGTACCAGTATGTATAAACCATATCACGGGTGGGATTTGAACCCGCGGTCAGTCTCAAAACTCCAGACCGTCGCGTTAGCCACTGGACCAGCTAGCTTCAATAAGATTCGTCCAACTAGGTATATTTCTACACGTGGTATGATTTGTTTGCAATCGTGTCATTACGATTTCGTGAGTCATACCAGTATGTATATTTGCAGCCTGAGAGTCACTGCTATAATACCTGCAAACACCAGCCCAACAGTTATTCCGAAACGTTTCCTTTCAATCAGTGATTAAATAAACATATCCATGAAGGTTTTCAGTGGCAGGCAGCGGGAAAGTTAATTGCGAAAAATGCTAATGAGTAATAACACTTAGGAATGGAATCCAAGCCAGTAGTAAGCTGTTCAAAGTCACAGATACTAAGTCACATCAGCAGGATCACAAGTTAACCAGTAATGTATCCTATTTTATGCTCGACGTAAGAAAATAAGATGCCCTTTAACAACGGTCTTCTCAGAGTCACATGTAAGGTTAGCAGCTTTAACAGAGACTCTCATAAAAGACTGTTTTAATAACTCCATGGAGGAGCCTGGACACAGGTGTCATCGCAAAGACAATAAAAAGTACTGATATTTCCACACTTCACAAAGGTGGCAATAAAGTAATCATGGAAAGTTGAAGACCAATAGCACTAACTTCACTCAAAATCAAAACCTTTCAAAAACAGGTCATACGAAGCAAGACAGATAATCACATGGACTCCCAGAGTAACGTGCGTTTATAGCAGGTCGCTCCTGACTTTCACAATTGCTAGACCATTATAAGGTCTTGGATGTACTGGACGACAAGCTAAATGTTGATGTAGTGTACACTGATTTTAAGTAAAAGGACATAAATGCAGCTAATGTGACATTTTATTGTGGCAACGTTTCGCCACATCAGTTGCATTTGTGTCCTTTTACTTAAATATTGTCGGTAATTCTGCCAATATTAATACTAAACTGATTTTGCAAAGGCCGTCAACAAGTGCGACCATGGGGTGACAATACACAAAATGTCTGCCAAGTAAATAAAGGAAATTCTGTTCCCCACGAAACTACTGATATAGGCAGGAATATTTTTCGTGACACTGAAAGTCGATGAGTTTGCTTTACACCAAGTTGTAAACCCATTATCATCATTGAATTTGCTTCTCTGGTTGAAATAGCTTCGTTGGTAAAGTTTTGGTTATAACAATGCCAGACTCGTTAATGTTAAACTCTTGGGATAGACTGAAAAATGAACTACATAAGTACACGAGTAATAATGGATGGATTTGAACATGACCTGCCTAGCCTCGGTTACTAAGAGTTAATGAAGCTAATTCCGTGATTATTTCAGTTATAAGGGTACCCCTGGTACCGTGTTGCACCCCTTGTACCGTGTTGTACCCCTTGTACCGTGTTGTACCCCTTGTACCGTGTTGTCTTGTATTCACCCCTTGTACCGTGTTGTACCCCTTGTACCGTGTTGTACCCCTTGTACCGTGTTGTACCCCTTGTACCGTGTTGTACCCCTTGTACCGTGTTGTACCCCTTGTACCGTGTTGTACCCCTTGTACCGTGTTGTACCCCTTGTACCCTGTTGTACCCATTGTACCGTGTTGTACCCCTTGTACCGTGTTGTACCCCTTGTACCGTGTTGTACCCCTTGTACCGTGTTGTACCCCTTGTACCGTGTTGTACCCCTTGTACCGTGTTGTACCCCTTGTACCGTGTTGCACCCCTTGTACCGTGTTGCACCCCTTGTACCATGTTGCACCCCTTGTACCATGTCGCACCCCTTGTACCATGTTGCATCCCTTGTACCATGTTGCACTCCTTGTACCATGTTGCACCCTTTGTACAATGTGGCACCCCTTGTACCATGTGGCACCCCTTGTGCCATGTCGCACCCCTTGTACCATTTCGCACCCCTTGGACCGTGTCCCATCCCTTGTACCGTGTCCCACCCCTTGTACCATGTCGCACCCCTTGTACCGTGTTGCATCCCTTGTACCATGTCGCACCCCTTGTACCGTGTTGCACCCTTGTACCATGTCGCACCCCTTGTACCATGTCGCACCCCTTGTACCATGTCGCACCCCTTCTTCCGTGTTGCATCCCTTGTACCATGTCGCACCCTTGTACCAGTGTCGCACCTCTTGGACCTCGTCGCACCCCTTGTACCATGTCGCACCCCTTGGACCATGTCGCATCCCTTGTACCAGTGTCGCACCCCTTGTACCATGTCGCACCCCTTGTACCGTGTCACACTCCTTGGACCATGACGCACCCCTTGTACTGTGTCGCACCCCTTGTACCGTGTCACACTCCTTGGACCATGACGCATCCCTTGTACTGTGTCGCACCCCTTGTACCATGTCGCACCCCTTGTACCATGATCGCACCCTTGTACTGTTCGCACCCCTTGTACTTGTCGCACCCCTTGTACCGATGTCGCACCCCTTGGACCATGTCCATCCTGTACGTGTCCCCCTTGTACCATGTCGCACCCCTTGTACCGTATTGCATTCCTTGTACCATGTCGCACCCCTTGTACCGTGTTGCATCCCTTGTACCATGTCGCACCCATTGTACCATGTCCCACCCCTTGTACCATGTCGCACCCCTTCTTCCTGCTTGCATCCCTTGTACCATGTCGCACCCCTTGTACCGTGTCGCACCTCTTGGACCGCGTCGCACCCCTTGTACCATGTCCACCCCTTGACCATGTACGCATCCTTGTACCATGTCGCACCCCTTGGACCTGTCGCACCCCTTGTACCGTGTCCACCCTTGTACCATGGCACCCTTGTACCGTGTCGCACCCTTGTACCATGTCGCACCCCTTGGTACCGTGTGCACCCCTTGACATGTCGCACCCCTTGGACCATGACGCATCCCTTGTACCGTGTCGCACCCCTTGGACCGTGTCGCACCCCTTGTACCGTGTCACACTCCTTGGACCATGACGCACCCCTTGTACCGTGTCGCACCCCTTGTACCGTGTCGCACCCCTTGGACCGTGTCGCACCCCTTGGCCAATGTCGCACCCCTTGGACGTGTCGCACCCTTGGACGTCTCGCACCCCTTGTACCGTGTCGCACCCCTTGTACGAGTGCACCCCTGTGCGTTCGCACCCCTTGTAACCGTGTTCACCCCTTGTACCGTGTCGCACCCCTTGTACCGTGTTGCACCCCTTGTGCCAGTGTCGCACCCCTTATGTTGCACCCTTGTACGTGTGCCCCTTTGTACCGTGTCTCGCCCCTTGTACCGTGTACGCACCCCTTGTACCAGTGTCGCACCCCTTGGACTGTCTCGCACCCTTGACCGTCGTCGCTCCCCTTGTACCGTGTCACCCCTTGGACCATATCGCACCCCTTGTAACGTGTTGCACCCCCTGTACCGTGTCGTGCCCATTGTACCGTGTCGTGCCCCTTGTACCGTGTCGCGCCCCTTGTACCGTTTCGCACCCCTTGTACCGTTTCGCACCCCTTGTACCGTGTCGCGATCCTTGTACCGTTGTTGAATTAGACACATGTGCAACTCTTGGGTATCTTTATTGAGGAAACGTTTCGCCACACAGTGGCTTCATCAGTCCATACAAAGGAGAATCTTGAAGAACAGGAGGAGAATCCTGTCAGACATTGCAACTTCTTGGGATCTTAATACCTGGGAATTCTTCACTTGCCTAACCCTTGTGCACGACCTGCTTCCACACTGGACAAATGTGACACCACCTACGACTGCTTCCCTTCACCTGTCTACGGTTTATAAGCTGCTTCTCCGCTCCTATGCCGTATTTTATTCAAGATTGATGGACTGACCACATCGACTCAAGGCTGAGGGACTGATTACCCCATTCTCCTCCTGTTCTTCAAGTTTCTCCTTTGTATGGACTGATGAAGCCACTGTGTGGCGAAACGTTTCCTCAATAAAGATACCCAAGAGTTGCACATGTTGAAGATTGAGACACTATGCGTCATTGGAACCTTTATTCCTCATATGATCTCATTTCACGTGTGTGGCTCTTTTACCGCTCGATCCCCTGTACAGTGTACCACCCTATGATCATGTCGCACCCCTTGTACAAATTCGTTCACACTTGTCACCTTTGACGAACCCCCGACTACTGGTCGCACCCTTGTACCCGTGTCCTCCCTCTGTTCACTCATCGTCGATAACCCTGTACTTCGGCCCCTTGGTACCATTCACCAACACTTGTACCGTGTCGCACCTCCGTTGAACGTGTCCTCATCTCCTCTTTCCATGTAGCATCCCTTGTATCTGATGATGAACCCTGTGTGCGAACGTTTCCTGAATAAAGATTCCCATTGTCGCAAATGTCTCAATCTCATTTGTCGCTTTTCAACCATTCTCACACCATTGCACATGTTCCTATTCAACACATGTCGGTCCCCTGAAACCATTCTATTATAATCCTGTACCGTGTAGTGTGCACCTTGTACTGCTCGCAACCCTTGGACCGTGTCGCACCCCTTGGACCGCATCGCACCCCTTGGACAGTGTCGCACACCTTGTACCGTGTCGCACCCCTTGGACCGTGTCGCACCCCTTGTACCGTGTCACACCCCTTGGACCATGAAGCACCCCTTGTACCGTGTCGCACCCCTTGTACCGTGTCGCACCCCTTGCACCGTGTCGCACCCGTTGGACCGTGTCGCACCCCTTGGACAGTGTCGCACACCTTGTACCGTGTCACACCCCTTGGACAGTGTCACACCCCTAGGAGCATGTCGCACCCGTTGTACAGTGTCGCACCCCTTGTACCGTGTCGCATCCCCTTGTACCGTTTTGCACCCCTTGTACCGTATCTCATCCCCTTGTAACGTGTTGCACCCCTTGTACCGTGTCGTGCCCCTTGTACCGTGTCGCACCCCTTGGACCGTGTCGCACCCCTTGTACCGTGTTGCGCCCCTTGTACCGTTTCGCACCCCTTGTACCGTGTCGCGATCCTTGTACCGTTTTGTGCCCCTTGGACCGTGTCGCACCCCTTGAACCGTGTCGCACCCCTTGTACCATGTCGCACCCCTTTGTACCGTGTTGCACCCCTTGTACCGTGTCGCGATCCTTGTACCTTGTCGTGCCCCTTGTACCGTTTCGCACCCCTTGTACCGTGTCGCGCCCCTTGTACCACGTCGCACCCCTTGTACCGTGTCGCACCCCTTGTACGATGTCGCACACCTTGTACCATGTCGCACCCCTTGTACCATGTGGCACACCTTGTACCATGTCGCACCCCTTGTACCATGTCGCACCCCTTGTACCATGTCGCACCCCTTGTACACGTGTCGCACCCTAGTATCGTGTCGCACCCCTTTGTACCGTGTTCGCACCCCTTTAGTGCTACCATGTCGCACCCCTTGTACCATGTCGCACCCCTTGTACCATGCCGCGTCACTTGTACCATGTCGCACCCCTTGTACCATGTCGCACCCATTGTACCATGTCGCACCCCTTGGACCGTGTTGCGCAGCTTGTACCATGTCGCACCCGTTGGACCGTGTCACACCCCTTGTACCGTGTCGCACCCCTTCGACCGTGTCACACGCCTTGTACCGTGTCGCACCCCTTGTACCGTGTCGCACCCCTTGGACCCTGTCATACCCCTCGTCGTTTGTCGCAACCCCATGGGCGTTTGACACCCCCTTGGACAGTGTCGGCCCCTTGGACTGTGCTTGCCACCCCCTTGGACCATGTTCGTGGCCCTTGGACCGTGTCGCACCCTCTGGGCCGTGTCATGCCTCTTGGACCAAGTCGCACCCCATGGGCCCTGTCGCGGCCCCTTGGACCATGTTCGCACCTTCATGAACCTGTCACGCAACATGGCCCGTGTCGCAACCTGTTGACCTTGTCGCACCTTGGACCGTGTCGTGCACCCATGGACCGTGTCAGGTCCCTTGGACCGTGGCACACCCCCTTGAATCCATGTTGCACCCCTTGGGTCTGTGTCGTGCCCCCCTGTACCATGTCGCACACATGGCCATGTCACAACCTCATGGACTGCAATGCCCATGGACCGTGGCGTGCCCATGGACCCGTGTCGTGTCCCATGGACCGCGGCGTGCCCCTTGGACCGTGTCACGCCCCTTGAACCATGTCACAACCCCTGTACCATGTGGCACCCCATGGACCGTGTCGCGCCCGTTGGACTGTGTCGCGCCCTTTGGACCATGTCATGCCCCCTGTACCGTGTCGCACCCCATGGACCATATCCCGCCCCATGGACCGTGTCACGCCCCATGAACCGTGTCATGCCCCTTGGACCATGTTGCACCCCATGGGCCATGTTGCGCCCCATGGACAGTGTTGCGCCCCTTGCACCATGTCGCGCCCCTGTACTGTGTCGCACCCGTTGGACCGTGTCACGCCCCTTGGACTGTGGCGTGCCCCTTGGACTATGCCACACCCCTTGGACTATGACACACCCCTAGGATTGTGCCACACCCCTTGGACTGAGCCATACCCCTAGAACTATGCCACACCCTTTGGACTGCCACACCCCTTGGACTGTGTCATGCCCCATGGACTGTGTCACACCCCTTGGACTGTGTCGCACCTCTGGGACTGTGTTGCACCCCTTGGACCGTGTCACGCTTCTTGAACTGTGTCGCACCCTATGGGCCGTGTCACGCCCCTTGGACCATGTCGCACACACCATGGGCCCTGTCGCACCCCTTGGACCGTGTCACACCTCAAAGGACCCTGTCAAGCCCCATGGATACTGTCGCGCCTGTTTGACCATGTCGCGCCCCTTGGACAGTGTCATGCCCCATGGACCATGTCATGCCCCATGGACTGTGGCATGCCCCTTGGTCCATGTAGCACCCTTTGGACTGTGTCACGCCCCCTGTACCATGTCGCACCCCATGGACCGTGTCGCACCCCATGGACCGTGACGTGCCCCATGGACTGTGGCGCACCCCATGGACCGTGTCGTGCCCCATGGACAGTGGCGTGCTCCTTGGACCGTGTCGCGCCCCTTGGACCGTTTCACGACCCCTGTACCGCGTTGCACCCCTTGTACTGTGTCGCACCCCCTTGTACCATGTAGCACAACTTGTACCATGTCACAGTCCTTGTACTGTGTCGTGCCCCTTGTACCGTGTTGCACCCCTTGGACTGTGTTGCACCCCTTGTGCCATGTCGCACCCCCTTATACCGTGTTGCACCCCTTGTACCGTGTTGAGATCCTTGTACTGTGTCGTGCCCCTTGTACAGTGTCACAACCCCTTGGACCGTGTCGCATCCCTTGTACCGTGTCGTGCCCCTTGTACCATGTCGCACCCCTTATACCGTGTCGCACCCCTTGTAGGGTGTCGCACACCTTGTACGATGTTGCAACCCTTTTTACCTTTGTCGCAACAACCTTGTACCATTCCAAAACACCCTTGTTACCATGTCACACCCCTTATATCGTGTCACCCCATTTGTATCGTGTTGCAACCTTGTACCATGTTAACACCCTTGTACCATGTCCAAAAATGCCCTTGTGCCATTTGCACCCCTTTTTACTATGTCGAAACCTTTTGTACCGTGTTGCACCCTTGTACCATGTTGCAACCCCTTGTACCTGTCGCACCCCTGTACCGTTGATCCCTTGTACCATGTTGCACTCCTTGGGTACCATGTTGCAACCTTTGGTACAATGTGGCACCCCTTGTACATGTGGCACCCTTGTGCCAAAGGGTCGAAACCCCTTGTACCATTTCGAACCCTTGGACGTGCCCATCCTTTGTACGTTTTCCACCCTTGTACCATGTTCGCCCCCTTGTACGTATTGCATTCCTTGTCCCAAATGTCGACCCTTGTACCGTGTTGAAACCCTTGTACATGTCGCACCCATTGTCCCAAATGTCCCACCCTTGTACATGGTCGACCCTTTTCGTGTTGCATCCCTTGTACCATGTCGCACCCCTTGTACCGTGTCGCACCTCTTGGACCGCGTCGCACCCCTTGTACCATGTCACACCCCTTGGACCATGACGCATCCCTTGTACCGTGTCGCACCCCTTGGACTGTGTCGCACCCCTTGTACCGTGTCACACTCCTTGGACCATGACGCACCCCTTGTACTGTGTCGCACCCCTTGTACTGTGTCGCACCCCTTGTACCGTGTCACACTCCTTGGACCATGACGCACCCTTTGTACTGTGTCGCACCCCTTGTACCATGTCACACCCCTTGGACCATGACGCATCCCTTGTACTGTGTCGCACCCCTTGTACTGTGTCGCACCCCTTGTACAGTGTCGCACCCCTTGGACCGTGTCCCATCCCTTGTACCGTGTCCCACCCCTTGTACCATGTCACACCCATTGTACCATGTCGCACCCCTTGGACTGTGTCACGCACTTTGTACCATGTCACACCCCTTGTACCGTGTCCCACCCCTTGCACATTGCCGCACCTTTTGTACCGTGTCACACCCCTTGTACCGTGTCACACCCCTCGTACCGTATCACACCCCTTGGACCGTGTCGCACCCCTTGGACTGTGTCGTGCCCCTTGGACCGTGTCGTACCCTTGGACCGTGTCGCATCCCTTGAACCATGTCGCACCCCTTGGACCGTGTCACACCCCTTGAACCGTGTTGCACCCTTTGGACTGTTTTGCACCCCCTGGACTGTGTCGCGCCCCTTGGGCTGTGTTGCACCCCTTGGACCATGTCGCACCCCTTGAACCATGTCGCACCCCTTGGACTGTGTCGCACCCATTGTACCGTGTCACACCCCCTGGACCCTGTTGCGCCCCATGGACCGTGCTGCACCCCATGGACCGTGTGGCACCCCTGGGACTGTGTCGCACCCCATGGACCATGTCGTGCCCCATGGACAGTGTCGTGCCCGTTGGACCGTGTCGCACCCCATGGACTGTGTCGCACCCCTTCTACCGTGTCACACCCCTGGGACTGTGTCACACCCCTGGGACTGTGTCACACCCCTTGGACAATGTCGCGCCCCATGGACCGTGTCACACCCCACAGACTGTGTCACACCCCATGGACTGTGTCCTGCCCCATGGACCATGTCACACCCCATGGACTGTGTCGTGCCCTTTGGACCGTGTTGCACCCCTTGGACTGTGTCGCACCCCTTGGACCATTTCGCACCCCATGGACCGTGTCGTGCCCCATGGACCATGTCATGCCCCATGGACCGTGTCGTGCCCCTTGGTCCGTGTCGCACCCCATGGACGGTGTCGCACCCCTTGGACTGTGTCGCACCCCTTGGACCATGTCACACCCCTTAGACAGTGTTACACCCCATGGGCCCTGTTGCGCCCCTTGGACCCTGTCGCACCCTATGGGCCGTGTCACACCTCTTGGACCATATTGCACCCCATGGGCCCTGTCGTGCCCCTTGGACCGTGTCGCACCTCATGGACCCTGTCATGCCCCATGGACTGTGCCGCACCTGTTTGACCGTGTCACGCCCCTTGGACCGTGTCATGCCCCATAGACTGTGGCACACCCCTTGGTCCATGTCACACACCATGGACCGTGTCACACCCCATGGACTGTGGCACTTCCCATGGACCATGGCATGCCCCATGGACCGTGGCGTGCCCCATGGACCATGTCATGCCCCTTGGACCATGTCACGCCCTCTGTACCGTGTCACGCCCTCTGTACCGTGTCACGCCCTCTGTACCGTGTCGTGCCCCATGGACCGTGTTGCGCCCCTTGGACCATGTCGTGCTCCTGTACCATGTCTACACACCCGTTGGACTGTGTCATGCCCCTTGGACCGTGTCACACCCCTTGGACTATGCCACACCCCTTGGACTATGCCACACCCATTTGACTTTGCCACACCCCTTGAACTGTACCACATCACTTGGACTGTGCCACACCCCTTGGACTGTGCCATATCCCTAGAACTATGCCACACCCCTTGGACTGTGCCACACCCCTTGGACCGTGTCACACCCCATGGACTGTGTCACACCCCTTGGACTGTGTCACGCCCCTTGGACTGTGTTGCACCCCTTGGACCATGTCACGCCCCTTGGACCATGTCACACCCCATGGGCCCTGTCACGCCCTTTGGACCATGTCGCACCTCATGGACCCTGTCATGCCCCATGGACCGTGTCACACCTGTTTGACCATGTCGCGCCCCTTGGACTGTGTCGTACCCCATGGACCGTGTCATGCCCCATGGACCATGGCACACCCCTTGGTCCATGTTGCATCCCTTGGACTGTTGTCTTGCCCCCTTTACCATGTCACACACCATGGACCATGTCACACCCCATGGACAGTGTCATGCCCCATGGACTGTGTTGCACCCCATGGGCCCTGTCGTGCCCCTTGGACCGTGTCGCACCTCATGGACCCTGTCATGCCACATGGACAGTGTCGCACCCATTTGACCGTGTCGCACCCCTTGGTCCATGTTGCACCCTTTGGACTGTGTCGTGCCCCCTGTACCATGTTGCACCCCATGGACTGTGTCGCACCCCATGGACCGTGTCGTGCCCCATGGACCATGGCATGCCCCTTGGACAGTGTTGCGCCCCTTGGACTGTGTCACGACCCCTGTACCATGTGGCACCCCATGGACCATGTCATGCCCCCTGTACCGTGTCGCACCCCATGGGCCATATCGCGCCCCTTGGACTGTGTTGCACCCCATGGGCTGTGTCGCGCCCCATGGGCCGTGTCGTGCCCCATGGACCATGTTGTGCCCCTTGGACTGTTTCGCGCCCCTGTACCGTGTCGCACCCGTTGGACCGTGTCATGCCCCTTGGAACGTGTCGCACCCCATGGGCCGTGTTGTGCCCCATGGACCATGTCATGCCTCTTGGACCATGTCACGCCCCCTGTACCATGTCGTGCCCCATAGACCGTGTTGCGCCCATTGGACCATTTCGCACCCCTGTACCGTGTCGCACCTGTTGGACCGTGTCATGCTCCTTGGACCGTGTCGCACCTATAGGACTATGCCACACCCCTTGGACTGTGCCACACCCCTTGGACTGTGCCATACCCCTAGAACTATGCCACACCCCTTGGACTGTGCCACACCCCTTGGACTGTGCCACACCCATTGGACCGTGCCACACCCCTTGGACTGCACCACACCCCTTGGACTATGCCACATCCTTTTGACTATGCCACACCCCTTGGACTGTGCCACCCGAATTGGACTGTGCCACACCCCTTGGACTGTGCCACACTATTGTGACCCCTGAATGGGTCACAATGTATATAATGTATATTACCTTTTCATATAATTTTATATTGCTTATATTTGCGATAATAGCTAAATCGTAAATATATTGCTTTATATTATTATTTGACTTAGTTACTTTTATTAGGTAAGATGTAACATATATATATATATTATTCAGTGCTCATAGTTCAAGTCTTGATTGTCTAACTACTATAATTATCGCTCGTTGCTAGTTTTCCTGCCGGTTTCTCGGTGTTGCTGGGCAGCAACTATCCACGGAGCAATCATGTGATCGAGGGGGGGGGGGTTGTTCACACCTCGCTTAGAGTAGTCAGTCTGGGCTAGACTCTCTTGGTGGTTGGACGTATTCCTGACAAGACGTGCCTAACTCTCCCTTAATGGCCCTTGTTGGAAGATCTCTGTCGCTTTCTTGTTGTTGGTTCTGTAGAACTCTGTTCACAGAACATTGTCTAGACTTAGTGATTTTCGATGTTGTACTGAGGTTGTGTGTCGCATAGACACTCTGAGCAACTTAGGTCCTGAGCTGTAGCTTCTGACCTAACTTGTACTGGTATCTGTGTACTGTCACAGTCGGGGATTTTCTTATGCTGAACTTAGATTCAGTAGTATGGGAGTTTTGTGACTTTTGTGGAGGATCTGCTGATGGTCCCTACTTAGTGTCGTTATATTATCTCCTTGATCCTGATTCTGTGTCGCAATTGCTTGTTATATAGCTATTGGGCTTAGCAATCGTTTTATTGTTCAAGCAAGCTGTTCGGATTGCCAGGTGGTCGAAAAGTTTGTCGATGTGAGGACTTTGTCAGTCATTGGTTCAAGTCTAGTCGAGTCGTGAGACATAGCGAACTACTTAGAGCACTTACACACATACACACAAGCTTATTTGTATATTGTATTATTAAATGTTAATGTACCAGACGGTACTTAAGACGTATAAATATGATATGAGCCTTCAACACAATACTACTGTACACGAGAGAAGTGATTATTATTAATTTGTTTAAATTGATTAATTTATTTTAATTTGATAATATACTCCTAGACAATTTTGTTTAATAAACTTATTAAATTTTAATTTCTTTAGTTAGTAACCTACCAGTTGTAATCCTGAAGCACTAATAATTCTTATTGAATTCTAATGGATAATTGGACCAGGATACTGACTACTTGTTACAAAAACCCAGTAACAGGCTGGATGCTAGAAGGGCAGTCCTTTCTAGTATTACCTGCAGATCTCTAAGCTTATTAGAAATCGCGTTTTTCGTAACACACACCCCTTGGTCTGTGTCGCACCCCTTGGACCGTGCCACACCCCTTGGACCGTGCCACACCCCTTGGATTGTGCCGCACCCCTTGGACCATGCCACACCCCTTGGACTGTGCCACACCCCTTGGACCATGCCACACCCCTTGGATTGTGCCGCACCCCTTGGACCGTGCCACACCCCTTGGACTGTGCCACACCCCTTGGACCGTGCCACACCCCTTGGACCATGCCACACCCCTTGGATTGTGCCGCACCCCTTGGACTGTGCCACACCCCTTGGATTGTGCCGCACCCCTTGGATTGTGCCACACCCTTTGGACTATACCACATCCTTTTGACTATGCCACACCCCTTGGACTGTGCCACACCCCTTGGACTGTGCCACACCCCTTGGACTATGCCAGATTCTTTTGACTATGCCACACCACTTGGACTGTGCGACACCGATTGGACTGTGCCACACCTCATGGACTGTGCCACACCCCTTGGAATGTGCCACACCCCTTGGAATGTGCCACACCCCTTGGATTATGCCACACCCCTTGGACTATGTCACACCCCTTGAACCATGCCACACCCCTTGGTCTGTGCCACACCGATTGGACTGTGCCACACCTCATGGACTGTGCCACACCTCATGGACTATGCCACACCCCTTGGTCTGTGCCACACCGATTGGACTGTGCCACACCTCATGGACTGTGCCACACCTCATGGACTATGCCACACCCCTTGGTCTGTGCCACACCGATTGGACTGTGCCACACCTCATGGACTGTGCCACACCTCATGGACTATGCCACACCCCTTGGACTATTAGGATCTATATTGTTTGCATTCACATCCGATAAAAAGTTCAAATGTAAATAATAATAATAATTTGCATAAAGCAAGGTCATAACTCACCCACATCATCCTTACATTTACTGGAAAAGCGCTAAACCCAAAGAAGCCACAAAGTTCCTGGGAAATGGGATGAAATCAGGTCCGATCCGAGGAAAAGGAAAGATAGCTCGAAATTCCTCGGATCAAGAGCGTTACTCCTCCCCGGCTCCTCTTAAAAAGACTGAACACAAACAAGTGACACACACCGCTCTGGGGTGCACGCGGACTGCAATAACAGCCTGGTTGGTCTGGCCTTGAGCCACCAGGAGGCCTGGCCTGGGACCTGGCAGCGGGGGCGCTGACCCCCCTCCCGAAAACATCCTTCAAGTATCAGGTATCCTACGATGCTGATCCACAGCCTGACTGACTACTGACGCAGGAGGCACCATCCTTCACTAATAATAATAATAATAATAATAATAATAATAATAATAATAATAAAAGTTGTGTATCGAATTTGTCTCCACTTTTCATCGAACTTATTCGTCTGTTCAACTAGTGAGACTAAAGAATTTCTTTACATCCTTACTGTTCATCTGTGTCTTCAGCTTTTATTAGTGTCCTCTTCTTCCTCTTCCACATAGTTCAGGCCGTCTTTGGTGCTGTATTAATTTCCTTTAAGATTTTGTATGCTGTGATCATGTCTTCACTTGTTCTCTCCGCCAGATCGCCAGGTTAAGTTCCTTCAATCTTGTCTCATAGAGTATTAATCTCAGTTCTGATACTATGCTGGTTGCAACCTTGACAACCTTGAACAAGTGTGTGCTGTAACCTGGGGCTTCATAATCAATGGTTGGCTTAGCAGGCACCTAAGTTCCTCCGTCTTCTAATAACATGTTAATTTTCCCACTATAATCTACCTTGTCCATAATTACTATCACATTTGCTTTGTCTGTTTCGTAAGGTGAAGTCCAGGATCTTTACTTAATTCCTGGTTATTACAACCCAGGAGTCCAAATGGCCTGTTATCCTGGGTGTAATGGGAGCAAAATAAACACAGCAGAGAAGTTTAGACTTATATTATCTTTCATCAATTTAGAACAGCAGTATGTACTCTATATACATTATGTACAGTGATAGGTATTAGTGCACTCCACGGTAAGCAAGGCAGAATAGAAGCCACTAGAGAGCAGACCGTGCTTCAACCAGCTCTAGAATGGGAATGACAAGGGCAGACAGGAGAGTGGTACCCACATAACCTCTGCGATTGCCAAAACCATCTTCTCATTGGCTGGAACCTGGGTACTGGTTAAACGATGGGGTCCCATCGCCAACCCTAGTACATGGTTCGCTGGTTAGGGGAAATAGCCTGTAAATGAGGGTGTGTACATGCGCCGAATAAAGGTTACGTACTCTTTGCATGCCACAATGGTATTACTTAACAAATATTTGAGGACAATTGTGTTGTAGAGGTGTGAGCTTCGCCTAATTTGAGGACAATTTCTTCAAAAATTTATTAAGTTGTACCATGAATTAAGTAAAGATCCTGGACTTCACCTTACGAAACAAACAAGGCAAATGTGATAATTATGGGCAGGGTAGATTATAGTGGAAAAATTAACATGTTATTAGAGGACGGAGGAATTTTAAGTGCCCTTAAACTTATTATGATGTGTATAAGATTTTGAAAGATTATTTGTTAAAGTTCCTGAATGTTGCTGATGTTTCATGTTTTGTATCTCTGATGATGTTAAATGCGCTTGCGCGTGCACGCGCGAGCGCAATCGTACTGTGACGTCATGTGGAGAGGATACTTGACATGTCCTGGAAAATCTAGTTGGAGTCTTCATCTTGGTGGTGATATCTGAGAAATTGTATTTTGTCGGAGCCAATTTTCCCCTCGTTCCCAGACACTGACTGGAACAGACGTTCATGCGATGCCACACACACACACACACACACACACACACACACACACACACAGGAGGGAAAGAAGGGGCATGATAATGACAAAATACTGAGGAACTGACAAGGTAGATAGGGACAGGATGTTTCAGAGATGGGACGCAACAACAAGGGGTCACAACTGGAAGTTAGGAAGTATTTCTTCAGTCATTGACTTGTCTGAAGTGGATCAATCTGGAGAGTGAAGTAGAGGAGGCAGGATACACACATACACACACATACACACACATACACACAAATGAGGTACTATAGAGCTCTTGGGGCAGGGATCACCGAAGAGGCAGGAAAAGACAGGGAAGCTCAGCCTCAGGGGGAACATCGAACACAAATTATTACAGAAACCCCTCAACCCCTGTCACTCCATATCAACCAAACACAATAAACAGTAACCACACTTTATAGCCCCCCCCAGCACTAATTTAACAATCACAGCAGCCTCGCAGCCTCCCATAATATTCTGCCCTGCCTCCCACACCCCCAGCCTGCATCATCCTCTTTCACCTCCCAAAATACAGTTCTGGAAAGGAAGCTAATGGTATGATACACCAATTCAGATGGAATAACAAATAAAAATGAAGAGTGGCAATAACGAATCATTGATGCATCCCCTGACATCATAGCAATAACATAGACAAAACTTACAGGGATGATAACAGATGCAGTTTTCCAACTAGATATCAGATCCTGAGGAAAGACAGAGAAAACAGAGGAGGGGGAGGAGTGGCACTGCTCATAAAAAAAAAACCCAGTGGAATTTTGAGGAAATCGGAGGAATGGACAGACGGGAAACAGATAACTTCATTGTAGGAACACTTCAGACTGGGGGTCCAAAGGTGATGATAGCAGTGAGGTTTACTGGAGTTTTCTGAGGAGTTCCGGGGTCAAAGCCCCGCGCCCGTCTGTGACCAGCCTCCTTAGGGCCCGTGTCCCAGGGATGCGAAAACCACACCATCTCTAACACCCAGGTACCCATTTTCTGATGGGGAACATAGACAACAGGTGGAAGAAACACTCCAATGTTTCTACTCTGGTGGGATCAACCCAGGCCCCACCGTGGTGAGCGGAAGCGTTTAACCACAGCCCACCAAGCCCCTTTTTATAACCCACCAACTGAACAGCAGGAGGCCACAAGGCAAGAGTATGATGACGCAAAGGCAATGGTGGAAACACTGCTGAAGTGGCCAGAGGGCCAATGGTAGGAAAAAATTACTCATAATGGGGGATTTCAATCATAGAGAGATTAACTGGGAAAAACCTAGAGCCACATGGGGGACCAGAAACGTGGAGGACTCATATGTTGGAGACAGTATTGGAGAACTTCATGCACCATGTTAGGGATACAACCAGAGAGAGAGAGGAGTGGATGTTGCAGCAAGGCTGGATCTCATATTCAACTTGAATAATTCAGACATAGGGGATATCACACACGAAAGACCCCTTGGTGCTAGCGATTACCATGTCCTGAGTTTTGAATACCTTGCAGAGTTAACAGTGGAGAATGCAGCAGCACAGGAAGGACGAGAGAAGTGAAACTTCAAGAAAGGGGACTGAATAGGCATGAGAAGATTCCTGCATGAAGTGCAGTGGGAAAGGCAACTAGAGGAAAGACAGTAAATGAAATGATGGAACTAGTAACCACTTAGTGCAGGGAAGCAGATGAGAAGTTCATACCAAAGGGCAACAGAAAAAAATGGTAAGACCAGAGTGAGCCCATGGTTTAACTGGAGGTGTAAAGAGGCCAAAGCCAAGTGTGCTAGAGCATGGAAAAAGTATAGAGAGTAAAGGACTCAAGAAAACAAGGAGATGGGCAGAAGAACAAGAAAAGTATGCAGGGATAAGGAGAGAGGCCCAGAGGCAATACAAGAACGACAGAACATCAAAAACCAAATCTCAAAGTTGTTATACAGTCACATTAGGAGAAAACAAGCAGTCAAGGACCAGGTAATCAGGCTGAGAAAAGAAGGAGAGCTCACGAAGAGTGACCAGGAAGTATGTGATGAACTTAACACAAGATTTAGAGAAGTATTCACAATACAGAAATGCATCCAGCAAACCATGGAGGTAGGGTGCACCAGCAGGTGGACACAATACACATAAACAAGGAGAAGATGAAGAAACTGCTAGGTGAGCTAGATACCTAGAAGGCGGTGGGCCCAGATAACATATCTACAAGGATCCTGAGAGAGGAAACAGAGGAACTGTGTGTGCGCAGCAATCTTCAATAAATCTATCGAAAGTGGGCAAATGCCTGAGGCGTGGAAGACAACAAATGTAGTTCTAATTTTTAAGAAAGGAGATAGTCAGTGTTAAACTACAGACCAGTGTCACTAACTTGTATGTAAAATCATAGAAAAGATGATCAGGAGAAGAGTGGTGGAGCACACTGAAAGGATTGGGTTCATACATGACAATCCTGTGTTACAAATCTACTTGAGTTCTACGATAAGGTAACAGAAGTAAGACAGGAGAGAGACGGATGTGTAGATCGCATCCTTTTGGACTGCAAGAAGGCTTTTGACAGTACCACACAAGAGACTGGAACAAAAATTAGAGGAGCAGGCAGGAATAGTAGGGAAGGTACTGCAATAGATCAGGGAATACCTGTCAGGAAGGAAACAACGAGTGTTGGTAAGTGATGAAGTGTCAGAGTGGGCGCATGTGTCAAGTGGGGTTCCACAAGGGTCAGTCCTATGTCCGGTGCTGTTTCTTGTATACGTGAATGACATGGTGGAAGGAATCGATTCAGAAGTGTCACTGTTTGCTGATGATGTGAAACTGATGAGGAGAATACAAGCGGGCAAGGATCAACTAAGATTACAACGGGGTCTGGTCCGATAAATGGCTCTTGGAGTTTAACCCCAGTAAGTGCAAAGTCATGAAGATTGTGGAAGGACAAAGAAGATCGCAGACGGAGTACAGGTCAGGGGATCAAAGGCTGTAAACGACACTTAAAGTTCGACATCTGAATATGGAATCATTCACGACATTGTACAACGTGTACGTCAGGCCCATACTGAAGTATGCTGCATAAGTAAGGAACCTACACTTAGTCAAACACATCAAGAAATTGGAGAGAGTGCAAAAGTTTGCAACAAGATTAGTCCCGGAACTGAGAGGTATGTTTTACGAGGACAGATTAAGGGAACTCAACCTGATAACACTAGATAAGAGGGATAGGAGGGACATGATAACGACGTATAAAATACTGAGAGGAATTCACAAGATGAACAGGGTTCGAATGTTTCAGAGATGGGATACAGGAACAAGGGGCCACAGTTGGAAGTTGAAAACCCAGATGAGTCATAGGGATGTTAGGAAGTACTTCTTTAGCCTTAGAGTTGTCAGGAAGTGGAGTAATCTGGAGAGTGTAGTGGAGGCAAATTCTATACATAGCTTAAAGAAAAGGTATGATAAAGCTCATGGAGCGGGGAGAGAGTGGACCTAGTAGCGACCAGTGAAGAGGTGAGGCCAGGAGCTATGAATCGACCCCTGCAACCACAGTTAGGTGAGTACACACACACACACACACACACACACACACACACACACACACACACACACACAAACACACATATACACACACACACACACACACATACACACACACACGTAGGTACGTACACAGGTTGTAGAGATGATGTACATCAATATAAACAGTAGTAAAAATGTGTTTGATTGGTCTGTATGTTGAACTTTCATCTATCGCCTCGTTCTTGTCTATTCCAGGTAGCATGATTGGCAACCAGATCAATAAGACTGTTAGATCAATAAGACAGTAAATATCACTTGAGAACTTACCAGTTCTATCTTGAAAACAGAGTTCTCTTAGTAAATCCCTTTACATATCAAAAGAATGTATTGAAAAGTCTTGGTCCCTTTACATTGAGAGAACCGCTGTACCCGTGCTTCTCGTTACGGGTATTTGGCACCGTCTGCCAAATACACCTAATGAAAAGCCCGGACACGTCGTGTCCTCTTAGTTATGTTGTTCGCATGATTCCATGTTTACTGTATTCTCTGATCGTCTGAAACTCACCTTTTTCTACCTTTCCTGTTCTTGTACGGCATACCTTTGACGGGCTTCGAGAGTTTTCCTTATTCCCTGAGTTAGGTTCGTCTGGTGCTTGCCTGGCCAACCAGGCTGTTGCTGCTGGAGGGCAACCGCCCCATATATCCATCACAGCCTGGTTGATCTGGTACCTGGTGAAGATACTTGTCCAGTTTCCTCTTGAAGACTTGTACATTGTTCCAGTCGTGTTTCTGATATCTTCTGGTAAGATGTTGAATAGTCTTTGGCCAGGAATGTTGATACAGTGTTCCCTTAGGGTGCCCACCGCAGCTCTGCTTTTCAATGGGTTTATTTTGCACTTCCTCCCATATCTCTCACTCTAGTATATTATTATGGTATTGTGCAGATATGGAACCAAGCCCTCGAGTACCTTCCAGGTATAAATTATCATGTACCTCTCTCTCCACCGCTCCAGTGAGTACATGTTCAAGACTTTAGGCGTTCACAGTAATTTAACTACTTTACTGGCTCTATATGGGCCGTGAAAGATCTCAGTAAGTTTACTCAGGTATACACAATACAGTTACACAGATTATCATACACAGTAACATACGTGTAGAGAACCCGTGATAACAGCAAAAAGTCAGAGTGACTTATTTCCACTGGTGTCCTGCCTTGACCTGGCTGTCAACACTAGTGTGCTTGTTGCTAACTCCTCTCATCTTCCACGGCTTCTGATAATTAATGATACATAATTTTATTGTCTCAGGTGAAAACATCCAGGAGGAAAATAAAATGATTTCATCTGCTAATTTTTTCAAATTTTTTTGTAATTAATGTCAGGGAACTTATCCTGGTCAGTGTCCTTCCTGTCTCCTCATTACCTGGGTGCTGACACTAGAACGTGTTCATTACCTGGGTGCTGACACTAGAACATAATCATTACCTGGGTGCTGACACTAGAACGTGTTCATTACCTGGGTGCTGACACTAGAACGTGTTCATTACCTGGGTGCTGACACTAGAACATAATCATTACCTGGGTGCTGACACTAGAACATGTTCATTATCTGGGTGCTGACACTAGAACATGTTCATTACCTGGGTGCTGACACTAGAACATGTTCATTATCTGGGTGCTGACACTAGAACATGTTCATTACCTGGGTGCTGACACTAGAACATGTTCATTACGTGAGTGTTAAAGCTAACAAGAACACGTTCACTTCCAGTATCTGTCTTGTACATTTACTGATGTAGTTAACACAGTTGGCTATACGACCGCCACCTCTGACTCCTTCATTATAGTTCTATACAGTAAGCTCTACTAGGCCAACCTATGAACGTTTACATGAAAGACGTTTCGGTCCAAGTGGGACCCAAACGTTGTCATAAGTCTCTTTCTGTGTGCTGGGTTATTTGTGTATTGTTCCAGTCATGGTATTGTGACTTTCTCTCTCTCTCTCTCTCTCTCTCTCTCTCTCTCTCTCTCTCTCTGTGTACTTCCCTAATTGTGATAGCAGGGGTCGATTCATAGCTCCTGGCCCGGCCTCTTCACTGGTCGCTACTACTATAACGGGTTTGTTTGGTAGGCGTGGGGGTGGTTTAAATGTAAGTCTTCTGGGAGCTTCTTTGCTTATTTTTATTGTAGTTTGGGGGGTACCGGCTTGTGTGTTGTCCCCTGGCTTGGGCGGGGCCATCCCCACAAAGAGTGGGAGTAAGGCCTTGGTTTTCCCTGCTGGGCCCGCTGTGAGAGTGAGAGCGTGGCAAGGGCCCGGGAGGTGGCGTCCCCGAGGGGCCCTGGCACGAGGACAACACTTGAGTGGCGCAAAATATGAACTAAGCTGGCAACAGAGGGTTTCTGTGCAAAGTACAGGCTGTCTACTACGCTCGGCCCCCTACCCGGTCGTCCCGACGCGACAATACTGGGGGGTAAAAGGAACTCGGTCTCTTCTGTGGGAAACGGGGCATAGAACACAAAATAAAAACATATTTACAATAAAACGGGAAAAAAAATTTCCTACAGGGAGGGAAGAAAAAAACATGTGGGGTGTGCTAACATTGTGGTAAAAAGGCAGGAGCTCAAGGGCTCACTGCACGCCTTCCTGCATTGGCAGATACTGCAACACAGGAACATCGCTCCTGACTGTGACGAAACGGGAGGGTCTCCTCGGGAATGGGGGAAGCAGACACGTAGGGTCGCTGCTGTTTCACCAACCTGGGGCAAACATGTGGTCCCTCGATGAGGGTCGAAAAAAAACCCGGCAAGGGGCAGGTTCTGGCAAGCGTCAGGGGACAATTTCGACGGTACTTCGCTGGGTTCACTCCCGGGAGCATGGAGCGATTGTGGGCGAGTCGGGCAAGACGAGGGGCGAAACATCTGGGAGTCGTAAAATCTACACCAGTGCAGTAACGACTAGCAGTCAAAGTGACATCATTTTGTGCGGGCTGCTCACAAAAGCTGTGCAGGAGGCTGACACGGCTGCTGACAGGGCTGACTGCAGTTTGGCGAGATCTTCTTGGGCAGTTGGGGTTATAAAAGGGTTAGTCTAAGCATCCCCAATTGTTTCCTACAATAAGCCCTCTGGGGGTTGGAGGTGAAGTGAAACAAATCTCGAGGGGGAATCGTACGGGTACGATTCTGCAGAACATCCGAGCGATGACCCATAAAAAGTTTTCGTACAAGAGGGCTCGGTCCCCGGGGCTGTCTTGCACAGCTTCATACGTACTGGTCACATCGGGTACTTGCACAGGGGGTGCTTCGGGCTGGTCAGACCTCACTGGTACACGGAAACTTTAAACACACCCGGTACTGCGGTACAACAGGGTTAAACTAGCAAATATGCTTTTCGTGCATAAAACACATAAACATTTTACTAAAATGTGAGAACATGACAGAGGAATTAACACACGACATTATCTTCTCTTGTCTTCTCGAAAATTTTAAAAATTTTGGAACACTCGAGGGTGAATGTGAGTACTGATGTCGCAAGGGACGTCGCAGACATTGAGGTGACGTCGGGCAGAACCGGAGGTAGTCACAGAACACTGCGTCATGAAGGGGGCAGCATCGTCGGGACGTAAATGTGATGGGGGTTTTGCAGACCACGCATTTGCCTGGGCACGGCTCGGTAACTCACAGGTTTGTTGACCATGACATCGCCCCACCACGTGGCGTGGGACCACGTGGCGTCGGATTACTGGCAGTGATTACGTGGCTTCTGACTCGTGGCATGCTGCCCCCGTAGTTCGAGTGGCCCGGGCATCAGATACCAGCTCTGGAATGAAATCCACAAAAAAACAGAAAACACAGCAAAGGGGGTGGGGCGTGGTGAGTGTTGGTAGGGGGAGCGGAGTAGGGGGAGCAGGGCAAGGGGGAATGGGCCCCTTCCTCCCTCCTCCCCCCCACAAACAGTGGAGAAACCCACTGGACGCGAAATCACCACAAAAAATCACCTCTGCTTTCTGAAACGCTGTGGAGCTGAACAACAAAAGCAACAAAAAGTGACGCTGAACACGTGACTTGGGAAACAGATGGGAGCTGGCGTGGGGTCATTACAAATTCTCGAAGAAATTTGGTAAAAATTTGGCTGGGGTCCTGCTTGACCCGTGCTGGATGCCAAATGGAGCACGACGTCAGGAAAATCGTGAGAGACGGATGCTTTTTTGTGAGGATGATGAAAAAGAAGATGACTTTTCTTTTTCCTTCCTTCCTGGGGCCCCTGCGACCACCGCTTTCCCCCCATTTTAAGGGTTTTTTGGGGGGGCGAGCGGGTGGTTAAATGTAAGTCTTTTCGGAGTTCTTTGTTTATTGTTATTGTTTCTGGTGGTACACAGGGTTGTGTGTTGTGCCCCTGGCCCCGGCAGGCCATGCCCCCGAGAGAGAGCTAGGGGGTAAGGGCCCTTTTGTCTTCCCGCAGGCCCTGTGAGGTGGAGCGGGCAAGGGCCGCAGGCTGGCGTGCCCACCGGGGCCTGGCTACAGAGGGCAACATTGATGGCGGAAAATGAAAATAAGCTGGGAGACGCATGGGCCGTCTGTGCAGACAGTACAGGTTGTCTACACTATTCCCCCTTCCCCTCTTTTTGTGTGTGTGTTGTGGTGTGTGTGTGTGGGTGGTGTGTTGTTGTGTGTGGTGTTTGGTGTGTTTGTGGGTGTAAAAGGTTTAACTTTTTAAAATTAATTTCCCGTATCTTAATAGAGAACTTTTGCCTAAGAACAAAGAAATAACCTTTAAAAAAATAAAAAAAAAACAGGTAAATTGAATACATTTGTATCAATATTAATAACAAAAAACAGCTTTCGCATCATTTTGTTTTTACATATATTTACCCCCTTTTTATTAGAAAAAAACCCAGATGCAGTTTGTTTTTTTTTCTGCAGGCACTGGTTCCCGCATGCTCTTACTGCATGTTTAGCACATGATTACTTCTTGGTATATTGGTGTGGACGGCTCCCGCTGCCAAGATTTTCTTCCTTTATTCCTACTCCCCAAATAAAATGGTACCGCCAATACAACTTTTATATTAAAATTTTTATGCAGGAAGGTATATCAACCAAATTTTTTGGTAAGGAGAACCAAAATTTTTTAGTTTAATAAAGGGTTGGGTTTCCCCTTTTTTAATTTCAGAAGGTTTTATGCAATTTTTTAAAAATTCATAATTAAGGTCTTGTGTATTTAAGTCATAATTTTTCATAAATTTTTTTGGTTTCTTCATCTATGAACTCTGGACTACAAATACTAAAATTCTCAAAAAATTTCATGAGAAACGACAGTTTAACAATATCTTTTATGGAAAAAAATGTGTACATGCAACAGTTTTTTGTTGATTTTTTGTAAATTAAAATTTAAAAAAATATGTTTATTATGCAGCCCCCGGGCCCATCCTTGGGCGGTAGTCAAAAGATTACGAAGGTACAAGGGCCAGGGGGGGGGGGGGGGGGGGGGGGGGGGGGGGGGGGGGGCCCCAAATTTTTTTAGTGGGAAAAAATTACAAGACAAAGAATCTTTTTAAATTCCCCACCTGAAACAAAATTTCAACGATTATTAAGGTAAACGTTAGCTTTATTACAGTGATTTGTCAGGTTTTTTTTCCAGAAAGGTTTTAACATTCCACTGTGGGTAAAATACTTTGCTTTCTTGAACATTTCTGAGGGGTTTTCTCTAAATTCATTTAATTTTATCCCCCCAGTAATAATGACGCAAGGTATACGCACCCAGTAATAGACGCAAGGGTGAGCACTCCAGTACATAAGACGCAAGGTGTAGCACTCAGTACATAAGGGCGCAAGGTGTGACGACCAGTAAAATGACCAAGGTGTGGCAATAGTCCATTGGCAAAGTTTACATTTCGTTGGTCTCACTGGTGGTGGGATTTAACCCGCCAAAGAACTTGTAACCCGGGGGGGCGGTAGTGACACCAAGAGTTGTTATTTTTGGATCACATAGACTGTGGCTCCCGCATGATGGATGATGTAGATGGACGGACTTGTGTCATTTTCCCGAGTCTTAAGCAAAAAAGTTCAGTTGAGGTTTTTTGTATTTTGTTTTCAACGTACTGGAGTTTACCTGGAGAGAGTTCCGGGGGTCAACGCCCCCGCGGCCCGGTCTGTGACCAGGCCTCATGGTGGATCAGAGCCTGATCAACCAGGCTGTTACTGCTGGCTGCACGCAAGCGAACGTACGAGCCGCAGCCCGGCTGGTCAGGTACCGACTTTAGGTGCTTGTCCAGTGCCTGCTTGAAGACAGCCAAGAGTCTATTGGTAATCCCCCTTATGTATGCTGGGAGGCAGTTGAACAGTCTCGGGCCCCTGACTCTTATTGTAACTGACAAGATTGTAATCTACTCTCTCTTTGAAAGCATTTAACTTAGCCAATTCATCAGTTCTATCATGCATCTGAAGACCAATATGAGATGGAATCCACAGAAGGTGCACTCTGACTCCACTGTCCACAATCCTACCATACATGTGTCTGGTTCCAATTAAAGTGTCAGCCTTAGTGCAAGGAGTATGGCAAACAGTTCTGTTTGAAGGGTAGAGGCCCAGTTATTGAGGCGTGCTCCAGTTTCTTAATGAGAGCCATCACTCTGACAACAGCAGCACTACCAGCTGCACCAGTATATGACAGCAGCACTACCAGCTGCACCAGTGTATGACAACAGCAGCACTACCAACTGCACCAGTGTATGACAACAGCAGCACTACCAGCTGCACCAGTGTATGACAACAGCAGCACTACCATCTGCACCAGTGTATGACAACAGCAGCACTACCATCTGCACCAGTGTATGACAACAGCAGCACTACCAGCTGCACCAGTATATGACAACAGCAGCACTACCAGCTGCACCAGTATATGACAACAGCAGCACTACCAGCTGCACCAGTATATGACAACAGCAGCACTACCAGCTGCACCAGTGTATGACAACAGCAGCACTACCAGCTGCACCAGTGTATGACAACAGCAGCACTACCAGCTGCACCGGTGTATGACAAACACAATCATCATTATATATTATTTGTGAAAGAGTGTGCTGTGTGACTAAGTTATCATTATACATTAAGGCATCCTGTTTGGCTTCAATGCAAAGCTTTGGTTATGATTTAAGAAGTATTTTTGGGGGAATGAAAGGATAATAGTTTGGAATGGGGTACTATTCCATGGAGTGGAGAAGTACCGCTGTTGCCTTCCTTGACAAAGATCATGTAGCTGGTTCATGAGGATGTCGGTTCCAGTTTCTTTCGATCCATCTGGAAGGGTGTTCACCAGTGCTCAGGAAAGTTTGGAGGGCTTCTGTGCAGGGGTCTGAATGGGCTTGCCTGAGCATATTAACCCCAACGAGGACATTTCTTTCAGTAACACAATCTCTGATGCCTCGAATGTCAAGTTCTTTCCGCATATTTAAAATTTTGACAGTACGAGGGCATCCTAGGATGCTTCGTTCTGAAGCTTTTCCATCCCTCCAAGCTTCCGATTAGACACAAGAGCAAGTAGTGGTGCGGCATTATCAACCAATGATCTAATATAAGCAAAACTCTAAGTGCTCTCAGCCTTTCTTGGTACTGGCGACAAAATCTCGTTACAACAGGTCCAAGCAGTGGGACTTCAACGCCTAGATACATGTATCTGGTTACATTTTCTAACAGAGACCCATCATGCAACTGGATGTGGCGAACTGCGCCTCTCTGTCGAGGAGGACGCCTGTTGAGTATCTTTGTTTTATCAGCAGAGATTATCAACCCCAGGTCCTGACACGAGGCTAGTACATGATTAAGAATGTTTTGGGTGTTGGAGAATCCGGTGGTGTGAATCATTATATCATCAGCAAAACTAATCATATAATAATGGGGCTGGTTAGGCATAACATTAAATACGGCGTTTTACAGAATATTGAATAAGATGGGATTGAACACACCACCCTGTGGGCTTTCTAGTTCAAAGTCTTTAGTTACACTTCTGTGTCCCTGGAACAACACACAAGACTTTCTGTTGGACAGGTAGCCTTTAATTCATCGGAGGAGCCATCCTCCAACATCCATTCTGGCAAGTTCACTAATGATTACAAAGCGGATTTAAGGTCAAGGAAGGTAGTGTATGAGCTGTCAGTGTGCAGGGTGAGAAAATTGGCTTATACAATGATGCATGCTCCTTCCATGCATGAAACCATACAAATGGGGAGATAGAAACTGATTCTGTGCATGAGACGATTTAGAATCATCCTCTCAAATGTTTTGCACAAGCAGCTAGTAAGAACTTTTCAACAACAAATCGCACTGGAAAAGAGTTCCAGACTATGGAGCAGAATTCTTCTCCAGACTGAGGGACTGACCACCTCCAAACTACGTCTTCGAGACTGGTGGACTGATTACATCCTCTTTACATCTCTACTGCTTCTGCTGCCTCATCTGTATTCGACTGAAGACGCCTACAGTGTAGACGCAACTGTTTAGAATAAACCTGCCTAAGTGGTGCACACGTGTCAGTCATCAAGCTGTCCCTGATACTGCATTTTTAATACGGTAAATAATACTAAATGACGAATATGTTTATTGTATGAAGAACACATGTTTACTGTATGAAGAACACATGTTTACTGTATGAAGAACACATGTTTACTGTATGAAGAACACATGTTTACTGTATGAAGAACACATGTTTACAGTATGAAGAACACATGTTCACTGTATGAAGAACACATGTTCACTGTATGAAGAACACATGTTCACTGTATGAAGAACACATGTTCACTGTATGAGAACACATGTTCACTGTATGAAGAACACATGTTCACTGTATGAAGAACACATGTTCACTGTATGAAGAGCACATGTTTACTGTATGAAGAACACATGTTCACTGTATGAAGAACACATGTTCACTGTATGAAGAACACATGTTCACTGTATGAAGAACACATGTTCACTGTATGAAGAACACATGTTCACTGTATGAAGAACACATGTTCACTGTATGAAGAACACATGTTCACTGTATGAAGAACACATGTTCACTGTATGAAGAACACATGTTCACTATATGAAGAACACATGTTCACTGTATGAAGAACACATGTTCACTGTATGAAGAACACATGCTCACTGTATGAAGAACACATGTTCACTGTATGAAGAACACATGCTCACTGTATGAAGAACACATGTTCACTGTATGAAGAACACTCAGTCATCTTCCTGGCTGTCATGACTTTGGTCTTATTATGTTCCTTGAAAGAACGATCAGCTAGCTAACATAATTATTCACCAGTCTTTCACGTGTTCCTTTCGTTCTGTTTGAGGATCCTCTTCAGTTCTGTATACAGTGTTCCCTTTGAGTTCTTCATTCTTCCCATAATTAAGCAGCTGGAACTTATCACCATTGAACGTCATGTTGTTCTTCACTGCCCACTGGAAAACACTGCTTATATCTTACTGAAATTTTTCAGTTGCTTCTGCTGTCGTGACTTACTTAGCATCAACTGCAAATGATGATACATAAGTGTGATGGGCGTTTTTACCTGTGTCTGCTATGAAAATTCTCAAGAAACAGCAGAGGTACCAGGACAGTGCCTTGGGGAACTGAGCTTTTAACCTCGCTAATGCTGGATTTCGCTGTTTTCTACTACTTTTCATACTGTATGTTAGAAACCTGAAAATCTATCTGCCTACCTTCTACGTAATGATTTTGGCTCTCATTTTGTGCGCTGTCACTCCATGATCGCATCTGTCAAACGCTTTTGTAAAATCTGTATATATCAGGTCTGCGTTTTGACTTTGTCCCAACGCCTCCGTAATTCTGTCATAATGGTTAAGTAGCTGTGACAAGTATGATCATCCTACTCTAAAACCTAGGCAGATTGTGCTTGATTTTTATGATATGGGAAGTTAGGGCTACTGGTCTGTAATTTTCAGCTAGTGCTCCACTACCTTATGTTAAGGAGGTATGCCTGCACTCTCTAAGGTCTCTAGTATTTCACCTAGATCTAGGCTCTTTCTCCAAAGAATATTAAGGGCTCGTGCTAGTGGTACTTTGAACTTTATAAACAGAACATTCCGTGAATCTGGTCCAAATGCTGAATGAGTATGCTTTCATTTTTGGACTTCTTTGGAATTAGTAGTAATGTCAGTTAGTTGGCCTGCAGATGGAATGAAACATTATTATAATCAAAGAAAGCACTAAACCAACAAGGGTCATACAGCATGGGATGAAACATGTTTCTACGTTCTCTACCCTCTTGTCGTTCAGTGGGTTGCTGAACACCGACTCATACTGTTCTTTGACAATTTCATTAATTTTTAGTTCATCGTCAGTATACGAGTCTCCTGTCATTAATTGTCCAATTCTACAGGGAGTTCTTAATTTGGATTTTGCAAATGAACAGAAATACTTAGGATTTCTTGCGATATCCTGGATGGCCCTTTGTTCCATTTGTACTTCTTTTGTTTGGTACAACAGCTTAAGTTCCTGTTTTAAATCAGTGATCTCTGCTAACATTATCTTTCTTTCCTTGTGTCATATTCACGTCTTTAAGCAATTCTTTCGTACCATCTCCTACGCTCTCTTTATATATCTGATCATCTTCCAGGTTTCCAGAGTAGTACATATTTAATGCAGAGTTTGTATGCTTCTGTGTTCAGTGTCCTCTATATTACTGAGTGTCCACTACATTACAGAGTGTCCTCTACATTATTGAGTGTCCTCTACAACAGTGAGTGTCCTCTACATTACTGAGTGTCCTCTACATTACTGAGTGTCCTCTACATTACTGAGTGTCCACTACATTACTGAGTGTCCTCTACATTACTGAGTGTCCACTACATTACTGAGTGTCCTCTACATTACTGAGTGTCCACTACATTACTGAGTGTCCACTACATTACTGAGTGTCCTCTACATTACTGAGTATCCTCTACATTACTGAGTGTCCACTACATTACTGAGTGTCCACTACATTAGTGAGTGTCCTCTACATTACTGAGTGTCCACTACATTAGTGAGTGTCCTCTACATTACTGAGTGTCCACTACATTAGTGAGTGTCCTCTACATTACTGAGTGTCCTCTACATTACTGAGTGTCCACTACATTACTGAGTGTCCACTACATTACTGAGTGTCCACTACATTACTGAGTGTCCACTACATTACTGAGTGTCCTCTACATTACTGAGTGTCCACTACATTACTCAGTGTCCACTACATTACTGAGTGTCCTCTACATTACTGAGTGTCCTCTACATTACTGAGTGTCCACTACATTACTGAGTGTCCACTACATTACTGAGTGTCCACTACATTACTGAGTGTCCACTACATTACTGAGTGTCCTCTACATTACTCAGTGTCCACTACATTACTGAGTGTCCTCTACATTACTGAGTGTCCACTACATTACTGAGTGTCCACTACATTACTGAGTGTCCACTACATTACTGAGTGTCCTCTACATTACTGAGTGTCCACTACATTACTGAGTGTCCACTACATTACTGAGTGTCCTCTACTTTTACTGAGTGTCCACTACATTACTGAGTGTCCACTACATTACTGAGTGTCCACTACATTACTGAGTGTCCACTACATTACTGAGTGTCCACTACATTACTGAGTGTCCTCTACATTATTGAGTGTCCACTACATTACTGAGTGTCCACTACATTACTGAGTGTCCACTACATTACTGAGTGTCCTCTACATTACTGAGTGTCCTCTACATTAGTGAGTGTCCTCTACATTACTGAGTGTCCACTACATTACTGAGTGTCCACTACATTACTGAGTGTCCACTACATTACTGAGTGTCCTCTACATTACTGAGTGTCCACTACATTACTGAGTGTCCTCTACATTACTGAGTGTCCACTACATTACTGAGTGTCCTCTACATTACTGAGTGTCCTCTACATTACTGAGTGTCCACTGCATTACTGAGTGTCCTCTACATTACTGAGTGTCCTCTACATTACTGAGTGTCCTCTACATTACTGAGTGTCCTCTACATTACTGAGTGTCCTCTACATTACTGAGTGTCCTCTACATTACTGAGTGTCCACTACATTACTGAGTGTCCTCTACATTACTGAGTGTCCTCTACATTACTGAGTGTCCACTAAATTACTGAGTGTCCACTACATTACTGAGTGTCCACTACACTACTGAGTGTCCTCTACATTACTGAGTGTCCTCTACATTACTGAGTGTCCTCTACATTACTGAGTGTCCACTACATTACCGAGTGTCCTCTACATTACTGAGTGTCCACTACATTACTGAGTGTCCTCTACATTACTGAGTGCCCACTACATTACTGAGTGTCCTCTACATTACTGAGTGTCCTCTACATTTCGTTAACTAACGTCCGTCACTTTGTGTTCTTCTTAACTCAGTTCAACATGACTAAGTTATCCCTATATTCTCCCTCAATAATTATATCGCCGCTTCTGAGGTGTCATGTACCTTGTTCTGTCCTCTTCCTCTCCATTCTTGTCCGGTACCAGGAGCCAGAATTTAACTCCCTCAAAAATAATACTGGTGTCGTTTTGTGAGGGAATATATCCTGAAAGTCATATTGAAAATCCCAGTCAATTTTTTTGGGGGGGAGTGAAAATGAGGATCTTTTATAGCCATTTTCTGTCATTTTCAGCCAAGTAAATTCTGGGAGATAAGAGAACCCAACTGATAATGATTTTTATTCACGTTGATAATCACTGAAGTTTATGTCACTGAAATGTTAAATAAATAATGTACGAATTATCTTAATTACCTTAAGAATTAGCTTAAGAATTTACAGTTTTTTTTTAGGATCTGTGGCGTGTGTGAATATGATGGGAAGTCAATAATATCCGGAGCACCATGAGTGAACACTGAAGAACAAGCATCAGAAGTTCGTGCTGGTGTTGATGAACATATGTTATCTGTCGAAAAAATGTGTTTTTTTCCTCAAACATTTCGAGACTCAGGACCAAGTCATGAAAGAAATACACCTGGATACGTTTCTTAAAGACAAATACCTATCAAACAAGGCTCAAACCTCACCAACGATGAAGATTATTGGAATTGCCTCGGTTGGGTCAGTAGGCCTTCTGCAGCCTTCGTTTTTCTTATGTTCTTATGAAGATTCTCGTACATACTATTTGCCGCAAGAAATAAAAACCAGCCCATTTTTACGGAGTTCAATGACTGACCATGAAAAAAAGGCGACTCAAGAATTCCAACGATAAAACATTTAGCTGGAGAGGAAAGTGCTGTCGTAATAATTCCAGACCCCGGGCATCCAGAGATGCTGGTGGTGGTAGCAGAGGCAGACCCCGGGCATCCAGAGATGCTGGTAGTGGTAGCAGAGGCAGACTCCTGGCATCCAGATATGCTGGTCGTGGCAGCAGGGGGCAGACCCCGGGCATCCAGAGATGCTGGTGGTGGTAGCTGGGGGCAGACCCAGGGCATCCATAGATGCTGGTGGTGGTAGCAGGGGGCAGACCCCGGGCATCCAGAGATGCTGGTGGTGGCAGCAGGGGGCAGACCCCTGGCATCCAGATATGCTGGTGGTGGTAGCAGGGGGCAGACCCCGGCATCCAGATATGCTGGTGGTGGTAGCAGGGGGCAGACCCCGGACATCCAGAGATGCTGGTGGTGGCAGCAGCAGGGGGCAGACCCCGGGCATCCAGAGATGCTGGTGGTGGTAGCAGGGGGCAGACCCCGGGCATCCTGAGATGCTGGTGGTGGTAGCAGGGGGCAGACCCCGGGCATCCATAGATGCTGGTGGTGGCAGCTGGGGGCAGACCCCGGGCATCCTGAGATGCTGGTGGTGGTAGCAGGGGGGCAGACCCCGGGCATCCATAGATGCTGGTGGTGGCAGCAGGGGGCAGACTCCGGGTATCCAGAGATGCTGGTGGTGGTAGCAGGGGGACAGACCCCGGGCATCCTGAGATGCTGGTGGTGGTAGCAGGGGGGCAGACCCCGGGCATCCATAGATGCTGGTGGTGGCAGCTGGGGGCAGACCCCGGGCATCCTGAGATGCTGGTGGTGGTAGCAGGGGGGCAGACCCCGGGCATCCATAGATGCTGGTGGTGGCAGCAGGGGGCAGACTCCGGGTATCCAGAGATGCTGGTTGTGGTAGCAGGGGGAAGACCCCGGGTATCCAGAGATGCTGGTGGTGGCAGCTGGGGGCAGACCCCGGGCATCCTGAGATGCTGGTGGTGGTAGCAGAGGGGCAGACCCCGGGCATCCATAGATGCTGGTGGTGGCAGCAGGGGGCAGACTCCGGGTATCCAGAGATGCTGGTTGTGGTAGCAGGGGGAAGACCCCGGGTATCCAGAGATGCTGGTGGTGGCAGCTGGGGGCAGACCCCGGGTATCCAGAGATGCTGGTGGTGGCAGCTGGGGGCAGACCCCATCTTCGTTGCTATTAGGGATGCTTACCTGACCAACCTTGTTGTTTAAGCAATGCTATAGTGAAATGAATGATTGTCCTGAGACATTACGTGAATGACTCTGAAGCCGAGTTATACACTCTTGACCAACTTCACACACACACACACACACACACACACACACACACACACACACACACACACACACACACACACACACACACACACACACACACACACACACACACACACACACACGCACACACGCACACACACACACACACACTGGTGGACACACTGGCTGAGGTGGCAAGAAGAGCTCACTCGAGCAGAGCAAAGTTACTGGTAATAGGCGATTTCAACCACAGGGAGATCGACTGGGAAAACCTGGAGCCACATGGGGGTCCCGAAACATGGAGAGCCAAGATGATGGATGTGGTACTTGAAAACCTCATGCATCAACATGTCAGGGACACAACCAGAGAGAGAGAGGGGAGGATGAGCCAGCAAGACTGGATCTTGTGTTCACCCTGAGCAGTTCAGACATTGAAGACATCACTTACGAGAGGCCCCTTGGAGCTAGCGATCACGTGGTTCTGAGTTTTGATTATATAGTAGAGTTACAAGTGGAGAAGGTAACAGGAACTGAAGGGGACAGGCCAAACTATAAAAGGGGGGACTACACAGGTATGAGAAACTTTCTGCAGGAGGTTCAGTGGGACAGAGAAATGGTAGGAAAATCAGTAAACCTTACAGGTTGTGAAGCCCAGGTCAGTCTACCTTACAGGTTGTGAAGCCCAGGGCAGTCTACCTTACAGGTTGTGAAGCCCAGGTCAGTCTACCTTACAGGTTGTGATGCACAGGTCAGTCTACCTTACAGGTTGTGATGCCCAGGTCAGTCTACCTTACAGGTTGTGATGCCCAGGTCAGTCTACCTTACAGGTTGTGATGCCCAGGTCAGTCTACCTTACAGGTTGTGATGCCCAGGTCAGTCTACCTTACAGGTTGTGAAGCCCAGGTCAATCTACCTTACAGGTTGTGATGCCCAGGTCAGTCTACCTTACAGGTTGTGAAGCCCAGGTCAGTCTACTTTACAGGTTGTGAAGCCCAGGTCAGTCTACCTTACAGGTTGTGATGCACAGGTCAGTCTACCTTACAGGTTGTGATGCCCAGGTCAGTCCACCTTACAGGTTGTGATGCCCAGGTCAGTAATGACAGCAACCGTCTATGGATGAGAGACAGGTTGACCATGATTTTGGATCACGATGGATCATAGATGTCCTTTTTTCCAGCTTGGTTTTCCAGTTTCACATGACGAAATGTCGTCATACAATCATTCAGTCATGCAAGAGGAGAGTCATGCAAGAGGAGAGTCATGCAAAAGGAGAGTCATGCAAGAGGAGAGTCATGCAAGAGGAGAGTCATGCAAGAGGAGAGTCATGCAAGAGGAGAGTCATGCAAGAGGAGAGTCATGCAAGAGGAGAGTCATGCAAGAGGAGAGTCATGCAAGAAGAGAGTCATGCAAGAGGAGAGTCATGCAAGAGGAGAGTCATGCAAAAGGAGAGTCATGCAAGAGGAGAGTCATGCAAGAGGAGAGTCATGCAAGAGGAGAGTCATGCAAAAGGAGAGTCATGCAAGAGGAGAGTCATGCAAAAGGAGAGTCATGCAAAAGGAGAGTCATGCAAGGGAGAGTCATGCAAGAGGAGAGTCAATGCAAGAGGAGAGTCATGCAAGAGGAGAGTCATGCAAGAGGAGAGTCTTGCAAGAGGAGAGTCATGCAAGAGGAGAGTCATGCAAGAGGAGAGTCATGCAAGAGGAGAGTCATGCAAGAGGAGAGTCATGCAAGAGGAGAGTCATGCAAAAGGAGAGTCATGCAAGAGGAGAGTCATGCAAGAGGAGAGTCATGCAAGAGGAGAGTCATGCAAGAGGAGAGTCATGCAAGAGGAGAGTCATGCAAGAGGAGAGTCATGCAAGAGGAGAGTCATGCAAGAGGAGAGTCATGCAAGAGGAGAGTCATGCAAGAGGAGAGTCATGCAAAAGGAGAGTCATGCAAGAGGAGAGTCATGCAAGAGGAGAGTCATGCAAGAGGAGAGTCATGCAAAAGGAGAGTCATGCAAGAGGAGAGTCATGCAAGAGGAGAGTCATGCAAGAGGAGAGTCATGCAAGAGGAGAGTCATGCAAGAGGAGAGTCTTGCAAGAGGAGAGTCATGCAAGAGGAGAGTCATGCAAGAGGAGAGTCATGCAAGAGGAGAGTCATGCAAGAGGAGAGTCTTGCAAGAGGAGAGTCATGCAAGAGGAGAGTCATGCAAGAGGAGAGTCATGCAAGAGGAGAGTCATGCAAGAGGAGAGTCATGCAAGAGGAGAGTCTTGCAAGAGGAGAGTCATGCAAGAGGAGAGTCATGCAAGAGGAGAGTCATGCAAGAGGAGAGTCATGCAAGAGGAGAGTCATGCAAAAGGAGAGTCATGCAAAAGGAGAGTCATGCAAGAGGAGAGTCATGCAAGAGGAGAGTCATGCAAGAGGAGAGTCATGCAAGAGGAGAGTCTTGCAAGAGGAGAGTCATGCAAGAGGAGAGTCATGCAAGAGGAGAGTCATGCAAGAGGAGAGTCATGCAAGAGGAGAGTCATGCAAGAGGAGAGTCATGCAAGAGGAGAGTCATGCAAGCTTAAGACCTCCGTCACGCCCAACATTCACACAGTAATCACCTGACAATGTTCATCACAACATCCAAACACTGGAAAGTAACATGCCACTGTATGGGAGTAACAGTAATGTTTAAGAAACATGAGTAACATTAATTAGTCAACGCACAAAGCTTATAGCAAGAATGAAAGTTGAGGATCTGGTTATAGATTAAAGGATATCAGTTATATCATACACTGGGTCTTCAAAATAAGCTCTTTCGGGAATAACATTAAAGTCCCAGTACTGACTTGTAGTTCTCGTACACAAAACAGCCTCCTGCAGTTTACTCAAATGTCCTCTGGCTGTTAGCAAGGTTCCTCAACAAACTAGAAGTGTCTGCAGCAAACTGGTCCGGCTTCATGCAGCATGTATTCAGAGCAAATAATGCAAAAACTGTCATGAAGTCAGATGTACTCCTCTTACCACCCACAGATGTCAATTCAAATGATGAGACGTCTGTATAATCAACTTCACTCTACATAGAATAGCAGGTAAGTTGCCAAAACTTGCCAACTGCATGTGGTGATAACCACTTCTGAAAACTTTGCAAAGACTGTAGTAGGTTTAGACGGATTCCTAATAAGTGTCTATGGCAGACTTTCATATGATGAGTGGATCAGGAATAGAAGAAACACTCACTGACAGAAAGGGGGAAAGACACAAAATTGTTTGCCACTGTGATTCCATAAAACTCCTCTGAGTATGAAGACAGTACCAATGAAGACATCTATATTCTGAGACAGCTGCTGAAGTAGCCTAGGAACACAGCACTATCTATATACAAGACTCACATGTGCTGAATAATGAACAACTGAAGGAACTAGAACATCACTCAGCATCACTCAAGATGCCTTTGCTGTGTCATCAGTACTTGTTGCTTCACTAAATGATGCTGTACAGAGCTAAACTGTAGATACAATGTTTAGAGTACATTAGTGTGATGAAGGTATTCATCAGCTACAAGAGACGAGGTCTCTGGGAGGATCATTTGGTTGCCGTTAGCGAGCTGCGGAATTTGCTGCAACAGGGTATAACAACTATGCTAAGAGTGCCCGTCTCTGTCTTTAAATGATGGGAAAATGACCTTGTTTGTATCCGTGCAAGACATTTGTTGAGGACGGTATCATACAATGTGAAGGAGTGAGACTGTGGGGGAGACTTTGGACCGACCTTGTGCCCCGTGGCCTGGTGGATGACGCTCTCGCTTCACACGGCGAGGGGTCTGGGTTCGATTCCCAGCAAGGGTAGAAATATTGTGCGTGTTTCTTTACACCGGTTGTCTATGTTCCCCATCAGTAAAATGAGTACCCGGGTGTTAGTTGACTGGTGTGGGTGGCATCCTGGGACAAAACTGACCTAATTTGCCTAAAATGCTCAGCATAACAAGCAGTTTTCTATATAGTAGTATGTCAATGATGTCAGCTAGGACTGTATACCTTGTATATGTACTTGTAGTAAATAAAGATATTTTATTATTATATTGTGATTGACCAAGTCATGATGAAGTCTTTAAAAAATCGTGGGGCCTCACCAGAGGCAGAGGCGTGAAACTGTTTAGCAACGTTTAGTAACACTAGACATGCTTCTGCAACAGTTCACACTGCAGTGACATCACATGAAGAACTTAGGATAGCAAGACTGGAGCAGGATATGAGAGATATTAAAAAAAAAATCGTGAACTGATTCCCAATGTACAAACCAACTGATAGTGGATCTCATGAACTTCGTTCTCTGGCTAGTGGTCTGACAGCTACTGAAGGTGGTATCAAATATGATGATACTGAAGTGGACCTTGAGATATAATGAAGTATGAACTATAAACCTGTGAGTGGTGTAACCATCAAGAGAAGTGACACTTCTCCTGGAATGAAAATAGAGATGATTCGAAGTGACTCATCCTCTCTTATATACTAAGAGAGGATGATGGTATTGTACCCTACCTTGTGTAGGAAATGACAGCTATTCCTGCGTCTGTCTTCAACAACCATTTCATTAGACAGACAAGTCTGAACTGGCCAGAACAATCTAAATGACTTGATAGACCTTATCCCTAAGAAACCATACCACGGGCGGGATTTGAACCCGTGGTGTAGAAATATATCTAGTTGGACGAATCTTATTGTGGCTAGTTGGCCCAGTGGCTAACACGACGGTCTGGAGTTTTGAGACTCTCTGACCGCGGGTTCAAATCCCGCCCGTGGTATGGTTTGTTTGCAATCGTGTCATTACGATTTCGTGAGTCTTATCCCTAAGACTTGTGACTGATGGTAACTGGCTGTTGCACTACAAAAAATGAAGAGAGAACGAAACATATTCACAAGTTTACAAATACTCCAGTCTCTATCGCGGGAACAAATACACGTTGCATTGTGTGTGACGGACAAGGAACGTTCTTGTATAAGGACCATGAACACAAACATCGACAGTGTGAAAGAGTCTCAGCCAATATTGTGATAAGATAAGATAAGATTTCGTTCGGATTTTTAACCCCGGAGGGTTAGCCACCCAGGATAACCCAAGAAAGTCAGTGCGTCATCGAGGACTGTCTAACTTATTTCCATTGGGGTCCTTAATCTTGTCCCCCAGGATGCGACCCACACCAGTCGACTAACACCCAGGTACCTATTTGCTGCTAGGTGAACAGGACAACAGGTGTAAGGAAACGTGTTGAAATGTTTCCACCCGCCGGGAATCGAACCCGGGCCCTCCGTGTGTGAAGCGGGAACTTTAGCCACCAGGCCACCGGGCCAGATACTACTAAGGCCGAAAAGTTATTGCAGAAGATACTGGCGTATAATGTTGCTTTATCACTGGGATATTGCATGGCTGATATCTGCATCAGGAAGTAAAGCAGACGCAAAACATGTATACAACATGAAGGAAGGCTACGCCAGGGTGTCTGTAGACATTCAGAAAAAACATCTTGGTTATTCATGTTTGGAGTGGCTGCAACACTATGTCTGCAACACTATGTCAGCAACACTATGTCAGCAACACTATGTCAGCAACACACAGTCATGATAACGCAACATGGAGAATTAGACACATGTGTAGCGTCTGGGTATGTTTATTTATAGACATTTTGCCAACCAGTGACTTTATTAATACAAGGGCATAATGTGAAGACAGTAGAACTATATACAAAAAATGAGATAATCAGTCCCTCAGCCTTGGAGGTGGTGAAGAGCACCGTAGTCGTGAAGACTACGGTGCTCTTCACCAACTCCAAGGCTGAGGGACTGATTACCTCAAGTTCCTCCTCTTTTTCCATCTTTCCTCTTTGTATTGGACTGATGAAAACACTGTGTGAGGAAACATTTCCTCAATAATGATAACCATATTTACACAAGTATCTCCTTCTTCAGGCCTAAAATTTTACGGTACAATTACAATCACACAGCAAAGAATCACGTCACAAAAGAAATTTAAAATGTGTCATGTTATGAGAATGGTGTTGAGGTGAGTCCTGCAGCCATACTGAACCTGTCATGTTCACTCATGACCAAACTCATGTTCTGGACACATAAAAAGTTCCTAAGACACTGTTGTGCCTCTCAGTCATTTGATCCAAAATAAAACAAAAAATAACCTTCAAAATTCCTAATTTTAAATACCTGCAAAAAAAAAATCACAAAGTGAATTGGTGGGGATTTTAAATATGTGATTTAGGATTTAAATCATAAGGAAAATGACATAAATATTTCTTTGTTACTTTTCTTCTTTGACCATTCATCTCCTAAATTATCTCCCTCTTACCCTCTGTCTCAATCTTCTCCATATCTTCCTCTCCCACAGTTTTCTCTCTCTCTCCCTCTCTCTCTCTCTCTCTCTCTCTCTCTCTCTCTCTCTCTCTCTCTCTCTCTCTCTCTCTCTCTCTCTCTCTCTCTCTCCTCCCTCCCTTGCTAACCTATCCCACACTCAGCCATTGTATGTGTTGTGGGAGGGGCTGTGTCTGTGTGTCTCACTTCCTAGTTAATAGTCAGTGGAGCAGTGTTATGTATCACCAGCCACATACATAGGCTTACTAATATTTACACTGGAATTCATGAATGAAATTTATAATGACGTAAGCTCATCTGGTGGTCACCTGAGACTCAATCTACACTGACTTAAACATATCAACCTGGTCTGGTCATAATTTAACACAGCATCAACACTGATAAGACAGATATGTAACAGTTAGATATCTTTATTCCGAAACGCTTCGCCTACACAGTAGGTGAAACAGAAGCAGCAGAGATGCAAAGACGATGTAATCAGTCCGTCACCCTCGAAGTAAGTAAGTAAGTTTATTCAGGTATACACAAATACAGTTACATAGAATTATCATACATAGCAGCATATGTGTAGAGAACCTGGGATAACCCAAAAAAGTCAGAGTGACTTATTTCCATTGGGGTCCTTAAGTAGTAGTTCTGTGGTGGTGAGTCCCTCAACCTGGAGAAGAGTTTTAATCCATAGTCTTGAACTATGTTCCAGACTATGGATCATAGACTGTAACACTGATCCATAGTCTGGAACAATGTTCCAGACTATGGATCATAGACTGTAACACTGATCCATAGGCTGGAACAATGTTCCAGACTATGGATCATAGACTGTAACACTGATCCATAGGCTGGAACAATGTTCCAGACTATGGATCAGTAGAATTCAGTAGAGCAGTAGATTTCTGATCCATAATCTTAAACTATAATCCAGACTATTAATCATAGTCTGGAACACTGAACCATAGTCTGGAACAATGTTCCAGGCTATGGAACAAAACTCTACTGCTTCAGCTGCCTCCTCTGTATTTCAAGACGTGTACTGTGTAGGCGCAACATTTCGGAATAAAGACACCTAAATATTGCACATGTGTGTTACTTATCAACGTGTCGGTATTGTATACTGACACGTATACTGTGTATACTGTATTCAGTATCAACATTGACATTTTAAAACAGTGTATTTAGCAAATCTCCCATTTAACTTCCTTTCGGTCTAGCTTACTGAAGAATAAGTCACAATACCGTGATTGAAACAACATACAAATAACCCGCACATAGGAGAGAGGAGCTTACGACGACGTTTCGGTCCCGCGTGGACCATTTACAAGACGGACCGAAACGTCGTCATAGTAGTAGTCGTAGTACTAGTAGTAGTAGTAGTACTAGTAGTAGTAGTACTAGTAGTAGTCGTAGTACTAGTAGTAGTACTAGTAGTAGTACTACTAGTAGTAGTAGTACTAGTAGTAGTAGCAGTAGCACTAGTAGTAGTAATATTAGTACTAGTAGTAGTACTAGTAGTAGTAGTACTAGTAGTAGTAGTAGTGGTAGTAGTACTAGTACTAATAGTAGCACTAGTAGTAGTAGCAGTAGTAGTATTAGTACTAGTAGTAGTAGCAGTAGTAGTAGTAGTGGCAGTACTAGTAGTAGTAGTAGCAGTAGTAGTAGTAGCAGTGGTAGTAGTAGTAGTAGTGGTAGTAGTAGTACTAGTAGTAGTACTAGTAGTAGTAGTACTAGTAGTACTAGTAGTAGTAGTAGTACTAGTAGTAGTACTAGTAGTAGTACTAGTAGTAGTACTAGTAGTAGTACTAGTAGTAGTATACTAGTAGTAGTACTAGTATAGTACTGTACTAGACTAGTAGTAGTACTAGTAGTAGTACTAGTAGTAGTACTAGTAGTAGTAGTAGTACTAGTAGTAGTACTAGTACTAGTAGTAGTAGTAGTATATAAACAAAACTTCCCATACCCGTAAAGTTAAAAAAGTATTGCAAGAAAAAGTGGATGTGTCGGTAAAGTGAAGTATTGTGAAGAATGAACCTCTGTGTCAACACAGCGAAGACGAAGTCGGTATAACAAGACAGTTGCAGTGAGAGAGAGAGAGAGAGAGAGAGAGAGAGAGAGAGAGAGAGAGAGAGAGAGAGAGAGAGAGAGAGAGAGAGAGAGAGAGAGTGTACTCACTTAGTTGTGGCTGCAGGGGTCGAGTCACAGCCCCTGGCCCCGCCTCTTCACTGGCCGCTACTTAGTCACTCTTCCTGCTCCATGAGTTTTATCATACCTCTTCTTCAGGATCTTACTTCCACTACATCACTTCCTAGACTATTCCACTTCCTGACACTCTGTGACTGAAAAAATACTTCCTAACATCCCTGTTATTTATCCGAATCTTCAACTTCCAACTGTGACCCCTTGTTGCTGTGTCTCATCTCTGTAACATCCTGGCTCTGCCCACCTTGTCGATTCCTCTCAGTATTTTATATGTCGTTATCATATCCCCTCTATCTCTCCTGTCTTCCAGTGTCGTCAGGTCGATTTCCCTTAACCTCTCCTCGTAGGACATACCCCTTAGCTCCGGGACTAGTCTTGTTGCAAACCTTTCTACTTTCTCAAGCTTCCTTGCATAATTGGCTAGATGTGGGTTCCAAATTGGTGCCGCATACTCCAATATGAGCCTAACGTACACGGTGTACAGGGTCCTGAACGAGTCCTTATTAAGATGTCGGAATGCTGTTCTTACGTTTGCCAGGCGCCCGTATGCTGCAGCAGTTAGTTGGCTGATGTGCGCCTCAGGAGATGTGACCGGTGTTACACTCACACCAAGATCCTTTTCCTTGAGTGAGGTTTGTAGTCTCTGGCCCCCTAGACTGTATTCCGTCTGCAGTCCTCTTGCCTTTCCCTAATCTTCATGATTTTGCATTTGGTGGGGTCAAACTCCAGGAGCCAGTTTCTGGACCAGGCCTGCAGTCTGTCCAGATTCCTCTGTAGTTCTGCCTGGTCTTCGTCCCACTGAATTCTTCTCATCAACTTCACATCATCTGCAAACAGGGATACTTCGGAGTCTATTCCTTCCGTCATATCGTTCACAAATACCAGAAACAGCACCGGCCCTAGGACTGACCCATGTGGAACCCCGCTCGTTACAGGTGCCCACTCTGACACCTAGCCATGCACCATGACTCGCTGTCTTCCTGACAGGTATTCCCTGATCCACTGTAGTGCCTTCCCTATTATCCCTGCCTGGTCCTCCAGCTTTTGCTCTAATCTCTTGTGTAGAACTGTGTCAAATGCTTTCTTACAGTCCAAGAAAATGCAATCTACCCACCCCCTCTCTCTCTTGTCTTACTGCTGTCACCCTGGCGTAGAACTCCAGTAGGTTTTGACACAGGATTTCCTGTCCCTGAACCCGTGCTACCTGTCGTTGATACGCTCATTCCTCTCTATGTGCTCCACTACTCTTCTGATAATCTTCTCCATGACTTTGCATGCTATACATGTTAGTGACACTGGTCTGTAGCCTAATGCTTCGTGTCTGTTTCCTTTTTAAAAATTGGGACTACATACCTCAGGTAGTCGCCCAGTTTCGATAGATGTGTTGAAGTTCGTTGTTAGTGGTACACAAAATGCCTCTGCTCCCTCTCTCAGGAACCACGGAGAGATGTTATCCGGCCCCATCGCCTTTGAGGTATCTAGCTCGCTATCAGCCTCTTCACTTCTTCCTCGGTTGTATGTATTGAGTCCAACACTTGATGGTGAACCCCGTCTCTCTGTCTTTCTGGAGGCCCTTCTGTCTCCACTGTGAACACTTATTTGAATCTCATGTTGAGCTCCTCACATACTTCGCGGTAGTTTTTTGTGATCTTCTTGTGTGTGTGTGTGTGTGTGTGTGTGTGTGTGTGTGTGTGTGTGTGTGTGTGTGTGTGTGTGTGTGTGTGTGTGTGTGTGTGTGTGTATACTCGCCTAATTGTGGTTGCAGGGGTCGAGACTCAGCTCCTGGCCCCGCCTCTTCACTGATCGCTATTAGGTCCTCTCCCTCTCTGCTTCCTGAGCTTTGTCATACCTCTTCTTAAAACTATGTATGGTTCCTGCCTCCACTACGTCACTTGCTAGGCTATTCCACTTCCTGACGACTCTATGACTGAAGAAATACTTCCTAACGTCCCTGTGACTTGTCTGAGTCTTCAGCTTCCAATTGTGACCCCTTGTTTCTGTGTCAACACTCTGGAACATCCTGTCTCTGTCCATCTTGTCTATCCCCGCGTATCTTGTATGTCGTCTATCTGTCTCCCTGACTCTTCTGTCCTCCAGTGTCGTCGGTCCGATTTCCCTCAACCTTCCTCCTCGCCCGACATTCCCCTGCAGCTCTGAACTAGCCTTGTTGCAACCTTTGTACTTTCTCTAACTTCTTGGCGTGCTTGACCAGGTGTGGGTTCCAGACTGGTGCTGCATACTCCAGTATGGGCCTAACATACACAGTGTACAGTGTCTTGAACGATTCCTTATTAAGGTATCGGAATGCTATTCTCAGTTTGCACAGCCCGTATGCTGCAGCAGTTATTTGGTTGATGTATGCCTCCGGTGACGTGCTCGGTGTTATGGTCCACCCCAAGATCTTTCTCCCTGAGTGAGGTCTGTAGTCTTTGTCCACCTTGCCTATACTCTGTCTGCGGTCTTCTTTGCCCTCCCCAATCTTCATGACTTTGCAAATTTGGGAGGTTGAATTCGAGAAGCCAGTTTCTGGACCACGTGTCCAGCCTGTCCAGGTTCTTTGCAGTCCTGCCCCATCCTCATCCGATTTAATTCTTCTCATCAGCTTCACATCATCTGCGAATAGGGAACTTCAGAGTCTATTCCTTCAACATGTTCGCATATATCATGAATAGCTACTGGTCCTAGAACTGACCCCCTGTGGGACCCCTAGCTCGTCACAGGCGCCCAGTGTGTGTGGTCAAAGTGTGTGTGTGTGTTGTGTGTGTGTGTGTGTGTGTGTGTGTGTGTGTGTGTGGTGTGTGTGTGTGTGTCTGTCTGTCTGTCTGCATTAAAGGAAGGACTTTCTGAAAGGAGAAGAGAGCAGGCAAGTTAAGGGTGCCCAGGCCAGCGCTGAAAACCAAACAGGAATTCTAGCAGCTCTTCAATAAATGGTACAGTCAATCAATGGTGTTTGAGAGTCAGCAAGACGTGACAAGTTTCACAGGTGTCGGGCTCCGTGTGACAGTTATGTGTCAGTCTTGTGTAGCCAAAACATAGTCGCGCGTAAAGCACTTTCAAAATGCGACAACGATAAAACCAAGTCGACTATGGCTTGAACAATAATAAAGTATTGTTTTGTAAAACTTGGACCAATGACGCTTCCACAGAGTTCAAATGCTACGAGATAAAGCTGGAAAACAGTCTGAATATAGCAGATCCACGCGAGAGACTGATGGGTCCTGAACAGTGAAACGTACAGAGGAGCCTGCAAGTTCACTGCCCTGAAACACCCCAGAGACCAAAGACCCCAAACAAAGGGGGACGATACATTTATGCTTGCTGAAGAAGGCGAGAAGAGTCAAGCGTTGGATGTGAATAGATCAAGGGATGCCTTCAATAAAACTGCAAAGGATTGTGAGTAGCAGAGTATAACAGAGGAAGAAATAAAGAAGATAAATAACGTGGAGATAACTGCAAGTGCATAATAACTGTGTATAACTGAAAATATTACCATACCCAGTCAGCGCCCTGTATTACACAAACAAGGAAAAAAATCTATGGTAAACATAAGAGAATTAGAAACCACAAAGTACACAACAGTCGCATTTGACTGAAACCATTTTGGTAAATGAAGAAGCACTGGACCTACGCATAATGGACCATTCGAAAGTGGACGATCGAGATGTACCTAAGACAAGACTCAACCTTTGAATGATTGGTCGCATCACAGGTTAAAAGAACAGCACTTGAAGCACAATGAATACATGTATAGACTAAGTTTTAGATAAATGATAATACAGTAAAAAGTCCCCGAACTTTCATTCTGCTGATTATAATGTCAAATCTCGACCGAGGTAATCAGCTAATGATAATTATTGACGAATATTATACTTACGATAATGAAGGGATCTGCAACTCAGATTTTTAGGCATATCAGAAGAGGAGAGAATAACCTTATTGACCAATATGTCAATATTAAAAAAGAGGTAAAGAAGGGGATCTGAAAGGCTAAAATGCAACTATGAAATTTAAAGTAGCTAGTGAATAAAGATAGATCCAAAAGAGCTCTTTCAAGTGTACTGGACAAAGATAGGGGAAAAAATAGAATCTCTCAGAACTAGGGCTGGACAGCTGACTGATAATGATATCCCAGCAATTAATAATTATTCAGGTTCTGAAGAAAATAAATTAAGTAACATTACATTCACGAGGGATATGATTTTTCAACAGCTAAACTAACTAAAAAACCATAACTCCCTAGGCCTTGAGGAACTGTTTTCAATGGTAATCAAAGAATGCAAGTTGGAACTTAGCCGCTAACAAGCCTGTTTAATGCATCAGTCCAAACTGGTGTGCCGGAGATATGGAAGATGGCTGTTACGCCGAGATGAAGTTGTTATATGTCTTGGATATTTGTTCATCTTTCTAATATTACATTGCAATTACCATCATTAAATGCTAAAACGAGAGTAATCAGCTTTATAATATTAAATATTCATATATTTATATGATGAATTATTCTCGTAAGGAAATGGATGGTTCACCATGGGTACGACCAATTTATGTTTGTGTGGCCTCAACTCTGCACTACTCGCCTGACGCCAGGTGACGTCAAGGGTAAGTGGTGTGGGTTAGTACAGTTGAACCTCAAATTTCAAACGTATTGCTTATCGAACTCTTCGAAAATAGAACCCTTTTTTAGAACCAACTTTGTCCCTATTATCGAACTCGCCCCTATTTTCGAACCGCTGGATACCAGACCTGTCCGGCAGCTCGCTCTGTCTGCGTCCCCACACAGGCGCCGTGAGCAAGTGAACACTAACCTGTGCTCTCATTCAAATATTTTACGATTATTTCATTGTGTTTAGTGCTTGTGGGACTGTGAAATAAGCTACCATGGGCCCAAAGAAACTTGCTAGTGGTACCCCTGCAGTAAAGAAAGTGAGAAACACAATAGATGTGAAGAAGGAAATAATACAGAAGTGGAATGATATCCAAGTGGAATGATGTCCAAATGTTTGTGGAGAAGTACCACCCTGAGCAAGCTGAAACAAGCCATCTTTGCAACAAGTTCAGTGACAGAACCATGTCCCATTTTAGGGAAATCTTAAAAAGGCACCAGAAACAGAAGACTGTGGAAAGTTATTTTGTGAGACAGGGGTCCAGTGACTCAAGCTGGTCCTAGTGGCATTAAAAGACAAAAGGGAAGTAACCCCAGAGAGGGCTTTGTACCTAAAGTCCTCATGGAGGGGATTCTCCTTCCAAACACTAACCCCAACTCCCTCTCTCCTCCTTCCTATCTTCCAGATGCCATCACCAATCTTCAATAAAGGTAAGTAAAATGTTATTTTATATGTCTATTTAAATTTATTAATACATAATTGAACACTATATTTGTATGTAAAACTATAATTAATCTCTAACAAATTTATTTTTTGTGAATATTTTTGGGTTTCTGGAACGGATTAATTTTATTTCCATTATTTCATATGGGAAATATTGCTTTGCTATACAGACTTTTCGAATTTAGAAGTAACTCCTGGAACGGATTAAGTTCGATATTTAAGGTTCCACTGTACTACACCTCTCTCAGTCTGGAGAAGATCCTCTCTACTTACTCGTACTTTGACTGAGAAGTTTTCAGCAGTACAGCAGTTCTCTCAGTCTCTTAAAAGTAGAGTATCTGTGAAACCCACACTAAGTAAAATCTCTTCACTGTTTAAAGATATGTCATTTAAGCTAGGTTCGTCTCTGGTTAGAGAAACAATACACAAATAACCCGCACATCGAAGAGAGGAGCTTACGACGACGTTTCGGTCGGACGTCGTCGTAAGCTCCTCTCTTCTATGTGCGGGTTATTTGTGTATCGTTCCAGTCACGGTATTGAGCCTTTTTTATTTAGAGAAACCATGTAACCTTATCAGTTTCATATATAAATACCCATTCAGTCAGAAAGGAGGTAATTGTAAGCGGTATATAGGGAAGACCGGGGCTAGTTGGCACACTTTTTACAGTTTTGGTGATGATAGAAAAACAAACGTTTTTGGTAATTTCATACTTCCAGTGAAAATTATAAATCTTCCTCTTACTTTTCACGAAATAAAAAAATATTTTTCTATCAAAACAAAAGCACAACATTCTCTAGAAAAAAACATTTGACGTGTGCCAACATGTCCCATGTATGGGGTAAGTTGGCATACACTATGGGATAAGTTGGCACACACTATGGGGTAAGTTGGTACAGCAAATAGTAATAGTAAATTAGGAATATGGAACAGTAAATTTAGATACTGATTGTTAATGCTTTATTTCAAGAATATTCAGTTCCATAGAAACTTAAAAATCTTTTCTTAGTAAAGAAAGAAATGTTTTTTAATAAAATAAAATTAAAAACTGATTAGGTGTTATACATTCAATTGAAAATAATTGCACTTCCAGATAATAATTGTACAGAATACTTAACACCTGAGGTGAACTCAATCTAAATCATCATCTGAGTCACAGTTGGGTCAGGTATAAAACAAATCTTCATCAGTGGAGGCTTCGTGGGCCCACGACTTGCACATTCTACACTATATCCATACTTCTCGTGGTTTGCTTTCGGAAAAAGGTCCCATACATACCAAACACATACTGTCCTCTTCATCTGAACTTTCCTCGTCACCACGAACACGTTTTGATTTCTTTGATTGTTTCTTCTCTGCTTCTTTTGATATCTTTTCCAGTGTCTTTTTCACTGGCGTGTCAGTCAAAATGGCAGAGGAGCGTTTCCTCCTGTTCATTCCACTTCTCTTCCTGGGACCAGCTTTATGCAATGGCATCAGTTCTTCGGGAGTTGGGGCTTTCTTCCCACAGAGTCCAGAAGTAGAGAATCTTGGTTCATTCTTATCTTGAAGGTGAGAAACACTGTGCCAATTTGCCCCATTTTTGTTGAGCCAACTTGCCCCAACCATACCAATGTTCATAAATAAATGGTTTTAGTATAATATAAACCTAATATAAAATGTTTCATGGGTAAACAATCCTTAAACCCTAAGTTAAATTATGGCTAAATTGGATATTTCTCATACATGTTACAGCAAACAATATAAGCGAATTGTAATTTACTTACCGGCATCAAAATCAAATTTTTCCCCACTACAGTTATGTATTGCAACCTCCTGGTATGGTAGCTTGTTGATAAGTGAGGAAGTATGGTAGCTTGTTGGTGAGGAAGTATGGTAGCTTGTTGAAAAGTGAGGAAGTATGGTAGCTTGTTGGTGAGGAAGTATGGTAGCTTGTTGGTGAGGAAGTATGGTAGCTTGTTGGTGAGGAAGTATGGTAGCTTGTTGGTGAGGAAGTATGGTAGCTTGTTGGTGAGTGAGGAAGTATGGTAGCTTGTTGGTGAGTGAGGAAGTATGGTAGCTTGTTGGTGAGTGAGGAAGTATGGTAGCTTGTGGGTGAGTGAGGAAGCATGGTAGCTTGTTGGTGAGTGAGGAAGTATGGTAGCTTGTGGGTGAGTGAGGAAGTATGGTAGCTTGTTGGTGAGTGAGGAAGTATGGTAGCTTGTTGGTGAGTGAGGAAGTATGGTAGCTTGTTGGTGAGTGAGGAAGTATGGTAGCTTGTGGGTGAGTGAGGAAGTATGGTAGCTTGTTGGTGAGTGAGGAAGTATGGTAGCTTGTGGGTGAGTGAGGAAGTATGGTAGCTTGTTGGTGAGTGAGGAAGTATGGTAGCTTGTTGGTGAGTGAGGAAGTATGGTAGCTTGTGGTGAGTGAGGAAGTATGGTAGCTTGTGGGTGAGTGAGGAAGTATGGTAGCTTGTTGGTGAGTGAGGAAGTATGGTAGCTTGTGGGTGAGTGAGGAAGTATGGTAGCTTGTTGGTGAGTGAGGAAGTATGGTAGCTTGTTGGTGAGTGAGGAAGTATGGTAGCTTGTTGGTGAGTGAGGAAGTATGGTAGCTTGTTGGTGAGTGAGGAAGTATGGTAGCTTGTTGGTGAGGAAGTATGGTAGCTTGTTGGTGAGTGAGGAAGTATGGTAGCTTGTTGGTGAGGAAGTATGGTAGCTTGTTGGTGAGTGAGGAAGTATGGTAGCGTGTTGGTGAGTGAGGAAGTATGGTAGCTTGTTGGTGAGTGAGGAAGTATGGTAGCTTGTTGGTGAGTGAGGAAGTATGGTAGCTTGTTGGTGAGTGAGGAAGTATGGTAGCTTGTTGGTGAGTGAGGAAGTATGGTAGCTTGTTGGTGAGTGAGGAAGTATGGTAGCTTGTTGGTGAGGAAGTATGGTAGCTTGTTGGTGAGTGAGAAAGTATGGTAGCTTGTTGGTGAGTGAGGAAGTATGGTAGCTTGTTGGTGAGTGAGGAAGTATGGTAGCTTGTTGGTGAGAGAGGAAGTATGGTAGCTTGTTGGTGAGGAAGTATGGTAGCTTGTTGGTGAGTGAGGAAGTATGGTAGCTTGTTGGTGAGTGAGGAAGTATGGTAGCTTGTTGGTGGGGGAGGAAGTATGGTAGCTTGTTGGTGAGTGAGGAAGTATGGTAGCTTGTTGGTGAGTGAGGAAGTATGGTAGCTTGTTGGTGAGGAAGTATGGTAGCTTGTTGGTGAGTGAGGAAGTATGGTAGCTTGTTGGTGAGGAAGTATGGTAGCTTGTTGGTGAGTGAGGAAGTATGGTAGCTTGTTGGTGAGGAAGTATGGTAGCTTGTTGGTGAGTGAGGAAGTATGGTAGCTGTTGGTGAGGAAGTATGGTAGCTTGTTGGTGAGTGAGGAAGTATGGTAGCGTGTTGGTGAGTGAGGAAGTATGTAGCTTGTTGGTGAGTGAGGAAGTATGGTAGCTTGTTGGTGAGTGAGGAAGTATGGTAGCTTGTTGGTGAGTGAGGAAGTATGGTAGCTTGTTGGTGAGTGAGGAAGTATGGTAGCTTGTTGGTGAGTGAGGAAGTATGGTAGCTTGTTGGTGAGTGAGGAAGTATGGTAGCTTGTTGGTGAGTGAGGAAGTATGGTAGCTTGTTGGTGAGGAAGTATGGTAGCTTGTTGGTGAGTGAGAAAGTATGGTAGCTTGTTGGTGAGTGAGGAAGTATGGTAGCTTGTTGGTGAGTGAGGAAGTATGGTAGCTTGTTGGTGAGAGAGGAAGTATGGTAGCTTGTTGGTGAGGAAGTATTTTAGCTTGTTGGTGAGTGAGGAAGTATGGTAGCTTGTTGGTGAGGGAGGAAGTATGGTAGCTTGTTGGTGAGTGAGGAAGTATGGTAGCTTGTTGGTGAGTGAGGAAGTATGGTAGCTTGTTGGTGAGGAAGTATGGTAGCTTGTTGTGAGTGAGGAAGTATGGTAGCTTGTTGGTGAGGAAGTATGGTAGCTTGTTGGTGAGTGAGGAAGTATGGTAGCGTGTTGGTGAGTGAGGAAGTATGGTAGCTTGTTGGTGAGTGAGAGAAGTATGGTAGCTTGTTGGTGAATGAGGAAGTATGGTAGCTTGTTGGTGAGTGAGGAAGTATGGTAGCTTGTTGGTGAGTGAGGAAGTATGGTAGCTTGTTGGTGAGTGAGGAAGTATGGTAGCTTGTTGGTGAGTGAGGAAGCATGGTAGCTTGTTGGTGAGTGAGGAAGTATGGTAGCTTGTTGGTGAGTGAGGAAGCATGGTAGCTTGTTGGTGAGTGAGGAAGTATGGTAGCTTGTTGGTGAGGAAGTATGGTAGCTTGTTGGTGAGTGAGGAAGCATGGTAGCTTGTTGGTGAGTGAGGAAGTATGGTAGCTTGTTGGTGAGTGAGGAAGCATGGTAGCTTGTTGGTGAGTGAGGAAGTATGGTAGCTTGTTGGTGAGTGAGGAAGTATGGTAGCTTGTTGGTGAGGAAGTAATGGTAGCTTTTTGGTGAGTGAGGAAGCATGGTAGCTTGTTGGTGAGTGAGGAAGTATGGTAGCTTGTTGGTGAGAGAGGAAGCATGGTAGCTTGTTGGTGAGTGAGGAAGTATGGTAGCTTGTTGGTGAGTGAGGAAGTATGGTAGCTTGTTGGTGAGTGAGGAAGTATGGTAGCTTGTTGGTGAGTGAGGAAGTATGGTAGCTTGTTGGTGAGTGAGGAAGTATGGTAGCTTGTTGGTGAGTGAGGAAGTATGGTAGCTTGTTGGTGAGTGAGGAAGTATGGTAGCCTGTTGGTGAGTGAGGAAGTATGGTAGCTTGTTGATGAGTGAGGAAGTATGGTATCTTGCTGGTGAGTGAGGAAGCATGGTAGCTTGTTGGTGAGTGAGGAAGTATGGTAGCTTGTTGGTGAGTGAGGAAGCATGGTAGCTTGTTGGTGAGTGAGGAAGCATGGTAGCTTGTTGGTGAGTGAGGAAGTATGGTAGCTTGTTGGTGAGTGAGGAAGTATGGTAGCTTGTTGGTGAGTGAGGAAGTATGGTAGCTTGTTGGTGAGTGAGGAAGCATGGTAGCTTGTTGTGAGTGAGGAAGTATGGTAGCTTGTTGGTGAGTGAGGAAGTATGGTAGCTTGTTGGTGAGTAAGAAGCATGGTAGCTTGTTGGTGAGTAAGGAAGCATGGTAGCTTGTTGGTGAGTAAGGAAGCATGGTAGCTTGTTGGTGAGTAAGGAAGCATGGTAGCTTGTTGGTGAGTAAGGAAGCATGGTAGCTTGTTGGTGAGTAAGGAAGCATGGTAGCTTGTTGGTGAGTAAGGAAGCATGGTAGCTTGTTGGTGAGTAAGGAAGCATGGTAGCTTGTTGGTGAGTAAGGAAGCATGGTAGCTTGTTGGTGAGTAAGGAAGCATGGTAGCTTGTTGGTGAGTAAGGAAGCATGGTAGCTTGTTGGTAAGTAAGGAAGCATGGTAGCTTGTTGGTGAGTAAGGAAGCACGTGGTGATCCTATGATGTAAATAACAACGCCGTCTAGCGGTAAATGTTTGAATTATTACAAGTGTGTCAACTTCCCGCTGTTGCCAACCAGTCCCGGTCTCCCGTAAGTGTTATTTCTATATTACAAGTTAAGGTACTATTTTAAAATACCTAATAGAATATTACGTAAATAACGTTTTATTAAAAACAAATTTTAGTGTAATCTTTCCATCATCCCATAATATAAAATCTTATTACGATATTCCATGAATATATTGGATACTAAGGATCTCCTATACTCAGGCCAAATATATTACAAATTCTAAGATCTATCGTAATAATGGCTAATGCAGAGTTTATATTTATATCAAGGGATAAATCCATTCCATCAAATTACCGTCCAATAAGCCTGACATCAATAATAGGCAAATTACCGTCCAATAAGCCTGACATCAATAATAGGCAAATTACCGTCCAATAAGCCTGACATCAATAATAGGCAAATTACCGTCCAATAAGCCTGACATCAATAATAGGCAAATTACCGTCCAATAAGCCTGACATCAATAATAGGCAAATTACCATCCAATAAGCCTTACATCAATAGTAAGCAAATTACCGTCCAATAAGCCTTACATCAATAGTAAACAAATTACCGTCCAATAAGCCTTACATCAATAGTAAACAAATTACCGTCCAATAAGCCTTACATCAATAGTAAACAAATTACCGTCCAATAAGCCTTACATCAATAGTAAACAAATTTACCGTCCAATAAGCCTTACATCAATAGTAAACAAATTACCGTCCAATAAGCCTTACATCAATAGTAAACAAATTACCGTCCAATAAGCCTTACATCAATAGTAAACAAATTACTGTTCAATAAGCCTTACATCAACAGCAGGCAAATTGATGAAAGTTAAGACACATGTTGAACATCTGGTTATCTTTATTGTAGACGTTTCGCCATCCAGTGGCTTTATCAATACAGATTCTTGGACATAATAAGAAATCAGAAGATGGCGAAACGTCTACAATACCTGGAGTTTACCTGGAGAGAGTTCCGGGGGTCAACGCCCCCGCGGCCCGGTCTGAGACCAGGCCTCCTGGTGGATCAGAGCCTGATCAACCAGGCTGTTGCTGCTGGCTGCACGCAAACCAACATACAGCCACAGCCCGGCTGATCCGGAACTGACTTTAGGTGCTTGTCCAGTGCCAGCTTGAAGACTGCCAGGGGTCTGTTGGTAATCCCCCTTATGTGTGCTGGGAGGCAGTTGAACAGTCTCGGGCCCCTGACACTTATTGTATGGTCTCTTAACGTGCTAGTGACACCCCTGCTTTTCATTGGGGGGATGGTGCATCGTCTGCCAAGTCTTTTGCTTTCGTAGTGGGTGATTTTCGTGTGCAAGTTCGGTACTAGTCCCTCTAGGATTTTCCAGGTGTATATAATCATGTATCTCTCCCTCCTGCGTTCCAGGGAATACAGGTTTAGGAACCTCAAGCGCTCCCAATAATTGAGGTGTTTTATCTCCGTTATGCGCGCCGTGAAAGTTCACTGTACATTTTCTAGGTCGGCAATTTCACCTGCCTTGAAAGGTGCTGTTAGTGTGCAGCAATATTCCAGCCTAGATAAAACAAGTGACCTGAAGAGTGTCATCATGGGCTTGGCCTCCCTAGTTTTTGAAGGTTCTCATTATCCATCCGTCATTTTTCTAGCAGATGCGATTGATACAATGTTATGGTCCTTGAAGGTGAGATCCTCCGACATGATCACTCCCAGTCTTTGACGTTGGTGTTTCGCTCTATTTTGTGGCCAGAATTTGTTTTGTACTCTGATGAAGATTAATTTCCTCATGTTTACCATATCTGAGTAATTGAAATTTCTCATCGTTGAACTTCATATTGTTTTCTGCAGCCCACTGAAAGATTTGTTGATGTCTGCCTGGAGCTTTGCAGTGTCTGCAATGGAAGACACTGTCATGCAGATTCGGTGTCATCTGCAAAGGAAGACACGGTGCTGTGGCTGACATCCTTGTCTATGTCGGATATAAGGATGAGGAACAAGATGGGAGCGAGTACTGTGCCTTGTGGAACAGAGCTTTTCACCGTAGCTGCCTCGGACTTTACTCTGTTGACGACTACTCTCTGTGTTCTGTTAGTGGGAAATTATATGATCCATCGACCGACTTTTCCTGTTATTCCTTTAGCACGCATTTTGTGCGCTATTACGCCATGGTCACACTTGTCGAAGGCTTTTGCAAAGTCTGTATATATTACATCTGCATTCTTTTTGTCTTCTAGTGCATTTAGGACCTTGTCGTAGTGGTCCAATAGTTGAGACAGACAGGAGCGACCTGTTCTAAACCCATGTTGCCCTGGGTTGTGTAACTGATGGGTTTCTAGATGCGTGGGTGATCTTGCTTCTTAGGACCCTTTCAAAGATTTTTATGATATGGGATGTTAGTGCTATTGGTCTGTAGTTCTTTGCTGTTGCTTTACTGCCCCCTTTGTGGAGTGGGCTATGTCTGTTGTTTTTAGTAACTGTGGGACGCCCCCCGTGTCCATGCTCCCTTCCATAGGATGGAAAAGGCTCGTGATATAGGGGCTTCTTGCAGTTCTTGATGAACACAGAGTTCCATGAGTCTGGCCCTGGGGCAGAGTGCATGGGCATGTCATTTATCGCCTGTTCGAAGTCATTTGGCGTCAGGATAACATCGGATAGGCTTGTGTTAAATTTCAAATTTTGTGGCTCTCTCATAAAAATTCATTTTGATCTTCGACTCTCAGTCTGGTTAGCGGCTTGCTAAAAACTGAGTCATATTGGGACTTGAGTAGCTCACTCATTTCCTTGTTGTCATCTGTGTAGGACCCATCTTGTTTAAGTAGGGGCCCAATACTGGACGTTGTTCTCGATTTTGATTTGGCATAGGAGAAGAAATACTTTGGTTTCTTTCGATTTCATTTATGGCTTTTAGTTCTTCCCGCGATTCCTGACTCCTAAAGGATTCTTTTAGCTTAAGTTCGATGCTTGCTATTTCTCTGACCAGTGTCTCCCTACGCATTTCAGATATATTGACCTCTTTTAGCCGCTCTTGTATTCTTTTCCCCTCGCCTGTAAAGGAGCGCCTGTCTCTTTCTGTTTTTCATCTACTCCTCCTTTTTCTTAGAGGAATAAAACCTTGTGCATACATCGAGTGCTACCGAGTTAATCTGTTCTAGGCATAAGTTGGGGTCTGTGTTGCTTAGTATATCTTCCAGCTTATATCGGTTAGGACTTGGTTTACTTGGTCCCACTTTATGTTTTTGTTATTGAAGTTGAATTTGGGTGAATGCTCCCTCGTGACTAATCTCATTATGTCGGTCTGGGGCTCCGCGCATACATGACTGAACCTCAATTATGTTGTGATCTGAGTATATTGTTTTTGATATGGTGATATTTCTTATCAGATCATCATTGTTAGTGAAGATGAGGTCTAGTGTATTCTCCAGTCTAGTAGGCTCTATTATTTGCTGGTTTAAATTGAATTTTGTGCAGAGATTTAAAAGCTCGCGTGAGTGTGATTTTCATCAGAGCTGCCTCCTGGTGTTATTACTGCAACAATATTATTTGCTATATTCCTCCATTTTAGGTGCCTTAAGTTGAAATCCCCAGGAGCAAGATGTTGGGTTTGCAGGAGCTGGAAGGTTTTCCAGACAGTGGTCAATTTTAACAGCTGTTCCTGGAATTGCTGGGATGTTGCATCCGGAGGCTTGTAGACTATCACAATGACTAGGTTTTGGTTCTCGACCTTTACTGCTAAAACTTCCACTACATCATTTGAGGCATTTAGCAGTTCTGTGCAAACAAGTGACTCTGCAATGTACAGGCCAACCCCCCCCTTTGCTGTCACTCTGTCACATCTGTATAGGTTGTAACCTGGGATCCATATTTCGTTGTCTAAGTGATCCTTTATGTGGGTCTCAGTGAAAGCCGCGAACATTTGCCTTTGCCTCTGCAAGCAGTCCACGGATGAAAGGTATTTTGTTGTTTGTTGCTGGCTTTAGACCCTGTATATTTGCAAAGAAGAATGTTATCGGACTGGTGGTATTGTTGGTACTGGGGGGGATTTTTTTCCGGCATTAGTATCTGTATCTGTTGGTTTGGAGTGGAGGCCATCGACTGTGTTTTCCCCTCCAGAATGACTGGATTTGGTGTACGATTTCTGCCATTTCCTGCCAGTTTTTTTTCCTTCCTGGCACTAAAAAACCTCTCCCTCTTGAGTGGCTGTGGCTACCCAGGTTTTCCCATGGCCTGGATGTTTTGTATCTTTTTGTCCCTTTAGATGGTTTTGCCTGGCAATTTAAGTTATAGCACAGTCTTTCCTGTACTGAAGAGGTACACAGTTCAGGGTGAAAAAGCTTACAGGAAGGGAGTTTGCATTTTCCTGTTGTCATATGGGCATGGCATTTCCTAGGGTGGTCATAGTTGCACGTCCCATCTGTTTTTCCAGATTTCCCATGCCAGCAGATACCGAGTGCATAGTATGTGCACAGGCTTGGTTTCCGTTTGCCTTGGGTTTCTGTGACTGTATTCCCTGTTGGTGCATGTTTCCCTGTCTTACTTCTATCCTCCCTAGCACCAACAATGGAGCTCCCACCATTTGTTTTTGGTAATATATCCTCACTATTGCTAGTGGAGTCCTCTTGTTTGCTATTTCCTGCGGTATTTCTAGTTTGCAATATTGGTTTTATCTTATCTTTGACTACACTTGTTTCCCTACTATGGCTCCTGTCCCCTATGCGGTCATTCATATGTATTCCTTCCTGCATATAGTTCCCGACTACCTGGACAAAATCTCCAGCTTCACCATTACTGTCTCCCAGGACAGCATCTCCAGCTTCCCCATTACCAGATGTTGCACAAGTGTCTTAACTTTCATCTTGTCGGTATTGTATACCTGTCTTGCACAGTAGGCAAATTACCGTCCAATAAGCCTGACATCAAGAGTAAGCAAATTACCGTTCAATAAGCCTGACATCAAGAGTAAGCAATTACCGTCCAATAAGCCTGACATCAAGAGTAAGCAAATTACCGTCCAATAAGCCTGACATCAAGAGTAAGCAAATTACCGTCCAATAAGCCTGACATCAAGAGTAAGCAAATTACCGTCCAATAAGCCTGACATCAAGAGTAAGCAAATTACCGTCCAATAAGCCTGACATCAAGAGTAAGCAAATTACCGTCCAATAAGCCTGACATCAAGAGTAAGCAAATTACCGTCCAATAAGCCTGACATCAACAATAGGCAAATTACCGTACAATAAGCCTGACATCAATAGTAGACAAATTACCGTCCAATAAGCCTGACATCAACAGTAGACAAATTACCGTCCAATAAGCCTGACATCAACAATAGGCAAATTACCGTACAATAAGCCTGACATCAATAGTAGACAAATTACCGTCCAATAAGCCTGACATCAACAGTAGACAAATTACCGTCCAATAAGCCTGACATCAACAGTAGGCAAATTACCGTACAATAAGCCTGACATCAAGAGTAAGCAAATTACCGTCCAATAAGCCTGACATCAACAATAGGCAAATTACCGTACAATAAGCCTGACATCAACAATAGGCAAATTACCGTACAATAAGCCTGACATCAATAGTAGACAAATTACCGTCCAATAAGCCTGACATCAACAGTAGACAAATTACCGTCCAATAAGCCTGACATCAACAATAGGCAAATTACCGTACAATAAGCCTGACATCATAGTAGACAAATTACCGTCAATAAGCCTGACATCAACAGTAGACAAATTACCGTCCAATAAGCCTGACATCAACAGTAGGCAAATTACCGTACAATAAGCCTGACATCAACAGTAGACAAATTACCGTCCAATAAGCCTGACATCAACAGTAGGCAAATTACCGTACAATAAGCCTGACATCAACAGTAGGCAAATTATCAGAATCAATTATAGCTGATATTAATAGAAGTCACCTTAATGAGCATAATTTGATTCTCAACACGGATTTACGAGAGGTCGTTCCTGACTGACAAATCTGCTGATCTTATTAATAAAGCATCTGAAGCAGTGGACAGCTATATAGAATATGTTGTTTATTTGGATTTCAGTAAAGCCTTTAATACAGTACGTCACTGATAAGAAAAGTGGAAGCTTATGGTATAGGAAGATAGGTTCTAACATGGATCGAAGCATGACTGACCAACAGAAAGCAAAGAGTCTGCAAAAATGGGGTGACATGATATGGGTCGAGTCACCGGTGCCGTTCCACAAGGATTAGTTTTAGGTCCATTGTTGTTTATAATTTACATTAATGACTTAGACGAAGGAATAACAAGTGACGTGAGTAAATTCGCTGAAGACAAAACTAGGCTGAATAACAGATTCTGAGAAGGATACTATTGAACTTCAGGAAGGACAGAGCAGGATATGGAGGATTTACTTTCCTGGATCTCAGAAGGAGGATATTGCTAGCCGGCTTGTCAACATTATGAATGGTAATGGAATCACTCCCAGTGAGATGACTCAGTGGTGGAGGCAGTGATGAAGGCACGTGTAGAAGTGAGGAATAGGTTAGGTATAGGACAGCAATAGACAAAACTAGGACGAAGGGAGGGCGCTCTGTTATATGTGACATTCTGCTGAGAAGTTGAGTTGGCAGTGAATGGTTGTCCAGGGTAATAGGTGTTAACTGATGGCTGGGCAAACACTAAGGATATTACCATTCTTTGACAAGCAGGGCCACTTCTACGGCAGAAATGACATGTATGCCAGAGACGGGGTTCATTTATCTAGGGTTGGGGAAACGGAAGGGCATTGGCTGGCTCAGTGGAGGGAGCTGTTACGGTTTTAAACCAGAAATAACAATTAAGAGTAGAATGGGGTAGAGTTATTGGTGAATATTGTTAAACCAGAGGAACTAGATGATAAGGACAACAAGAGCGTTAGTGGAGGAGCGGGATGAGCAGAAAGAGGTAAGAGACGATAGGGTTTCTTAATATATATTACATACAAAGAGTCGTAGCACTAGTAACAAGATGGATGAGTTGAGATAAAGTATGACACAAGTGCAACAATTATTATGCAGATGTTTCGCCCACCAGTGACTTCATCAGAACAATACAGGACAAAAACAGAAGACTGAAAAAGTTGAAGATGAGGTAATCAGTCCCTCAGCTTGAGAGCAGGTGTTAAGTACCGTAGTTCTGATGAAGTATGCTAATACAGTGGAATCAGATGAGTTACAGCAGATAGAGGGACGGATCACGGCCCCGACACAGCTGGTTCTCGGAAAGGATTGATCACAGCTGGTCTCCACTGCAGGGGTAATACTCCATACAGTTTTGAGGAGGGTTAATAATAAGTCTGATTCCGAAGATGAAGATATGTATATCATCGATCCTAACTGCAATAAGTTGAGACTTTGACGACGCTGATGCAAGATTAAAAGCGATAATGGGATATTAAACAATCCATCTACGTAAGCGTAGAGATAGATATAGCTCACGAGGAAACCCTGACAAAGTGACATCTTATTGCGTATGTGACTTCACAATGATTCACTACATCCACAGAATACTATCAGGAGAGTATTTGCTCGCCACCAAGCCCGGTGGCCTGGTGGCTAAAGCTCCCGCTTCACACACGGAGGGCCCGGGTTCGATTCCCGGCGGATGGAAACATTTCGACACGTTTCCTTACACTATTGTCCTGTTCACCTAGCAGCAAATAGGTACCTGGTGTAAATACCCGACTGGGTGTTGCGGTCGTCACTGGTGGACGTCACAGATTAGGACCCTAATGTAAATTAGTTAGGTACCTGGCGATTAGCGACTGGTTGTGGGTCTATCCTGGGGGCAAGTTAAACCCCATGGAATGTTAGAAATCCGAACAAAATCCTTTGTAATCGTTAATATCATTACTGCGCTCACAGAAGCGGTGACATTCCAGGATGAAACACAAGCCGTCAATAAGGACCTTTGACTGCTCGCATGTCACGTTGGACATGTGTTTCTGCAGGTTGTTAGTGGCGAGGAGAGGTATAAACATCTACATTAACTACCCGCAGCACGTTCCAGTCTGATGGCCTTAGCACGATCAATTGACCACCAAGATATGTATGTCGTGTCGAATAAGGTAAAACTTGCGATTTTGGCTTAAATAGCAATGCTCTTCTTGCCGAATAAGGCCAGCGAAAATTTGTGAATGCAATAATCTCGCAAAAATCATTCTGAACCTAACGAAAAAAATATATTTTATTGTGTTTGTTTAATATGAAATTATTGTAAACGTATCTAAAATATATTTAGATGGATTAGGCTAAAATAAATTGCGTTTGTTATAATAAGGTTAGGTAAGTTTTCTAAGATTCTTTTGGTACGAAATTACTAATTTTTACATTAACATTAATTAAAAAAAATATATCTTTAAACGTACAAGAGAAAATTTTTGAAAGGACTTAATTTTAAATGAGTTCTTGCTAATTGAGCAGTTTTACCTATTCGGAACGACATATATATGAAAACACTTACCTAAGGTATGAGGGATAACGACTCAATCAACCAACATAAGGGATGTACAATATATATATATATATATATATATATATATATATATATATATATATATATATATATATATATATATATATATATATATAAAACACAACTCATCAATGGGAACATCTGTGATGAAAGAAGGAACAAAAGTGTAAGGTGAAAAGAAAAGACAAGAGTTGCAGACGTTTCGCCCTCCAGTAGCTTTATCAACACAATGCAAGAATATAATCTGAAGACTGTAGAACTATATACAAAACAGAGAAGTATGAGTCTGAAGGTCCACAAAAGTAAGAAAAGATTCCAATAGATCACCATAAGAGCCTGGCCCATGGCCGGGCTCAGAGAGTAGAGAAACTAACTCTTCAAGGTAAGAGTCACAACAGGACCCATCACAAAGAAAATAATGACAATTAAAATCTCCACACAGTATTAGTTTACGTAAAGATGAAAGTAGGAATCACAAGTATCTAGTGGCTAACGCGACGGGCTGGAGTTTTGTGACTCTATGACCGCGGGTTCAATCCCTGCCGGGGGTATTACCTGGAGTTTACCTGGAGAGAGTTCCGGGGGTCAAGTAAGTAAGTAAGTTTATTCAGGTATACACAAATACAGTTACATAGAATTATCATACATAGCAGCATATGTGTAGAGAACCTGGGATAACCCAAAAAAGTCAGACACAGTGACTTATTTCCATTGGGGTCCTTTACATTTCCATTGGGGTCCTTTATTTCCATTGGGGTATGGTTTTTTTAAGGTATCTAAAGATGGGGTAAGAAGGAGAAAGATACAACTGTATACCACTCACCTAAATAAACACAGGCCACAGTATAATGGAGTAGAGCCCGGATAAATAATACGGTATACGGAACATCAGTGAGTACCAGAAGTGTACTTTCATTGTAGAAGGAATCAAGGGAAGGATATTTAGAATTAAAGAATTACTATTATCAAAAAATAAGCGCTAAACCACGGGGGTTATACAGCGCAGCAGGGCAAGGAAGGATGCATGGGTAGCAAGAGGTTGAGGTAGAAAGGGCTGAGGGGAGTGCTAGAGGCGTCATCATCAGAGTTTGTGAGAATCAAAAAATGCATTCAGGAGAAAATTTGGAGATATACCCTCTGTATCCTTTAATACTGAAGTGTAACATAGACAAAGTTGAACTGTAAACAAGTCGAGTAACTTATGTAGGTATAAACCTAGGTAATAGATACACAGAAATTGGTTGAGACACGTGAGCAAATACTAGGATATATTAATGAGGTGTGAGAATCACATGTCATTCTTCAGGTCACCATGTGTCACTCACACCTCACTTCAGGTCGCCATGTGTCACTCACACCTCACTTCAGGTCACCATATGTCACTCACACCTCACTTCAGGTCGCCATGTGTCACTCACACCTCACTTCAGGTCACCATGTGTCACACCTCACTTGAGGTCACCATGTGTCACCCACACCTCACTTGAGATCACCATGTGTCACACCTCACTTCAGGTCACCATGTATCACTTCACTTGTCACCTTCTGTTACTCACACCTCACTTCACGGTCACCATGTGTCACTCACACCTCAACTGAGATTACCATGTGTCACACCTCACTTCAGGTCACCATGTGTCACTCACACCACACTTCAGGTCACCATGTGTCACACCTCACTTGAGCTCACCATGTGTCACACGACACTTCAGGTCACCATGTGCCATTTACACCACACTTGGTCACCATGTGTCACTCACACGACACTTCAGGACACCATGTGTCATTCACACCACACTTGGTCACCATGTGTCACTCACACCACAATTCAGGTCACCATGTGTCACTCCCACCTCACTCTCCGCCTGTATGTTAGAAGTGATCAAGGTCTCATGACCGAAACGTTTTCTAATAAATGTCATAGTGTTTGCTTACGTGTCTTCCTAAACCACCTTGTGTAGGTAAATGACCAAATACTGTAGTCAGGCTCTGGTGGTAGCAGGTGAGAGGTCACTGAAGATTTGGGGTGGTAGCAGGTGAGAGGTCCACTAAGACTTGCGGTGGTAGCAGGTAAAGGGGTCACTGAGCTTGCGGGGTAGCAGGTGGGGTCACAAAAGATTTGCGGTGTGAGGTGGAGGCCTAAAGACTTGCGGTGGTGGGGTGAGAGGCACTAAGATTTGGGGTGGAAGCAGGTGAGGGTCACTGAAGACTTGCGGTGGTACGGGTGAAGGTCACTGAAGACTTTGGGGGTTTTAGCAGGTGAGGGTCACTAAAAGACTTGCGGTGGTAGCAGGTAAAGGGGTCACAAAGCTTGCGGTTTTCAGGGGGGGGGGGGGGGGAAAAGAGGTCACTGAAGTCTTGGGGTATGGACTCAAAACGGGTAGTAGGTTGTGAGGAGACTGAATTAAGTGGCGATAGTCAGAGGTAGGGGGGAGTCATTTATTTGTTACAAATTGAAAAGTGACGATTAATGACAGTCTGTGGGGCGGGCGGGTCTTCCAGCTCTTGGGTTTACATGGGCGATATCAGATTTTATGGAGAAATAGAATTTCAGAGTAATGGTTATTTTTTTGGAATTTTGGGGTTTAAATTTCCCCATCGTTTTCACTCACAAGTGGGAAGCGAAAAAGTGATATTCAAGAGAAGAATGGGGTTGAAACAAGCTAAAAAAAGGCTGCATCTTAACCCTGAAATAAAAGGTTCAAGAACCGACAGAATATGAATTAGACCTTGTACAACATCGGGTATTTTTTAAAATTGTAAAAATTTCCCCCACAATAATGATCCCCAAGTGTTGCTCAGGTTAATTCTTAAAATTTTATTCCCATTCATCCATGAGGCTGGGTTGACTCGAACTTTTCATTGGGGCGCTAAAAGGGAGTTATAACATTTAGGAGGGGCAAAGGGTTTTGGTGTGAAGAACGGAGGAAAGGAGTGTAACCTGGAGAACCTAAAAAACCTCAGTAAAGGGGGTTCCCTCTTTGAACTTTGCTGTCACCTGAGAAGTATGGAGAACAGTTTGTAGGCTGCATGGAATCAGAACCCGAGGAAAGGTCTCAAAGAGTCCTTAAAATTTGTCCTCACAACGACAGACGAGAGGTACAATATCGATGGAAGGAAACCAAACAATGTATGAAAGCCAGACAAGTTTAACTGCGAGCCCCATAAACCCTGCCGTACTCCCAGTCCTCTGTCTTCACGAACCCTCTCGCCTTCCTTCCTTAAGAAAAAGGAAGGAGGGAAACAAGCGAATTAAAACAATAAGGGTAATAGTTTGAAAGGGGCGACGAGGTGGAGACGTTCGAATCACGTCTTGAGACGAGTAGTCTGTAAAACAGTAAAAAAGTTTCGTCTAACCTTTAAATTTTACTAAAAATCCATTTAAAAACGCATTAAAAAAACCAACGGTACATAAACCCACTTGCGGGCCATAAAAAATGACCCTTGGGCTAACACTATCAAGATCTTGGCGACTTTATAATCACATAGCACATCCAACCCTCACGGGCCCCGAAGCATAAAAAATTGACCGGCTTTTTTTTTTGGCAACCCTTTCCATGAAGTGGTAAGAAACCAAAGGTAGAAGTTTCTTATAATTATTGAGGAAGAGGTCGAGATTCAGGATCTCAAGCGAATGGATGGAATGTTGGGTAAAACAACCCAACTTACAGATCTTTTTTGGGAGGTAGAAGTGGAGGAGTAGCCCAGAAATAATGTAGACCCCTTAAAAATACTGATAAAACAATAATAACCAGAGTCACCCCTCCCCCCACTCACTACGGGTCAGCCCCCTACAAGGGCTGCCAAGACAGTAGACAGTTTGTGTGCCACCGAGAAATCCAGTTAACACCAAGAATGGCAAATAAAGAACTTGGGGAAATTTATCATGTTTTCCTCTTAAACAGCCAAAGTCTGTTTTAATTCCCTTTATCATTAATAGTATCTCTTATCTACAACTGCATCCATGCTTTCCCATTTTTTTGCACCGTTTTTTCCGAGCCTCTTTTGTAGGAAATATTTTGTTTAGCAAAATCAAAAACAACGCAGCAGTCCACAAAAAACACGCAATCTTAGTACCAAACAACTTAACAGCGCATCAAAAAGTAACAGCCACAACAACTTTAAAAGTACCACAACAACTTAACACGCTCAAAAACGTAACAGTACCACAACAACTTAACAGTACCACAACAACTTAACAGTACCACAACAACTTAACAGTACCACAACAACTTAACAGTACCACAACAACTTAACAGCGCATCAACAACGTAACAGTACCACAACAACTTAACAGTACCAAACAACTTAACAGTCCACAACAAATTAACGCGCATCAACAACGTAACAGTACCACAACAACTTAACAGTACCACAACAACTTAACAGCGCATCAACAACGTAACAGAACCACAACAACTTAAAAAGACCACAACAACAAAAAGACATCAAAACGTAAAGCCACAAAAACGCAACAGTACCACAAAATAATCCACAACAACAACCAAAAGTACCACAACAACACCCCAGCAGTACCACAACAAAAACGACGCAACATTCCCACAAAATAAAATTTACAACAACCAACATACAACAACAACAAGAACAGTACAACAACAACGCAAAAGTACCCAACAACAAAAGAAAAGACAACAAAACGCAGCATTCCACAACAACGACGCAACAGTACCACAACAATAATATCACAACAACGCAACAGTACAACAACAACAACGCAACAGTACAACAACAACGCAACAGTACCACAACAACAACAACGCAACAGTACAACAACAACGCAGCAGTACCACAACAACGACGCAGCAGTACCACAACAACGACACAGCAGTACCACAACAACGACGCAGCAGTACCACAACAACAACGCAGCAGTACCACAACAACAACGCGCGTACCCAACAACACGAGCAGTCCCAACAACGACGGCCAGTACCACAACAACGACGCAGCGACCACAAAACACGAACGTGCCACAAAACAACGCACAGTACCAAACAAAGACGCGCAGTACCACAACAACGACGCAAACAGTACCACAAAAACAGCAACGCAACATACCACAACAACGCAGCAGTTTCCAAAAAAACGCGCAGCATACCACAACAACGACGCAACAGTACCCAACAAACGCAACAGTACCAAACAAGACGCAACGTACCACAACGCAACGTACCACAAAAAAATATACCACAAAAACAACAACGCAGCAGTACCACAAAAAAATACCACAACAACAACGCAAAGTACCACAACCACCCAACAACAAAACGCAACAGTACCACAACAATAATACCACAACAACAACGAACAGTCCACAACAATAATACCACAACCAAAAACGCAACAGTACCCCAACAAACAACGCAAAAAAGAACCAACAGTACCACAACAATCCACAACAACAAAACGCAAAAAAGTACCCCAACAATAAAACCCCAAAAAAACGCAACAGTACCCCAACAATACCACAAAAACAACAAAGCAACAGTCCACAAAAACAAAAACGCAACAGTACCACAACAATACCCCAACAATAACAAGAACAAACAACAACAATAAAACCACATAACAACGCCATACCACAATAACAACGCAGCAGTACCACAATAACAACGCAGCAGTACCACAATAACAACGCAGCAGTACCACAATAACAACGCAGCAGTACCACAATAACAACGCAGCAGTACCACAATAACAAAACAAAAAGTACCACAAAACAACGCAGCAGTACCACAATAAAGCAGCAGTACCACAATTAAAAACGCAGCAGTCCCAAAAACAACGCAGCAGTACCACAAAACAACGCAGCAGTACCCCCAAAAACAACGAGCGTACCACAATAACAACGCAGCAACCACAAAACACCAACAGTACCACAAAAAACAACCAGCATACCACAATAACGAGCGTCCACAATAACAACGCACAGTACCAAAACAAACCCCTACCACAAAACACGCAGCAGTACCACACAACGCCAGCTACCCCCGAATCCCCAAAAAAACAGCAGTACCCCAAAATAAAACCAAAAACAAAACAACAAACCACAACAAACCAACAACCGGCACAACCCCACAAACCCCCCCAACTTCCCCCCAAAACCCCAGTACCACAACAAAAAACCCAACAAAACCACAAACCCCAAAAAAACAAAGCAACAGTACCACAACAAAACAAGCAACAGTACCCAACAAAACAAAGCAACAGTACCCCAAAAATAACAAGCAACAGTACCACAACAACAACAACGCAACAGTACCACAACAATAACAACGCAACAGTACCACAACAACAACAACGCAACAGTACCACAACAATAACAACGCAACAGTACCACAACAACAACAACCCAAAAGCCCCCCCCAAAAAGTACCACAACAACAACAAAGCAACAGTACCACAACAACAACGCAAAAGTACCACAACAACAACAAAACCCAACAGTACCACAACCAAAAACAACGAACAGTACCCCAACAAACAAGCAAAAGTACCCCAACAAAACAACGCAACATACCCAAAAAACAACAACGCAACATACCACAACAGCAACGCAACAGTACTACAACAATAACAACGCAACAGTACCAAACAACAACGCAAAAAGTACCACAACAACAAAACGCAACAGTACCACAACAACAACGCAAAAGTACCCACAAACAATAAAAACCAAAATACCACAAAAACCCAAAAACCAACAGTACCACAACAAAAACAACGCAAAAAGTACCACAACAAAAACAACGCAACAGTACCACAACAAAAACAACGCAAAAGTACCCAACAAAACAACGCAAAAGTACCAAACAAAACAACGCAAAAGTACCACAAAAAAACAACGCAAAAGTACCACAACAAAACAAGCAAAAGTACCCCAAACAAAACAACGCAAAAGTCCACAACAAAAAAGCAACAGTACCACAAAAAAACAAAGCAACAGTACCAACAACAAAAACGCAAACAGTCCACAAAATAACAAAGCAAAAGTCCACAACACAAAAACGCAACAGTACCACAACCAACAACAACCAAAAATACCACAACAACAACAAGCAACAGTAAAAACCCCAAAAACAACAACGCAAAGACCACAACAAAACAACGCAACGTACCACAACAACAAAACGCAACAGTCCACAACAATAAAACAAAGCAACGTACCACAACAACAACAAAGCAAAAAAGTACCACAACCAACAACCAACAGTACCACAACAACAGTACCACAACAACAGTACCACAACAATACCACCTTTACTTTTACCTTTGAAGAGTTTAGAGAGTTTCACTACTCTCTGAGGCCAGGCTTGTCTGGTGCTTGCCTGGCCAACCAGGCTGTTGCTGCTGGAGGCCCGCTGCCCCCCAATCCCTCACGCCGGTTTTTATTGGCACCCGGTGAATATACTTGTCCAGTTTCCTCTTGAAAGCTTCTACACTTGTTCCAGCAGTGTTTCTGATATCTTCTGGTAAGATGTTGAATGGTCTGGGACCCCGGATGTTGATACAGTGTTCCCTTGGAAATAAATGGTATAAAATACCGACACAATGGCAATATAAACACAAATGCAGTATAATGTGATCCTTTATTGACTACGTTTCGCCCACACAGTGGGCTCTTTCAAGTCACAAACAGAACTACCTGGGGTGAACGAACGAACGAACGAACGAAAGTTCAGGTAAGATCCCAAATGGGATGAGCGGGGAAGGCGGGACAGACGAAGAATAGTGCTGGAGAGGAGTGTTCTTAGTAGTAGAAATAGAGCCAGGGCTTAACCCAGCAGCTAAGTCGATCGTGGGACAGATATTGAGAACACACATAGCAGGCTCTTCTGTTGGGACTCCGGTGGGTGAGTGGGGAAGTGTGGACAGACGATGAACAGTCGTGAGAGGAAGGTCTTGAGTTGTAGAATAAAGAGCCAGGGCTAAACCCAGCTGCGTGGCACTGCGAGGCAGTGTAGAGAGGGCATGTTGAGGACATAGAGGAGAGAGCAGACTGCAGACAGTGCTCGCTGACTGATATGCTACAGGCTGAGGTGAAGAGCTGGTTTGGACGTCAGGTGTTGGGAAGGGTGTTGTGTGTTTGGCTACACTTCGCTGGTGATGGAGCCACTCTTGAGTCTTTTGAAGTCTCTCTTGGACATGTGGAATAGTTGCATTCTGAGGTTGGGAGCAGTTCAGATTCGTCACGAGGTAAGATAGTGCGTTTTCAAAAGGAATTTGGTGAGGTTTGGTGCAGTGTGTACTTAACAGCTCCTTCTTTCATTAAGTGGAGCAATATCAGCTGCGCTCATTTCGGTTGGAGGTTGGGGGTGGTTGTAGAAGGTTAGAGACCCATTAAAGGCTTGGCTTAGGTAACGGTTGGCGTGTGGTTTCTTCTTCGACTACTACTTCGTCGTTGTCCGGGTTGTTCATAATGTTCTGGTACTATTTCGTCTTCTGTGACTGTGTTGAGAGGAGGCAGGGAGTGTTGGTCGGTTGTGATTTGTTGGGCTGGTGGTGGGTGGTGAGAGGTGGCAGTAGACGGTGGTGTTGGTTCTGGAGTAGAGTCTTGGTCAGAGATACGAGTAGGACCAGGGGTTGAGGTGAAGTTAACAATATCTGGAATTAGCTTGAGGAGGTCTTGTGATGGAGGCGAGTCTGGAAAGTTGAAGTTTGGCATGTTGTTTAGGCGAAACAGTTCATTGATTGTCGTGTTGAATGAGCCAGGGTTTGCAGCATTATTAAGGTGTGCATACATCATACAGTATAGCACCTTGGATGGAACAGCGTCAGGAAGAGCAAGGAGGGACTGGCTGGGTGGAGATGATTGTTGTGTAGCTGAGGAGTTCGGTGGTACCTGATTGAATTTTTGCAATGGCGGCGTATGTTGGCGATTTAGGGTTGTTCTTCTTGGTTTCTTCAATGATTTTCTTAGACAGGACTTCTTTACGTAGAGGGCATTTTGCTGCAAGGGTGTGGTGAGTTACCTTGCAGTTGAGGCAGGTAGGAGAGGTAGTGGTAGTAGAACATTCCTTGAAGTGAGGAAATGGTATGGTGATACCGACAAGATGTGGAAAAAAGACACTTATGTACAGTTCAGGACATTTATTAAAGGAAACGTTTCGCCACGAGTGGCTTCTTCAGTCCTAATACAGAGAAAACTAAGAAAACACACATATATATAGTGGTGGGAGTCAGGTGATGTGAAGCGTGGGTAGAGGTGGTAATAGTAGTAGTAGTAGTAATGGAACTAAGGAGGTGAGGTTAGAGAGGGACCTGCTGGCATCAAGTAACACCAGTTCCCAGGATGGGTAATATCCTCTTGCTTAGTAATTTTGAAATACTGTAACTACCGGATTTTTGCTTTATAGTGTTACTGACAGAAATTAGTGCAGCTTCAATGCATTTTCTCCGTCTTAAGTCGTCTTCTTTAATAACTAGTTTAGCTTCATTGAATTTCATGAGGTGTCCAACATCGTCTCTATGTTGAACACATGCGTTTTTGCGGTCATCATTTCTGCAAGCATTTTTGTGTTCTGCATTTTCTAATGTCCAGAGTTCTGGCTGTTTCCCCTACATATACTTTGTCACACCCCCCACATGGTATAGTGTAGATTCCTGCACTTGTGCCGGAATCATGCTTGGGTTTTTGTATCAGGTTCCTAATAGTAGTTGAAGAGCTGGTAGATATCTACCAGCTCTTCAACTACTATTAGGAACCTGATACAAAAACCCAAGCATGATTCCGGCACAAGTGCAGGAATCTACACTATACCATGTGGGGGGTGTGACAAAGTATATGTAGGGGAAACAGCCAGAACTCTGGACATTAGAATAGCAGAACACAAAAATGCTTGCAGAAATGATGACCGCAAAAACGCATGTGTTCAACATAGAGGACGATGTTGGACACCTCATGAAATTCAATGAAGCTAAACTAGTTATTAAAGAAGACGACTTAAGACGGAGAAAATGCATTGAAGCTGCACTAATTTCTGTCAGTAACACTATAAAGCAAAAATCCGGTAGTTACAGTATTTCAAAATTACTAAGCAAGAGGATATTACCCATCCTGGGAACTGGTGTTACTTGATGCCAGCAGGTCCCTCTCTAACCTCACCTCCTTAGTTCCATTACTACTACTACTACTATTACCACCTCTACCCACGCTTCACATCACCTGACTCCCACCACTATATATATGTGTGTTTTCTTAGTTTTCTCTGTATTAGGACTGAAGAAGCCACTCGTGGCGAAACGTTTCCTTTAATAAATGTCCTGAACTGTACATAAGTGTCTTTTTCCACATTCCTTGAAGTCATGGCCGTCTTTACCGCAGTTTGTGCAGTACTTTTTCCCTTTCAGGGGACAGTCAGGCGTTGAGTGGTGATAGGAGTAGCAGGTCCAGCATGGCGAGATGTGGGCGAAACGTTCGGGTTCTATGTGACTTGGATGGATATGATAGTAGGAGATAGCTAGGCCGTCAGACAGTGCTCTAGTAGCCATCTCGATGTTGGAGAAGGTTAGCTTGATCATTGTAGAGGCGTTGGGGATTTTGGTGATATGTTCAATCGACGCCCAGGTATTTTGTTCCTCGATAGAGGTCTTGAGATCCTCAGTTGATAAAGAAGTGACGAGTTTGTCCAGCCGTTTGACGAAAACGGAACGTTTCGCCAGCAAAAAAGGTGAAGGGGAGATGGTGAACTGTCGGTCTCTGAGGGTTTTCATAGAAGTGTCGGCGATCAGCTTTGTGGCTTCATAATCGTCGGTACAGACGACGATGAATGAGTCTTTCGTCGAGTTGATGGCTGTAAATTTAACCTGTAGGCAAGTCTTTACAACGGCAGCAAGGGCAAGTTTAGTAGAGTCATTTATTACTCCACTGTTGGGTTTGATCCTTACACGGTTTGCAAGCATCATGAAGGAGTAAGTCAGGCGCTGGTACGATGACTATAGGTTCCCCTCCCCGACGGGGATCGAAGGAACACTTCTTGAGGTGAGGAGCGACTGTGTCTTACGATGATGTGTTTGGAGTGGAGTTGCCAAACATGTTTCCAACATCTTTGCCAAAACATCATTCCAAGTATCTACCTCCACAACCACGACCATCAAGGACATCACCAGTAGTAGGCAGGACAAGCCTCCATCCTCTGCAGGGGTATACATAATCCCTTGTAATGACTGCAACAAGTTATACGTGGGCGAAACATCAAGGGACCTCCAAACACGTATTTCAGAACACCAATACGGAAGGAACATCAAAATGGTATACAATACCGACAGGTTGTTAGGTAAGACACATATGCAACAGTTAGACAACTTTATTCCGAAACGTTTCGCCTACACAGTAGGCTTCTTCAGTCGAATACAGAAAGTAGGCAGGAACAGTAGAGATGTGAAGACGATGTAATCAGTCCATCACCCTTAAAGTCGTAGAATTTGAGGTTGTCAGTCCCTCGGTCTGGAGAAGTTCAGTTCCATAGTCAGGAACTATCTGAAGATCAAGCGACAGTGCGGAGACTTAAATACTGTCGGAAGGAGAGGTGCAGGGTAGTAGTAGTAGTAGTAGTAGTAGTAGTGAGAGGCAACTGAGAGGTCATGTCCCTCTCAGATCCAACCCTTCTCACTTGAAAAGCTTGTCCAAGGTGTTTTCTGTACCAAGATGCCACGTGTTGCAGTGTCTGACAAGAGGAACATCAAAATGGTATACAATACCGACAGGTTGTTAGGTAAGACACATATGCAACAGTTAGACAACTTTATTCCGAAACGTTTCGCCTACACAGTAGGCTTCTTCAGTCGAATACAGAAAGTAGGCAGGAACAGTAGAGATGTGAAGACGATGTAATCAGTCCATCACCCTTAAAGTCGTAGAATTTGAGGTTGTCAGTCCCTCGGTCTGGAGAAGTTCAGTTCCATAGTCAGGAACTATCTGAAGATCAAGCGACAGTGCGGAGACTTAAATACTGTCGGAAGGAGAGGTGCAGGGTAGTAGTAGTAGTAGTAGTAGTAGTAGTGAGAGGCAACTGAGAGGTCATGTCCCTCTCAGATCCAACCCTTCTCACTTGGACAAGCTTTTCAAGTGAGAAGGGTTGGATCTGAGAGGGACATGACCTCTCAGTTGCCTCTCACTACTACTACTACTACTACTACTACTACCTGCACCTCTCCTTCCGACAGTATTTAAGTCTCCGCACTGTCGCTTGATCTTCAGATAGTTCCTGACTATGGAACTGAACTTCTCCAGACCGAGGGACTGACAACCTCAAATTCTACGACTTTAAGGGTGATGGACTGATTACATCGTCTTCACATCTCTACTGTTCCTGCCTACTTTCTGTATTCGACTGAAGAAGCCTACTGTGTAGGCGAAACGTTTCGGAATAAAGTTGTCTAACTGTTGCATATGTGTCTTACCTAACAACCTGTCGGTATTGTATACCATTTTGATGTTCCTCTTGTCAGACACTGCAACACGTGGCATCTTGGTACAGAAAACACCTTGGACAAGCTTTTCAAGTGAGAAGGGTTGGATCTGAGAGGGACATGACCTCTCAGTTGCCTCTCACTACTACTACTACTACTACTACTACTACCCTGCACCTCTCCTTCCGACAGTATTTAAGTCTCCGCACTGTCGCTTGATCTTCAGATAGTTCCTGACTATGGAACTGAACTTCTCCAGACCGAGGGACTGACAACCTCAAATTCTACGACTTTAAGGGTGATGGACTGATTACATCGTCTTCACATCTCTACTGTTCCTGCCTACTTTCTGTATTCGACTGAAGAAGCCTACTGTGTAGGCGAAACGTTTCGGAATAAAGTTGTCTAACTGTTGCATATGTGTCTTACCTAACAGAACACCAATACGCAAGCAGGTCTGACGACACAAGGAATGCCTGCGTACAACACCGTAATTCACACAACCACTTGATAAACTACAGAAACTCAAGACTTATCGCCACAGAAGACAACACTCAATACCGAAGAATCCTGGAATCATCACTTATTTCTATATCCGACAACTTCAACCAGAATAGTGGCTTCTATAACATAGCTGAACCACTTGCCAAGAAACTTCTTCATCGCTATCCCACATAAGAACACTGTAGAAGGTCTGCTCACAAACTTGTCCAGTCTCCTTTCCAAGCTACCCAAGTTTTTAGACTCTACAACCCAACTCGGTACATCATCAGATGCAGCATTCTTCACCTGACCTCAGCCGGACTATAAATACTCGCGTTCCTTCCACCCCAGGTAGTTCTGTTTGTGACTTGAAAAAGCCCACTGTGTGGGCGAAACGTAGTCAATAAAGGATCACATTATACTGCATTTGTGTTTATATTGCCACAGTGTTCCCTTATTGTGCCCACCGCACCCCTGCTCCTCACTGGGTTTATTTTACATTTCCTTCCATATCTCTCACTCCAGTATGTTATGACAGTGTGCAGATTTGGGACCAGGTCCTCGAGAACTTTCCTGGTATATATCATCATGTACCTCTCTCTCCTCCGCTCCAATGAGTACCCAATGAGCTACCCAAGAAATAACTCCCGTACCCCATGACACCAATCAAACCCAGCCCCTCCCACTCATATATTTGTCCAGTCTCTTCTTAAAGCTACCCAAAGTTCTTAAAAGAACATAAGAAAGGAGGAACACTGCAGCAGGCCTGTTAACATGTGGGAGGGGTTGGATTTGAGTGGGACTTGCACATCGGAGCTTGTTTCTTGGGTGGCATTGAAAATTGGGATGGGCAAATGTTTTGTTAGTGGGATGAATTGTAAAGGACCTGCCTAGTATGGGCCAACAGGCCTTCTGCAGTGTTCCTCCTTTCTTATGTTCTTATGTTCTTCTTATGTTGAAGACTTGCAGGCGTTCCCAGTAATGTAGGTGCTTTACTGGCTCAATGTGAGCCGTAAACGATCTCTGTATTTGTTCCAGCTCTGATATTTCTCCTGCTTTGAACGGGGCCGTCAGCACTGAGCAACATTCTAAATGAGGGAGTACTAGTGATTTGAAGAGTGTCACCATCGGCATTATTTCCCTTGTTTTGAAAGTTCTCAATACCCACCCCGTCATCTTCCTGGCTGTCGTGATCTTTGTCTTGTTATGGTCTTTAAAAGAAAGGTCGGCTGACATAATTATTCCCAGGTCTTTTACGTGTTCCTTTCGTTCTATTTGGTGACCCTCTTGAGTTTTGTATATAGTGTTCCTTTTGAGTTATTCATTCTTTCCATACCTAAGCAGCTGGAATTTATCACTATTGAACGTCATGTTGGTCTCCACTGTCCAATGGAAAACCCTGTTTATGTCTTCCTGTACTTTTTCAGTGTCTTCTACCGTAGTGACTTTCATGCTTATTGTAGTGTCATCTGCAAATGATGATACAAAAGTGTGACGGGTGTTTTTATGTATGTCTGCTAAGAGGATGAGAAACAGCAGGGGTGCCAGGACAGTGCCTTGGAGCACTAAGCTTTTTACCTCTCTAATGCTGGATCTTACTCTGTTTACTACTACAACAGTGCAACAGTACCACAACAACAATGCAGCAGGGCTACAACAAAAACTCAAGAGTACCACAACAACAACAACGCAGCAGTGCCACGACAACAACAATGCAGCAGGACTACAACAACGTAGCAGTGCCACAACAACAACGCAGCAGGACCACAGCAAGAACAGTGCAGGACTACAACAACAACGCAGCAGTGCCACAACAACAACAATGCAGCAGGACTACAACAACGCAGCAGTGCCACAACAACAACGCAGCAGGACCACAACAACAACAGTGCAGGACTACAACAACAACGTAGCAGTGCCACAACAACAACGCAGCAGGACCACAACAACAACAGTGCAGGACTACAACAACAACGCAGCAGTGCCACAACAACAATGCAGCAGGACCACAACAACAACAGTGCAGGACTACAACAACAACGCAGCAGTGCCACAACAACAACAATGTAGCAGGACTACAACAACAAAGCAGCAGTGCCACGACAACAATACAGCAGGACTACAACAACAGTACCACAACAACATTGACAGTAGTCTCCCACTATCACCAGGGTAAAGAACTACGGTCAAGTGAATGGTTGTGGCAGACAACCCAGCACTGCACTAGAGTCAATTTCAAGTCAACTGGTAGAGGAGATTTTGTGAAGCTATTAACCAATTTAACGAAACGTCTTCAAGCAAAACCTTCTGGCAACCTCATGATTGTTCCAAGATTGATTTTTACAACTGAAGGAACTACTGATCGCTCACCCCTCAAGGCAGGTTCCTTGATGCTGGTGAGGGGCTCTTGATCTAGGGAGTTGGATCTGTGCTTCAGTTCCCTGAATTAAGCCTGAATACCTTCCATCCCCCTCCATAGGTGCTGTATAATCCTACGGGTTTAGCGCTTCCCCATGATTATAATAATAATAACTTATTATTAGAATCAGTGATTATTATTATTATATACTATTATTATTATTATTATTATTAGTCATTATTGTCAACATTATTGTCATTTTCATTACAATTATAAATATTATTACTGTCATTATTTCCATTATTATTATTAATTACAATTATATTCACAGGGAGTCACACATCAGACTCCTCCCCTCCCCTTCCTTTCCCTTCCATAGGAAGGGGTTTTTGCATTGATACTGGATATCTGCCCTTTCAATATTACATTTTATATATATATATATATATAATATTATATATATAATATATATAATATATATATATATATATATATATATATATATATATATAAGTGCCAAATAGGTAAAACTGGTCAATTAGCAAGAAATTTAAAATTTAGTCCTTTCTAAAAATTTTCTTATACGTTTATTTTTTCATTTATGTTAATGCAAAAATTAATAATTTTTTACCAAAAAACCTTAGAAAACTTACCTGACATTATTATAAGAAGTGCAGTTTAAATTTACAATAATTTAATAATAAACAAACACAAGGAAATATGTTTTCTCGTTAGGTTCGGAATGAATTTTGCGAAATCATTCCATACACAAATTTTTGCTTGCCTTAATGGGCAAGAAGAGTGCTGATATATACGCCAAAATAACAAGATTTACCTATTCGGCACCTATATATATATATATAATATATATATATTTATAAAATATTTTATATATATATATATATATATATATATCCAAATATTCTTCCTTGAAGCCTTTTTATCCACTTCTCCGGGCTATGGGTCCCACAATTTACACCAGAAAGGGGGACCCCATCATATATATATATATATATATATATATATATATATAAAATATATATAAATATATATATTATATTATATGTGTGCCAATAGGTAAATCTTGTTATATATGAATATATTATATATATATATATATATATAATTTATATATATATATATATATATATATATATATATATATATATTATTATATATATATATATATATATATATATACAGTGGACCCTCGAGTTTCGGCCCGCATTGACTTTCGTGAAATTCGACCTTCGGCAAGTTTTTCTGGCAAAATTTGGCCTCGAGTTTCATGATTAGACTCGTGATTCGGCGACCATCCAGTATCCATCCGTCTGCCCGTCACCGCGCACACAGCCAGTCTCCCACGCCATTCACGCTCAGTGTGCCATTGTTTACCAACATGTGACCATCACCCAGCGGGTTCATACGTAATAATCCATTGTTTTTTGTGATTGCAACTGCTAAATAAGTCCCCATGGGCCCAAGGAAAGCTAGTGCAAGCCCTTTGGTAAAGAAAGCGGAGAACACGATTTAGAGGGATTTTGAAGGGTTTGAGGCAGACCCTGACCATGCCAACCCTCTGCCTGTTGTGGAAGGTATTGCGGCATTGGGCAAGTCCATGGGGTTGGAGGTGAGTGACAGGGATGTGGAAGAGTTGGAGGACCACAGGGAAGAGCTAACCACTGATGAACTGCAAGAGCTTCAACTGGAACAGCATCAGACCACAGCTGAGGAACTTGCTTCATAGGAGGAGGAAAAGAGAGTGAAGGAGGTGCCTTCTTCAGTGATTAAGGACATGTGTTCAAAGTGGAATGAGTTGCAAAGTTTTGTTGAAAAGTATCACCCTGACCAAGCTGAAACAAGCCATATCTGTAACATGTACAATGACAGTGTTGTGTCCCACTTCAGGGAAATCTTAAAGAAATGCCAGAAATAGACCTCTCTGGACAGATCTTTTGTGCAACAGGAGTCCAGTGGCTCTCAAGTTGTTCCCAGTGACATTAAAAGAAGAAGGGAAGTAACCCCAGATAAGGACTTCATACCTGAAATCCTAATGGAAGGAGATTCTCCTTCCAAACAATAGTGTACACCTTCCTCCTATCCCCTCCTCCCATCTTCCATCCATGCAGAAGTCTTCAGTAAAGGTAAGTGTAATGTTATTATTATTTTTTATATGCATGTACTTGATTTCTTATTGTTTTCAGTATGTAAATCTTTATTTAATTTGAAAAAAAAATTTTTTTAATATTTTTGAGTGTCTGGAACGGATTCATTTTTTTTCCATTATTTCTTATGGGGAAAATGGTTTCGAGTTTCGTGAATTTCGACTTTCGGCAGGCTCTCTGGAACGGATTAATCACGAAACTTGGGGGTCCACTGTATATATAAACACACTGCGGCTAGCTGGGGGATCAAACCCGTGTTATTTTAGCGCTTAGTGCGCCTCGTGGGAAGCGAGAGAAAATTCACGACGGTGCTGGAGTACTTTAGAGACGTTCAGTACAACTTGGCAGTAGGGAAGGATTATAACTTTGTTAGTAGTGTTAGTGCGTCGAAAATTAATGACTCAAAAGGAACTTTTCTTGCAGTCTTTGATGAAAAAGGAAAGAAATTGTAGCTCGGTGAAGGTTTGATGTATGTACATTCATCGTCAAGAAACTCAGGAGTGGAAATTCAGTAATACTCTCAGGGAAACTCTCATGGTGATGCCTCTTTTGGCCTTAGTATCTACACCGGAATACTGTGTGAGATCGTTTTTGTTTGCTGGCTTCCTGTAAATTTGAAACCCTAGAGTGTTATCTACTTGTGACTGATGTCTATAAATGGTAGCTTGTCACTGGACTCTTCTTCGAGTGTAAACTGGATGGCCGGTTCAACTGCGTTGAGTCTTCCCTGAAGATTCCGCACATCAAAACGTTTGGGAGTTATTATGAGGATGTCGTGTACATAAAGTAAAAAATATGACGCTGGTGGGGATGATGTTGGCGAAGCGTTCCATATACAAGTTAGTTAAGACGGCGCTGATGGAGAAGTCCATCCCCATACCATAGGTTTGTTAGTAGAGCATGTTGATGAAAAAGAAAGCAGCAGAATTTAACGCAGAGTTCAATCAGGTCAAAGGAATATCCGGGACGTAGAGGAAGATTAAGGTCTTGATTGATTTTACGTCTTAGAACGTCAGTGACTTGTGTGGTGGGTCCTTTAGTGAAGAGGGAAGTTACTTCCAAACTACTTAATTTCCTGTTTTGGATGGAGAGGTCTCTGATGCGGTTGAGAAGGTCGCCTGAATTCTTTAAATGAGCAGGGCGGATGGTCTCCTGAAGGCAGGAATGTTTACCAAGAACTCCGGCTAATTTCTGTGGTACATCGCCTATTGCTGATGTAATTGGTCACATAGGAATATTATGTTTATGGGTCTTATATAGTCCATACATGTGCGCAGGTTTAGGTTTGCTGGGTATCAGGTGCAGAAGTTTCTTCTCTTCATTAGTGCGTCTTGAGTATTTGTCTGGTTTTGCATAGGAAGTCTTTGGTTAGTGTCTCCTACTGTTGTGTGCTAATGGGTTCGTATGTAGACTGGTTATTCAGGAGGCCCATCATTTGGTGTTGTAGTTGCTGGTGTTGAGTATGACAACTCTGCCTCCTTTGTCAGCTGCAGTGACGATAATATTTGGGTCCTTGGCTAGGTTCTTAAGGGCAGTGATATACCATCTAGGAAGACCAGTAGAGGAACACTCACAAAGGAAACTGCCCTATATATAACCTTTCTGGAAGTTACTATCACAGTTTGTGGTTTATGGTGACTAAGTTCAGCTGTTTGGTTTGCGTTGGCTTGTTGTAAATCTGAGTCCTAGACTTAGCGCTTGTTTCTCGTAGTCAGTTAAGATGCATGACGATAGGTTGTTAATCAAGGATGCACGACCCATCTCCTTCCATCGACTGTTAATGAAGAGGAACTGGAGTTTGCGACTAAGTTTAATCTTGTGTTGGATGCTGGCTGTGGTGACTGTGATGAGAATGTGCTCAGCAGCGCGGTGGTCAGTCTGCAGACTGGCCTTCATATTCCCTGTGGTTTCAAAGGATTTCTTATTGACGTTAGTGAATTCTTCGGTTCATTCAGTCAAGTAAGATTGAGCAGCCAGGGAGAATGGGCACATGGGGATGGTGAGTTGTGTAGGAGTCGACTTAAGGATCACCCCTGCCAAGCAATCACTTTAAGAAAGCTATGAGCCTGGAGGAGGGTGTCCAAGTAACGTCTGTATGAAAATTCTATATTGCAGTCTCTGAGGGACTGATTACCTGAAACTCCTCTTCCTCTTCCACCATTTTTCTTTGTATTGGACTGAAGAAGTCACTGTGTAACGAAACGTTTCCTCAATAAAGATTTCCAAATACTGCACAAGTGACACATTCCTTAACTTGTCGCTTTTCAAAACCATTTATCACAAATTGTAATAATGTCGGTATAATTACCAACACGTTGACAGGAAGCCTTCCAGTCAGTAAAAAACCACCTCGCACACTATTCCAGTCAAGATACTAAGAACAAAAGAAGCATCATCATCGGATTTTTCCTAACACCATACCTAATTTGCAGTCCTGAGTTTCTTGACGAAGAATGTACATACACCAAACCTTCGCAGAGCTACATTTTCCTGCCTTTATCATCAATGACTGAAAGAGTCCTTCAGATCATCAATTCTCAACGCACTAACACCACTCCTAACAAAGTTACAATTCTTCCGTACAGCCATGTTGTACTCAACGTCTCTAAAATGTTCGCACAACCCAACACTTGACTCGTCAGATTTTCCATACGAACATACCGAATTTGCAGTCCAGAGTTTCTTCACTTGCCAGTTTATTCTTGTTGAATCCTTGAAGCAAAGGTAACATGATTATAGGATACGAGAATGTGTTTCTTAGATCACTGAGGGAGGGGGCTGCGTCATAGATCACTGAGGTAGAGGGGGCTGCGTCATAGATACTGAGGTAGAGGGGCTGCGTCATGGATCACTGAGGTAGAGAGGGGACTGCGTATGGATCCTGAGGTAAGGTGGCTGCTGTCATAGATCACTGAGGTAGAGGCTGCGGTCAAGATCACTGAGGTAGAGGGAGCTGCGTCATGGATCACTGAGGTAGAGGGCTTCCTCATAATCACTGAGGTGAGGGGGCTGCGTCATAGATCACTGAAGTAGAGGGGGCTGCGTCTGGATCACGAGGTAGAGGCGGGCTGCGTCATGGATCCAACTGAGGTAGAGGGGCTGCGTCCTAGATACTTGAGGTAAGGGTGCTGTCGTCATAGAATCACTGAGGTAGAGGGGCTGCTCATGGATCACTGAGGTAGAGGGGCTGTGTCATGAGTCACTGAGGTAGAGGGGCTGCGTCATAGATCACTAAGGTAGAGGGGGCTGCGTCATAGATCACTGAGTAGAGGGGCTGCGTCATGGATCACTGAGTAGAGGGCTGCGTCATAGATCACTGAGTAGAGGGGGCTGCGTCATAGATCACTGAGGTAAGGGGCTGCGTCATGGATCACTGAGGTAGAGGGGCTGCGTCATGATCACTGAGGTAAGGGGGCTGGTCCATGGATCACTGAGGTAGAGGGGCTGCGTCATGGATCACTGAGTAGAGGGGCGCTGCGCATGATCACTGAGTAGAGGGGGCTGCGTCCATGGATCACTGAGGTATAGGGCTCGTCATGGATCACTGAGGTAGAGGGGCTGTGTCATGGATCACTGAGGTAGAGGGGGCTGCGTCATGGATCACTGAGGTAGAGGGGGCTGCGTCATGGATCACTGAGTAGAGGGGCTGCGTCATGATCACTGAGTATAGGGCTACGTCATGGATCACTGAGGTAGAGGGGCTGCGTCATAGATCACTGAGGTAGAGGGGCTGCGTCATAGATCACTGAGGTAGAGGGGGCTGCGTCATGGATCACTGAGTAGAGGGGGCTGCGTCATAGATCACTGAGGTAGAGGGCTGCGTCATGGATCACTGAGGTAGGGGGCTGCGTCATGGATCACTGAGGTAGAGGGGCTGTGTCATGGATCACTGAGTGTAGAGGGGGCCTGCGTCATGGATCACTGAGGTATGAGGGGGCTGCGTCATGGATCACTGAGGTAGAGGGGGCTGCGTCATGATCACTGAGGTAGAGGGGGCTGCGTCATGGATCACTGAGGTAGAGGGGATGCGTCATGGATTACTGAGGTAGAGGGGGCTGCGTCATGGATCACTGAGGTATAGGGGGCTACGTCATAGGATACTGAGGTAGAGGGGACTGCGTCATGGATCTCTGAGGTAGAGGGGCTGCGTCATGATCACTGAGGTAGAGGGGATGCGTCATGGATTACTGAGTAGAGGGGGCTGCGTCATGGATCACTGAGGTATAGGGGGCTACGTCATGGATTACTGAGGTAGAGGGGACTGCGTCATGGATCACTGAGGTAGAGGGGGCTGCGTCATGTATCACTGAGGCAGAGGAGGCTGCATCATGGATCACTGAGGTAGAGGGGGCTGCGTCATGGATCACTGAGGTAGAGGGGGTTGCGTCATGGATCACTGAGGTAGAGGGGCTGCATCATGGATCACTGAGGAGAGGGGCTGCGTCATGGATCATTGAGAGCAGAGGGGCTGCATCATGGATCACTGAGGTATAGGGGGCTGCGTCATGGATCAATGAGGCAGAGGGGGCTGCATCATGGATCACTGAGGTAGAGGGGGCTGCGTCATGGATCACTGAGGTAGAGGGGGCTGCATCATGGATCACTGAGGTAGAGGGGGCTGCGTAATGGATCAATGAGGTAAGGGGACTGCGTCATGGATCAGTGAGGTAGAGGTGGGCTGGCGTCATGGATCACTGAGGCAGAGGAGGCTGCATCATGGATCACTGAGGTAGAGGGGGCTGCGTCATGGATCACTGAGGAAGAGGGGGTTGCGTCATGGATCACTGAGGTAGAGGGGGCTGCATCATGGATCACTGAGGCAAAGGGGGCTGCGTCATGGATCATTGAGGCAGAGGGGGCTGCATCATGGATCACTGAGGTATAGGGGGCTGCGTCATGGATCACTGAGATAGAGAGAGCTGCGTCATGGATCACTGAGGTAGAGGGAGCTGCGTCATGGATCACTGAGGTAGAGGGGGCTGCGTCATGGATCACTGAGGTAGAGGGGGATGCGTCATGGATTACTGAGGTAGAGGGGGCTGCGTCATGGATCACTGAGGTATAGGGGGCTACGTCATGGATCACTGAGGTAGAGGGAGCTGCGTCATGGATCACTGAGGTAGAGGGGGCTGCGTCATGGATCACTGCGGTAGAGGGAGATGCGTCATGGATCACTGAGGTCGAGGGAGCTGCGTCATGGATCACTGAGGTAGAGGGGGCTGCGTCATGGATTACTGAGGTAGAGGGGGCTGCGTCATGGATCACTGAGGTAGAGGAGCTGCGTCATGGATCACTGAGGTAGAGGGGCTACGTCATGGATCACTGAGGTAGAGGGGGCTGCGTCATGGATTACTGAGGAAGAGGGGGCTGCGTCATGGATCAATGAGGTAGAGGGAGCTGCGTCATGGATTACTGAGGTAGAGGGGGCTGCGTCATGGATCACTGAGGTAGAGGGAGCTGCGTCATGGATCACTGAGGTAGAGGGGGCTAAGTCATGGATCACTGAGGATAGAGGGGCTGCGTCATGGATTACTGAGGTAGAGGGGCTGCGTCATGGATCACTGAGGTAGAGGGGCTGCGTCATGATTACTGAGATAGAGGGGCTGTGTCATGGGTCAATGAGGTAGAGGGGGCTGCGTCATGGATCAATGAGGTAGAGGGGGCTGCGTCATGGATTACTGAGGTAGAGGGGGCTGCGTCATGGATTACTGAGGTAGAGGGAGCTGCGTCATGGATCACTAAGGTAGAGGGGGCTGCGTCATGGATCACTGAGGTAGAGGGGCTGCGTGCATGGATTACTGAGGTAGAGGGAGCTGCGTCATGGATCACTGAGGTAGAGGGGGCTGCGTCATGGATCACTGAGGTAGAGGGGGCTGCGTCATGGATCACTGAGGTAGAGGGGGCTGCGTCATGGATCACTGAGGCAGAGGGGACTGCGTCATGGATCACTGAGGTAGAGGGGACTGCGTCATGGATCACTGAGGTAGAGGGGACTGCGTCATGGATCACTGAGGCAGCGGGGACTGCGTTATGGATCACTGAGGTAGAGGGGGCTGCGTCATGGATTACTGAGGTAGAGGGAGCTGCGTCATGGATCACTGAGGTAGAGGGGGCTGCGTCATGGATCACTGAGGTAGAGGGGGCTGCGTCATGGATCACTGAGGTAGAGGGGCTGCGTCATGATCACTGAGGTAGAGGGGGCTGCGTCATGGATCACTGAGGTAGAGGGGGCTGCGTCATGGATCACTGAGGTAGAGGGGGCTGCGTCATGGATTCACTGAGGTAGAGGGGGCTGCGTCATGGATCACTGAGGGCAGAGGGGCTGCGTCATGGATCACTGAGGTAGAGGGGGCTGCGTCATGGATCACTGAGGTAAAGGGGGCTGCGTCATGATCACTGAGGTAGAGGGGGCTGCGTCATGGATCACTGAGGCAGAGGGGGCTGCGTCATGGATCACTGAGGTAGAGGGGGCTGCGTCATGGATCACTGAGGCAGAGGGGGGCTGCCTCATGGATCACTGAGGTAGAGGGGGCTGCGTCATGGATCACTGAGGTAGAGGGGCTGCGTCATGGATCACTGAGGTAGAGGGGGCGCGTCATGGATCACTGAGGAGAGGGGGCTGCGTCATGGATCACTGAGGTAGAGGGGGCTGCGTCATGGATCACTGAGGAGAGGGGGCTGCGTCATGGATCACTGAGGTAGAGGGGGCTGCGTCATGGATCACTGAGTAGAGGGGGCTGCGTCATGGATCACTGAGGTAGAGGGGGCTGCGTCATGGATCACTGAGGTAGAGGGGGCTGCGTCATGGATCACTGAGGTAGAGGGGGCTGCGTCATGGATCACTGAGGTAGAGGGGGCTGCGTCATGGATCACTGAGGTAGAGGGGGCTGCGTCATGGATCACTGAGACAGAGGGGACTGCGTCATGGATCACTGAGGTAGAGGGGACTGCGTCATGGATCACTGAGGTAGAGGGGGCTGCGTCATGGATCACTGAGGCAGAGGGGACTGCGTCATGGATCACTGAGGCAGAGGGGCTGCGTCATGGATCACTGAGGTAGAGGGGGCTGCGTCATGGATCACTGAGGTAGAGGGGACTGCGTCATGGATCACTGAGGTAGAGTGGGCTGCGTCATGGATCACTGAGGCAGAGGGGACTGCGTCATGGATCACTGAGGCAGAGGGGGCTGCGTCATGGATCACTGAGGTAGAGGGGGCTGCGTCATGGATCACTGAGGCAGAGGGGACTGCGTCATGGATCACTGAGGCAGAGGGGGCTGCGTCATGGATCACTGAGGTAGAGGGGGCTGCGTCATGGATCACTGAGGTAGAGGGGACTGCGTCATGGATCACTTATAATAGGATTCGACATTGCAATCGCAAAACACTAATTATGACGATATTTCGGTCAGGTTTCCAAGTCGGACCGAAACGTCGTCATAGGATTCATTCTATGTGAGGTTTATCTGTATATTCTTCCGGTCACGGTACTGTGACTGTTCTTTCATAACAATCTTAACACTGCGACGCATCTTAACATTGCGACACTGGAGAGTAAATATGGCAGCCAACATATCAATCCCAGAGAGAGAAAAGTTACCATAGTTCCTTGTGCACATAACTGTCCCCAAGACTCACGAAATCGTAATGACACGATTGCAAACAAACATACCACGGGCGGGATTGAACCCGCGATCTGGAGTTTTGAGACTCTCTGACCGAGGGTTCAATCCCGCCCGTGGTATGGTTTAATTGTCCCCAAAACCAACAAGTTGCAATGAACGACTGTTAGAGAAAATAGGAATGATTACAGCAGTGGGACTGATACCCACATAGACCACGGTTCGAATGGCTCATTCCTGACTTTATTAGACGATATTTTTGAGCCAGGAGCCAAAGTGTCCAAGAATCTTTCGATCTTACTCTGACAATGAAGTAATATCTGTTATAATACTAGTACTATATTGGTAACATTACGTAAATAGGGTTAGGAGGGTGAGTGCCATCCTGGTCTGGTCCCAGACCAAGCCTCCTGGTGCATGATCAACCCAGCAGGCAGTGGTAGCAGCATGCGCACCAGTGTGTGCACCGCAGCCTGGCTGATCAGGAACCAACGTGAGGAACCTATCACTTACGTTTTTTATCTGATCCTATAAGACTCACGTCTCTTACCTGATCTTCCAGTAAGACTCACGTCTCTTACCTGATCTTCCTGTAAGACTCACGTCTCTTACCTGATCTTCCAGTAAGACTCACGTCTCTTACCTGATCTTCCTGTAAGACTCACGTCTCTTACCTGATCTTCCTGTAAGACTCACGTCTCTTACCTGATCTTCCTGTAAGACTCACGCCCTTTTCCCTGATTTTCCCGAAAGGGATTCATTTCCCTTTTAAACCCGGATTTTCCTGTAAGTTTTCACGTCTCTTACCTGATCTTCCTGAAAGGGGGGGGAACCACGTCTCTTTACCTGATCTTCCTTAAAAATTCACGTCCTTCCCTTTGATCTTCCTGTAAGACCCACCCCCTTACCTGATTTTCCCTTTGAAAGATTCAGCCCTTTTCCCTATTTTCCCTGTAAAACCCACGCTCTTACCTAACTTCCTGTAAGTTTTCCACTCCCTTACCTATTTCCTGTAAAATTCCCTTCCTTTTTAACCTAAACTTCCATAAAAATTCACGTCCCCAAACCCTGATTTTCCCTTTTGAAAGATTCACCCTTACCTGATTTTTCCCCCTTTTTAAATTTTCACGCCCTCTTACCGATTTTCCTTTTAAGACCGCCCTCTACCTAAACTTCCAAAAGTTTCACGTCCCCTTTCCTGATTTTCCCGAAAATTTCACGTCCTTCCCTTTGATTTTCCAGTAAGTTTCACTCTTTTCCCCTGATCTTCCGGGAAAAGTTTTCCCCGTCTTTTACCGACTTCCTGTAAATTCACTCCTTACCTGACTCCATTTAAATTTCCCACGTCTTTTACCTATCTTCCTGAAAAAAAACACGTCTTTTTCCCCTGCCTTCCAGTAAATTCCGTCTTTTACCTAATTTTTCCTGAAAATCACGTCTCTACCGGCTTCCTTAAGTTTCACGCCCTCTTCCCCTGATCTTCCTGTAAGATTCACGTCTCTTACCTAACCTTCCTGAAAAGATTCCCCGTCTCTAATTTTAATTTTCCCTGAAGATTCACGTCCTTACCTGATTTTCCCTTTAAAATTTCAGGGCTCTTACCGTTCTTCCTGTAAAAATCACGTCTTTTACCAAACTCCTGAAAATTTTCACGTTTTCATCCCCTGTTTTTTTCCGGGAAGATTCACGTCCTTTACCTAAACTTCCTTTTAAGTTCCACGTCCCTTACCATCCCTAAAATTTCACTCCCCTTACCTGATCTTCCGGAAAATTCCTCCCCATACCTGATCTTCCTAAGACACGCCTTACCTGACTTCCTTAAATTTCACTCTCTTCCTTTCTTCCTTAAGTTTCACGTCCTTCCCGGATCTTCCTGTAAGTTTCACCTCTTATCTAAACTTCCTGTAAGATTCACGTCTTTACCTGATTTTTCCTGTAGATTCCGCTCCCCCTGAAATAAAAATATGCATTAAAAAATTTTTTCCTAAATAAGAAATAGTTTTCGAGGGAAGGAAAAAAACATTTTTTTTCTCTTTGAAAGGGTTTTAATTTTAACCTCAACTTGCAATGGCTTAATATTAACATGCAACTTGCAAGGTTTAATATTAACCTGCAACTTGCAAGGCTTAATATTAACCTGCAACTTGCAAGGTTTAATATTAACCTGCAACTTGCAAGGTTTAACATTAACCTGCAACTTGCAAGGTTTAATATTAACCTGCAACTTGCAAGGTTTAATATTGACCTGCAACTTGCAAGGTTTAATATTGACCTGCAACTTGCAAGGTTTAATATTAACCTGCAACTTGCAAGGTTTAACATTAACCTGCAACTTGCAAGGTTTAATATTAACCCGCAACTTGCAAGGTTTAATATATTCCCAAAGTCCACTCCCTGGCTAGTTTCCCACAGCTATTCCCAAAGTTCACTCCTTGGCTAGTTTCCCACAGCTATTCCCAGAGTCCGCTCCATGGCTAGTTTCCCACAGCTATTCCCAAAGTTCATTCTCTGGCTACATTCCCAGAACTATTCTCAAAGTTCACTCCCTGGCTGCTTTCCCAGAGCTATTTCCAAAGTTCACTCCCTGGCTACTTTCCCAGAGATTCCCAAAGTCCACTTCCTGGCTACTTTCTTGGGTTATTCTGGGTGGCTAACCCTCCGAGGTTAAAAATCCGAACAAAATCTTAGCTTTTGTTATCACTCATTTCTCTTTAAAACTAGATTAACATCTGGTTCATGTGCCTACCTATACACTACTAGAAATACACAGACTTGTTCCACTAGTCACCCTCACAAATTGACCTCTGGGCTGAACCGCTTCCTTGGGTTCTTCTGGTCTGGAAAACAGCTCTAATGAGTGGTATTCTTTCTAGTACTCACAAGTGAACCACTTCATGACCGCCTAAGGTCGCATTTTCCTCACACTCTTCAATATCTGAAGCTTGAGAGAGGGCAAGTATGGCAACTAGAAACTCTCCATTAAATTACACCATTACTAGGATCCCCCGGCCTATAAAACAAGAAGGACTGGATTACTGGACCTTTTCCAAGGTTGCCTCAATCCACACACACATACGCAGGTCATAGGTAGGCTGGAAACATCACACTCCTGGCTGGCAGGACAGTCCCATCATACCAGCGGTACAGCCAGGCCAGCACAACAAAATTCCCACACTAAGCCAGCAGCAGCAGGTTTCTTCAAGGCTGGTCCACTGCTACCACAGCATCGGAAGGCAGGCCTCCAAGAGGGTGGTTAGTTTCAACAGCTGGAGTCTATCCCCGAGGATGATGTTCTTCAACATCTCCGAAGAAGATCAGCTCGTGGATGACTGGCATTCCACTCCTAACACACCAAAATCCTACTTAGTCCACCCCAACATAGCAGCCGTCATATCCATCAAAGCTAGACAAAAGCAGTCCAGCTAGCAGCAGCAGCATCCTCATCATCTCAGCATAGCAACTCACAGCAGGACAGGTCGCTAAAGCTCTCGCTTCACACGGCGAGGGTCTGGGCACGATTCCCAGCGAGGGTAGAAACAGTGGGCGTGTTTCCTTACACCGGTTGTCTATGTTCCCCATCAGTAAAATGAGTACCTGTGAGTTAGTCAACTGATGTGGGTCGCATCCTGGGACAAAACTGACCTAATTTTCCCGAAATGCTCTACATAACAAGGGGCTTCCTATATAATAGTATGTCACTGATGTCAGCTAGGTCTGTATACCTTGTACATGTACTTGTGGTAAATAAAGATATTACTAACACGGGCAGCAAATACTGGGAATACTGATAGGGCAACCAATATGGCGAGTGGATGGCGGTATGGTACGTGAGGCAGGTAGCTGGTAAAGGGTGGGTAAGCGGCTGTGGGTGGCAGCTGGCCATTATGTTCACTGCTGACAGTTAACATCAACACAGTCACCCATCCCTTAGTGACACCGGGTGATGATCACGGGGTACTTACTTTAACATCATGCCAGGGCAGTAGTACAATTAATGGGTGACAGTAATGCAGTAGGTGGGTGACAGTAATGCAGTAGGTGGGTGACAGTAGTGCAGTAGGTGAGTGACAATAGCACAATAGTTGTTTGACATGCACAAGCACCCACTACAACAGGTGACAGGGCAGGGCAGTATCACAGCAGGTGGGTGACAGTAGGTGGGTTGACGGCAGTAGATAATAGGTCACTATCATCAGGTGGTGGAAGTCATGAGTGGCAGCTTCTGATCCCGATATTATGGGCCAGACATGGGTGACAGCCGTTATAGTGGGTGACTCAACCGGGTAACTCCTCTGGTAGTGGTTAAATAGAGGATACATCCAGGTAATTCTCCAATGGGTGACACAGTGGCGGGTAACTTCCACATTGGATTGGGTGACTTCTTACTCTACGAATGTTCAATTTCGGCCAGTAACTTCTCAAAATCTCAGACGCGAAACACTGAAACTCTCCCCAGATGTCTAAAACATCAACACTCCCATCCTCCTATACCAAATACAGTAAACTTTGGCCACCAGCCCTCACACAGTCCCAGCTCTTCACCCGGCCAGAGTTCTTCCCAAAGCTTATCTGACAGAGCTTCAGCTTTGTACCTGACCACAGCTTTCCCAAAAGTCCTTTCAAAAGATTCATTCATTAATGATTTGCCGGTACTTCCGGCCCGGGTCTTCTCCAGATGGCGACCCGGCGCTTTCGATAGATACTTCTCCTGAACTTATAAAGGCCTCCACAACCCCCATAACTTATAGCTAGAGGTCAGCTCCCATGGGAACAACCACCAGGGTGTGAAGATTTCCAGCCAACACTCCTATCTTCGCAAACACAGAGACACCTGGTCTCACATCTGCTCCTTCGTTTCTCACAAACGTTTCTCATAATGTCAGTGTTCACTTATAAACTGCAGCGGTCCTAGTATTGATCTTCGAGGAACTCCTCTCGTATTGCGACCCCTGAATGGGTCACAATGTATATAATGTATATTACCTGTTCATATAATTTTATATTGCTTATACTTGCGATATTAGCTAAATCATAAATATATTGCTTTATATTATTATTTGACTTAGTTATATTATTAGGTAGGATGTAACATTTTTATATTATTCAGTGCTCATAGTTTGAGAGTTAAGTAGCTGACAGCATTGTCTAACGACTGTAGTTTTCACTTCGCTCGTTACGCTGCCGGCTTCTGTGTTGCTGGGCAGCAGCAGTCCACGGGGAGTCACGTGATCAGGGGGGTGATCACACCTCACCTGGAGTAGTCTGCCTGGCCTGCGCTTCCTCTTGTCTGTTTGACGTTCTTCTAACAAGACATCCCTCACCTGCTCTCCCTTATTGGCCCTTGTTGGAAGATCGTCTCTGTCGCTTTCTTGTTGTTGGTTCTGTGGAACTCTGTTCACAGAACATAGCCTAGACTTAGTGATTTTCGACGTTGTACTGAGGTTGTGTTTCGCATAGACACTCTGAGAAACTCAGGTCCTGAGCTGTAGCTTCTGACCTAATTTGTACTGGTATCTGTGTACTGTCACAGTCAGGGATTTTCAGGGAGTTTTGTGACTTTTGTGGAGGATCTGCAGATGGTCCCTACTTAGTGTCGTTATATTATCTCCTTGTTCCTGATTCTGTGTCGCTGTTGCTTGTTATATTGCTGTTCGGCTTATCAGTCGTTTTATTGTTCAAGCAAGCTGTTCTGATTGCCAGGTTGGTCAAGAAGTTAGTTGATATGAGGACTTTTAGTCAGTCACTGGTTAAGTCTAGTCGAGTCTTGAGACATAGCGAAGTACTTAGAGCACTTACACACATAAATACACTAAATTACTTGTATATATTTGTATTATGTTATTAAATGTTAACAATGTACCAGACGGTACTTAAAAGCCATAAAGATGTGATATGTGCCTTCAGCACAATACTACTGTACACGAGAGAAGTGTAGGACCTTGTATCCTATATAATATTCAATTGATTAGTATAATTTACTTTGATAATATACTCCTAGACAACTTAATTATTAATAAACTTATTAAATTTTAATTTCTTGAGTTAGTAGCCTACCAGTTGTAACCCTGAAGCACTATTGAATATTACTAAATTCTAAGGGATAATTGGATCAGGATACTGACTACTTGTTACAAAAACTCAGTAACAGGCTGGATGCTAGAGGGGCAGTCCTTTCTAGTATTCACTGGAGATCTCTGCCCCTCAAGGAAGGTTCCTTGATGTTGGTGAGGGGCTCTTGATTTAGGGAATTGGATCTGTGCTCCAGTTCCCCGAATTAAGCCTGAATGCCTTCCACATCCCCCCCCCCAGGCGCTGTATAATCCTCCGGGTTTAGCGCTTCCCCCTTGATTATAATAATAATGGAGATCTCTATGCTTATTAGATATCGCGTTTTTTGTAATATCTCATTACCTCTTAACATTCTAATGTGTAATCACGTGTCTTTTTTTTCATTCACATATTCCCTCACCCATTATTACACTCCTCTAATTATTGGATTAATCTTTGGTGTGGTATTCTATCAATGATTTCCTGCAATCCTAGATATAATCCACCCAACTCTGTCGTTCTTGTTTTAACGCTGTGTCTCAGTCACAGAACTTCAGCATAAGGTGAACTGATTACAATTTCTCTACACCTTTACTGTTTTTGCTGCCTCCTTTGTATACGACCGAAGAAGCCTTCTGTGTAGGCGAAACGTTCAGTAATAAAGATACCAAACTGTTGCACATGTGCCTTACTTACCACTGGGTTCCTGTAAAAATTCCTAGCCTCTCCAAATGTTCCAATATCATTTTCTTTGCCATCTTTCCAGAACTTTTAAGTATGCTTGTTAGAGATACTGGTCTATAATTATTTTTTTCTTGTGTCTCAGTTTTGTAAACGGTGACTCTGTTTGCTTTTTCGAAATATCTGGTAGCTTTCCTGACTGGAGAGACTGAATACCTTCTCTCTTGGGACACCTAGTTGGTTTATCCTTTCACTCAATAGCTATGGAGATATTTTGCCTGGTCCCATTGCTTTTACTACATCCGTCTCGTGTAGTCTCACCACTTCCTCCTCCTCCTTTGCTCTGTTGATACTCAGTAATTTAGTGGTCCTCTACTTTTTCCTGTGAGGACTATTTCAAACCTCTTGCTCAGTGCTTCCCAACCTGTTGTGTTAGGCTCAGTTAGCGTCTGTTCCTCTTTCCTCAGCCTTATCACTTATTTCTTGACAGTCGTGATTCTTCTATGTAGCAACTTTAATTTTTTATCTAGTACTCCTGCCTGCTTCTCAGTTTTCATCATTTTTATTTGCTCTACATTTTTTTCCAATCCTTCTTGCTCCTTCCCTTCGCCCCTCTGTTGACATAATGAGCTCTCTCTCTTTTTCTGCTTCTTTCCTTAACGCTTCGTATGAATCTTTCAGAAATACTTCTAGACACCTTGACTCTAATACTGCCATCATTTCTTGTGTTAGATCTACCATCTAGTTCCCTTTCCCAATCTACTTCACTCAGAAAATTTCTCCTGCCATTGTAGTCCCCTCTTCTCTAGTACCATTTTTTATGTACTTCCTCCCATTTATTATCCATTACCCTTTCCATCTGGTACTCAAAGCTTAGTACCATATTCCCGTTATGTTGTATTTTTTTTTTTTTTGTGAGAAAACCAGATCAGGTCTTGCTAGCTCATCTCCTTCTTTCAGTCTTGTTGTTTCCTTCACATGTTGGCACAGAAAGTTCATTATTGCTTCACTAAACATAGTAAGGGTGAGGCTTGAACTCGCGGTGAGTCGTAAAACTAAAGGCAAGCTGACGCAGGGACTTACGCACTGGCCTAGAGTTTTACGACTCACTCGCCATGAGTTCAATCCCCACCCATACCGTGGTTTGTTTGCAATCATGTCTTTACGATTTCGAGAGTCCTGCTTCACTGCGTTTTCGGTCCTCCATGGGCGGTCTTAGTTTTCCCAATCAATCCCCTTGTGTTAAGTTTAAGGGCACATGTGCAACTGATGCGATATTGCAGCAACGTTTCACCCTCGAAGAGCTTTATATTACCTGGAGTTTACCTGGACAGAGTTTCGGGGGTCAACGCCCCCGCGGCCCGGTCTGAGGCCAGGCCTCATGGTGGATCAGGGTCTGATCAACCAGGCTGTTACTGCTGGCCGCACACAAGCTGATGTACGAACTACAGCCCGGTTGGTCAGGTACTGACATTAGGTGCCTTCCAGCGCCTTCTTGAAGACAGCAAGGGGTCTATTGGTAATCCCCATTATGTATGCTGGGAGGCAGTAGAATAGTCTTGGGCCCCGGACACTTATTGTGTTGTCTCTCAGTGTACTCGCGGCGCCCCCGCTTTTCATCGGGAAAATGTTGCATCTCCTGCCGAATCTTTTGCTTTCATATGGAGTGATTTTCGTGTGCAGGTTTGGTACTAATCCCTTCAGGACCTTCCAAGTGTATATTACCATGTATCTCTCTCGCCTGCGTTCCAGGGAATACACATCAAGGACCTTCAACCGTTGCCAGTAGTTTAGGTGCCTTATCGCACTTATGTGTGCTGTGAAAGTTCTTTGTACACTCTCCAGGTCTGCAATGTCGTCAGCCTTGAAGGGGGCTGTAAGTGTACAGAAGTATTCCAGCCTAGAGAGCACAAGCGATTTGAAGAGAATCATGGGCTTGGCGTCCCTAGTTTTGAAGGTTCTCATTATCCATCCTATCATTTTCCTAGCAGATGAGGTAGATACATTGTTGTGGTCTTTCAAGGCGAGATTCTCTGACATTATCACTCCTATGTCCTTCACATTACTTTTCCGCTCTATTGTATGGTTAGAATTTGTGGTATACCCTGACGCATTTTTAATTTCTTCAAGTTTTTCATATCTGAGTAGTTGAAATTTCTCCTTGTTGAACTTCATATTGCTTTGAGTGGCCCATTCGAAGATTTGGTTGATGTCCACTTGGAGTCTCGCGGTGTCTTCGATGGAAGTCACTGTCATGGTGATCCGGGTGTCATCCACAAAGGAAGACACGGAGCTATGGCTTACAGCTCTATGTCAGAAATGAGGATGGGTATTAGAATGGGAGCGAGTGCTGTGCTTCATGGAACAGAGCTTTTTACCATGGCTGCCTGAGACTTTACTCTGTTTACTATTACTCTTTGTGTTCTATTTGTCAGGAAGTTGTAGATCCACCTACCAACTTTTCCCGTTATTCCTTTATCACGCATTTTATGTGCTATTACACCATGGTCACACTTGTCAAAAGCTTTTGCAAAGTCTGTGTATAGTACATCTGTATTTTGTTTATCCTCTACGGCATCCAGGACCTTGTCATAGTGGTCCAGTAGCTGGGACAGGCAAGAATGACCTGCTCTAAACCCATGTTGTCCTGGGTTGTGTAATTGATGGGTATCTAGGTGGTTGACGATCTTGCTTCTTAGAACCCTCTCAAAGATTTTTATGATATGGGATGTTAGTGCAATCGGTCTGTAGGTCTTTGCAATTGCTTTACTGGTATAGGGACTTCTTGCAGTTCCTGATGAACACGGAGTTCCACGAGTCTGGGTCTGGGGCAGAGTGCATGGCCATGTCATTAATTGCCTCTTCAAAATCTTGTGGAGTTATAATAATAACCGAGAGTTTTGGGATGACCAAATTTTGGGTTTTGCTCATAAAGAATTCATTTGGATTGTCGACCCTTAGAGTGGGCAGTGGATCGCTGAACACTGAGTCATATTGGGACTTTAGTATCTCACCCCTTTCTTGGTTGTCATCTGTGTATGTCCCATCCTGCCTAAGCAGGGGACCAATACTGGATGTTGTTTTTCCCTTAGATTTGGCATAAGAGAAGAAGTATTTGTTTTTTTTTTCAATTTCCTTTATGGCTTTTAGTTCTTCCTGTGAGTTTTGTTTCCTATAAGATTCCTTCAGCTGGTTTGATAAAGTTGCTGGAGAGCGGAACAGTGCTGCAATGTGTCTCATTAGTTGCACTTGTTGAAGATTGAGACACTTATGCAGCATATGGGAATCTTTATTCAGGAAACGTTTCGCCACGCAGTGGCTTCATCAGTCCAATACAAAGAGGAAGGCGTAAGGAGAGGAGGAGAATGAGGTAATCAGTCCCTCAACCTGGAGTCGATGTGTTCAGTCCATCGACTCCAGGTTGAGGGACTGATTACCTCATTCTCCTCCTCTCCTTACGCCTTCCTCTTTGTATTGGACTGATGAAGCCACTGCGTGGCGAAACGTTTCCTGAATAAAGATTCCCATATGCTGCATAAGTGTCTCAATCTTCAACTTGTCCGTTTTTCAAACCATTCATCACAGTTGCACTTCTTCTTTTACCGAGCACATTGTTGGTAATTCTACCATCACTATTACAATCTCCTGCTTGAAATCTCCCATTTTGCCCTCTCAGCCTCGGTTTCCAATATGTGAATCATTATATTATTATTCTGATCTAACTCCTTCCCTGGTCTTTTGTTTGATACTGGATATCACTGCCACTATTACTTTTATTTCTCAGGACATTACAATATCTGCTATCAAGTCCATGAAATCTCCCATCTCCAAGTTTCCTAGTTCCTCAAATCTCTAGTGGCTTCCATTTATCAATGCAACTCCTCTTCCTCTTCGTTGCTTACTATTTGGTAGCCTTGGGAATATATTAATCATCCTTCAATGTGTCGTCTTCATAACATATACTAAATCAGTGGCTTTCTTCGTAACTCTTTCATGGCCTCACACTTGCTGCTGACTCTCTGCATTTGAGTACCAAACTCTGATTCTTCTCTCTTTATGTTTTCTGGGCAAAAAGTATTTCTTTTTTTTTTTACTTATTTCTGGGGAAACTTGGCAAGTTGTCTCTTTCTTCCCTGTTGCTCTGTCCGTTTCACAATAAGTCTTCTGTTCCTTGTTTCAATCTTCTATTGCTTCCATCTCCATTCCCATATCTCTCCCTTTGCCTTACATCCCTCTTCTGTCTGTTCTTTTTGTCATGTATACCGTGCTGAAATTTTGAGATCCCCTCAGACTTAGAGTTCAATCTCTTTATTGTGTTTCTTGTTTCTGATTTTGTAAACACAATTCAGACCAGTACTGGCTTTGTTTTCAAGTTTTTTATTCTTCCTTCATACTTTCCTCTCGGGTTCTCTCTTTTTTTTCCCTGCAGCCCACTCCTAGGTCATGCTTGTCTGGTGCCTGCCTGATCAACGAGGCTGTGCTGCTAGCATCCCACTGGTCAATCCACTATAGCTTGGTTGATCTTGCACCTGGTAAAGTTGCTTATTGAGCTTACTCTCGTAGACTTTCAATTTTTTTCCGGCAGTGTTCCTGATATCCTTTAGTAAGATGTTAAAGAGTACAGACTTATGGATGTTGACATAGTGTTCTCTGACTGTGTCCACAGAGCCTCTGTTTTTCACTGGATTTATTATACATTTTCGCCCATATCTCTCATACCAGTACATTTTTACTGTGATGTGTATATTTGAGATTGAGATTAGGCTGTCAAGTACACGTTAATCCATGTTCCTCTCCTTCATATTAAGTACATATTGAGGCATTCCCAATAATTCAAATGCATTACTGGCTCTATGCAGAGTGTACATGATCTCTGTAACTGCTCTAGTTCTGATATCTCTCCTGCCCTGAGCGGAGCCGTTGACACTGAGCTGTCATCTAAACGAGAGGGCACAAGTGATCTGAAGTGTCATCATTGTTTCTATTTCCCTCAATTTGAAAGCTCTCTTTATTCACCCCATCATTTTCCAGGCTTCATAATACTTGCTTTATTGTGTTCTTTATAAGATAGATCAGTTGACATTACATCCAGGTCCTTAAGTTCTATTGTTCATCTTGTATATAGTATTCCATTCTGTGGTCTTCATTCTTTCCATATCTAAGCAGCAGAAACTTATCACTATTGAACATTATGTTAATCTTTATCGCCCACTTGAAGACCTTGCTTATATTCTCTTGCATTGATTATCCTGTCTCCTACTGAGGTGATTTTCACATTAAGTTTTGATATCCGCAAATATTAATACTATGCTGTGGCGGATGTTTTATGTCCCATGCTGTGGCGGATGTTTTATGTCCCATGCTGTGGCGGATGTTTTATGTCCCATGCTGTGGCGGATGTTTTATGTCCCATGCTGTGGCGGATGTTTTATGTCCCATGCTGTGGCGGATGTTTTATGTCCCATGCTGTGGCGGATGTTTTATGTCCCATGCTGTGGCGGATGTTTTATGTCCCATGCTGTGGCGGATGTTTTATATCCATGCTGTGGCGGAGTTTTATGTCCCATGCTGTGGCGGATGTTTTTATGTCCATGCTGTGGCGGATGTTTTATGTCCCATGCTGTGGCGGATGTTTTATGTCCCATGCTGTGGCGGATGTTTTATGTCCACTCTGAGAATGAGAAACAGTAAGCGTCTGGACCGTGCCTCGGGGTACTGAATTTCTGACTTTGGTGATGCTACATTTAGAATTTAATATTACCCTTTGCCGTCATTTGATGTGTAATAACTTAATGATTCCACTGTTCAAGTGTTGGATCAGATCTGAATTTTAGTTTATTCCATCACCTCTGAAATTTCGTCATAATAGTTTAGTAGTTGTGACAAACATGATCTTCCCGCACTAAGTCTATAATGGTTCGGTTTTCGCAGGTCATGTTTGTCTATATATCTTTGTCACCCTTTCAAAATCTTTTATGATGCGTGTTAAGGCTTTTCTCTCGCCTATGTGAGAGTTATTTTTTTTTATATATTTTATTGAGAGCATATCTTGTACAGACATAATACATATATATAGAATAGACATACTGAGAACAATAAGTACATAAAGAAAATATCACACACACACACACGTTGTTGTACACAGGAGAAAAAACCCGACACAGAAAAACGATAAAATTTACAAGCACACTACACACCACTCAAGCAACCTGTCAGTATACATATATATGAAAAACACTTAACATTGTCATGTCTCACTTCAACATAAGTGTGACGTGCAGCGGAGTTAAGTAAAGAATACATCACACATATATATTAATGTAACAAGAAAAACACATTCCTAATAACTACCCGTATCCTGGGGTTAAATCATGCAGAAGTATCTGTATTTGAGTTATTTGTGTACTGTCTGCTGGTCTGGAATGTTTTGTCAGCTGTCTGCTGCCTCCTTCATGCTGCGAACCCCTGTCTTGTTACTTCCTCTTTGTAAAGATCAAATCCAGTGTATTTTCATTTCCAGTGAGTTCTGTTATCTGTTGGTTCAAAGTAAACTTTTTTTCAAAGTTCTATTAGTCTCTGGTATGTGTTGAACTAACTGGCTTCCAAGAACTGCTTCTAGCATAACGCTGTCATTTATCATCTTCCATTTAACATCTGGGAAGTTGAAGTCTCCGGGGAGGATATTTGTTGTTGGGTTTTCAAAATTTTAAAGGCAAACCATACCACGGGTGGGGTTTGAACCCGCGATCATTGAGTCACAAAACTCCAGACCGACGCGTTTGCCACTGGGCCAGCTGGCTACCAAAAGATTCATCCAACTAGGTATATTTATACACCATAGGAAGGTTAGCATAGGCACCACTGTGACCACATATGCAAGTTTTTTTTTTACAGACGAATCTCCCGCTAGCGTGGCCATGACGATCTCTAGCTCAAGTCCCCTCAGAGCCGTCAGCATGACTCACAAAATCGTAATGACACGATTCATATGGTTTGTTTGCAATCGTCTCATTACGATTTCGTGAGTCATTTTAAAGGCAGTAATCAATCTTTATGATCTGATCTGATTCCTTAGCTGACGGTAACTGAAAATACAATAATAATTACTAAATACTTTAATATCCAGAAGTTCTACTGCATCATTTGATGAATTCAGTAGTTCAGTACGGCAGAATTTGACTTTTACACCGAGTCCTACTCTTCCCAGTGGACTACCTAGTCTGTCACATCTAGAAACATTTCGATGTTTACCTGTACCACACCGTCCAAAACGTAGTATATGCTTCTGTGAGGGATCCATTTATATAGCTAATTATGTCATTTGCATTAGCTCTCTATTCTTGAAAGTTGGCAAAGAAAGGGAGGATTTACCATTTGGGATGCTGGAGCTTAATGTAGGTTGTGTCAGCACCAGTGATGCTGTACCATCTGCTGATAAGATTTTTGGTGTACATCTGGTTTCCCCAATATTGTACTATTTTTTGTGTACATATTTCTGCTCTGTCCAATACTATACTGTTTGTAGTGTACATTCTCCTGGTCTCTGCAATAGTCTAATGTGGGTTGTTGCAAGTCTGGTCTGGTATGTGAAGACTTGGCTCGCTGTGCTCCATTGCAATGTGTCTGTTTACTCTCATTGCTCGACTTCGTTTTCATTTAGATGGTATTTCCATTCCCTAATATTTTTGTTGTGTTTTATTTAGCCGTCAGCGTCACCATACATTGTTGTATATAGTTGTGATCTCTTTATAAGGGACGCTGGGTACGGTAGCTGTTGGACTGTGTCTTATAACCAGCACTCACACTGTTGTTACTACTACTGTTGCCAGAGACCCCCACCCCCACCACCATAACCATCACCACCAATACCACCCAACAACCATCACCACCTCTACCACAACCATCACCAGTACCACCCCCACCACTATCACCACCACCACCACAACCATCAACACCAGTACCACCCCAACCACCATCACCACCATTACCACAACCATCAACACCAGTACCACCCCAACCACCATCACCACCACTACCACAACCATACACCACCAATACCACCCCACCACCATCACCACCTCTACCACAACCATCACCACCAGTACCACCCCCACCACTATCACCACCACTGCCACAACCATCACCACCAGTACCACCCCCACCACTATCACCACCAGTACCACCCCCACCACCATCACCACCAGAATCACCCCCACCATAATCACCACCTCTACCACAACCATCCCCACCAGTACCACCCCCAACACTATCACCACCACTACCACAACCATCACCACCCCACCACTATCACCACCATTACCACCCCCACCACCATCACCACCACTACCACAACCATCACCACCAGAATCACCCCCACCACCATCACCACCTCTACCACAACCATCACCACCATACCACCCCACCATCACCTCCATTACCACAACCATCACCACCAGTACCACCCTAACACTATCACCACCACTACCACAACCATCACTACCAGTACCACCCCTACCACTATCACCACAAATACCACCCTACCACTATAAACCCACCACCACCACAACCATCACCACCAGTACCACCCCTACCACTATCACCACCACTACCATAACCATCACCACCATCACTGTCACAACCATCACCCCCAGTACCACCCCCACCACTATCACCGCCACTGCCACAACCATCACCACCAGTACCACCCCCATCATCACCACCACCATTACCAAAACCCATCACCACCAGTACCACTCCCACCACTATCAACACCCTACCACAACCATCACCACCAGTACCACCCCACCCACTATCACCACTATTAAACCATCCCCACCATCATCACCACCACTACCACAACCATCACCACCACTCCCATCCCCACCACCATCACCACCACAACCACCCCCACTCCCATCCCCACCACCATCACCACCACAACCATCACCACCAGAAACCACCCCCACCACCACCACTACCACAACCATCAACACCACTACCATTCCCAACACCATTACCACCCCCACCACTATCACCATCAGTACCACAACCATCACCACCAGTACCACCCCCAACACTATCACCACCACTACCACAACCATCACCACCCCCACCACTATCACCACCATTACCACCCCCACCACCATCACCACCTCTACAACAACCATCACCACCAGTACCACCCCAACACTATCACCACCACTACCACAACCATCACCACCCCCACCACTATCACAACCATTACCACCCCACCACCATCACCACCAGTACCACCCCCACTACTATCACCACCACTACCACAACCATCACCGCCAGTACCACCCCCACTACTATCACCACCATTGCCACAACCATCACCACCAGTACCACCCCCACTACTATCACCACCACTACCACAACCATCACTACCAGTACCACCCCTACAACTATCACCACAAAGTATCACCCCTACCACTATCACCACAAGTAACCACCCCTATCACTATCACCACCACTACCACAACCATCACCACCAGTACCACTCCTACCACTATCACCACCACTACCACAACCATCACCACCATCACCACCACTGCCAAACAACCATCACCACCAGTACCACCCCACCACTATCACCATCACTGCCACAAGCATCACCCCCAGTACCACCCCCAACCACTATCACCATCCCCATCACCACCAGTACCACCCCATCATCACCACCACCATTACCACAACCATCACCACCAGTACCACCACCACCACTATCACCACCACCACTATCACCACCCCTACCACAACCATCACCACCAGTACCACCCCACCACTATCACCACAACTATCACCACTATTAAAACCATCCCCACCAGTACCATCCCCACCATCATCACCACCACTACCACAACCATCCCCACCACTCCCATCCCCACCACCATCACCACCACACCCATCACCACCACTCCCATCTTCACCATCACCACCACAACCATCACCACCAGTACCACCCCCACTACCATCACCACCACTCCATCTTCACCACCATCACCACCACCACCATCACCACCACTACCACAACCATCAACACCACTATCATCCCCACCACCAGTACCACCCCCACCATTATCACCATCAGTACCACAACCATCACCACCAGTACCCCCACCACCACAACCATCAACATCAGTACCACAACCATCACCACCAGTACCACCCCCCACCATCACCACCATTACCACAACCATCACCACCGTTGCTACAACCATCACCACCAGTACCACTCCCACCATCACCACCATTACCACAACCATCACCACCAGTACCATACCCACCACAATCACCACCAATACCACAACCATTACCACCAGTACCACCACCACCATTACCACTACCATCACTACCACCACCACCACTACCATCACTACCACCACCACCACTCCCACTACCATCACTACCACCTCCTCACGTGTCTATAAATGTTCAACTGTGGTGTGAATTTATTTTCTTACGTTTGTGTTGTTGCTTGGTCACAAGCAACTTTGTTTGTTGCTTGGTCACAAGCAACTTTGTTTGTTGCTTGGTCACAAGCAACTTTGTTTGTTGCTTGGTCACAAGCAACTTTGTTTGTTGCTTGGTCACAAGCAACTTTGTTTGTTGCTTGGTCACAAGCAACTTTGTTTGTTGCTTGGTCACAAGCAACTTTGTTTGTTGCTTGGTCACAAGCAACTTTGTTTGTTGCTTGGTCACAAGCAACTTTGTTTGTTGTGTTGTTGCTTGGTCACAAGCAACCTTGTTTTGCTTGGTCGCAAGCAACCTTGCTTTTGTTGCTTGGTCACAAGCAACCTTGCATTTGTTGCTTGGTCACAAGCAACCTTGTTTGTTGTTGTTGCTTGGTCACAAGCAACATTTGTTGTTGTTGCTTGGTTACAAACAACCTTGTTGTGTTGGTGTTGCTTGGTTACAAGAAACCTTGTTGTGTTGTTCTTGCTTGGTTACAAGCAACCTTGTTTGTTGTTGTTGCTTGGTTACAAGCAACCTTGTTGTGTTGTTCTTGCTTGGTCAAAAACAACCTTGTTTGTTGTTGCTTGGTTACAAGCAACCTTGTTGTGTTGTTGTTGCTTGGTTACAAGCAACCTTGTTGTGTTGTTGTTGCTTGGTTACAAGCAACCTTGTTTGTTGTTCTTGCTTGGTTACAAGCAACCTTGTTTGTTGTTCTTGCTTGGTTACAAGCAACCTTGTTTGTTGTTCTTGCTTGGTCACAAACAACCTTGTTTGTTGTTCTTGCTTGGTTACAAGCAACCTTGTTTGTTGTTCTTGCTTGGTCACAAGCAACCTTGTTTGTTGTTGTTGCTTGGTTACAACCTTGTTTGCTGTTTTATGCGTGTGCATAACCTTGTTTGCTGTTTTTTGCGTGTGCATAACCTTGTTTGCTGTTGTTTGCGTGTGCATAACCTTGTTTGCTGTTTTATGCGTGTGCATAACCTTGTTTGCTGTTTTTTGCGTGTGCATAACCTTGTTTGCTGTTGTTTGCGTGTGCATAACCTTGTGTGCTGTTGTTTGCGTGTGCATAACCTTGTGTGCTGTTGTTTGCGTGTGCATAACCTTGTGTGCTGTTGTTTGCGTGTGCATAACCTTGTGTGCTGTTGTTTGCCAGTGCATAACCTTGTTTGCTGTTGTTTGCGTGTGCATAACCTTGTTTGCTGTTGTTTGCGTGTGCATAACCTTGTTTGCTGTTGTTTTGCGTGGGGCATAACCTTGTTTGCTGTTGTTTGCGTGTGCATAACCTTGTTTGCTGTTGTTTGTGTGTGCATAACCTTGTTTGCTGTTGTTTGCGTGTGCATAACCTTGTTTGCTGTTTGCGTGTGCATAACCTTGTTTGCTGTTTGCGTGTGCATAACCTTGTTTGCTGTTGTTTGCGTGTGCATAACCTTGTTTGCTGTTGTTTGCGTGTGCATAACCTTGTTTGCTGTTGTTTGCGTGTGCATAACCTTGTTTGCTGTTTGCGTGTGCATAACCTTGTTTGCTGTTGTTTGCGTGTGCATAACCTTGTTTGCTGTTGTTTGCTTGTGCATAACCTTGTTTGCTGTTGTTTGCGTGTGCATATCCTTGCTTGCTTATTTACAAGATCGTCGTTTTCTCCTATATTAAAAAATGCGCTAAACCTACAAGGGTCATACATTGTAGTTTTCTTGTTTATAATCAAAGAAGTGCTAAACCTACAAGGGTTATACAATGAAGTTTTCTTGCAAAGAAGATCTCAACTTCCTCAGTCAAGGGTGAGCGCTAAACCTGCTGGGGTTACTTAGCACCTGGCTGGAAACAGGAGGCATTCAGAATCGATCCATGGAAGGGAAGTATGAGTCCACTTCCTTGGATCAAGAGCACCTCACTGGCATCGAGGCACCTAGTATAAAGACGGAGTGTGCAGAGTGCAAATGTTTATTCTTCATCCTTGCTTACTTCTCAAAGTTCAAATGTTTATTCATGCTTGTTTACTTCAAGTTAAATTTTTACTTAGGCTCAAATGTTTACTCAAGTTCAAATGTTTACTCTCTCAAGTTCGAATGTTTATGCTTCAAGTTCGAATGTTTGTCATGTGGGTTTCGATAAAGTGGATGGGGTAAGAATACTCACTTAGGCTGGTAGTACGTATAATATAACGGAAAGTATGGGAAGGCACCAACAGCCGACCTGCCTCTCTGCTCCCTATCTTGACTGACTCATAGTGCCTACGGGTGAGGATGTTTGAAATCCTGCTATGGTCAGCAGCAATATGAATACAGTCAATGATTCACACAGATGGTTGGTAGTGAGTCATCTACTGGTACACTGGTTACTGGTAACTGGTTACTAGGAACTGGTACTACTACTGAGAGCTCAGCGACGCTAATGTATGTCGTCCCGACATACAACTAATACAAACTAGAGATGGCAGGTGTACGGCTTGGGCTGATTCTATACAATGTCAAAGTACACAACAATTGAACATTATAACATACATAAGTAGAATATTGGAATGGAAGCTTATGTAATTGAAACTGTAATGAAACTGTAACGCAATACAAGGTATAATATAGCACAACTCATCGAATGAAACTCAACATTGGGATTACACAATAGAAGTGATAAAAAAAAATTTGATCGATCGATCTGCATTCATGTGATCTACAGATTCTGAGGAAGGAATATATACAAAGAAAGAAGTGTTTAACAGAAAGGCAGATTCGGTGAACTCAAATCTAGACTGTTAACTCTCAGAATTCGGAGAGAACGTGAACACAAAAAAAAAAAAAAATTCTTGAATACTGATAAGTTGATATTGTAATTATTCATCTATACAGGTTATTTACATTTAACCCCAACTCTGCTAGGGTGAGATTGATATATGCAGAATGGGTGTCATCTCTGGGAGGATCAAACTCTGTTGCACTGGCTAACTCATGCTGTATTTGAGGCAAATCTGAATTGGTAGTTACAAATGATACTTGAGGATTTCTCAATACCTGTCGTGTACGTAGGGAATAACGACATTCAGGTTGATCGTCTGACTGAGTATCAGAGGTAGAGAGTACAGGATCAGGAGGATTGTCAGAGTCTGTCACATTAGTCTGGGTTGGAACATCATTATCATCACATACTAACTTCATATGATCTAAATGCGATTCTTTATACTGACCAGTACTAATTTCTCTAACCTTATACTTATTACCAGTGATTGTTCAACTACTCGATAAGGACCAACAAACTTTTGATCAAGCTTAGGCATTGAGACGTTTTGTTAAAGTTGGTCAGCATAACTCTCGAACCTACTTTGATTTTGGATGGCTTTGCTCGAGTGTTTGCGACTCTTGTAAATTCTGCTGTTGATTTATGAAGTGTTTCACGGATTCTTCTAAAGACACTTTGAGCTAAACTGGTACGAGTTGCTATGAAATCATCAGGGTTTTAATTTGGTTTCGGATTAGAATATAGCAACTCATAAGGCAAACGTTTATCTACACCGTACAATGCATAATGTGGAGTGTCACCTATAGAAACATTGTAAGCAGAATTTATAGCACACTGCACATCAGGTATAACTTCATCCCAAGTTTCACTGTTGGGATTGATAGTGGCTCTCAAGACATCAAGTACTTTCTTATTGGTACGTTCCGCTAACCCATTGCTGGCAGGATGATGAGGAACAATGGTGGATTTAGAGATCTTGTACAAGGTACACAAATTTTCAAGAATCTCATTACAGAATTCACCTCCATTATCTGTTACTAGGGACTTAGGGGTGGTATACCTGCAGATAATGCGTTTTTTAAGCTACTGTCTCTGCAGTCTTATCTGCAATAGGAACTAACTCACAATATCTGGTGAAATGATCTACCATAACACACAGATGTTTGTTGCCCTGGAGGGAACATTGGAAATTAGTTAACAGATCTAGCGCAACTCTTTCCCAAGGTTCGCTAGTGGTTGGATACACTTGGATTGGATTAGGACCGTTAGCATTACCTTTATGTTGCATGCAGACACTACATTTCTTAACATACTCAGAAATATCAGTTGCCATACGAGGCCAAAAGTATTTCAATCTGGCTTGTTTTACTGAACGATCCATACCAGGGTGCGCAACACCTGGTACATCGTGAACTAGCTGTAAGGCTACATTCACTAGTGACTGGAATTACTAACTGGTAAACTCTTCTGCTAGGAGTACCCAACTCGGCTGTTCGATACAGTAATTCTTGGTTCATGACAAAGTCACTGATGGGTGCTGGTGGCTTCACAGTCAGAATAAGATCTTCCTGGAGCAGGAATCGAATCACACCAGACCACATGGGATCTGTTCGTTGAGCATTCTTTACATCCTCAGCACTAAATGGAGGGTCTGCAGTTACTATACTAACATGTCGCGGTAAGGCATCTGCGACTACATTTGACTTGCCAGGTAAGTGTTCAAAGGTGGGATTGAACTCTTGGATAGTCAAGGTCCATCTGGCTAACCTTCCAGTAGGTTGTTTGTTCTGGAATAAAGGTATCAGTGGTAGTTCGAATGTTTACAAGTTCAAATGTTTATGCTTCAAGTTCAAATGAATCTCTGCTATACGTCAACTTGTGAATGGTGAATGTAGTGATGTCATCAGAGTGCCAGGTTACCCTCACACACACGAGGGACAACAGTGCCATCTTAGTTACAAGGTCACCAAAGAACACAGAATGTCATTCATAGTCAGGTGTTGAATATACTTCAGAGCTGCAGTAAGGCAAGGTAGAAAAAGCACTGGTGATCTTACTGGTGCTTCAGCAATCACAACATGACCAGGCATAATGTCTGGTGGCAGTAGTGGTAGTAATTTATGTTCCCATACCAGTTACCAACGAGTGCTATCAGCAAACAGCTCACCAGTCATGAAACAAAAGCAGAAACACACTGGTGATCTTACTGGTGTTTCAACAATCAAGTCATGACCAGAATTGTAGATGAATGGTTCAAAGAACCGACATGTTAAATTAGACACATGTGCAACTCTTGGGTATCTTTATTGAGGAAACGTTTCGCCACACAGTGGCTTCATCAGTCCATACAAAGAATAAACTTGAAGAACAGAAGGAGAATGAGGTAATCATTCCCTCAGCCTTGAGTCCATCAATCTTGAATAGAATACGGCATAGGAGCGGAGAAGCAGCTCATAAACCGTATGGCAGGAGAGGTGCAGCAGTCGTAGGTGGTGTCACATTTGTCCAATGTGGAAGTACGTCGTGCCCAAGGGTTAGGCAAGCGAAGAATTAGCAAGTATTAAGATCCCAAGAAGTTGCAGTGTCTGACAGGATTGTAGATGAATGGTTCAAAGAACCGACATGTTGTTAAATTAGACACATATGCAACTCTTGGGTATCTTTATTGAGGAAACGTTTCGCCACAGTGGCTGCTTCTCCGCTCCTATGCCGTATTCTATTCAAGATTGATGGACTCAAGGCTGAGGGAATGATTACCTCATTCTCCTTCTGTTCTTCAAGTTTATTCTTTGTATGGACTGATGAAGCCACTGTGTGGCGAAACGTTTCCTCAATAAAGATACCCAAGAGCTGCACATGTGTCTAATTTAACAAGTCATGACCAGGTATAATATCTGGTGGCAGCAGTGGGATTTCAAAGTTTACCTCTACGTGGTAGTAATTTATGTTGCCATACCAGCTACCAACGAGTGTTATCAGCAATCAGCTCATCAGATATGAGACAATATAACAGAATGATATATCTATCATGCTACAAAAGGATAATGTACAAGTCAATCAAAATGATATATGCTTCACCTGCCATACATCCATCATTCTCCAGTATTCGATTCGCAAACTGTTCTTGTGTGTTTCATTGTTCCTGGACATCGGAACTTGCAACACAATAACTGTAGTCGTCCATGCATCCGCCATTAGGTCATCCTGGTGACAGGTGTCATTCTAATTCTGTGCCTCAAATACCTAGTACTACATCATCTGCAATGGAATTTTGTACAGGGGTGTGTGACTCAAGAAGTTACCTGAGAAATTACTATATTACGCCAGCAGTACAATTAGTGTTGGTCTCGATTACAAAAACACTAGTTGGGCTTACACTAGTGCAGTAATATGAGAGTTCGGGATACGTGATACACAAAATAATTTTTTTTATTTTTACTAGCATATAAAAACAAACAAACAATCTTGGGTCTATAGGTATACATCTGATAAAAACCTATTATCTTTGGTACACATATATATGTTACAATAATAAATTATAATTACTTTGTACAAATATATACATATAAATCCTAAAATAATAAATTATAATTAATTTACGACCCTACCACACACAGGGGTACAACTCTTGACACTACTGTGTCACACTCACTAATTACATGGAGTTACACTACACTCCCGTCTCACGATACCCTTATCTGTTATGACGCTCTGTGTCACACGACACCTTGTCCGTGTTGTGACGCTCCTTCTCTCCATGACACTATTGTCAGTGTCACACTACGATCCTATCTCCTTCAGTGTCACACGACACCCTCGTCTCTCAATGTTCCACTACGATCCTATTATCTTGCTTCAGTGTTACACACTGTCATACTTCGTTCAGTGTCACACTACGATCCCAGCCTTTTTCAGTGTCACACTCCGACCCTATCTTTATTCAGTGCCACACTACGACAGCGTCAGCATGACTTGGCCCGAAGTTGACTAGAGTCGGTGGTGAGTCCGTAGACATCACCTACAATTGTACTCCTTGAGACAGTCTTGTAAATTCTCTCTAAGGCCAGTAGATGTACACCGTAAGGTGGTCTGGTGAGTACTGTCTACTGCCTCTAAGACCAGTTGATATACACCGTAAGGTGGTCTGGTGAGTACTGTCTACTGCCTCTAAGACCAGTTGATATACACCGTAAGGTGGTCTGGTAATTACTGCTTCTAAGGCCGGCTCAGCAGTCCCCACATTGGGTCTGATGACGTACCCAGTGGTACTGCCGGCCGGCAGGTTAACAATCTAACCACTAGTTTGGCAGGAGGCCGTCACAGCCTCCAAGTGCTGTTTTCTAGTATGTTGCACATTATTGCAACTTCTCATACTTTCTTGCAGTGCCACGAGGGCCACGTTATGGACACTTGCCAGCTGATACTCTCAAAATTTTTTGTAGTACTCTTCAGACAGTTTTCATTACTAGCTTGTAAAGCGATTTTTTTTTTGTTTTGACAAACAGAATGCAAGAACTTTGTGAAAGTCAGTCCGAACATCACGAAATTAACAGATTTCACTGATTTGCCTGTGATAGGTTTCAAGGGTTCTTTTATTTCTACAGTCCAGCATGAGGTCAAGCTACCCTGATAATCACTTGATCGATCAAGCTGTTTATACTAGCAGTCACTAATAGCCATCACAACCTGGCTGATCTGGCACTTGTAGATGGAAGCTTCCCAGCTTCTTTAAAACTATCTTTGCTCCCAATATATATATATATATATATATATATATATATATATATATATATATATATATATAATATATATATATATACCAGGTAACTCTCTCTTCCGTGTTTCAGACAGCAATTAAAGTGTTATGACGTATATCCCAAAACTGTAGATGTGTTATTGACTATGTGGACAGTATATGACCTCTGGTCGTTGTACAGGTGTCCTGTGGCAGCTGCCACGAGAGGTGCCGGGAACCAGACAATGTTTCTCGTGTTCTGGAAGCTCGCACAATCAACCCTCTCATTTTTCTGTCCTTTTTAGTATTTGTCTTGTTACATGAAGGATTTTTTTTTTTTGAAGTTAACGTCACCACAGCACGGTCCCAGATCAGGCCTCCTGGTGATCAACCAAGCAGTTACTGCTAGCCGTACGCAGTACGAGCACTGGTCCAGCTAATCAGGAACAGATCAGAACTTATAAAGTTCCTCTTTGAAGAAAGATTTTGTTGCAATTTCCCTCGTGCACGAAGGTAAGGCGTTCAAAAATCGGGGACCTCTGACATCCATCAAGTTCTCTGGCAGTGTACTCGTCACGCCTCTAGTTTTTACTGGAGGTTCTGTGCACTGTCTGCCAAGTCTCTTGCTTTCATGTGGAGTGATGTCGTTATGAAGAGTTGGGATTATTTCTCTCACTAATATCCCTACTGTCATCATTGTATATTCCATCTCCTTTAATTAAAGGTCTTGTACTGGATGTGGTTTTTGCCCTGGATTTTGAATATGAGAAGAAGTATTTGGGATTTCTTCCAATTTCTTTGCTTCATCTCCCTCTCCCTCCCTCCCTCCCTCCCTCCCTCTCTCTCCCTCTCTCTCTCTCTCTCTCTCTCTCTCTCTCTCTCTCTCTCTCTCTCTCTCTCTCTCTTTCGCTCTCGTATGAATCTTCCTTGCTGTGGAAGTTTATGTCTGGAGTCAACTTCTAGCACCAATGAACGCATCCTCCCGAGGACGTGATTTACATCCATGGCGGTCATATCGTCCTCCCAGCGTATCGCAATTAGGTCATAATATATTTTGTCACAGTTGATGTTGTTGTTGAAATTAAATTTGCCGAATTCGCCCTCATGATTGATGGTGTTTGTGTGTCTCAGGCCACTGTGCTCGCTGCTCTGAACCTTATTTATATTTTAGACTAGGACTGCAGGCTTCAATACTGTTATGTTCTGGATCAGGTCCACACTGTAAATATAACGTCTTCAGTGTTTTCCAGTCAAGTCGGTTCAGCGGTTTGGTGGTTTAAGGACAATACATTATAATTATAATCAAAGAGAAGCGCTAAACCTAAAAGGGTCAAGGACTACACATTGCAGAGGTTTAATTATTTTGAGTGGAACTGTTTCTGCAAACCAGCTCGAAGGACATTCTTGTTCCGGTCTATGCTACAGTCCTCCATTTATCTAAAAATGAAGTCACAAGCATAAATATATTTGGGGTTGGGTTTTCTAGGCCTTCAAGACACTGCTCGACCTTCAACTACTGTCCTTAAACTGCTGGGAAAGTTAAGTTAGGTAAGATTTGCCAGGAAACAGGACATTTCTTTCCTGACGCGCCACTGGAGCTTTTGGTTGTCTGGCAGAGGCCTTCCACAGACTTACCGATCCATACTTTTAAAAACTGACTAGGCTCTGATTTTCGACTTTGACTTCCATAACTTCACTTGTAGTGTTAAGTGGCTCAGTACACTTGAGCGTTTCTCTAACATGTAGGTTCTCCTCCCCTACCTTTGCTGCCTATGAAAACAGTCTTGTAATAATGTTGGTAGAATTACTGACAATATGTAAAGTAAAAGGACACAAGTGCAACTGATGTGACATTTTATTGTGGCAACGTTTCGCTCTCCAGGAGCTTTGTCAAGCTGTTACAAACAGTACATGGACACAAAGGGTATATAAAGGCTCAGAGTGAGGTGCAATACTAGTGAGGTACCATTACGATGTTCACTAGTGGTAGTAGTAGTAGTAATACAATATGGTAGAGCAATTAATTCGTACATGAGTAAAAGGATATAAAAGCTATTACTTGGGTAACATAAAAATAGGTTGGACAAATATAGACTGGATAGAGAAGGCCTTTTCCAGTGTTCACTCTCTGTAATGACAGGGTTTACTGGTTAAGGAGGATTCTCGCTAAGACTTCAGAGATGGTGAAGCTGCCGTTGTTTTGTTTAATTGTATTCGAAACAGCGATCAGTGCTGATTCGAGGCACTTGCGTCTGCGGAAATTAGTTTCTTTGAACACTAATTGGGCGTCCCTGAATTTCATGAGGTGATTGGTGGAATTTCGGTGTTGTACACAGGCGTTGTTCAAGTTATCGTTCCTACATGCGTAAATTGCACCTCACTCTAAGCCTTTATATACCCTCTGTGTCCATATATTGCTTGTATCGGCTTGACAAAGCTCCTGGAGAGCGAAACGTTGCTACAATAAAATGTCACATTAGTTGCACTTGTGTCCTTTTACTTTACAAAAACAGTCTTACATACGAGTCTCCGTAAACCCTGAAACAATTACAAGTGACTGTGAGAAGACCCTTGATAACGATGTTGCTCTCCCTCGGGTTGAGACCTTGAACAACTGCAAACACAAAAGATGATACATTGCTGGTTGTTGTGCTGAGATATTGCAGACTAGACTCACATGGCTCTGACAAGCCAACCACTAGCTTTGACTCCAGTCCAACATGGCTCCACTAGCTTTGACTCCAGTCAAACATGGCTCCACTAGCTTTGACTCCAGTCAAACATGGCTCCACTAGCTTTGACTCCAGTCCAACATGGCTCCACTAGCTTTGACTCCAGTCCAACATGGCTCCTAAGTGATTATACATTCTTAACATTTCTCACAAATCTTTTTTGCTGCCTATCACTAAAGAATCATCGTTAGCTGTCTCATTATAGTTTACATGTTCAAGTTGGTGTCCCTAAAGTCTTCAGTACCTCGTACGCTTTTTGTGGTAGGCCGGACAGTTCGAATTCTGGAATGTCCCTCAGATACTGACCTACGTCACATTTTTGGATGCAAGAGTTTGCTGGACCTGGAATGTGAATGTGTTTACTAAATGGTTGAGTCACTCATAATTATTCCTTTAAGGTATTTTGTCCACCTTCATTTAACCAGATGAAATTTGTAACCAGTGGTGGTTTATTTTCCAGTATATTTTGTTTTATATATGCACCTAGACAAGGCTCTTAATCCCCCCTAGGCTCCTACATTTTTACGTATATATTACCCAGATACACGGCTGCTACAGTGAAACACACAGTTCACTACTCAGTTACAAGGCTGCTACAGTGAAACACACAGTTCACTACTCAGTTACAAGGCTGCTACAGTGAAACACACAGTTCACTACTCAGTTACAAGGCTGCTACAGTGAAACACACAGTTCACTACTCAGTTACAAGGCTGCTACAGTGAAACACACAGTTCACTACTCAGTTACAAGGCTCCTACAGTGAAACACACAGTTCACTACTCAGTTACAAGGCTGCTACAGTGAAACACACAGTTCACTACTCAGTTACAAGGCTGCTACAGTGAAACACACAGTTCACTACTCAGTTACAAGGCTGCTACAGTGAAACACACAGTTCACTACTCAGTTACAAGGCTCCTACAGTGAAACACACAGTTCACTACTCAGTTACAAGGCTCCTACAGTGAAACACGCAGTTCACTACTCAGTTACAAGGCTCCTACAGTGAAACACGCAGTTCACTACTCAGTTACAAGGCTGCTACAGTGAAACACACAGTTCACTACTCAGTTACAAGGCTCCTACAGTGAAACACACAGTTCACTACTCAGTTACAAGGCTCCTACAGTGAAACACGCAGTTCACTACTCAGTTACAAGGTTGCTACAGTGAAAAACACAGTTCACTACTCAGTTACAAGGCTCCTACAGTGAAACACGCAGTTCACTACTCAGTTACAAGGCTGCTACAGTGAAACACGCAGTTCACTACTCAGTTACAAGGTTGCTACAGTGAAAAACACAGTTCACTACTCAGTTACAAGGCTCCTACAGTGAAACACGCAGTTCACTACTCAGTTACAAGGTTGCTACAGTGAAACACGCAGTTCACTACTCAGTTACAAGGTTGCTACAGTGAAAAACACAGTTCACTACTCAGTTACAAGGCTCCTACAGTGAAACACGCAGTTCACTACTCAGTTACAAGGCTGCTACAGTGAAACACGCAGTTCACTACTCAGTTACAAGGTTGCTACAGTGAAACACGCAGTTCACTACTCAGTTACAAGGTTGCTACAGTGAAAAACACAGTTCACTACTCAGTTACAAGGCTCCTACAGTGAAACACGCAGTTCACTACTCAGTTACAAGGCTGCTACAGTGAAACACGCAGTTCACTACTCAGTTACAAGGTTGCTACAGTGAAAAACACAGTTCACTACTCAGTTACAAGGCTCCTACAGTGAAACACGCAGTTCACTACTCAGTTACAAGGCTGCTACAGTGAAACACGCAGTTCACTACTCAGTTACAAGGTTGCTACAGTGAAAAACACAGTTCACTACTCAGTTACAAGGCTCCTACAGTGAAACACGCAGTTCACTACTCAGTTACAAGGCTCCTACAGTGAAACACACAGTTCACTACTCAGTTACAAGGCTGCTACAGTGAAACACGCAGTTCACTACTCAGTTACAAGGTTGCTACAGTGAAACACACAGTTCACTACTCAGTTACAAGGCTCCTACAGTGAAACACGCAGTTCACTACTCAGTTACAAGGCTCCTACAGTGAAACACGCAGTTCACTACTCAGTTACAAGGCTCCTACAGTGAAACACGCAGTTCACTACTCAGTTACAAGGCTCCTACAGTGAAACACACAGTTCACTACTCAGTTACAAGGCTGCTACAGTGAAACACGCAGTTCACTACTCAGTTACAAGGTTGCTACAGTGAAACACACAGTTCACTACTCAGTTACAAGGCTCTACAGTGAAACACAGCAGTTCACTACTCAGTTACAAGGCTCCTACAGTGAAACACGCAGTTCACTACTCAGTTACAAGGCTCCTACAGTGAAACACACAGTTACAAGACAGTCACAACAGTCATCTCATTCTTCACAATCTGTCCATCCAAGTAATGAACAGATGTTCAACTAGATTTACGAAACTTATACACAGCTAGAAGACTCTTAGAATCTAGAGTTACCAGTGTAGTGCTGGAGTCAGCACTACACTGGTGTACACTCAGCAGTGCTCTTACAAGTTATCCAGGCATGCTGGAGTCAGCACTACACTGGTGTACACTCAGCAGTGCTCTTACAAGTTATCCAGGCATGCTGGAGTCAGCACTACACTGGTGTACACTCAGCAGTGCTCTTACAAGTTATCCAGGCATGCTGGAGTCAGCACTACACTGGTGTACACTCAGCAGTGCTCTTACAAGTTATCCAGGCATGCTGGAGTCAGCACTACACTGGTGTACACTCAGCAGTGCTCTTACAAGTTATCCAGGCATGCTGGAGTCAGCACTACACTGGTGCACACTCACAGTGCTCTTACAAGTTATCCAGGCATGCTGGAGTCAGCACTACACTGGTGTACACTCAACAGTGCTCTTACAAGTTATCCAGGCATGCTGGAGTCAGCACTACACTGGTGCACACTCAACAGTGCTCTTACAAGTTATCCAGGCATGCTGGAGTCAGCACTACACTGGTGTACACTCAGCAGTGCTCTTACAAGTTATCCAGGCATGCTGGAGTCAGCACTACACTGGTGTACACTCAGCAGTGCTCTTACAAGTTATCCAGGCATGCTGGAGTCAGCACTACACTGGTATACACTCAGCAGTGCTCTTACAAGTTATCCAGGCATGCTGGAGTCAGCACTACACTGGTGCACACTCAGCAGTACTCCCTCGTTCACGTATACACGTACCTGTCTTCTCATTTACTTGACAAAGCCCACCGTGTTTGCGAAACACTGTAGTTTTTCATATGAAGTTCTCCACTATTTTCGTTTAAGTCGTGCACATGTTGTAAACGTCAGTGCAGACTGTAACAGTTGGTGGACAGACTATTTTTTTTTATTATGCTAATATCTAAATATATTTTTAAGTTCAAAGTTCTGCTGAGATGAACTTTGGTATACAGGTATACAATACCTGTCGGTATTGTATACTATTTTGATGTTCTACCTGAATGTTATACTGTGTCTCATTACGTTGCTAATTACGTCGTTTACTTCGTTATAAACTGCTTCGTTACTTCTTTGCTTATTATTATTATAGTAGTATTAGTATTATTGTTATTATAATCAAAAAGAAGCGCTGGCCCCTTGTTTGTTACGTCACATTGATTTCCTGTATGTGCATAGGACGTTCTCGAGGACCTTGTCTAGTTTGGTACTGACATCAGTGAGGTTACATTACTAGATTGGTGCTGCCGGCCCGGGAGCTAGCAAGTACGTTGTGGTACTGTCCTCTGTACCAAGATTCCATGATGTCGGTATTGTGTACCACTGATATACAACTTGTCATCAAAATTATGGAATCTTGGCACAGAGGACGTCACCACAACCCACTTGCTAACTCATGGCCCAACTCTGATGTTAACACTCTGGTGTTAACACCAGAGTGTTAACACCAGGGTGGAGGCAGGAACCATACATAGCTTTAAGATGAGGTATGATAAAGCTCATGGTGCAGGGCGAGATAGGATCTAGTAACGGTCAGTGAAGAGGCGGGGCCAGGAGGTGAGTCTCGACCCCTGAAACTACAATTAGGTGAGTACACACACACACACACACACACACACACACACACACACACACACACACAACACACACACACACACACACACACACACACACACACACACACACACACACACACACACACACACACACACTTTCACCGTTCCTATTACACGAATAACAGTCCAAGTCGGATGTTTCGGTCCGACTTGGACCGTGCCACTGGTGGGCCGTGGCCTGGTGGCTAAAGCTCTCGCTTCACACATTGAGGATCCGGGTTCGATTCCCGAGGAGAGTGAAAAACATCGGGCGTGTTTCCTTACACTGGTTGCCCATGTTCACCCATCAGTAAAGTGGGTACCTGGGTGTTAGTGGACTGGTGTGGGTCGCATCCTGGGACAAAACTGACCTAATTTGCCCGAAATGCTCAGCATAACAAGTGGTTTTCCATACAGTAGTATGTTACTGATGTCAGCTAGACCTGTATACCTTGTACATGTACTTGTAGAAATAAATATATTATTATATTATTATTATTATTATTATTATTATTATTATTATTATTATTATTATTATTATTATTATTAATTATTATTATTAAGACACACTAAATCTGCAAGTTATTTCTGTATTGTCCCGTCACGGTATTGTGCATTCTTATTCTTTACCATTCATAAGTACTTCTTAATAATTCTCAATTCTGTAATATATTTTTAATAATAATAATAATAATAATAATAATAATAATAATAAATAATCTTTACTTCTGCAAGAACATGATACAACTTATACACACCACAGCTGACATAAGTGACATATTATATAGAAAGCCTTTGGTTAGGCTGAGCATTTCGGGCAACTTAGGTTAATTCTGTCCCCAAGGTTGGAACCACACCAATCGACTAACACCCAGGTACCTACTTACTGCTAGGTGAACAGGGACAGCAGGTGTCTCAAGGAAACACGCCCTAGTGTTTCCACCCGTACCAGGAATCGAGTCCCATACCTCAGTGTGAGGTGATTGCGGTATCAACCTAGCTACGGGAGGTCGGGTCTGAGACTGGGGAAGGCAATCCCCGGGACAACTGGTACATAACGAGGGTCCCCAGGACCACTGGAACATAACGAGGGTACCCAGGGCCACTGGTACATAACGAGGGTCCCCAGGATCACTGGTACATAACTAGGGTCCCCAGGATCACTGGTACATAACTAGGGTCCCCAGGACCACTGGTACATAACGAGGGCACCCAGGACCACTGGTACATAACGGGGGTACCCAGGACCGCTGGTACATAACCGGGGTACCTAGGACCGCTGGTACATAACCGGGGTACCCAGGACCACTGGTACATAACGAGGGTACCCAGGGCCACTGGTATATAACGAGGGTACCCAGGACCACTGGTATATAACGGGGGTACCCAGGACCACTGGTATATAACGGGGGTACCCAGGACCACTGGTACATAACGGGAGTACCCAGGACCACTGGTATATAACGGGGGTACCCAGGACCACTGGTATATGACGGGGGTACCCAGGACCACTGGTATATAACGGGGGTACCCAGGACCACTGGTATATAACGGGGGTACCCAGGACCACTGGTATATAACGGGGGTACCCAGGACCACTGGTATATAACGGGGGTACCCAGGACCACTGGTATATAACGGGGGTACCCAGGACCACTGGTATATAACGGGGGTACCCAGGACCACTGGTATATAACGGGGGTACCCAGGACCACTGGTATATAACGGGGGTACCCAGGACCACTGGTATTATAACGGGGGTACCCAGGACCACTGGTATATAACGGGGGTACCCAGGACCACTGGTATATAACGGGGGTACCCAGGACCACTGGTATATAACGGGGGTACCCAGGACCACTGGTATATAACGGGGGTACCCAGGACCACTGGTATATAACGGGGGTACCCAGGACCATTGGTATATAACGGGGGTACCCAGGACCACTGGTATATAACGGGGGTACCCAGGACCACTGGTATATAACGAGGGTACCAGGGCCACTGGTATATAACGGGGGTACCCAGGACCACTGGTATATAACGGGGTACCCAGGACCACTGGTATATAACGAGGGTACCCAGGACCACTGGTATATAACGGGGGTACCCAGGACCACTGGTATATAACGGGGGGTACCCAGGACCACTGGTATATAACGGGGGTACCCAGGACCACTGGTATATAACGAGGGTACCCAGGACCACTGGTATATAACGAGGGTACCCAGGGCCACTGGTATATAACGGGGGTACCCAGGACCACTGGTATACAACGGGGGTACCCAGGACCACTGGTATATAACGAGGGTACCCAGGACCACTGGTATATAACGGGGGTACCCAGGACCACTGGTATATAACGGGGGTACCCAGGACCACTGGTATATAACGAGGGTACCCAGGGCCACTGGTATATAACGGGGGTACCCAGGACCACTGGTATATAACGAGGGTACCCAGGACCACTGGTATATAACGAGGGTACCCAGGACCACTGGTATATAACGGGGGTACCCAGGACCACTGGTATATAACGGGGGTACCCAGGACCACTGGTATATAACGGGGGTACCCAGGACCACTGGTATATAACGAGGGTACCCAGGACCACTGGTATATAACGAGGGTACCCAGGGCCACTGGTATATAACGGGGGTACCCAGGACCACTGGTATATAACGAGGGTACCCAGGGCCACTGGTATATAACGAGGGTACCCAGGACCACTGGTATATAACGGGGGTACCCAGGACCACTGGTATATAACGAGGGTACCCAGGGCCACTGGTATATAACGAGGGTACCCAGGACCACTGGTATATAACGGGGGTACCCAGGACCACTGGTATATAACGAGGGTACCCAGGGCCACTGGTATATAACGAGGGTACCCAGGACCACTGGTATATAACGGGGGTACCCAGGACCATTGGTATATAACGAAGGTAAAACAAGAAACTTCTAAACCCATAGGAGTCATATAGCGCCTGGGAGGCATTTAGGTTCGATCCAAGGAAGGGGGGAAAGTCCAATTCCTTGGATCAAGAGCCACTCACTGGCATCAAAGAACCTCCTTTGAGAGGTTCTGGTTTATCTTTTAAATGGTGAATGCAAGATCTGTTTCCGCTACAGTCACGGTGTTGCCAGGGAGATGCAGGGAGTACATGGGAGTTCCTGGGAGCACATGGAAGTACATGGGAGTTCCTGGGAGTACATGGAAGTACATGAGAGTTCCTGGGAGTACATGGAAGTACATGGAGTACATGGGAGTTCCTGGGAGTACATGGAGTGCGTAAAATTGTTTGTGTGCTCTTGAGTGCTGACCTGTGAAGAAGTGTCTTGTTTGCTCCCGTGGACTGAACCAAGATGCCCTCCATCGAGCAACTTTACCAGCAACTTAAGGAAGAATTGAGGCAGCGAAGATGGAGATACGGCGATTGACCGAGGAAAACAAGAGGATTCGTAGTAGTCCTCCTGTTTCGAGTCCTCAGGTCAAGAAGGGATCGTGGTCAGTGGCTGGACAGCAGGGGACGACGAAGTTGACGATCAAGAAGACGAATGGAAAGCCAGAAACGATGAAGAAGAAAGAGACTGCTGTGGAAACTCCCGTGGAAACCTCCAACGCATTCTCGGTGCTACCCGACGAATGTGAGTCTACTACTGGGATCGTCACGACGAACGACAACAAGGAAGGTAAGAATATTGTTGTTGTTGGGGATAGCCAGGTTAGATACATGGATAGGGCATTCTGCTTGAAGGACAGGAGTAGGAGACAAAGGGTATGCTTTCCTGGGGCTGGGATGGAGGACATTGTTAGCCGGCTTGACAACATCATGAACGGTAATGGGATCAATCCTATTATTTGCCTCAGTGCTGGAGGCAATGATGTTGGCAAGCGTAGAAGTGAGGATTTAGTTAGAAAGTTCAGGACAGCTATAGACATGATTAGGAAGAAGGGGGTGGCATTTTGCCAAGAAGAGGTGTTGGTAATGAATGGTTGTCCAGAGCAATTGGTATTAATTGTTGGCTGGATAAACACTGTAAGGATAATGCAGTACCATTCATTGACAACTGGGACAACTTCTATGGCCGAAATGACATGTATGCCAGGGATGGGGTTCACTTATCCAGGGCAGGTGTGGGTTTTCTTGCTAACTCAGTTGAGGGGGTTGTTAGGACTTTAAACTAGGATTAGTTAGAGGTATGGGTTTTTGCAGGAAAACTGTGAAGTCGCAGGGTAGTAATATGAGTACTAGGAGAACTAGTAATAGGCAAAATGAGGTGGATATTGGAAAGCCAGTGGCACTAATTGACAAGGACAGTAATAGGTTTAGTGGAATAATAGAAAAAAGCAGGAAGGGTAAAGAGAGAGGAGGGTCATTAAAAGTTTATTACACAAATAGTCGCAGTGCTAGGAATAAGATGGGCGAGTTGAGACTAGTTGCTAGTGCAGGTAACATAGATGTATTTGCCATTACTGAGACGTGGTTTAATTCAAAAAGTTGGGACATGCCTGCAGAATGTCACATTCAGGGTTATAAATTGTTCCAAGTAGATAGAAGTATCGGGAAGGGGGGTGGGGTGGCATTGTATGTCCGAGATCGCTTGAACTGTTGCATAAAAACGGGTATTAAGTCTGAAGTAACACATACAGAGTCTGTTTGGATAGAATTTTCAGAGGGGCATGAAAAATTAATTTTAGGTGTGATATACCGTCCCCCAAATTTAGATAGGGACCAAGGGAGACTACTATGGGAGGAAATTGTTAGGGCCACAAGGCACGATAATGTAGTAATTCTAGGAGACTTTAACTTTAGTCATATTGATTGGAATTTCTTGACTGGGATTTAGAATCATACGATTTCTTAGAAGTAGTTTCAGGATTGTTTTTTGAAGCAGTTTGTGACAGAACCTACAAGGGGAAATAACCTGCTTGACTTAGTTCTGGCAAACAATGAATCCCTTGTTAATAATTTAGAAGTTTCAGAGGAACTGGGTGCTAGCGACCACAAATCAATTACATTTAGAATTGAATGGAAGTATGATAGTAGGGATAACTCAGTAACAGTCCCAGATTTTCGCTTAGCAGATTACGATGGGCTTAGAGAACACTTATCATCTGTTGACTGGGGTAACGAAGAGAGCTATCAATATGACAGTTTTCTGAACACAATACATGCTGCTCAAAGAACGTTTATCCCTTATAAGGAAATTAGATCAAATAGAAATGACCCTAAATGGATGAATAATAGGCTGAAATATCTACTAGGGCATAAGAAAGGAATTTATAGGCGTATCAAAAGAGGCGAGGTCATCTTATGAATCAGTATATTGACATTAAGAGGGACATTAAAAAGGGGATAAGAAAAGCTAAAAGGGACTATGAAATTAAAGTTGCTAGGGATTCTAAAACTAATCCAAAAAGTTTTTTCCAGGTATATAGAACAAAAGTCAGAGATAAGATAGGTCCCCTTAAAAATAACTATGGGCATCTTACTGACAAAGAGAATGAAATGTGCTCGATTTTAATAATTATTTTCTCTCGTTTTTACACAGGAAGACACTAATAATATCCCGGTAATTAATTTTTATAGTGGATCAGAAGAAGATAAATTATGTAACATCACAGTCACTAGTGAAATGTTGTGAAGCAGATAGACCGACTGAAGCAAATAAGTCACCGGGTCCTGATGAGGTTTTTTCAAGGGTTCTTAAGGAATGCAAAATGGAAGTCTGTGAACCATTAACTAATATTTTTAATTTATCTCTTCAAACAGGTGTAGTGTCTGATATGTGGAAGATGGCTAATGTAATTCCTATTTTTAAAACAGGGGACAAGTCGTTACCGTCAAATTACCGCCCAATAAGCCTGACCTCAATTGTAGGCAAGTTGCTAGAGTCAATTATAGCTGAGATTATAAGAAGCCATCTCGATAAGCATAGCTTGATTAATGATACTCAGCATGGATTCACAAGAGGCCGGTCTTGTCTAACTAATTTATTAACTTTCTTCAGTAAAGCTTTTGAGGCTGTTGACCACGATAAAGAATTTGATGTTGTTTACTTGGATTTTAGTAAGGCATTTGATAGAGTTCCGCACCAAAGACTGTTGAGGAAAGTAGCAGCTCATGGCATTGGGGGGAGGGTGCTCTCGTGGATCGAGTCATGGCTCACAGACAGGAAGCAGAGAGTGTCCATAAATGGGGTTAAATCCGAGTGGGGATCAGTAACAAGTGGCGTTCCACAGGGATCAGTCTTGGGCCTGTTGTTGTTTATAATATATATCAATGATCTTGATGAAGGAATTGCTAGTGATATGAGCAAATTCGCCGATGACACGAAGATAGGTAGGATAATTGATTCAAACGTAGATGTTAGGGAACTTCAGGAGGTTAGGTAAGACACATATGCAACAGTTAGACAACTTTATTCCGAAACGTTTCGCCTACACAGTAGGCTTCTTCAGTCGAATACAGAAAGTAGGCAGGAACAGAAGAGATGTGAAGACGATGTAATCAGTCCATCACCCTTAAAGTCGTAGAATTTGAGGTTGTCAGTCCCTCGGCCTGGAAAAGTTCAGTTCCATAGTCAGGAACTAGTTCCTGACAAGGCCGAGGGACTGATTACCTCATCTTTTGTATATAGTTCTACTGTCTTCCTATTATGTCCTAGAATCTGTATTGATAAAGCCACTGGATGGCGAAACGTCTACTACAATAAAGATATCCAGATGTTGCACATGTGTCTTAACTTTCATATTGTCGGTATTTTATACCTTTCTTTGCACAAGCTCTGATGTGCAAGTCCCACTCAAATCCAACCCCTCCCACTCATATACTTATCCAACCTAAATTTGAAACTACCCAAAGTCCTAGCCTCAATAACCCAACTAGGTAGACTGTTCCACTCATCAACTACCCTATTTCCAAACCAATACTTTCCTATGTCCTTTCTAAATCTAAATTTATCTAATTTAAATCCATTACTGCGGGTTCTCTCTTGGAGAGATATCCTCAAGACCTTATTAATATCCCCTTTATTATATACCTATCTTCCACTTATACACCTCGATCAGGTCTCCCCTCATTCTTCGTCTAACAAGTGAATGTAACTTAAGAGTCTTCAATCTTTCTTCATAAGGAAGATTTCTAATACTATGTATTAATTTAGTCATCCTACGCTGAATGTTTTCTAACGAATTTATGTCCATTCTGTAATATGGAGACCAGAATTGAGCTGCATAATCTAGGTGAGGCCTTACTAATGATGTATAAAGCTGCAGTATGACCTCTGGACTTCCGTTGATTACACTTCTGGATATAAATCCCAGTAATCTATTTGCCTTATTACGTACGCTTAGGCATTGCTGTCTTGGTTTAAGGTTGCTGCTTACCATAACCCCCAAGTCCTTTTCGCAATCTGTATGGCTAAGTTCTACATTATTTAACTTATAAGTGCTAGGGTTATGGACACTCCCAAGCTTCAGAACCTTGCATTTATCTACATTGAACTGCATCTGCCACTTTTCTGACCAAGAATATAGTTTGTTTAAATCCTCCTGAAGTTCCCTAACGTCTACATTTGAATCAATTATCCTACCTATCTTTGTGTCATCGGCGAATTTGCTCATATCACTAGTGATTCCCTCATCAAGGTCATTGATATATATTATAAACAACAACGGGCCCAAGACTGATCCCTGTGGAACGTCACTTGTTACATATCCCCACTCGGATTTAACCCCATTTATGGACACTCTCTGCTTCCTGTCAGTGAGCCATGACTCGATCCATGAGAGCACTTTTCCCCCAATGCCATGAGCTGCCACTTTCTTTAACAGTCTTTGGTGCGGAACTCACGAAATCGTAATGACACGATTGCAAACAAACCATACCTCGGCCGGGATTGAACCCGCGGTCATAGAGTCTCAAAACTCCAGCCCGTCTGGTCTAGTGGCTAACGCGACGGGTTGGAGTTTTGAGACTCTATGACCGCGGGTTCAATCCCGGCCGAGGTATGGTTTGGTGCGGAACTCTATCAAAAGCCTTACTAAAATCTAAGTAAATAATATCAAATTCTTTATCGTGGTCAACAGCCTCAAAAGCTTTACTGAAGAAAGTTAATAAATTAGTTAGACAAGACCGGCCTCTTGTGAATCCATGCTGAGTATCATTAATCAAGCTATGCTTATCGAGATGGCTTCTTATAATCTCAGCTATAATTGACTCTAGTAATTTGCCTACAATTGAGGTCAGGCTTATTGGGCGGTAATTTGACGGTAACGACTTGTACCCTGTTTTAAAAATAGGAATTACATTAGCCATCTTCCACATATCAGACACTGCACCTGTTTGAAGAGATAAATTAAAAATATTAGTTAATGGTCCACAGAGTTCCATTTTGCATTCCTTAAGAACCCTTGAAAAAACCTCATCAGGACCAGGCGACTTATTTTGCTTCAGTCTGTCTATCTGCTTCACAACCATTTCACTAGTGACTGTGATGTTACATAATTTATCTTCTTCTGGCCCACTATAAAAATTAATTACTGGAATATTATTAGTGTCTTCCTGTGTAAAAACCGAGAGAAAATAATTATTTAAAATCGAGCATATTTCATTCTCTTTGTCAGTAAGATGCCCATAGTTATTTTTAAGGGGACCTATCTTATCTCTGACTTTTGTTCTATATACCTGGAAAAAACTTTTTGGGTTAGTTTTAGAATCCCTAGCAACTTTAATTTCATAGTCCCTTTTAGCTTTTCTTATCCCCTTTTTAACGTCCCTCTTAATGTCAATATACTGATTCATAAGATGACCCTCACCTCTTTTGATACGCCTATAAATTCCTTTCTTATGCCCTAGTAGATATTTCAGCCTATTATTCATCCATTTTGGGTCATTTCTATTTGATCTAATTTCTTTATAAGGGATAAACGTTCTTTGAGCAGCATGTATAGTGTTCAGAAAACTGTCATATTGATAGCTCTCTTCGTTACCCCAGTCAACAGATGATAAGTGTTCTCTAAGCCCATCGTAATCTGCTAAGCGAAAATCTGGGACTGTTACTGAGTTATCCCTACTATCATACTTCCATTCAATGCTAAATGTAATTGATTTGTGGTCGCTAGCACCCAGTTCCTCTGAAACTTCTAAATTATTAACAAGGGATTCATTGTTTGCCAGAACTAAGTCAAGCAGGTTATTTCCCCTTGTAGGTTCTGTCACAAACTGCTTCAAAAAACAATCCTGAACTACTTCTAAGAAGTCGTATGATTTTAAATTCCCAGTCAAGAAATTCCAATCAATATGACTAAAGTTAAAGTCTCCTAGAATTACTACATTATCGTGCCTTGTGGCCCTAACAATTTCCTCCCATAGTAGTCTCCCTTGGTCCCTATCTAAGTTTGGGGGACGGTATATCACACCTAAAATTAATTTTTCATGCCCCTCTGAAAATTCTATCCAAACAGAATCTGTACGTGTTACTTCAGACTTAATACCCGTTTTTATGCAACAGTTCAAGCGATCTCAGACATACAATGCCACCCCACCCCTCTTCCCGACACTTCTATCTACTTGGAACAATTTAAAACCCTGAATGTGACATTCTGCAGGCATGTCCCGACTTTTTGAATTAAACCACGTCTCAGTTATGGCAAATACATCTATGTTACCTGCACTAGCAACTAGTCTCAACTCGTCCATCTTATTCCTAGCACTGCGACTATTTGTGTAATATATATTTAAAGACCCTCCTGTCTCTTTACCCCTCCTGCTCCTTTCTGTTATTCCACTAAACCTATTACTGTCCTTGTCAATTAGTGCCACTGGCTTTCCAATATCCACCTCATTTTGCCTATTACTAGTTCTCCTAGTACTCATATTACTACACTGCGATTTCACTGTTTTCCTGCCAAAACCCATACCACTAACTATTCCTAGTTTGAAGACCTAACAGCTCCCTCCACTGCGTTGGCCAGTGCTCCCACCCCACACCTAGATAAGTGAACCCCATCCCTGGCATACATGTCATTTCTGCCATAGAAGAGGTCCCAGTTGTCAATGAATGTTACCGCATTTTCCTTACAGTATTTGTCCAGCCAGCAATTGACACCAATTACTCTGGACAACCATTCATTTCCAACTCCTCTCCTTGGCAAAATGCCGCATATGACAGGTTTCCCACCCTTCCTCCTAATTATCTCTATTGCTGACCTATACCTGCTAATCAGGTCCTCACTCCTACGTCTGCCAACATCGTTGCCTCCAGCACTGAGACAGATAATAGGATTTCTCCCATTACCTCTCATGATGTCATCCAGACGGCTAACAATATCCTTCATTCCAGCCCCAGGAAAACACACTCTCTGCCTCCTACTCCTATCCTTCAAGCAGAATGCCCTATCCATGTACCTAATCTGGCTATCCCTAACAACAACAATGTTTTTACCTTCCTTGGCGTCGTCCGTCGTGATGCTCCGAGTAGTCGACTCACATTCGCCAGGTAGCATTACACCACTTGTAGAATTCGTCAAGACGTTCTCGATGGTCTTCGTTGGGGTTTCTAGGGATGTCTCACTCACGTCTGCCAATGCTTCTTTGGTGCTCGTTGTGGCCTTCCCAGTAGAACACTCACATTCGTCAGGTAGCACCGAGAATGGGTTGGAAGTTTCCACGGTAGTCTTCTGGTTTCTCGTTGTTTCTGCCTCTCCAACCGTTTTCTTGATCTTCAGCTTGGTTCCCTGTTGCCCGGCCACTGACCAAGCTCCCCTCTTAACCTGGGGACTCACAACAGGAGGATTACTACGAATTCTCTTGTTCTCCTCCGTTAATCGCCGTATCTCCAGTTTAGCAACTCTGAGCTCCTCTCTCAGCTGCTGGTAAAGTTGCTCAAGAGAGGGTATCCTGGTTCAGATTCACAGAGAGCACACAAACAGGTCTTCACAGAGTTAAGTACAGGTCACCACTGAGTTAAGTACAGGTCACCACTCTATTTATCTAACCTTTTTTAAAACCACACAACGTGGTACTCGGGAGTTTGTTCCACTCATCCACAACTCTATTACCAAACCAGTGCTTTCCTATATCCTTCCTGGATCTGAATTTTTCCAACTTGAAACCATTGCTGCGAGTCCTGTCTTGGCTGGAAATTTTCAGCACGCTATTTACACCCCTTTTTAATTATTCCTGTTTTCCATTTATACACCTCTACGCCTTTCTAGAAAGTGCAGATTCAGGGCCCTCAGTCTATCCTCATAGGGAAGATTTCTGATACATGGGATCATCTTTGTCATCCTCCTTTGTACATTTTCCAGAGCATTTATATCCATTCTGTAATACGGTGACCAGAACTGAGCAGCATAGTCTAAATGAGGCCAAGGATTATGTTAGGTTTATTGCGAACACTTTTACACTGTTGTCTTGGTTTTAGATTACTACTAACCAGAACTCCCTAATCCTTTTCGCAATCCGTAACATATGTGGCATGGTTATTTTCCTGTCCAACATTTAGAACTTTGCATTTGTCTATATTAAACTGCATCTGCCACTTCTCCGACCATTGCATCAGTCTATTCAGATCATCCTGGAGTGCTCTAGTGTCCTCATTAGAATGAACTGGACGGCCTATTTTGGTGTCATCAGTGAATTTGCTTATGTCGCTATTTATTCCTTCATCTATATCGTTTATATAAATTGTGAACAACAACGGGTCCAATACTGACCCCTGTGGAACACCGCTCGTGACGCTTCTCCACTCTGACTTCTCCCCATTTATGCAAACTCTCTGCTGCCTATTTGTCAACCATGCCTGTACCCAGGAAAAAAATTCACCTCCTATTCCGTGTGCCTTAAGTTTCCTCAATAGCCTACGATGTGGAACTCAATCGAAAGCCTTACTGAAGTCCATATACACAATATCATATTCATTACCATGATCTACCTCCTCAAACACCTTAGCGAAAAAGGTTAGTAAATTCGTAAGACAGGAACGTCCCTTTGTAAAACGGTGTTGAGATTCATTAATTAATTTATGCCTATCAAGATGGCTACAAATTGCGTCGGCAATTATTGATTCCATAAATTTTCCCACTATGGAGGTAAGGCTTATTGACCTATAGTTCGAAGCTAAGGACCTGTCACCTGCCTTGTAAATAGGTATCACATTTGCCATTTTCCACTTGTCAGGCACTATGCCAGTTTGTAGTGATATGTTGAAAAGATTAGCCGAAGGTTTGCTAGGTTTTTCTTTACATTCCTTTAACATCCTTGCATGGAAGACAGCAAATGTGGTCCCAATCTTTAAAAAAGGAGACAGACATGAAGCACTAAACTACAGACCAGTGTCACTGACATGTATAGCATGCAATATCATGGAAAAAATTGTCAGGAGAAGAATGGTGGAACATCTAGAAAGGAATGATCTCATCACCAGCAGACAACATGGTTTCAGAGACGGGAAATCCTGTGTCACAAACCTACTGGAGTTCTATGACATGGTGACAGCAGTAAGACAAGAGAGAGAGGGGTGGGTGGATTGCATTTTCCTAGACTGCAAGAAGGCGTTTGACACAGTACCACACAAGAGATTAGTGCAAAAACTGGAGGACCAAGAAGGAATAACAGGGAAGGCACTGCAATGGATCAGGGAATACTTGTCAGGAAGACAGCAGCGAGTAATGGTACGAGGAGAGGTGTCAGAGTGGGCACCTGTGACCAGCGGGGTCCCACAGGGGTCAGTCCTAGGACCAGTGCTGTTTCTGGTATTTGTGAACGACATGACGGAAGGAATAAACTCCGAGGTGTCACTGTTTGCAGATGACGTGAAGTTGATGAGAAGAGGTCATTCGATCGAAGACCAGGCAGAAATACAAAGGGATCTGGACAGGCTGCAGACCTGGTCCAGCAACTGGCTCCTGGAGTTCAATCCCACCAAGTGCAAAGTCATGAGGATTGGGGAAGGGCAAAGAAGACTGCAGATGGAGTACAGTCTAGGGGGTCAGAGACTACAAACATCACTCAAGGAAAAAGATCTTGGGGTGAGTATAACGCCAGGCACATCTCCTGAAGCGCACATCAACCAAATAACTGCTGCAGCATATGGGCGCCTGGCAAACCTCAGAACAGCATTCCGACATCTTAATAAGGAATCGTTCAGGACCCTGTACACCGTGTACGTTAGGCCCATATTGGAGTATGCGGCACCAGTTTGGAACCCACACCTAGCCAAGCATGTAAAGAAACTAGAGAAAGTGCAAAGGTTTGCAACAAGACTAGTCCCAGAGCTAAGAGGTATGTCCTATGAGGAGAGGTTAAGGGAAATCAACCTGACGACACTGGAGGACAGGAGAGATAGGGGGGACATGATAACGACTTACAAAATACTGAGAGGAATTGACAAGGTGGACAAAGACAGGATGTTCCAGAGACTGGACACAGTAACAAGGGGACACAGTTGGAAGTTGAAGACACAGATGAATCAAAGGGAAGTTAGGAAGTATTTCTTCAGCCACAGAGTAGTCAGGAAGTGGAATAGTTTGGGAAGCGATGTAGTGGAGTCAGGATCCATACATAGCTTTAAGCAGAGGTACGATAAAGCTCATGGTTCAGGGAGAGTGACCTAGTAGCGACCAGTGAAGAGGCGGGGCCAGGAGCTTGGAATCAACCCCTGCAACCTCAACTAGGTGAGTACAACTAGGTGAGTACACACACACGCTACGATAAGGCTCATTTAGCAGTGAGAGTGGACCTAGTAGCGACCATCACAGAACCGAGGCCAGGGTCTGTGAATCAACCCTTGCAACCACAATTAGGTGAGTACACACACACACACACACACACACACACACACACACACACACACACACACACACACACACACACACACCGTCACAAGGCAGTGTAACACACACATTAATCCTCCCACATTACTCGCTTGAATAAATGAATATTAAATACACTTGGTATTCACAAAGTAACCTTGCCTAAACCCTTGATATACAAACTCCAACACACAACAACACAATACAACCTTTTATAATGAACAGCTGTCATTATACTACTGATATGACTGCAAATACTTTAACTGGTATGATTGTATTTTGGAAATGGTATATAATACCGACAAGTGAAGACCAAGACACACGTGCATCAGTTGGGGTCTTAGTACTGAAAAATTTCGCCTACTGTGTTTAAGTCAAATACAGAGGCAGCAGGCCTGTGCCTCTGTATATGACTGAAGAAGCCTACTGTGTAGGCGAAACGTTTCAATCAAGAACAAGGATACCTAATAAACCTCACCAGCAAGAAGACTCACTAAATAAAGGCAATGAAGATGTCAATGATCCGCTACCTTCCCATCAATAATTCTTATCAAGACCTTGCCGAAACACGGCAAAGTGTGTATAACATCCAAGACAGCTGCTATTGTAAACTGCTAAGTAATGTGTACAGTGTACAACATACAAGAAAGCTGCTATAACCTGATATATTAGGGGTGAAAGGGGAGACCTTTTTTTCCCTTAGTATGGGGACCTGACAAGCTGAGAGTGAGGACACAGCCTCACCTCACTACACACTATTGGGGACTTTTCCTAATTCCACTTAACGAGGTACACACCACTGTGTCTCATGCACAGTAACAATAGTACACTTGGTTAATGAGATATCTAGGGGTGTAGAGGGAGTACACTCCAGAGTCCAGCTACCACAGGAGGTACACTCCAGAGTCCAGCTACCACAGGGAGTACACTCCAGAGTCCAGCTACCACAGGGAGTAAGTACACTCCAGAGTCCAGCTACCACAGGGAATACACTCCAGAGTACAGCCACCTCTCCGAACTAGAGGGTTCCTGCCTCCAGCAGCAGCTAGCAGAAGCTATCCACAATCTTCCTCAGCATGTAAATACTTCCTCTCCCATAAGTTCTGGCTAGTGAGCTCAGCTTCCGTGCTAAGCTCTACCACGTGCTCGCTCACAGAGCTGAGATTCCCAAACCAGTTGCGGGCTTAACAACGACTGCCACATTTTATGGTAGTTTCTTGCAAAATCCAGACCTATCTAAGGTATACTACCTCCCGCCACCCAGGATGCCACCCACCACAGTCGACTAACACCCAGGTACCTACTTACTGCTAGGTAAACAGGGACAGCAGGTGAAAGAAAACATGCCTAATGTTTCCATCCGTACCGAGGATCGAACCAATGACAGTACGTGAGGTGAATGCGTTACCAACCGAGCCACGAGACACCTCAAGTCACCTGAAGACCAGGTCTAAAGATATCTCATTTTCTTCCCTTTTAAAATAAGTATAATTGACTACAATAGGTCTTATCCCTTACTGTCAATTAAACTTTTAATTTTTAAAGGGCGGAGGGGTAAGCCGGTGGAAGGCCTCGGTCAGATGACTAAAAGCTCCAGTGGCGTCAGGAAACACTTGTCCTGTTTTCTGACAAATCTTACCTAACATAACCCTTAACTCTCGAGTAAAACTACAATACTCGAAACACAAATAACACACGAAAGAGAAGAGAGAGAGAGAGAGAGAGAGAGAGAGAGAGAGAGTCTCACTTGAATAAAAGAGCAATAATTATTTAACATACAGATTTCTTGTGCTATTCTCTTCTCTTACCAACAAGTACTACTTGACTTCTTGAAGAGTAAGATACATGTGCAACACTTGGGTATATTTATTATTGAAATGTTTCGTCTACACAATAGGCTTCTTCAGTCAAATATAGAGACAGCAGGTGTAGGGAAATGAAGATGATGTCATCAGTCTATCAACCTAGGAGATATAGTATTTGAGGCAGGCAGTAAGGGACTGACCCCCTAAAATACTATTTCACCAACTGCTTCTGTATTTGACTGAAGAAGTCTACAGTGTAGGTGAAACGTTTCAACAAAAAAGACACCCAACTGTTGCACATGTGTCTTAATCATCAACTTAGCTACCAGACAAGTCAGTATAACCAGCACTTTAGCTACCAGACAAGTCAGTATAACCAGCACTTTAGCTACCAGACAAGTCAGTATAACCAGCACTTTGGCTACCAGACAAGTCAGTATAACCAGCACTTTAGCTACCAGACAAGTCAGTATAACCAGCACTTTAGCTACCAGACAAGTCAGTATAACCAGCACTTTAGCTACCAGACAAGTCAGTATAACCAGCACTTTGGCTACCAGACAAGTCAGTATAACCAGCACTTTAGCTACCAGACAAGTCAGTATAACCAGCACTTTAGCTACCAGACAAGTCAGTATACCAGCACTTTAGCTACCAGACAAGTCAGTATAACCAGCACTTTAGCTACCAGACAAGTCAGTATAACCAGCACTTTGGCTACCAGACAAGTCAGTATAACCAGCACTTTGGCTACCAGACAAGTCAGTATAACCAGCACTTTAGCTACCAGACAAGTCAGTATAACCAGCACTTTAGCTACCAGACAAGTCAGTATAACCAGCACTTTGGCTACCAGACAAGTCAGTATAACCAGCACTTTAGCTACCAGACAAGTCAGTATAACCAGCACTTTAGCTACCAGACAAGTCAGTATAAACCAGCACTTTAGCTACCAGACAAGTCAGTATAACCAGCACTTTGGCTACCAGACAAGTCAGTATAACCAGCACTTTGGCTACCAGACAAGTCAGTATAACCAGTACTTTAGCTACCAGACAAGTCAGTATAACCAGCACTTTAGCTACCAGACAAGTCAGTATAACCAGCACTTTAGCTACCAGACAAGTCAGTATAACCAGCACTTTGGCTACCAGACAAGTCAGTATAACCAGCACTTTAGCTACCAGACAAGTCAGTATAACCAGCACTTTAGCTACCAGACAAGTCAGTATAACCAGCACTTTGGCTACCAGACAAGTCAGTATAACCAGCACTTTAGCTACCAGACAAGTCAGTATAACCAGCACTTTAGCTACCAGACAAGTCAGTATAACCAGCACTTTGGCTACCAAACAAGTCGGTATAACCAGCACTTTAGCTACCAGACAAGTCAGTATAACCAGCACTTTGGCTACCAGACAAGTCAGTATAACCAGCACTTCAGCTACCAGACAAGTCAGTATAACCAGCACTTTAGCTACCAGACATGTCAGTATAACCAGCACTTTAGCTACCAACAAGTCAGTATAACCAGCACTTTAGCTACCAGACAAGTCAGTATAACCAGCACTTTAGCTACCAGACAAGTCAGTATAACCAGCACTTTAACTACCAGACAAGTCAGTATAACCAGCACTTTAACTACCAGACAAGTCAGTATAACCAGCACTTTAGCTACCAGACAAGTCAGTATAACCAGCACTTTGGCTACCAGACAAGTCAGTATAACCAGCACTTTGGCTACCAGACAAGTCGGTATAACCAGCACTTTAGCTACCAGACAAGTCAGTATAACCAGCACTTTAGCTACCAGACAAGTCAGTATAACCACACTTTAGCTACCAGACAAGTCAGTATAACCAGCACTTAGCTACCAGACAAGTCAGTATAACCAGCACTTTAGCTACCAGACAAGTCAGTATAACCAGCACTTTAGCTACCAGACAAGTCAGTATAACCAGCACTTTGGCTACCAGACAAGTCAGTATAACCAGCACTTTGGCTACCAGACAAGTCAGTATAACCAGCACTTTAGCTACCAGACAAGTCAGTATAACCAGCACTTTAGCTACCAGACAAGTCAGTATAACCAGCACTTTAGCTACCAGACAAGTCAGTATAACCAGCACTTTAGCTACCAGACAAGTCGGTATAACCAGCACTTTAGCTACCAGACAAGTCAGTATAACCAGCACTTTAGCTACCAGACAAGTCAGTATAACCAGCACTTTAACTACCAGACAAGTCAGTATAACCAGCACTTTGGCTACCAGACAAGTCAGTATAACCAGCACTTCAACTACCAGACAAGTCAGTATAACCAGCAGACACAGTCGGACGACACCGGAAGTTCACTGCTGCAAAACCTCCTACTCATTTATCTTTTAAACTAACTTCTCTGGGTTCCAGTGCCTACTAGAAATGTGAACTAGCTCCACTACGGTGCCCCGTGGCCTGGTGGCAAAAGCTCTCGCTTCACACGGTAAGGTGTCTGGGTTTGATCCCCGGCGAGGGTAGAAACATTGGGTTTGTTTCCTTACACAGGTTGTCTATGTTCACCCATTAGTAAAATGGGTACCTGGGTGTTAGTCGATTGGTATGGGTCGCATCCTGGGACAAAACTGACCTAATTTGACCGAGATGCTCTGCATAACAAGCGGCTTTCATACTTACCCGCTCACACATCACCCACAACCTACAGTAAGTTGAAACTTGATAAAAGATCTAGCAGGAAGAAGCGCTCCACTATACTGCACCATTACCAGGATCCACTGGCCTTATAGAATAAGTTGGTGTAGGTCACTGGACCATTTCCAAGGTCCCCTCGTTCATTCCACAGGTATCACCTACACCTCTGGCAGGGCGAAGATACATGGAAACATCTCCCCCTCCTCCTGTTTCCTCCTGGCTGGCAGGACAGCCTTGCATTAGGAATACAAGCAGGCCAGGAAAACAGCAGACAAGTCCGATCCTGAGTCAGTTACAGCAGGCTTCTTGAAGGCTGATCCATTGCTGCCACAACAGAGGGTCTTAACATACCCTGGGAGGCAGGCATCCGGCAGGGTGGTTGGAACCAACAGCTTGAGCCTACCCCGAGGAGGGCAGTTCCTGGATGCCAGGAAATCCACCAGGTACACCAATATAAACATTGGTGTGCCCGGTAAAGGGTAAACATTTCCTCCAATTTATATTCACTTTAACTCCGAAAGTCAGTGCCTCCACAGCCCAGTCCCAGATCAGACCTCCTGGTTGCTGGCCTGAACAATCAAGCTGTTAGTGCCCACAATCTTGAGTCCAATGTATGCACAACAACCCATGTGATAAATTGTTTTGAGGAATCTATCGAGTTCCCTTTGTGCATGAAGAGTGTGGAGTCGTGGTCCCTTCACACTTACTGAGTTCTCTCTCAGTGTACTCATCACTTCCCTGCTTTCCAGGTATCCTGCACCATCTGCCAAGCCTCTTGTGTTCGTTAGTAGTAATATCAGTGTGAAGGTTATTGACCAATCCCTTATTAAGTATCTTTCATATGTTCATTTCGGTTCGTCTCTCTCGCCTATATTCTAAGTACAGTTCTTTGGACTTCAAACACTCCCAGTAATTTAGGTGTAATTTATATGAACTGTGAAAGATCTATACACATTTTCCAGCTGAGCAATTTCGCCTGACTTGATAAGATCGTTAGTACACAGTAATATTCCAGCCTTTAGAGAACCAGTGACGTGAAGAGTATCATTACTGGGTTGGCATCTCTTGTTTTGAAAGTTCTAGTTATCCAACCTATCTCTTGCAGCTGCAATAACAACATTGTTGTGCTCCTTGAACGTGAGATCTAACATTATAACCACAAGTGTATCACATTTGACTTATGTTCTATTCAGTGGTTTTAGTTTGTCTTGAATTCTGTTTTTTTTTCCTCTCCATTCATCCGTGACGTAGTAACTGAAATTTATTCTGAGCATTATATTGTTGTCAGTGGCCCACTGGAAGATTTAGTTAATATCAGCTTTAAGGGTTAATGGGTGTCACCTTCATACACATTCTAATATCCTCTGGAAAAGAAAATGTCTCTGCTTATGCGAGAAATGAGAATGAGGAACAGAAGTGGGGCGAGTACGTGTCTTGGGAGACAGAGCTTTTAACTGTAAGAGCCTCTCGTTTCACTGTTCACTATTACTCTTTAGGTTGTGTTTAAGTTAAATATTCACCTACCCATCTTCCAAGTTATTCCTTTTGAACGTATTTTGTGTGCAATTATCCCATGGTTACACTTGTGCAATGCTTTTGCATAATACATCTGTATTTCGCTTGTCTTGAAGTACATTCAAAACCATATCGAAATTGTCCAGCAATTGCGAGAGGCAGGAACAACCTGCCTCTCGCAGGTTGACCTGGGTTGTGATTGCTTTGATTTCATGTCATTGGTAATTTTGGTATATGTTTTTTGCCATTGTTTTACTATCACCTTTGCGGAGTGGGGCAATTTCAGTGTTTTTTAATGAATGTGTCTAGGATTCTTCTCCATAGAATATTTATGGTGGATAATAAGGGTTTCTTGCAATTCTTGATGAAAATCGAGTTCCACGAGTCAGGACCTGGGGTGGAGTGCATGGGCATGCAGTCAATGGCTTCTTCGAAATGGGGTTAGAGTTATATCAGAGGCTAAGGAGATGGATGTCTGCGGCATTTTCTGTCTCATTCATGAACTAATTTGAGTCGTCAATCTTTTGGCAGATTAATGGCTCAGTGAACACTGTGTCGTACTGGGACTTGAGTATTTCACTCATTTCTTTGTTACCGTCACTGTATGCCCCACCTCCTTTAATCAAAGGTCTGATAATAACTGTTTTTGACCTGGATTTTGAATACAAGAAATATTTTTTCTCTCTTTTTTCACTTATTGCTTGTAGCTCCTGTCTCTCCTGGACTCTGATGTATTCAATTTGAGCTCAATGTTTCCTAATTCTCTAGACAGTGTTACTTTTCGTTCTTCATGGAGTACAAGACTTTTGAGGAGCTCTGTTTCTCGCCGTCTTACAGAAAGCTCACCCCACTCTTTACACCCTGCACTATCTCTTCCTCCTTCGTAACACTGTGTCTCTGCAACATACTTCTAGTACCACTCGGCTCATCCTCTCCATGTACTACTTTACGTCATCGTTTATCATATTCGCTTCTAAGCGAATTTCAACAAGTTCACGAATTTATTCTCAGTTGATGTCCTTGTTGTTAGCTAAACTTATTGAAAATACTTTCTTGGTTAAGTGTGTGTATGTCTGAACTTTTAAGCTGAGGTCTGACTTTACTGTCTTCAAACCACATGTTTACTGTTCCAAATCACATCATAATTAAAGTCGATTGTGCAATTTTCCCTCATAAGGCAAATTTGTTACATTGTAGAAGTCTTAAATTTAAGTCTCCAAACAATAGCATATTTGGGTCTGGTCTGATAGGTCATCAAGGCAGTGCTCAATTTTCAATAATTGTTGTTCGAAACTGCTGGGAAGTTGTTCCTAGTGGTTTATACAGTTACAATAACTAGATTTAAATTTTAAATACCAGAGGTTCGAGCACATAATTCGTGTTATTAAGTAACTGTGTATATATGAGCCACTCTTCAACATACTGACCAACCCTCGTGTTTTCTAGGGTTTTTTCTCGTCTTTTACGTGGGTTTCTGTAAACGCAGCGAACATCATTCGACTCAATGAGACCGTTGATGAACGGTCTGGGTTTAAAACCCTCAGTTTTTGCTAAAACAAATGCTATGGTTAGATAGGTGTCCCGTAGCTCGGTCGCTGGCGCACTCAGCTCACACACTGATGTCCGGGGTTCGATTGTCCTCCAGTACGGCTGGAAAACATTAGGGACGTGTTTCCATAAGATACGTGCTGTCCCTGTCCCTGTTCACCCATCAGTTTATAATGGGTGCCTGGGAATTAGTGGACTGGTGTGGGTTGCATCCTGGGACAAAACTGACCTAATTTGCCCGAAATGCTCAGCATAACAAGCTGCTTTCTATACAGTAGTATGTAAACTAGATATGTATACCTTGTACATGTACTTGTAGTAATATTATTATTATTATTATTATTATTTTGTTTATCGCTCAGGTGGGTGGCTTTTTTATTGTATTCAATAAATGTGGCTTTGTTGAGCCCCACACTGAGTTAGTTTCCTGTGGCATCTTTTTCAGTCCAGGATGGTTCCTAGCTAGTGAAACATTCTCACCATTCTTTCGTTTCCTAGCTATCCACCAAACCCTTCTTAGCTACTTTACCTGAGCTCATATAGGTCTCCACACTCCCATAACTTCTGGCTAGTGAGGTCAGCTCCCCAGGGAGAGCTACCATGGGCTCACTCATGGAGCTGAGAGTCCCAGGCCAGGGAGGGGTTAGCAGTGACGAGTAGCACTCAGAATTCTGTCTTCTTTAATATAAACTAGATACCCAGCTTAAATATTTCACACTAAGTAAATCTGTACATCATACAAGACAGGTGTTACTGCAAGCTGCTGAGTAAATCTGTACATCATACAAGACAGGTGTTACTGCAAGCTGCTGAGTAAATCTGATCATACAAGACAGGTGTTACTGCAAGCTACTGAGTAAATCTGATCATACAAGACAGGTGTTACTGCAAGCTGCTGAGTAAATCTGTACATCATACAAGACAGGTGTTACTGCAAGCTGCTGAGTAAATCTGATCATACAAGACAGGTGTTACTGCAAGCTGCTGAGTAAATCTGTACATCATACAAGACAGGTGTTACTGCAAGCTACTGAGTAAATCTGATCATACAAGACAGGTGTTACTGCAAGCTGCTGAGTAAATCTGATCATACAAGACAGGTGTTACTGCAAGCTGCTGAGTAAATCTGAACATCATACAAGACAGGTGTTACTGCAAGCTGCTGAGTAAATCTGTACATCATACAAGACAGGTGTTACTGCAAGCTACTGAGTAAATCTGAACATCATACAAGACAGGTGTTACTGCAAGCTGCTGAGTAAATCTGTACATCATACAAGACAGGTGTTACTGCAAGCTACTGAGTAAATATGTACATCATACAAGACAGGTGTTACTGCAAGCTGCTGAGTAAATATGTACATCATACAAGACAGGTGTTACTGCAAGCTGCTGAGTCAATATGTATATCATACAAGACAGGTGTTACTGCAAGCTGCTGAGTAAATATGTACATCATACAAGACAGGTGTTACTGCAAGCTACTGAGTAAATCTGAACATCATACAAGACAGGTGTTACTGCAAGCTGCTGAGAGTAAATATGTACATCATACAAGACAGGTGTTACTGCAAGCTGCTGAGAGTAAATATGTACATCATACAAGACAGGTGTTACTGCAAGCTACTGAGTAAATCTGAACATCATACAAGACAGGTGTTACTGCAAGCTGCTGAGAGTAAATATGTACATCATACAAGACAGGTGTTACTGCAAGCTGCTGAGAGTAATATGACATACAAGACGTGTACTGACTGGAGGTAATTACATCATACAAGACAGGTGTTACTGCAAGCTGCTGAGAGTAAATATGTACATCATACAAGACAGGTGTTACTGCAAGCTACTGAGTAAATCTGAACATCATACAAGACAGGTGTTACTGCAAGCTGCTGAGAGTAAATATGTACATCATACAAGACAGGTGTTACTGCAAGCTGCTGAGAGTAAATATGTACATCATACAAGACAGGTGTTACTGCAAGCTGCTGAGAGTAAATATGTACATCATACAAGACAGGTGTTACTGCAAGCTGCTGAGAGTAAATATGTACATCATACAAGACAGGTGTTACTGCAAGCTACTGAGTAAATCTGAACATCATACAAGACAGGTGTTACTGCAAGCTGCTGAGAGTAAATATGTACATCATACAAGACAGGTGTTACTGCAAGCTACTGAGTAAATCTGAACATCATACAAGACAGGTGTTACTGCAAGCTGCTGAGAGTAAATATGTACATCATACAAGACAGGTGTTACTGCAAGCTGCTGAGAGTAAATATGTACATCATACAAGACAGGTGTTACTGCAAGCTACTGAGTAAATCTGAACATCATACAAGACAGGTGTTACTGCAAGCTGCTGAGAGTAAATATGTACATCATACAAGACAGGTGTTACTGCAAGCTGCTGAGAGTAAATATGTACATCATACAAGACAGGTGTTACTGCAAGCTGCTGAGAGTAAATATGTACATCATACAAGACAGTGTTTACTGCAAGCTGCTGAGAGTAAATATGTACATCATACAAGACAGGTGTTACTGCAAGCTACTGAGTAAATCTGAACATCATACAAGACAGGTGTTACTGCAAGCTGCTGAGAGTAAATATGTACATCATACAAGACAGGTGTTTACTGCAAGCTACTGAGTAAATCTGAACATCATACAAGACAGGTGTTACTGCAAGCTGCTGAGAGTAAATATGTACATCATACAAGACAGGTGTTACTGCAAGCTGCTGAGAGTAAATATGTACATCATACAAGACAGGTGTTACTGCAAGCTGCTGAGAGTAAATATGTACATCATACAAGACAGGTGTTACTGCAAGCTGCTGAGAGTAAATATTTACATCATACAAGACAGGTGTTACTGCAAGCTACTGAGTAAATCTGAACATACAAGACAGGTGTTACTGCAAGCTACTAAGAGCTACTATATTTATACATATCAACAACAGACTCACATTTGGTGAACACAAATTGGAATATTTTACAAAGAAATATATCTTGTAGACAGAAGTTTGGATGCTGCTCAGGCACGTTTAATGCAGGGTAAAAAAATGACCTCAGCTTGGGATCAAACCTGATTCTCTCTCATTCCTAGACGCTCTCTGACCCACACGGGTGTCTCCTTCCCTCAAGAATATAATAATAATGATGATCATTATCATACAACCAAGGACACTGCGTATTTTAATGCTAGAGGAACAATACAGTAAATTTTACACACCAGCCTAACTACCTATAGTCACAAGCTCACCCAACTACAGTAACCTCACCCAACTACAGTAACAACCTCACCCAACTACAGTAACAACCTCACCCAACTACAGTAACCTCACCCAACTACAGTAACAACCTCACCCAACTACAGTAACAACTTCACCCAACTACAGTAACCTCACCCAACTACAGTAACAACCTCACCCAACTACAGTAACAACCTCACCCAACTACAGTAACCTCACCCAACTACAGTAACAACCTCACCCAACTACAGTAACCTCACCCAACTACAGTAACAACCTCACCCAACTACAGTAACCTCACCCAACTACAGTAACAACCTCACCCAACTACAGTAACAACCTCACCCAACTACAGTAACCTCACCCAACTACAGTAACAACCTCACCCAACTACAGTAACAACTTCACCCAACTACAGTAACCTCACCCAACTACAGTAACAACTTCACCCAACTACAGTAACAACTTCACCCAACTACAGTAACAACCTCACCCAACTACAGTAACAACTTCACCCAACTACAGTAACAACCTCACCCAACTACAGTAACAACCTCACCCAACTACAGTAACAACTTCACCCAACTACAGTAACAACTTCACCCAACTACAGTAACAACCTCACCCAACTACAGTAACAACTTCATCCAACTACAGTAACAACCTCACCCAACTACAGTTACAACTTCACCCAACTATAGTTACAACCTCACCCAACTACAGTAACAACCTCACCCAACTACAGTAACAACCTCATCCAACTACAGTAACAACCTCACCCAACTACAGTAACAATCTCACCCAACTACAGTAACAACCTCACCCAACTATAGTTACAACCTCACCAAACTACAGTAACAACCTCACCCAACTATAGTTACAACCTCACCCAACTACAGTAACCTCACCCAACCACAGTAACAACCTCAACCAACTACAGTAACAACCTCACCCAACTACAGTAACAACCTCACCCAACTACAGTAACAACCTCACCCAACTACAGTAACAACCTCATCCAACTACAGTAACAACCTCATCCAACTACAGTAACAACCTCACCCAACTACAGTAACAATCTCACCCAACTACAGTAACAACCTCATCCAACTACAGTAACAACCTCACCCAACTACAGTAACAATCTCACCCAACTACAGTAACAACCTCACCCAACTACAGTAACAATCTCACCCAACTACAGTAACAACCTCACCCAACTACAGTAACAACCTCACCCAACTACAGTAACAACTTCACCAAACTACAGTAACAACCTCACCCAACTATAGTTACAACCTCACCCAACTATAGTAACAACCTCACCCAACTACAGTAACAACCTCACCCAACTATAGTTACAACCTCACCCAACTATAGTAACCTCACCCAACTACAGTAACAACCTCACCCAACTACAGTAACCTCACCCAACTACAGTAACAACCTCAACCAACTACAGTAACCTCACCCAACTACAGTAACAACCTCACCCAACTACAGTAACAACTTCACCAAACTACAGTAACAACCTCACCCAACTATAGTAACAACCTCAACCAACTACAGTAACAACCTCACCCAACTACAGTAACAACCTCACCCAACTACAGTAACAACCTCACCCAACTACAGTAACAACCTCACCCAACTACAGTAACAACCTCACCCAACTACAGTAACAACCTCACCCAACTACATGTAACAACCTCATCCAACTACAGTAACAACCTCAACCAACTACAGTAACAACCTCACCCAACCACAGTAACAACCTCACCCAACTACAGTAACAACCTCATCCAACTACAGTAACAACCTCACCCAACTACAGTAACAACCTCACCCAACTACAGTAACAACCTCACCCAACTACAGTAACAACCTCACCCAACTACAGTAACAACCTCAACCAACTACAGTAACAACGTCACCCAACTATAGTAACAACCTCAACCAACTACAGTAACAACCTCACCCAACTACAGTAACAAACTCAGCCAACTACAGTAACAACGTCACCCAACTATAGTAACAACCTCACCCAACTACAGTAACAACCTCACCCAACTACAGTAACAAACTCAGCCAACTACAGTAACAACGTCACCCAACTATAGTAACAACGTCACCCAACTATAGTAACAACCTCACCCAACTACAGTAACAACCTCACCCAACTACAGTAACAACCTCACCCAACTACAGTAACAACCTCACCCAACTACAGTAACAAACTCAGCCAACTACAGTAACAAACTCAGCCAACTACAGTAACAAACTCAGCCAACTACAGTAACAACCTCACCCAACTACAGTAACAACCTCACCCAACTACAGTAACAACCTAACCCAACTACAGTAATCTCACATAGTCACAACCTCGCATAACTAGAGCCACACCCCTCACATACCTCCAGCCACACCCGGTCACAGACCGGGCCGCGGAGCGTTGACCCCCGGAACTCCAGTCAACTCCAGGTAAACATAAATCCAGCCACATCCCTCACATACTCCAGCCACACCCCTCACATACCTCCAGCCACACCCCTCACATACCTCCAGCCACATCCACTCACATACCTCCAGCCACACCCCTCACATAACTCCAGCTACACCCCTCACATCCAGCCACACCCCTCACATACCTCCAGCTACACCCCTCACATCCAGCCACACCACTCACATAACTCCAGCTACACCCCTCACATCCAGCCACACCCCTCACATACCTCCAGCTACACCCCTCACATCCAGCCACACCCCTCACATAACTCCAGCTACACCCCTCACATCCAGCCACACCCCTCACATACCTCCAGCTACACCCCTCACATCCAGCCACACCCCTCACATACCTCCAGCCACACCCCTCACATACCTCCAGCCACACCCCTCACATAACTATGACAGCCAGACAACAACTACCTATGGACTGGAGATTAAAATATTAAGACGAAGTCCAACAGACGAGCCTCAAACTCTCCAGCAATTTACACACCTCCTGCTCCTGCTCCTCCTCCATACTAATGCCCTCACTCACCCACGTCAAACATTTAAGAGCCACCTGTCTCATTAAACCAAATATAGACCAACACAGTACCTCCCTCCATGATCAGCAGGAATAATTATCAATGACAGTACTGACCATTGTTCCATAGTATGAAACAATATTGTTTCAGACAACGGAACAATGCTCTTCTCCAGACTGAGGGACTGACCACCTCAAAACTTTAAGGGTGATGGACTGATTACATCGTCTTCAAGTATCTTCTGCTTCTATCAACTTTTCTGTACCTGACTGAAGAAGCCTACTGTGTAGGCGAAACGTTTCGAAATAAAGATACCTAACTGTTGCATATGTGTCTTACCTAACATAATTATCAGTGACAGTACTGACCATCTCCTCTCCTTTATCGAATGAAGAATCATTGGGTATCTTTGAAGATGTTTCTCCCAGTGACTTGTTCATCTCAGAGTTGATGATTGAGACACATGCGCAGGAGTTGGATACTTTTATTGTTCAAACGTTTCGCCTCCACAGTAGGCTTCTTCAGTCAAATACAGAGGTATCAGGTGTAATAGTGACATGAAGATGATGGAATCATTCCATCATCTTCAATTGTTCAACTGTTGCACGTGTCTCTTAATCATTAGACACATTTGCAACACTTGTGTTTCTTTATTCAGGAAATGTTTCGCCACGCAGCGGCTTCATCAGTCCTATACAAAGCAGGAAGGTATAAGGAGCGGAGGAGTTTGAAGTAATCAGTCCCTCATCCTGGAGTCGATGTGTTCAGTCCATCACTCTTGTAGGAAGTACAGCATAGTGCCAGAGAGGTGACTTATATATTGCAGTCAGGTGAGTAGAAGCAGGAGACGGCGGGACTGATGAAGCCACTGTGTGGCGAAACGTTTCTTTAATAAAGAAACCCAAGTGTTGTATAAGTGTCTCAGTTCTTCAAGAATGGTGGAGATCAGAAGGAGTTTGATGTAATCAGTCCCTCAGCCTGGAGAAAAGTAGCTGTTCCATAGTCTGAAACTATGTAACAAGTACACCTCTCCAGGCTGAGGGACTGACCACCTCAAACTTCTTCAGGCTGAGGGACTGACCACCTCATAATTAGATCTTCCAGGATGATGGACTGATAACATCGTCTTTAACACCACTTCTGCTTTTGCCAACTTTATGTACTCGACTGAAGAAATCTACTGTGTAGGCGAAACGTTTCGAAATAATGATACCTAACTGTTGTACATGTGTCTTACCTAACAACCTGTCGGTATTTTATACCATTTTAATATTTACGAAGTGGTATATATATAGTGGAGACAGATGAGGTGAAGCAGTCGTAGGTGGTATCACAGTGGAGAAATCCATATGTGACAGGCGAGAGATATATGATAATATACACTTGGAAGGTCCTGGAGGGACTGGCACCAAACCTGCACACGAAAATCACTCCATATGAAAGCAAAAGACTCGGCAGGAGATGCAACATTCCCCCGATGAAAAGCAGGGGCGCCACGAGTACACTGAGAGACAACACAATAAGTGTCAGGGGCCCAAGACTGTTCGACTGCCTCCCAGCATACATAAGGGGGATTACCAATAGATCCCTGGCTGTCTTCAAGAAGGCGCTGGACAGGCACCTGACCAATCGGGCTGTGGTTCGTACGTCAGCTTGCATGCGACCAGCAGTAACAGTCTGGTTGATCAAAGCCTGATCCACCATGAGGCCTGGTCTCAGACCGGGCCGCGGGGGCGTTGACCCCCGAAACCCTCTCCAGGTAAAATCCAGGTACCAGGTCTTGACTATAGGTTAAGCAAATGAAGAATTCCCTGCGACTTCTAAAACCTTATGCTGTATTGTTTTCAAGATTGATGGACTGATTATATCGACTCCAGGGACTGATTACCTCAAACTTATGATCTTCACCATTCTTTTTATGGACTGATGAAGCCACTGTGTGGCGAAACTGGTCGATCTCTTTCTGACAGACTTAGGGAGCACAAAAATAGTGTTAGGCTTGCCGACACTAACAATGCTCTTTTCTGTCACGTCAGAGATCATAGCCATCCTATTGACTGGTCTTCTGCTAAAACTGTCTTCCCTACTTCCAACTCGAACAGTCACCGTCTTGTTGAATCCTCTCTAATACACAACTTTCCTTGTATGAACCTTAGCCCTGGCTTCGTCTCTGTAGATGCCTTCCTCTCCCACTACATTGTAAAATGCTCCAAACTTCAGAACACCCGTGACTTAACCTGAATCCTCATTTTTTCTTTCTTTTTCTTCTTCCTCTTCCCCTTTCCTCTTTCCTTTTCTCCTCTGGGTTGTCTTTCTCTCTCCTGTCTCATGCTTCTGTTCCTTCTTCATTTATTTTATTTCACCACTTCCCCTTTCACGCACCACTGTGCGCTTGCTCTCCCTCTGTGGGCATCTAGCTCTCTTCCAGTGCTCCCCTTCCTTTGTTTTTGTTTTTGACTGGCTCGTCATCCTTATTTCCCACTTCTACCACTACCACTACTACTACCTCTTCTTCTTCTACTACTACTACAACTATTAATGAAATTAAGACACATGTGCGGCGTCTGGTTGTCTTTGTTGTGGACGTTTCGCCATCCAGTGGCTGGCTGGATGGCGAAACGTCTACGGTGGGGATGCCCGGGTGTTGTGCATGTGTCTTAATTTCATCTTGTCGGTATTATATACAATTCTTGTACTACTACTACTACTACTACTACTACTACTACTACAACTACTACCTCCACCTCTTCCTGCCTATATATAGCCGTCCTGCTCCACCTCTGTTAGTGTTACTTTGTCAATGGTCCAATTCGGACCGAAACGTCGTCGCAAGCTTCTCTCTTTTATGTGCGGGTTATTTGTGTATCGTTCCAGTCACGGTATTGTGCCTTTTTGTTATTTATGGACCCCGCAATTAAGCGTCATATTTTTTTAATGTTCTTCCCTCTTTTAAACCCCTCTTTCGATCTTATGAGGCTGCTCTTATTGCTTCCCGGCGTCGTAAGAATCAGCTTCGCTTCCTACGTGACTGTCTTGCTGAACAAGTTCTGCCCCCTTCCTTCTCCCACTTCCTGAAAACCAACCCACTGGGCACTCCCTTTCCTGATCATGCCCGTCTCCTACTTCAACAGCTCATTCTTTCTACTAAATCACAGGTTGAAGATGCCTTCTTTACTTTCCGTCAACGTCAACGTGCTCTCTTTGCTGCTCTACCACAGGATCTCTGTAACCTTCTCTCTACCATTGCCTTTGACACTGCTCGCCTGAATGCGCAAATTCATTCTTCCAAACTACAAAATAAACTTCAACGTCTCATCTCAGCTAGCCCTTGGTCTAAATTCTCCCTCACTGACTGTGTTACTAACTTGTCTTCTGTCTCACTCTCTCAGTATGAGCTTGAACTTCTTGGTTTTGGTCTTTCCTTTGCCACTTCGCCTACTCCTCGCGCTGGTATTTCCCTGATTAGCTCTTTTGATTCCTTTCGTCAATCTCGCTTCCGTAATTTTTCCTGACTTGTCCACTTTTCGTGGTGCTCTCCTTCCTGCTCTTGTTAGTCTGTTTTCCAAGAATCACACCTTCCACGCCGTTACCAACTTGCCCTTTCTTCTCTTAAATCCAACACTAACATTGTCATACTATCTTCTGACAAAGGTAATTTCGGTAGTTATCCTTGATCGCGAGGATTACCTCCGTAAAGCTGATGTCTTGCTCTCTGACTCACGCACCTACACTCCTCTCGTTTCCAACCCTCTTGATCGCATCAAGAGAACTTTCAACAAAAAACTAAGGACTCTCTCTGACCTCTGTCCTCCTGACTTTTGACCTTGTTCAACGGTTTCGTGTCATCTGTCCCTCTCTTCCCTATTTCTTGGCCTTCCCAAAACTCATAAACCTGATATTCCTCTTCGTCCTATCATATCCTCTAGAGGTTCTGTTTTCCTTATTCTCTTGCTTCTTGGCTGGCCAAAACCCTCACTCCTTTCTTGGTACTTTTTCTCCTGCCCACCTCCGTCACTCTCAAGACTTCATTGAACGGGTTCGCTCTCTCCCAACCTGTAAGATGCTTAGTCTTGACGTTGAGTCCCTCTTCACCAATGTCCCTCTTGATGATGTCCTTGATTTCCTTAGAGAGAAGGCCCATGAAGGGTTTCTTCATCTCCCTATCCCCACTGATGTCTTTCTTGATCTGATCCGCCTCTGTGTGGACTCTAACTCCCTTTCCTTCCAAGGGAAATATTATCTCAAACCTTCGGGGTCGCTATGGGCTCTCTTCTCTCTCCTGTCCTTGCTAATCTTTACATGGAATACTTCGAGACTGTTCTTCTTCCTACCCACGATGTGCAACCTTCACTCTGGCTCCGCTATGTGGATGACATCTTTGCTCTGTGGCCTCATGACTCCAGTCTCTTCCAACTTTTCTTGAAGCTCTTAATAATCTTGCCCCTTCCATTAAGTTTAAAGCTGAATGGGAATCTAATTCCTTGCTTCCTTTCCTTGATGTCCATGTCCACCGCTCAGATACAGGTTTTTCCTTTTCCGTTTACCGTAAACCTATGCACAGTGGCATGTACATTCACTACTTTTCCTATCATGCTTCCCCTGTCAAGAAAAGTGTATTCCCTCTTTCTCCGTGCCCTCCGCATCTGTGATCCTCAGTTCCTTCCAGCAGAAATTTCCACTCTTCATAATTCGTTCTCCCGTCTTGGCTACCCTTCCCATTTCATAGACTCTGCCCTCTCACGTGCTAAACGTAATTTCTTCTCTCCCAAACTCTCTTCTCCTGGGAACTCTTCTATCCTCTGCCTTCCCTACATTTCCGGTCTTTCTAATCTCAACAATTCTCTCCGTCCCTTAGACATCAAGCTTACCTTCAGCCAGACTAACACTCTTCGCACTAATCTCACAGATGTTCCTGGTGTCTACTCTATTTCTTGCTCCTCCTGTCCTCTTCAATACTTCGGAGAACTGGTCGATCTCTTTCTGACAGACTTAGGGAGCACAAAAATAGTGTTAGGCTTGCGACACTAACAATGCTCTTTTCTGTCACGTCAGAGATCATAGCCATCCTATTGACTGGTCTTCTGCTAAAACTGTCTTCCCTACTTCCAACTCGAACAGTCGCCGTCTAGTTGAATCCTCTCTAATACACAACTTTCCTTGTATGAACCTTAGCCCTGGCTTCGTCTCTGTAGATGCCTTCCTCTCCCACTACATTGTAAAATGCTCCAAACTTCAGAACACCCGTGACTTAACCTGAACCCCCATTTTTTCTTTCTTTTTCTTCTTCCTCTTCCCCTTTCCTCTTTCATTTTCTCCTCTGGGTTGTCTTTCTCTCTCCTGTCTCGTGTTTCTGTTCCTTCTTCATTTATTTTATTTCACCACTTCCCCTTTCACGCACCTCTGTGCGCTTGCTCTCCCTCTGTGGGCATCTAGCTCTCTTCCAGTGCTCCCCTTCCTTTGTTTTTGACTGGCTCGTCATCCTTATTTCCCACTTCTACCACTACCACTACTACTACCTCTTCTTCTTCTACTACTACTACAACTACTGATGAAATTAAGACACATGTGCGGCGACTGGTTGTCTTTGTTGTGGACGTTTCGCCATCCAGTGGCTGGCTGGATGGCGAAACGTCTACGATGGGGATGCCCGGGTGTTGTGCATGTGTCTTAATTTCATCTTGTCGGTATTATATACAATTCTTGTACTACTACTACTACTACTACTACCTCCACCTCTTCCTGCCTATATATAGCCGTCCTCCTCCACCTCTGTTAGTGTGACTTTGTCAATGGTCCAAGTCGGACCGAAACGTCGTCGTAAGCTTCTCTCTCTCTCTTTTATGTGCGGGTTATTTGTGTATCGTTCCAGTCACGGTATTGTGCCTTTTTGTTATTTATTTAAAGATAACCAAGTGTTGCACATGTCTAACTGATCAACTTGACTGTTGTATGAACCATGTATCAACACTAACCCATTATCAACATCAATACAGAGTTGTTGATCAATAAAGATACCAGGGTGTTACACATGTGTGTGTACATACACTCAGGTACACGACTCGACTCAGGTACACCTCCACACGTGAGCGTTAATGCAAATATTTAATTAGTCACTCAGGTGACAGCACCTCATTACCTAAAAGCATGCAGACAGGGGTCAACAGGGACAGCTGTTGTTCAGACCGAACATCAGAATGGCCAAGAAAAAAGTGAATTAAGTGACCTAGATTATTATTATTATAATCAAAAAGAAGCGCTAAGCCCCAAGGGCTATACAGCTAAGTGACCTAGAGCGTAGAATGATTGTTGGTGCCAGACGAGGCGGTCCGAGTATCTCAGAAACTGCTGATGTCCTGGGATTGTCACGAACAAGTCTCTAGAAAGGAGTCGGGTAGCGTTATATGTCTCTGATAATGAAAAAATAAGCACATAAGCAGTATAATGGGATCCTTTATTGACAACGTTTCGCCCACACAGTGGACTTTGTCAAGTCACAAACAGATTTACCTGGGTGAAAGGTACGTGAAGTCAGGTGGAGAATGCTTGGTACGTTGGATCTTTTCAACAAGGTAGATGTGTTTGTGACTTGATAAAGTTCACTGTGTGGTCGAAACATTGTCAATAAAGGATCACATTATATTGGTTATATGTTTATTTTTTCCACTGTGTCGGTATTTTATACCATTCACTTTCATTCCGGGATAACTTGAACTGATGCGTCGAAACAGGTATAAAGATCGATGGATTAGACACTGAATCTGTGTGGGTAGAATATCTAGGAGAAGAAAAAAAATATTTTAGGTGTTATATACCGACCCCCAAGTCAGAGGGAGACTTGTTTGGAATGAAACTGTTAGGGTTTCTAGACACAATAACGTAGTAATAGTAGGGGATTTTAACTTTAGTCAAATAGACGGGACTACATTGACCGGAAATTTAAGAGACCAGTGCCTTTCCGGAGGCAGTTCAGTACTGCTTTTTGAAGCAATATGTAACAGTCCATACCAGAGGTAATAATCTGTTGGATCTGATTTTGTCCAATAATGAATTATTATAATAAAAAAGAAGCGCTAAGCCACAAGGGCTATACAGCGTCCAATAATGAAACTCTGGATAATAATCTTGATGTCACTAAGAAGCTTGGCAGGAGTGTTCACAAATCTGTTAACTTTGATGGACTTAGAGAACACTTGTCTAGTTTTGACTGAGAATATTTGTCTAATGGTTCTATTGAAGATGATACAGTAACGATAACCGCAAATATAACTCTGTTCTTAATAATGTACAACTTGCTTAAAGTATATATATTCCCCAGAGAAAAATTAGGTCAAATATAAACAAGCTGATAATAAGCAGGAAATGTGCTCTATTTTTAAGAGTTATTTCTTGTCAGTTTACCTGGAGTTTACCTGGAGAGTGTTCCGGGGGTCAACGCCCCCGCGGCCCGGTCTGTGACCAGGCCTCCTGGTCACAGACTCTGAAGAAAATAAATTAATATTGCAGTAACGAGTGATATAGTTATCAAACATCTAGACAACCAAGAGCAAAATAAGTCATCAGGCCCCGAGGAACTGTATTCCAAGGTACTTAAGAATGTAAGATGGAACTTAGTCAGCCGCTAACGAGCCTAATTAACTCATCTATCCAAACCATCAGGGGATAAATCAGTTCCACCAAATTACCGTCCAATAAGCCTGATGACTGTAATAGGCAAATTATTATAATCAGTTATAACTGATATTATTAGTGGCCAACTTAATGAGCATAATTTGGTTGAGTCTCAGCATAGATTCACGAGAGGTGGTTACTGCCTGACCAAATTAATGACGTTCTTCAATAACGCATTTCAGGCAGTAGATAATAAAGAATATGTTTTAACATGTTCTAACATGTTCTAGCATGTTCTAACATGTTCTAACATGTTCTAACATGGGTCGAGACATGGCTTTCCAACAAGAGACAACGAGTTTGAATTAATGGGGTCAAGTCTGAATGGGGATCGGTCACTAGTGGCGTTCCACAAGGATCAGTTTTCTGTCCATTGTTCACAATTTACATTAATGACCTTGATGAAGGAATTACAAGTGACATAATTTATACCATGAATTAGGGAAAGATCCTGGACTTCACCTTACGAAACAGAGCAATTATGGACACTATAGTGGAGAAATGAATATGTTATTAGAAGACGAGCGAACTTACCCTCGTGTAGTATACAGGATTTAAACCCCAGTAACCAACCTGTACGGTAAACTTGTATCAAACACGTTTGACCTTCATAGAACCCTACGATATAATATTAATAAGACCATTCTTAAAGTTTAAAAATTACACACTTTTACAACATCTGGGAATCTTTATTAAGGAAAAGTTTCGCCAACAAGTGGCTTCCTCAGTCCGGTACAGAGATGAATGGTGGAAGATGAGAAGGAGTTCGAGGTAATTAGTCCCTCAGCCTCAAGTCGATGTATTCAGTCCATCAATCTTCACGCTTATAAAGGACATTTATTAAAGAAAACATTTCTTTAGGAGCGACTTCATCAGTCCTATGACATCCTGATGAAGCCATTTAGGGAGAACAATTTTAACAAATGTCTTGAAATGAACACAAGTGTCCTCTTCCATAGGCCATTTACAAAGCAACATTTACAAGATAAAAGGTGCAACAGGCACCTTGAGGACTGGCGCTCGTATATTTCTCTGAATTATATTATTACAGTCAAGAATTTGGCATCAAGTGTAAAAGCAGCATTAAGTAAGATCAAGTCCCCAAGACAATATGCTGTTCCCAGAGAGATACTGCTGCAATAAGGTCTGAGCTTTCTAAACTTAAGATAAAAGCTTTCTAAACTTATATATAATACTGACTCCCTGAGGACCTATGTTGCCAGAGACTCAAACTCACTGCTACTGTACTCTGATTTTCTTTGTATCCGCGAGAAGAACTAAAGCAGTATGGGTCATACAGCTCCTGGGGAATGGTAGATAAGATTGGTTTGATGCCAGAAATAGAAGGATAGCTCCCATTCCTTGGATGAAGAGCACATGAAGGGGTACCAGGTTTCTAATAAAGTGGGTTGAGAGGAACTTTTGCAGTGATGGTAAGCTGGGTCTTGGATCGCTAGTGAGAAACTTTTAATACCTGGACACGTGCATGTTAGAAGAGGAGAGAAGGTGATCAGTCCCTCAGACTTGATAGATGGTGATGAGTCCCTCAGCCTTCAGAGAGGGTAGTCAGTCCCTTAGTCTTGATAGAAGGTGGTCAGTCCCTCAGCCCTGGCCACCTTTCATCAAAGCTGAGGGACTGATCATCTTCCATCAAGGCTGAGGGACTGATCATCTTCCATCAAGGCTGAGGGACTGATCATCTTCCATCAAGGCTGAGGGACTGATCATCTTCCATCAAGGCTGAGGGACTGACCATCTTCCATCAAGGCTGAGGGACTGATCATCTTCCATCAAGGCTGAGGGACTGATCATCTTCCATCAAGGCTGAGGGACTGACCCCCTCAAAATTACACCTCTCCCGTGACTTAGCTTTAGAAAACAACAATGAATTAGTGGACTGTGTGACCAAGGATCCTGAATGACACTAATCAAAACTATTCGCAATGGTCAACTGTTATTATTATTATTGTTATTATTATTATTATTATTATTATTATTGATTAAGTATTTTCTAGGATTATCATTTCTTTTGAAGTAGACACAATGACAGTTGTGGTACACTCAGATATCTGAGTGTATACGAGTGGTATACTCAGATATCCGATTGTATATGAGTGGTACACTAAGGTATATGAGTGGTACACTCAGGTATCTGAGTGTATACGATTGGTACACTCAGATATCTGAGTGTACCACAGGTTTGTGTGTTACCATGATAAGTGTGTGTGTGTGTGTGTGTGTGTGTGTGTGTGTGTGTACTCACCTAGTTGTGGTTACAGGGATCGAGTCATAGCTCCTGGCCCCGCCTCTTCACTGGTCGCTACTGGGTCACTCTCCCTGAACCATTAGCTTGATCATACCTCTGCTTAAAGCTATGTATGGATCCTGCCTCCACTACATCGCTTCCCAAACTATTCCACTTCCTGGCTATTCTGTGACTGAAGAAATACTTCCTAACATCCCTGTGATTCATCTGTGTCTTCAGCTTCCAACTGTGACCCGTCGTTGCTGTGTTCCATCTCTGGTACGTCCTGTCTCTGTCCACCGTGTCTATACCTCTCAGTATTTTATATATCGTTATCATATCCCCCCTAACTCTCCTGTCTTCCAGTGTCGTCAGGTTGATTTCCCTTAACCTCTCCTCGCTGGACATACCCCTTAGCTCCCGGACTAGTCTTGCTGCAAACCTTTCAACTTTCTCTAGTTTTCTTACATGCTTGGCTAGGTGAGGGTTCCAAACTGGCGCTGGTGTGTGTGTGTGTGTGTGTTACCATGATAAGTATGCGTGTTACCATAAGTATGCGTGTTACCATAATGAGTATTCCTTGGCTGATCATTTCACATTACTGATGCCCTTTCTACTCTAGTTCTCTCAGATACATTCAATTTAATCCCATTCAATCGTCTCCACCGAAATTCTCCTACCCCTTTTTCAGCTTTGTTTTGCTTAGAGCCATAACATCCAGCTTCTTTGCAGTCATACCCTTTACAGTCAATTATTTTATCATCCGTTCTACATTTACACACTTCCCAATATACATAGTTGTACAAAGGAATATAATACAGTGGTCCCTCAATTATCGTCCTTAATCCGTTCCTGGAAGTAGGACTATTATCGAAATAGACGATTTTCAAATCATCCCATCATCAAAATTTCTATCTTTTTTGATTTAGTAATTGTTACACAAGAATGGGTTACTAACCCCTTGTTCCTCCCATTTTAGTCGCCTTTTATAACATGTGTGGTTTATGGAGGAAGGATTCTTCTCCACTTCCCCACGGAGATGATAAGGGAAACTACAAGAATAAAAACTAATAAGAAATTAGAAGAAGTCAGATGAGTGTATATACACATACTGCACATGTACAACTGTGTAGGAAGAACCAGGTGTAAGTAGAAGCAGCAAGATGTGCCTATCACATTACGTATTAACACAAAATTATAACACTCGTGGTGCTAGAATTATGTGTCAAATCTACACGAATGTCACTGGTGGTGTCAGACTGTGTTATCAGATCTGAATGTGTGCACATCACTGGTGGTGCTGGAATGTGGTGCCAAATCTACGAATTTCTGGTGTTAGAATGTGGGGATATATTATGTGGGATATATTATGTGGCTCTATTAAACCTTTAATAAATATATAACAGTCAAATTGGGCAGAATTGCACCGAGTACACTAAGAAAAAACTCAATAAGTGTGAAGGGACCAAGACTTTTCAACACCCTCCTTCATCCATAAGAGGTATTACCAATAGACTCCTGGCTGCCTTCAAGAGAGAACTTGCTAAATTACTCCCTGATCAGCAGGGCTGTGATTCATATGCTTGCAGCTAACACCAAGAGCCTGGTTGATTTGGTCAGGAGTCCTAGTCTGCTGGTAGATACCTGTCACCAGGTTCCACGGGGAGGGAAATGGCTTGGTGATTCTGAGTAACAGGTGAAATACCTTTAAGTGACGGCTTGGCGAGTCACAAGGTCCCGAGTGAAGATAAGAGGAGCGACCGCATAAGTCGAATACATCGACGGTGTAAAGGTAATTTTGAGGTGATCAGTCCCTCATTCTTAAGAGCACTTGGTCAGTTTCTTACTCTGTCTCTGGCATCATGCCTCGGCTTTATGTTAAGTCTCTGGCATCATGCCTCGGCTTCACGTTAAGTTTCTGGCATCATGCCTCGGCTTCACGTTAAGTCTCTGGCATCATGCCTCGGCTTTACGTTAACTTTCTGGCATCATGCCTCGGCTTTACGTTAAGTCTCTTGCATCATGCCTCGGCTTTACGTAAAGTTTCTGGCATCATGCCTCGGCTTTACGTTAAGTTTCAGGCATCATGCCTCGGCTTTACGTTAAGTTTCTGGCATCATGCCTCGGCTTTACGTTAAATCTCCGGCATCATGCATTCGGCTTTACGTTAAGTCTCTGGCATCATGCCTCGGCTTTACGTTAAGTCTCTGACATCATGTCTCGGCTTTACGTTAAGTCTCTGGCATCATGCCTCGGCTTTACGTTAAGTCTCTGGCATCATGCCTCGCTTTACGTTAAGTTTCTGGCATCATGTCTCGGCTTAACGATAAGTTTCTGGCATCATGCCTCGGCTTTACGTTAAGTCTCTGGCATCATGCCTCGGCTTTACGTTAAGTCTCTGGCATCATGCCTCGGCTTTACGTTAAGTCTCTGGCATCATGCCTCGGCTTTACGTTAAATCTCTGGCATCATGCATTCGGCTTTATGTTAAGTTTCTGGCATCATGCCTCGGCTTTACGTTAAGTTTCTGGCATCATGCCTCGGCTTTACGTTAAGTCACTGGCATCATGCCTCGGCTTTACGTTAAGTCTCTGGCATCATGCATCGGCTTTACGTTAAGTTTCTGGCATCATGCATCGGCTTTACGTTAAGTTTCTGGCATCATGCCTCGGCTTTACGTTAAGTTTCTGGCATCATGCCCCGGCTTAACGTTAAGTCTCTGGTATCATGCCTCGGCTTTACGTTAAGTCTCTGGCATCATGTCTCGGCTTTACGTTAAGTCTCTGGCATCATGCCTCAGTTTTACGTTAAGTTTCTGGCATCATGCCTCGGCTTTACGTTAAGTTTCTGGCATCATGCCTTGGCTTTACGTTAAATCTCTGGCATCATGCATTCGGCTTTACGTTAAGTTTCTGGCATCATGCCTCGGCTTTACGTTAAGTCTCTGGCATCATGCCTCGGCTTTACGTTAAGTCTCTGGCATCATGCCTCGGTTTTACGTTAAGTTTCTGGCATCATGCCTCGGCTTTACGTTAAGTTTCTGGCATCATGCCTCGGCTTTACGTTAAATCTCTGGCATCATGCATTCGGCTTTATGTTAAGTTTCTGGCATCATGCCTCGGCTTTACGTTAAGTCTCTGGCATCATGCCTCGGCTTTACGTTAAGTCTCTGGCATCATGCCTCGGCTTTACATTAAGTTTCTGGCATCATGTCTCGGCTTTACGTTAAGTTTCCAGCATCATGCCTCGGCTTTACGTTAAGTCACTGGCATCATGCCTCGGCTTTACGTTAAGTCTCTGGCATCATGCCTCGGCTTTACGTTAAGTCTCTGGCATCATGCCTCGGCTTTACGTTAAGTTTCTGGCATCATGTCTCGGCTTTACGTTAAGTTTCTGGCATCATGCCTCGGCTTTACGTTAAGACTGAGAACTTTCTATCGATTACTTAAAAATTACTTTTTCACTTCTACTGTCTCAAGTATTGTAATTATGTCTGAATTTAGCTGATGAAGTCTGCTATGCAGACGAAACGTTTCTACAATAAAGACATGTGAATGTTGCACAGGTGTCTTACTGTAGTGGACAGACTGGAGAACAATCATATAAGACCAGGTGAAGTCTTTGTAAGATGACCTCAGCACCTGTGTAATACCACCATTAATGCCTCATAAGCAGAGTAACACCACCACCACTGCTACTACTAGCTCACAAGCAGGGTGAGTAGAACCACCACTACTGCCTCACAAGGAGGGTAAGTAGCACCACCACTACTGCCTCACAAGCAGGGTAAGTAGCACCACCACTACTGCCTCACAAGCAGGGTAAGTAGCACCACCACTACTGCCTCACAAGCAGGGTAAGTAGCACCACCACTGCCTCACAAGCAGGGTAAGTAGCATCACTACTGCCTCACAAGGAGGGTAAGTAGTACCACCACTACTGCCTCACAAGCAGGGTAAGTAGCACCACCACTACTGCCTCACAAGCAGGGTAAGTAGCACCACCACTACTGCCTCACAAGCAGGGTAAGTAGCACCACCACTACTGCCTCACAAGCAGGGTAAGTAGCACCACCACTACTGCCTCACAAGCAGGGTAAGTAGCACCACCACTACTGCCTCACAAGCAGTGTAAGTAGCACCACCACTACTGCCTCACAAGCAGGGTAAGTAGCACCACCACTACTGCCTCACAAGCAGTGTAAGTAGCACCACCACTACTGCCTCACAAGCAGGGTAAGTAGCACCACCACTACTGCCTCACAAGCAGGGTAAGTAGCACCACCACTACTGCCTCACAAGCAGGGTAAGTAGCACCACCACTGCCTCACAAGCAGGGTAAGTAGCATCACTACTGCCTCACAAGGAGGGTAAGTAGTACCACCACTACTGCCTCACAAGCAGGGTAAGTAGCACCACCACTACTGCCTCACAAGCAGGGTAAGTAGCACCACCACTACTGCCTCACAAGCAGGGTAAGCAGCACCACCACTACTGCCTCACAAGCAGTGTAAGTAGCACCACCACTACTGCCTCACAAGCAGTGTAAGTAGCACCACCACTACTGCCTCACAAGCAGTGTAAGTAGCACCACCACTACTGCCTCACAAGCAGGGTAAGTAGCACCACCACTACTGCCTCACAAGCAGTGTAAGCAGCACCACCACTACTGCCTCACAAGCAGTGTAAGTAGCACCACCACTACTGCCTCACAAGCAGTGTAAGTAGCACCACCACTACTGCCTCACAAGCAGGGTAAGTAGCACCACCACTACTGCCTCACAAGCAGGGTAAGTAGCACCACCACTACTGCCTCAACAAGCAGGGTAAGTAGCACCACCACTACTGCCTCACAAGCAGGGTAAGTAGCACCACCACTACTGCCTCACAAGCAGGGTAAGTAGCACCACCACTACTGCCTCACAAGCAGGGTAAGTAGCACCACCACTACTGCCTCACAAGCAGGGTAAGTAGCACCACCACTACTGCCTCACAAGCAGGGTAAGTAGCACCACCACTACTGCCTCACAAGCAAGGTAAGTAGCACCACCACTACTGCCTCACAAGCGGTGTAAGTAGTCAAGTCTTGGCCAGCTTCCAGGCAGCTCTACTTCATCACCGTGGCTTTAAGACACTCAGTATCTCTGGCACTCACACTGCTCGCCACGCTGACCTTCCTATCCATAAAACATATCCACACACACAAAACATTCCTTACAAACTATATGTCTTGAGCTGGTCTTAGTACCAGGTCACCATCTACACTGTTAGACTTAAGTCCCTGAGAGGATAGGTTCAGTGTGGACTCGTAGTCTAAGTGAGGAGTCACACCACTTAGGACTCATTCCATGAACACAGTTTCTGAATAATGCCGTCATGTTGATTTAGTTGTATGTTAAGTAGACCAGGACTGGGACCGGCCAGGAAGCAGTGACCAGAGGACTGGAATTCTCTTCAGGTACCGCCGCCTTCTTGTAATGTTTTTTTTTTATTTCGGATATGTCTGGTGTGGGTGGTCAATCAGCAAGAACTCATTTAAAATTAAGTCCTATCTAAAATTTTCAAATATACGTTTAAGATATATTTTTTCATCTATGTTAATGTAAAAATTAATAATTTTGCACCAAAAGAACCTTAGAAAACTTACCTAACTTTATTATAACAAGCACAACTGAATTTAGTCTAATCCAACTAAATGTATTTTAGATAAGTTTACAATAATTTAATAAACAAACACAATGAAATAAATTTTTTTCCGTTAGGTTCAGAATGATTTTTGAGAAATAATTGCATACACAAATTTCCGCTTGCCTTATTCGACAAGGCAAGCGTTGCTATTTAAGCCAAAATCGCAAGTTTTACCAAATCGCCACGACATGTGTGTGTATGTGTGTGTATGTGTGTGTGTGTGTGTGTGTGTGTGTGTGTGTGTGTGTGTGTGTATGTGTATGTGTGTGTGTGTGTGTGTGTGTGTGTGTGTATGTATATATATATATATATATATATATATATATATATATATATATATATATATATATATATATATATATATATATATATATATATATAATATATTATATGTCGTGCCGAATATGTAAAACTGGTCAATTAGCAAGAACTCATTTAAAATTAAGTCCTTTCTAAAATTTTCTCTTATACATTCAGAGATATATATTTTTTTTCATTAATGTTAATGTAAAAATTTTTAATTTTGCTCCAAAAGAATCTTAGAAAACTTTCCTAACCTTATTATAACCTTATTATAACTAAATATATTTTAGATTTGTTTACAATAATTTAATACTAAAAAAACACAGTGAAATATATTTTTTTTCGTTAGGTTCAGAATGATTTTGGAGAAATTATTGCATACACAGATTTTCGCTTGTCCTATATGGCAAGATGAGCGTTGCTATTTAAGCCAAGATCGTAAATTCTGCCTATTAGGCACGATATATATATATATATATATATATATATATATATATATATATATATATATATATATATATATATATATATATGCAAGACAAGCCTCACAGTGAGAACTTGCACAGTTCTCACTGCGTCATCAGGAGCTGTGCAATGTTGCAAGGGCAACAACAAGAGAAGTAGACTGGCTGGTGCCACCATGCTGCCATACTCTGAAAACTTACCCTATTTCTCCTGTTGTTGCCCTTGCAACATTGCACAGCTTCTGATGATACACTGAGAATTGTGAAAATAATTGAGCTAAATATTTCCACCCTCCATGGCTTGTCTTGCATTGTTAAGATCGCCTGTCTGCGATTGTTTGCATTATATATATATATATATATATATATATATATATATATATAATATTATATATATATATATATATATATATATATATATATACAGGGCCATGCAATTCTAGGATTGTGTGGTCCAAAACGACATGGGTTCGAATCCTTGCAGTGTTATTGATTCTATACCACTCGTTCATGGTACGACGTGAGGTCATACCTGTCCTAAGCTTTCTGGGAGTTAGCATGGGGTGTTACCGAGCACCTTGGCTTGTTAGTCTTAGAATCTCAACTTGTTGAAGAAGGAGGTTCTACTTCTTCAGGATTAAAATAGGAGGCTACGCCTAGATGGGTCCGGGAGTGTGAGATGGATGGGGCTGGTAAAGAGGAAATGGTCACCAGCAGTGAGAGTGGCAGCCGCTTTAAGTGGCAAGTGGCTCACAGTTCAGGAAGAAGGAATATAAGGAGGGTTGATAGAAAAGATGTCAAGGTAGGAAATCGATTCTCTGTTCTCCAGGACGAGTGTACTTCAGCGGTTAGTGAGGTTAAAGGTATCACTGACTCCCCTGCTAATTAAGGTAAGAATATTCTAATTGTAGGAGATTCTCAGGTAAGATATATGCACCATGCTTTTTATAACAGAGACAGGAAGGTCAGAGGGTTTGCCTCCCAGGAGCTGGTGTTGGTGACATTGTCAGCAGGTTGGATATTATGTCAGGTAATGGGAACAAGCCCATTATCTGTCTAAGTGCTGTTGAAAATGACATCAGGAAGGGCAAGAGTCAGGAGCTGCTGGATAAATACAGGTCAGCCATAGAAGTACTCAGGTCGAAGGGAGGGATCTCAATCATATGTAGTATCTTGCCTAGAAATAGAGTGGGCAATGAATGGATGTCTAGGGCAATTGGTATAAATTGCTGGCTAGACAGGTACTGCAAGGAACTTGCAATCCCATTCACTGATAACTGGGACAAATTCTATGGTAAACATGATATGCATGCAAGGGATGGGGTTCATCTCTCTGGGGCTGGAGTGGTTGCATTAGCCAATTCGATTGAGGGGGTAATTGATGATTTGTCTAGAAATTTAAACTGATAGATTATGGCTGTTTGAGAGAAATAATCAGGCTACAGTACTAGGGTTGAAAACAGCAGATATTTCCGGGATACCTGAGGGATATGTTTAAAAGACAATATTCAAAATAAAGTTACTAGTAAACGCAAAGCAATTGATCAACGGAGATAGTAGAGAGCAACGAATGACTAGTTCCCTTAAGGTTTACTGTACAAATAGTAGGAGTGTAAAAAAATAAGATATTTGAGCTAAGATTACTTGGAAGCGCAGGTAATATAGACATTATTGCTATAACAGAGACATGGTTCAACCTGATAGAGAAATGCCATCTGAATGCAACACATAGGGTTATAAACTATTCCACACTGATAGGGTCAACAGGAAGGGTGGTGGAGTGGCAATGTACGTCAGAGATAATTTACATTGTTGTCTTAGACATGATATAAGATTATAAACATTGGACACATAATCTGTTTGGCTACAGTTTCTCGAAGATCGTGACAAATTAATTTTGGGGGTGATTTATAGGCCCCCAAACCTTCATAAGGAGTGCAGTAAGCTGGTATGAGACGAAATTCATAAGGCATCTAGATATGACAATGTTGTGTTATTGGGAGAGTTTAACTTTAGACAAACTGGGTGGAACAATGTGACAGGAAATCTTGAGTCTAGTGACTTTCTTGATACGGTTCAGGATTGCTTTTTAAAACAGTTCGTAGCAGAACCGACTAGAGGAAACAATCTGCTTGGCAACAAAGAATCACTAATTAATAATCTTGAGCTTGATGAGCTTGGGGAAAGCAATCACAAATCACTTAGTTTCAATATATCAGTGAAGTACCCAGATAACTGCAATCAAATCTCTGTCCCAGACTTTTGCTTGGCCGACTTCATGGGACTGAGAAATTACTTGGGTGGGCAAAATTGGGAAGTCCTGACTATGGGTCAGGTAGGTGATCTTGGTTGCCAATATGACGTTTTTCAGTGCATAGTTCTAGCTGCCCAGACAACTTTTGTTCCAAGTAGGGAAATTAGATCTAACAAAAATAATCCCAAATGAATGAACAATAGATTAAAACATCTCATTGGTCAAAAGAGAGGCATATAAAGGCGTATCAATATATTCAATTAAAGAGAAATAAAGAAAAGGGAATAAGAAAAGCAAAAAGGGATTTTGAGGCTAAGGTCGCAAGGGATTTAAAGACTAACCCAAAAGGGTTCTTTCAGGTATACAGAAGTAAGATTAAGGACAAGATTGGCCCACTTAAAGGTAACTCAGGTCAGATCACTGACAGTGATAAGGATATGTGTGAACTTTTCCATACTAACTTATTCTCAGTTTTTACCCAGGAAAATACTAGCGAAATTCCAGAAATAGATTATGTAGAACAGGACGATAATAAACTATGCACGACTGCGGTAACTAGTGATATCGTCCTCAAATAGAGAAACTAAAACCTAACAAATCCCCAGGCCCTGATGAACTGTTTGCAAGGGTGTTAAAGGAATGTAAAGAGGAACTTAGCATACCTTTGGCTAATCTTTTCAACATATCACTACAAACTGGCATAGTGCCTGACAAGTGGAAAATGGCAAATGTAATACCTATTTACAAGGCAGGTGACAGGTCCTTAGCTTTGAACTATAGACCAATAAGCCTTACCTCCATAGTGGGAAAATTTATGGAATCAATAATTGCCGAAGCAATTCGTAGCCATTTTGATAGGCATAAATTAATTAATGAATCTCAACACGAATTTACTAACTTTTTTCACTAAGGTGTCTGAGGAGGTAGATCATGGTAATGAATATGATATTGTGTATATGGACTTCAGTAAGGCTTTCGATAGAGTTCCACATCAGAGGCTATTGAGGAAACAAGGCACACGGAAGAGGAGAATTTTTTTCCTGGGTAGAAGCGTAGTTGACAAATAGGCAGCAGAGTTTTTGCCACAAGCGGTGTTCCTCAGGGATCAGTGTTGGGCACGTTGTTGTTCACAATTTACATAAACAACATAGATGAGGAAATAAATAGCGACATAAGCAAATTTGCTGATGACACCAAAATAGGCCGTCTAATTCATTCTATTGAGGACACTAGAGCACTCCAGGATGATTTGAATAGACTGACGCAATGGTCGGAGAAGTGGCAGATGCAGTTTAATATAGACAAATGCAAAGCTCTAAATGTTGGACAAGAAAATAACCATGCCACATATAAACTAAATAATGTAGATCTTAATATTACTGATTGCGAAAAAGATTTAGGAGTTCTGGTTAGCAGTAATCTAAAACCAAGACAACAGTACATTAGTGTTCGCAATAAAGCTAACAGAATTCTTGGCTTCATATCAAGAAGTATAAATAATAGAAGTCCTCAGGTTGTTCTTCAACTCTATATATCCTTGGTTAGGCCTCATTTAGACTATGCTGCTCAGTTCTGGTCACCGTATTACAGAATGGATATAAATGCGCTGGAAAACCTACAAAGGATGATGACAAAGTTGATCCTATGTATCAGAAATCTTCCCTATGAGGATAGACTGAGGGTCCTGAATCTGCACTCTCTAGAAAGGCGTAGAATTAGGGGGGGATATGATTGAGGTGTATAAATGGAAGACAGGAATAAATAAAGGGGATGTAAATAGCGTTCTGAAAATTTACAGCCAAGACAGGACTCGCAGCGATGGTTTCAAGTTAGAAAAATTCAGATTCAGGAAGGATACAGGAAAGCACTGGTTTGGTAACAGAGTTGTGGATGAGTGCTCCTTCCTTAAGTGAAAGTGACCTGAGTAGGTGGGTCATTGGGCTAAGCCGGAGGGTGACATGGACCTGCTTCACGGGTCAGTAGGCCTGTTGCAGTATTCCTTCCTTCTTATGTTCTTTTATATATATATTTATTATATATATATATATATATATATATATATATATATATATATATTATATATATATATATATAATATATATATATATATATATTATATATATATAGGAATTCGCAAGAGCAGGCGAAATATACACAAACACTGATCTCAGGCCATCTCTGGCCGTCTCCCACCAAGGTAGGGTGACCTGAAAAAGAAAAACTTTCATCATTCACTCCATCACTGTCTTGCCAGAGGTGCGCTTACACTACAGTTATAAAACTGCAACATTAACACCCCTCCTTCAGAGTGCAGACACTATACTTTCCATCTCCAGGACTCAAGTCCGACCTGCCGGTTTCCCTGAATCCTTTCATCTTACCTTGCTCGCACTCCAACAGCACGTCAAGTTCTAAAAAAACATTTGTCTCCATTCTCTGTCTAATACGCTCACATACACTTGCTGGAAATCCAAGCCCCTCGCACACAAAACCTCCTTTACCCCCTCCCTCCAACCCCCTATGCCACCTTCCCTCCACTACAGATTTATACACTTTTGAAGTCGTTCTATTTTCTTCCATCCTCTCTACATGTCTGAACCACCTCAACCCCTCCTCAGCCCTCTGGATAATAGTTTTGGTAATCTTGCATCTTCTAATTTCCAAACTACAAATTCTCTACATTATATTCACACCACACATTGCCCTCAGACATGACATCTCTACTGCCTCCAGCCTTCTCCTTGTTGCAACATTCACCACACATGTATTACACCCATATAAGAGTGTTGGTATAACTCTACTCTCATACATTCCCTCTGCTTCCATGGACAAAGTTTTTAGTTGAAATACTGGTGGTAGTAGTAGTTGTATTGGTGGTAGTAGTGGTTGTAGTGGTGGTAGTAGTGGTTGGTGTAGTGGTGGTAGTAGTGGTTGGTGTAGTAGTGGTAGTAGTGGTTGTAGTGGTGGTAGTAGTGGTTGGTGTAGTAGTGGTAGTAGTGGTTGGTGTTTGTAGTGGTTGTAGTGGTGGTAGTAGTGGTTGGTGTAGTGGGGGTAGTAGTGGCTGATGTAGTGGTGGTAGTAGTGGTTGGTGTAGTAGTGGTAGTAGTGGTTGGTGTAGTAGTGGTTGTAGTGGTGGTAGTAGTGGTTGGTGTAGTAGTGGTAGTAGTGGTGGTAGTAGTGGTTGGTGTAGTAGTGGTAGTAGTGGTTGTAGTGGTGGTAGTAGTGGTTGGTGTAGTAGTGGTAGTAGTGGTTGTAGTGGTGGTAGTAGTGGTTGGTGTAGTAGTGGTAGTAGTGGTTGTAGTGGTGGTAGTAGTGGTTGGTGTTGTGGTGGTGTAGTGGTTGGTGTAGTAGTGGTAGTAGTGGTTGTAGTGGTGGTAGTAGTGGTTGGTGTAGTGGTGGTAGTAGTGGCTGGTGTAGTGGTGGTAGTAGTGGCTGGTGCAGAGGTGATAGTAGTGGTTCGTGTAGTGGTGGTATTAGTGGTTGGTGTAGAGGTGGTACTAGTGGTTCGTGTAGTGGTGGTATTAGTGGTTGGTGTAGAGGTGGTAATAGTGGTTGGTGTAGACGAGATGCTAGTGGGTGTAAAAATGGTGGTAGTTAAAGAAATGGTTCTCGTTAGTATAATAGTTGTAGTGGGTATAGTGATGGTAGTGGTACGTGTGGTGGTGGTGGTAGCTGGTGGTGGTAGACAGTGGTAGTTGGAGGCAGTGGTAGTTGGTGATAGGTGGTAGTAGTTGGTGGTGATAGTTGGTGGAGGTAGTGGTAGTTGGTAGCGTTGGTAGGTGGTGGTGGTGGTGGTGGTGGTGGTGACAGATTTTGTCAATTATGATAGCAGTGAGAATAGTGGTAGAAGTAAGTATATTGGCAGCAGTGAGAACAGTGGTAACAGTAAGAATGGTGGTAACACTGAGAATAGTTGTAGCAGTGACAACAGTGGTAGCAGTGAGAATAGTGGTAGCAGTGAGAAGAGTGGTAGTAGTACCACCAAAGATGATAGTGTTGGCAATGACGGCAGGAGTGTTACTGGTGGCAGGTAGCGGCAACTGGTGGCAGTGTACATGAGGGGAGGAGGGGGAGGAGGGAGGGGGAGAGAAGGAAGGGGGGAAGGATGTTTGAACTAAGGAATCAATACGTGTTTTGTACACTGCAGTGTCAAGGTCGTGGCTGTCCGTGACTGACGTGGCAGTATCAGGGTCGTGCCTGTCCGTGGCGGATGTGGCAGTGTCAGGGTCGTGCCTGTGACTGAAGTGGCAGTATCAGGGTCGTGCCTGTCCGTGGCGGACGTGGCAGTGTCAGGGTCGTGCCTGTCCGTGGCGGACGTGGCAGTGTCAGGGACTTGCCTGTCCGTGGCGGACGTGGTAGTATCAGGGGTCCTACCTGTCCGTGGCGGACGTGGCAGTGTCAGGGTCGTACCTGTCCGTGACTGACGTGGCAGTATCAGGGTCGTGCTTGTCCGTGGCGGACGTGGCAGTATCAGGGACTTACCTGTCCGTGGCGGACGTGGTAGTGTCAGGGGTCCTACCTGTCCGTGGCGGGCGTGGCAGTGTCAGAGACTTGCCTGTCCGTGGCGGACGTGGTAGTATCAGGGGTCCTACCTGTCCATGGCGGACGTGGCAGTGTCAGGGTCGTACCTGTCTGTGGCGGACGTGGCAGTGTCAGGGACTTGCCTGTCTGTGGCGGACGTGGTAGTGTCAGGGGTCCTACCTGTCCGTGGCGGACATGGCAGTATCAGGGTCGTGCTCGTCCTTGGCGGACGTGTCAGTGTCAGGGATCGCGCCTGTCTGTGGCGGACGTGGCAGTGCCAGGGTCGTGCCTGTTAATGTCGGACGTGACAATGCCAGGGTCGTGCCTGTCCGTGGAGGTGGCTGACCTACAAGTATGGCCTTACACCTGAGTGCAGGTCACGAAGAGACATAACTACGACGTAGAAAATACTCCTTGGACATAGCAAGGGTCCAGGATGAGATGTGGGCTCAGATAACACACACACACACAACGATAGATGTGATCACACACGGGCACGAACACGGACACACAGATAGAGGGATGTTAGGAAATATTTCTTCAGCCTTAGAGGTCAGGAAAGCGGAGTGGTCGAGGCAGGACCCAAACATAGTTTGAAAAACAGGTCTGATAGAGATCACGAAGCCAGGAGTGAACCCAATAGTGACTAGCGAAGAGGCGGGGCCAGGAGCTGAGAATCGACCGCTGCATCCACAAATGAAGACAACGAACACGGGTTTAGAGGCAGTGAAGGAAATTATCACCCACACACGCAGTAAGTGAAGGAAATTATCACCCACACACGCAGTAAGTGAAGGAAATTATCACCCACACACGCAGTAAGTGAAGGAAATTATCACCCACACACGCAGTAAGTGAAGGAAATTATCACCCACACACGCAGTAAGTGAAGGAAATTATCACCCACACACGCAGTAGGTGAAGGAAATTATCACCCACACACGCAGTAGGTGAAGGAAATTATCACCCACACACGCAGTAGGTGAAGGAAATTATCACCCACACACGCAGTAGGTGAAGGAAATTATCACCCACACACGCAGTAAGTGAAGGAAATTATCACCCACACACGCAGTAGCTGGGTATTTTGTAATGTAGTATTTAAACGTAAATACAAAACACTATTAACAAAAGTACTCAGCGCTCTTTGAAGGGGGAGTTTATATTCAGATAAAATCTCAGAGGCTTTAAGAAGGCCAAATATAGCTATTCTTCACGAAGAGAGCGATAGAACTACTGAAAAAATTAAAGAAAACAATAGCACTGACATCTTACATTGAATCTTGGAAAGGTTAGGTTAGATCGATAGGAAACAGGACAAGTGTTTCCTGACGTGGGTCTCAGTCATGAGATGACCCGCCACCGCAGATTCTGGTCATCTGACTGAGGCTTTTGCTGGCTTATCAGTTCACCTCTTTAAAAATTAAGACAATGTTGATGTGGATGTTTCTGAGACACGAAATTTGTAACTATGGAGCAACACGAACCACAGAACCCAAGTAACTTTCCTATGACAACTGTTAGATCACTATGACAAAATTACAGAGAAAATGGAGGGGAAACAAAATGTTAATGCAATTTGTAAGAATCTTGCAAAGGTATTTGACAAACACGACAGTGGAGCGACGTATCATAAAATAAAGTCAAGAGGCATAACAGGAGAAGTAAGAGCGTGTATATTCTTATTTCTAACATATGAACCACAAAGAGGGATAACAATTAATTATAGGCAGATTACTAGAGGCAATTATAGCTGATATTATAAGAAGCCATCTTGATAAGCATAGGTTTATTTATAGTAGTCAACATGGGTTTACGAGGGGTCATAGTTAAGTATTCATCACCGTGGTTTTGATAAATCTGCTTCAGATACATCAAAACCACGGTGATGAGTACCTTCATCTGATTACCTCATCTTCTACTGTCTCCAGTACCTCCGTACTGAACTGATAAATCCAATGATTGTCGAAACGTCTTTAGGATAAAAAATAAAGGGGTGCTGTGCATGTGTCTTATTCATCTTTAAAACAGACATAAACAAAAGCACTAACCACAGCTTCGTAATGTCTTTTGCAGAAGATATTAAAATAAGTCATCTCAGTAGAAGGCGCAGAAAAATTAACGATATAAGCAAAGTCTTCTAATAGGTACAAATAACACGTTCAATGGTGTCTAATTTCAAGTGGTCAGCTATGGGAAAAACAGAGGTCAAAACGACCACAGTACACATAACGCAAGTAAAGTAACTCGTAGAGTGATAGGAACAGGTCTTCAGCGCAGTAGGTTCGAACCAATGACCTCCTACAAGGTCACAGAGACAGTCTCGACCTGGTTTATGGATGCCGTCAAAGACTTGAGAGCTGTCATTTGGAAAACACAAGACATATGCAGCAGTGGCTCGGAAAATGAGTGGGTGTCTTATGAGAACTTTCAAAACAAGTGAAACAACGCTATGCTCTGTGTTCTAACATGATGTGGTGTGACCCCTATGTGTTTATCGCTTTCCCACGGAAACAATAATTTTACTCTCAGGATCTGAATACTGTTTTGTGGCCACAGCGGCTTTCAAGGCAGGAGAGAGAGAGAGAGAGAGAGAGAGAGAGAGAGAGAGAGAGCAAAGCTGGAATATGTACAGAGGTGGTATACTATCAGCAGAGTCAGTAAAACATCTAAACTATTGGAGACGCCTCACAGCAGTTACATTCTGGGACGAAGAGAGCATGGGTACAGTTATAAAACACTGTCAATATGCGTGGTCCAAGACTCTTCAACACATTACCAGCATACTGACAGTCAAAATAAATAAATTTAATAAAGAAAAAAAATCTGGACAGCTTCCTTCTACATATACCAGATCAGCCGAGTTGTGCTGACTGTATGTGCCTGGGTGGATACAAGACCCTCGAAGCTGTTCACGGGTATAACACAGACACAAGGAGAGGACACAGCTGCAACCTAAATTCCAAAATAATCCAAATAATCATTAACAAATTTCTGGTGTAAGGGTGGCCAGCAAGTGGAATTTTAGCAAGAGATAACAGAAACATTGAGCCTATGGTTATAATCCATGGTAACAGATACTAATAAGTTGCTTTACAAAACATAGCCAAACGCTAGGTATTACGAGCGCAGGTATAGTATGGCCTGTGCACCTGGACGTAATGGGGTTAAAGTAGCGCAAACAAAACTCAATAGTATATGACTTGTATTTTCCTTTACCAAGTATTAACAAGCCTGTATTTACATGTACACTATGTACAATACATACAGTGATGGGATATTTAGTGTACAACACGGTGAAACAAGAGGGCAAAAGCCAGAGAATGCACCGTGCTCGACCAGCAGCCCAGACAAGTCTGTCAATTTGCTTGGCACTAGTGACCACATTGCTTCAACTTTGACAGGCTTGTCTGTGATTGGCCAATGAATTAAGGTACTGATTTAATGATAAGGCCCCTACTGATCGTTAAATCCTTAGCACCTGGTTTGCTGGTTGGGAGGCAGCCTGTATGGGAGTGTGACATATGCTGAATAAAATGTAATGTGATCCTCGCATGTCACACTAGGACGCATTTATTAGAAAACGTTTCGGTCCTGGGACCTTGATCACTTCTAATATACAGAGGTGTTTGTTGTTTAATGTTCGCCTGTGCACGGCCTGGCATGGGTCTTACTCGAAAGACTACCCATGCCAGGCCGTGTACTGGCGAACATTAAATAACAAACAACAACTCTGTATGTTAGAAGTAATCAAGGTCTCAGGACTGAAACATTTTCTAAACCAGCCTACATCCATACATTATGTACATACAGCCAACGCTTTCCTAAATCTTCCCATCAGGATTCATCCATTTACCCACAAATGACGTAATTCATATTTACAGTTCCACTGAATCTCAAACCACACACCTCCACCTCAGTACCAGCACACCCATTAAACCTTCAATATCAAACTGGCAGAACCAGCATAATGAGAGAGAATGTTGTCACTAACAAAAGAGGTGAGATAAAAGGATGAACATCAGAAAAATAACTGTGCATTTTAGCCCTTATTTAGATGAAACTAAGGAAGGTAATAACAAATGCTATTTTCCTTGGGGGTATCACATTGCGAGAAAAGAAACAAAAAATTGAGGAAGAGGAGCACTGACAATAAAGATTCAGTGGATATTTCAAGTAGTCGAAAAACTTATACACCAGGTGAATCAAAGACAATATTGCAGGAATACTGTTGTGCCCAGATGGCATAAGATGAACCATACCCCCGGCCGGGATTGAACCCGCGGCCGGGGGTATGGTTTATTTGCAATCGTGTCATTACGATTTCTTGAGGCATAAGATGGTACTGACTGTGCAATACAACCCTCTCTTCCCCCCCCCCCTCCCTCAACAACGGGAAGCAGAGGATTACGAACGAGGAAAACAGCAGAGCAACAATAAATATCGTCGATATAGCAAAATGGAGTGTACGATTATTGGGGATTTTAAGAGACACAATGCCCGTACTTACAACAGGAATATTTTGTGAGCAGCACTCACGTGATGTTGACAATAGTACACTATAACGAAAAGTTGATGAAAAAGACACATGTGCAACAGTTGGTTATCTATGTTGCTAAAATATTTCATCTACGCGGCGGGCAAAACGTTGCAACATTAAAGAAACCAACCTGTTGCACATGTCATTCTCATCAGAATTTATGTGACTCTACTGTCTCTTCTCACAGCCCTTATGTGACTACTGTCTCTTCTCACAGCCCTTACAGGACTAATGTCTCTTCTCACAGCCCTTATATGACTAATAGTCTCTTCTCACAGTCCTTACATGACTGTCTCTTCTAACAGCCCTTACATGACAAATGTCTCTTCTCACAGCCCTTATATGACTAATGTCTCTTCTCACAGCCCTTATATGACTAATGTCTCTTCTCACAGCCCTTATGTGACTAATGTCTCTTCTCACAGCCCTTATACGACTACTGTCTCTTCTCACAGCCCTTATATGGCTAATGTCTCTTCTCACAGCCCTTATATGACTAATGTCTCTTCTCACAGCCCTTAGGTGACTAATGTCTATTATCACAGCCCTTAGATGACTGTCTTCTCACAGCCCTTATACGACTAATGTCTCTTCTCACAGCCCTTATGTGACAAATGTCTCTTCTCACAGCCCTTATGTGACAAATGTCTCTTCTCACATCCCTTATATGACTGTCTCTTCTCACAGCCCTTATATGAATGTCTCTTCTCACAGCCCTTATATGACTAATGTCTCTTCTCACAGCCCTTACATGACTAATGTCTCTTCTCACAGCCCTTATATAACACTGTCTCTTCTCACAGCCCTTATATGACTAATGTCTCTTCTCACATTATTATTATTATAATCAAGGGGGAAGCGCTAAACCCGGAGGATTATACAGCGCCTGGGGGGGGGATGTGGAAGGCATTCAGGCTTAATTTGGGGAACTGGAGCACAGATCCAATTCCCTAAATCAAGAGCCCCTCACCAACATCAAGGAACCTTCCTTGAGGGGTCTCTTCTCACAGCCCTTATATGACTAATAGTCTCCTCTCACAGCCATTATATGACTAATGTCTCTTCTCACAGTCCTTATATGACTGTCTCTTCTAACAGCCCTTACATGACAAATGTCTCTTCTCACACCCCTTATATGACTAATGTCTCTTCTCACAGCCCTTATATGACTGTCTCTTCTCACAGCCCTTAAATGACTACTGTCTCTTCTCACAGCCCTTATATGACTAATGTCTCTTCTCACAGTGCTTATATGACTAATGTCTCTTCTCTCAGCCCTTATATGACTAATGTCTCTTCTCACAGCCCTTATATGACTGTCTCTTCTCACAGCCCTTAAATGACTACTGTCTCTTCTCACAGCCCTTATATGACTAATGTCTCTTCTCACAGTGCTTATATGACTAATATCTCTTCTCACAGCCCTTATATGACTAATGTCTCTTCTCACAGCCCTTATGTGACAAATGTCTCTTCTCACAGCCTTTATGTGACAAATGTCTCTCACAGCCCTTATATGACTGTCTCTTCTCACAGCCCTTATATGATTAATGTCTCTTCTCACAGCCCTTATATGACTAATGTCTCTTCTCACAGCCCTTATATGACTAATGTCTCTTCTCACAGCCCTTATATGACTATTGTCTCTTCTCACAGCCCTTATATGACTAATGTCTCTTCTCACAGCCCTTATATGACTAATGTCTCTTCTCACAGCCCTTATGTGACAAATGTCTCTTCTCACAGCCCAGCCCTTATATGACTGTCTCTTCTCACAGCCCTTATATGATTAATGTCTCTTCTCACAGCCCTTATATGACTAATGTCTCTTCTCACAGCCCTTATATGACTAATGTCTCTTCTCACAGCCCTTATGTGACAAATGTCTCTTCTCACAGCCTTTATGTGACAAATGTCTCTCACAGCCCATATATGACTGTCTCTTCTCACAGCCCTTATATGATTAATGTCTCTTCTCACAGCCCTTATATGACAAATGTCTCTTCTCACAGCCCTTATATGACTAATGTCTCTTCTCACAGCCCTCATATTACTATTGTCTCTTCTCACAGCCCTTATATGACTAATGTCTCTTCTCACAGCCCTTATATGACAAATGTCTCTTCTCACAGCCCTTATATGACTAATGTCTCTTCTCACAGCCCTTATATGACTAATGTCTCTTCTCACAGCCCTTATATGACTAATGTCTCTTCTCACAGCCCTTATATGACTAATGTCTCTTCTCACAGCCCTTATATGACTAATGTCTCTTCTCACAGCCCTTATATGACTAATGTCTCTTCTCACAGCCCTTATATGACTGTCTCTTCTCACAGCCCTTATACGACTGTCTCTTCTCACAGCCCTTATATGACTGTCTCTTCTCACAGCCCTTATATGACTAATGTCTCTTCTCACAGCCCTTATATGACTAATGTCTCTTCTCACAGCCCTTATATGACTAATGTCTCTTCCAACAGAACTTATATGACTAATGTCTCTTCTGACAGCCCTTATATGACTAATGTCTCTTCCAACAGAACTTATATGACTAATGTCTCTTCTCACAGCCCTTATATGGCTAATGTCTCTTCTCACAGCCCTTTTGTGAATAATGTCTCTTTTTACAGCCCTTATATGACTACTGTCTCTTCTCACAGCCCTTATATGACTAATGTCTCTTCTCACAGTCCTTATATGACTAATGTCTCTTCTCACAGCCCTTATATGACTAATGTCTCTTCTCACAGCCCTTATAAGACTGTCTCTTCTCACAGCGCTTATATGACTACTGTCTCTTCTCACAGCCCTTATATGACTGTCTCTTCTCACAGCCCTTATATGACTAATGTCTCTTCTCACAGCCCTTATATGACAAATGTCTCTTCTCACAGCCCTTTTGTGAATAATGTCTCTTCTCACAGCCCTTATATGACTACTGTCTCTTCTCACAGCCCTTATATGACTACTGTCTCTTCTCAAAGCCCTTATATGACTAATGTCTCTTCTCACAGCCCTTATATGGCTAATGTCTCTTCTCACAGCCCTTTTGTGAATAATGTCTCTTCTTACAGCCCTTATATGACTACTGTCTCTTCTCACAGCCCTTATATGACTAATGTCTCTTCTCACAGCCCTTATATGACTAATGCCTCTTCTCACAGCCCTTATATGACTAATGTCTCTTCTCACAGCCCTTATATGACTAATGTCTCTTCTCACAGCCCTTAAATGACTAATGTCTCTTCTAAACGGGCCCTTATAGACTAATGTCTCTTCTCACAGCCCTTATATGACTAATGTCTCTTCTCACAGCCCTTATATGACTAATGTCTCTTCTCACAGCCCTTATGTGACAAATGTCTCTTCTCACAGCCCAGCCGTTATATGACTGTCTCTTCTCACAGCCCTTATCTGACTAATGTCTATTCTCACAGCCCTTATGTGACTAATGTCTCTTCTCGCAGCCCTTATATGACTGATGTCTCTTCTCACAGCCTTTATATGACTAATGTCTCTTTTCACAGCCCTTATGTGAATAATGTCTCTTCTCACAGCCCTTATGTGACTAACGTTTCTTCTCACAGCCCTTATGTGACTAGTGTCTCTTCTCACAGCCCTTATATGACTGACGTCTCTTCTCACATCCCTTATATGACTGATGTCTCTTCTCACAGCCCTTATATGACCAATGTCTATTCTCACGGCCCTTATGTGACTAATGTCTCCTCTCGCAGCCCTTATATGACTGATGTCTCTTCTCACAGCCCTTATATGACTGATGTCTCTTCTCACAGCCTTTATATGACTGATGTCTCTTCTCACAGCCCTTATATGACTAATGTCTCTTCTCACATCCCTTATATGACTAATGTCTCTTCTCACAACCCTTATATGGCTAATGTCTCTTCTCACAGCCCTTATTTGACTAATGTCTCTTCTCACAGCCCTTATATGACTAATGTCTCTTCTCACAGCCCTTATATGACTAATGTCTCTTCTCACATCCCTTATATGACTAATGTCTCTTCTCCATCCTTATATGACTAATATCTCTTCTCCCAGCCCTTATATGACTAATGTCTCTTCTCACATCCCTTATATGACTAATGTCTCTTCTCCCAGTCCTTATATGACTAATATCTCTACTCCCAGCCCTTATATGACTAATGTCTCTTCTCACAGCCCTTATATGACTAATGTCTCTTCTCCCAGCCCTTATATGACTAATGTCACTTCTCACAGCCCTTATATGACTAATGTCTCTTCTCACATCCCTTATATGACTAATGTCTTCTCGCAGCCCTTATATGACTGATGTCTCTTGTCATAGCCCTTATATGACTGATGTCTCTTCTCACAGCCTTTATATGACTAATGTCTCTTCTCCCAGCCCTTATATGACTAATATCTCTTCTCCCAGCCCTTATATGACTAATGTCTCTTCTCACATCCCTTATATGACTAATGTCTCCTCTCCCAGTCCTTATATGACTAATATCTCTTCTCCCAGCCCTTATATGACTAATGTCTCTTCTCACACCCCTTATATGACTAATGTCTCTTCTCCCAGCCCTTATATGACTAATGTCTCTTCTCCCAGCCCTTACATGACTACTGTCTCTTCTCCCAGCCCTTACATGACTACTGTCCTCTTCTTCCCACCCTTACATGACTACTGTCTCTTCTCCCAGCCCTTACATGACTACTGTCTCTTCTCCCAGCCCTTACATGACTAATGTCTCTTCTCCCAGCCCTTACATGACTACTGTCTCTTCTCCCAGCCCTTACATGACTACTGTCTCTTCTCCCTGCCCTTACATGACTACTGTCTCTTCTCCCAGCCCTTACATGACTACTGTCTCTTCTCCCAGCCCTTACATGACTAATGTCTCTTCTCCCAGCCCTTACATGACTAATGTCTCTTCTCCCAGCCCTTACATGACTAATGTCTCTTCTCCCAGCCCTTACATGACTACTGTCTCTTCTCCCAGCCCTTACATGACTAATGTCTCTTCTCCATCCCTTACATGACTAATGTCTCTTCTCCAGCCCTTACATGACTAATGTCTCTTCTCCCAGCCCTTACATGACTAATGTCTTTTTTTCCCAGCCCTTACATGACTAATGTCTCTTCTCCCAGCCCTTACATGACTAATGTCTCTTCTCCCAGCCCTTACATGACTAATGTCTCTTCTCCCAGCCCTTACATGACTAATGTCTCTTCTCCCCCCTTACATGACTAATGTTTCTTCTCCCAGCCCTTACATGACTAATGTTCTTCTCCCAGCCCTTACATGACTAATGTCTCTTCTCCCAGCCCTTACATGATTTACTGTCTCTTCTCCCCAGCCTTACATGACTAATGTCTCTTCTCCCAGCCCTTACATGACTACTGTCTCTTCTCCCAGCCCTTACATGACTACTGTCTCTTCTCCCAGCCCTTACATGACTACTGTCTCTTCTCCCAGCCCTTACATGACTACTGTCTCTTCTCCCAGCCCTTACATGACTACTGTCTCTTCTCCCAGCCCCGTCGAAGCCATACACAGCATAAACTGCAGATAGGATTAACATGGAGGTCTAAAAACGTTGAGAGTAAAGTCTGGGCAGGAAATATTAGAAAGACAAGCGCCTTGTTTGTTTGTCCTCGTCCTATACCTGTAGGTTACCTGAAGTCGATTCCAGGGGGTCACCGCCCCCGCTGCCTGAACCCAGAATATGCCTTCCTGTTAATATCCTGATCAATCACGTTGTTGAGTCTAGCAGTGCATAGTCCAATGTGGAAACTATATTAATTATTATAGTTAAGGGAAGCATTAAACCCGTAGGGGTCATGTAGCACCTCCTGCCTCATCATTTACCGGAAATTTCTTGTAACCCCATACACAAAGCTGTGTAAACACAGCTTATAAGAGCAGAATGAATGCATTTATTTTTTTCATGTCTCGGCTTTCAAATTACTTTCTTCTTTCACAAGGAAAGAAAAAATAATTTGAAAATGAAAGCAGTAAGTGAGACAACGTTCAGGGAAATCTCGTGGTTGATTCCTCTTTGAAATTCCATCATTTAAGTAATATCTCTTAAAATATCGTTCCAGTGTAATTAATATTGACAGAAAACAAGAGAATTTGAAGGAGTAGGAGAGATATGGGGTAACCAGAGTATGGGTGGGGTTAGAACTCGCGGCAAGTGAGTCGTAAAACTCGCGGCCAGTGTGTAAGCCACTGGGCCAGCTGGCTACAATAAGATTCATCCAACTAGGTGTAAGTATACACCACAAGGAGACTGGATATAGGCTGTTATCGTACCTCAGCTCCATTCAAAACCCAACCTAATCCAAGATATGTATTTCCAACACCCTTTGGATACCACCCTCAACAGTCGCCTAGCACCCAGGCACCTAAGTACAGCTAGGTGAACAAGGGACAACAGGTGCAAGCAAACATGCCTAACGTTTCCAACTGAGCAGGATCGAACCCAGGTCGCTCAGTTGTGAATGAAGGAGCTGCCACTTGAGGTATGAATCTCTCAGGGAGTAAAACAAACCCATTTTCAGGTGACCTACCTTCACCTGTGCTAAATTACACCTCTAGATATTGCCAGGAAAATAAAGCACAAGGATCAATGCCTTATTGAAACAGGCAGAATTTTTCGAATTCAGATCACACTCACCTGAAGTTGCCACACTCACCTGAAGTTGCCACACTCACCTGAAGTTGCCACACTCACCTGAAGTTGCCACACTCACCGGAAGCTGCCACACTGACCTGAAGTTGTCACACTCACCTGAAGTTGCCACACTGACCTGAAGTTGCCACACTGACCTGAAGTTGCCACACTCACCTGAAGCTGCTACACTCAACTAAAGTTGCCACACTCACCTGAAGTTGCCACACTCACCTGAAGTTGCCACACTCACCTGAAGTTGCCACACTCACCTGAAGTTGCCACACTCACCTGAAGCTGCTACACTCAACTAAAGTTGCCACACTGACCTGAAGTTGCCACACTCACCTGAAGTTGCCACACTCACCTGAAGTTGCCACACTCACCTGAAGTTGCCACACTCACCTGAAGCTGCTACACTCAACTAAAGTTGCCACACTGACCTGAAGTTGCCACACTCGCCTGAAGTTGCCACACTTACCTGAAGTTGCCACACTCACCTGAAGTTGTGTAGACAGCCTGTATTGTCTGCACAGACAGCCCATGCTGTCTGCCAGCTTAGTTCATATTTCGCGCCACTCAGGTGCTGCCCCCTGTAGCCAGGCCTCTCGGTAGGCACGCCAGCCTGCCGGCCCATGCCTCCGCCTCTCTCACACAGCGGCCTAGCAGCAAGACACAAGGCCTCCCAGCTCTCTCTCGTGGGATGGCCCTGCCCATGGCCGAGCAGACGGCTAGGCTGTGTGTTCTGACAATACAGGCTGTCTACATTTGCGGGGGAGGAAAGGAGAGGAAGTGGCTGTTCCTCACCTTGCCCATGCTCGCCCTACTCACGCTCACCCGTCTACCATACACCACTCACCACTGCCCACTCCCTCTGCTGTGTTTTCTGCTGTTTTCCATGTGAATTCATTGCCAGAGCTGTGTATCCGAGTGCCCGAGGCCACTCGAAGCTACGTGGACCAGCATGCCACGTAGATCACGACGCCCCGTGGATCGCGACGCCACGTGGGTGTGGGCGATGTCACGTAGACCTACGAGATACGTGAGTTACCAGATGTCCCAGGCCACATGCTGTGGTCTGCTGCCCGCATCACATTGACGTCACCCACGATGCTGCCCAACTTCATGACGTCATGATGTCTGCCTGACGTCACCTCGAGATGTCTGCTGATGTCACCTCGAGATGTCTGCTGACGTCACCTCGATGTCTGCTGACGTCACCTAGAGATGTCTGCTGACGTCAGTGCTGCTGACGTCATCACGCCTGACATCACATGATGTCACATCAAGTATTTCTAGTAATTATTTTAGTATTGTCGAGAAGATTGAGAGAAAATATATGTCGTGTGTTAATTAATTCCTCTCAGTCAGTGTTCTCACATTTTAGTATGTCAGTGTCAGTTTTGTGCACAGAAAAGCATCATTTGCTAGTTTAAGCCATGTTGTACCGCGGTGTGTGTAAAGTTTTCGTGTGTCCAGTGAGGTCTGAGCCAGACCTGAGTAGCACCACTGTGTTAAGTCACCCGTGTGACCAGAGTGTTTGAAAGCTGATTACTCAGCCCAGAGCGTATGAGCCCTCTTGTACAGAAAGCTTTTATGCTCGTCGCTCGTGATGTTCTGCAGAATCGTACCTGCTACGATTCCCATCGAGATTTGTTTCACTTCACCTCCAGACCTTCAGAGTGCAGTTATATGTAGAGAAACAAGTCTGGGGATGCTTAGACTAATCTCTGCTATAACTCCAACTGCCGAATGATACTCGCCAAGCCGCAGTTAGCCCTGTCGGCAGGCACTGTGTCAGGCTCGTGTCACAAGCTTCAGTGAGCAGCCTGCACAAAGAAGATGTCACTTTGACTGCTAGCTCTCTCACTGCAGTCTGGTGTATGATGTTACGACTCCCAGATGTTTCGCCCAGTCGTCTCTGCCACGACTCGCTCCACAACTCGCTCCACGCTCGCCGGCAGTGACAGCCCAGCGACAGTACCAGTCGAGAAGTGTCCTCCTGAGTCGCTTGCCAGAAGTCCTGCCCAGTTGCCGAGTTTTGTCGACGCCTCACTCGAGGGCACCAGCTTGTCGTGCCCCAGGTTGAGTGAAAACCTGCAGCGACTCCTACGATGACTGCTTCACCGTTCCAGAGGAGACCGTAACCTGTTACGTCACAGCTCAGCCGCAGCGATGTCTCCCGTGTTGCAGTATGTCCAGACGCAGGAAGGCGTGAAGTGATGCCCTTCGACGCTCATTGCCTATGACCACGATGTTTAGCACACCCCACATGTTTTTTTCTTCCCTCCCTGTAGGAAATTTTTTTTCCATGTTCATATGTATATATATGTTTTTATTTTGTGTTCTGTGCCCTGTTCCTACGAGAGAGAGACCGAGTTTCTTTTACCACCAGTATTGTCGCGTCGGGATGACGCGCGGTAGGTGGCCGAGCGTATGTAGACAGCCTGTACTGTCTGCACAGACAGCCCATGCTGTCTGCCAGCTTAGTTCATATTTCGCGCCACTCAGGTGCTGCCCTCTGTAGCCAGGCCTCTCGGTAGGCACGCCAGCCTGCCGGCCCATGCCTCCGCCTCTCTCACACAGCGGCCTAGCAGCAAGACACAAGGCCTCCCAGCTCTCTCTCGTGGGACAGCCCTGCCCGGGCCATGGGCACATCACACAAGCCTGTGTACCCACTACGACATTAACAATAAAGTAAGAAGCCTCCGAAGACGTATCATTAACTCCCTGCTACCAGAACACCAAATAATCCTTTTTATAGTTGCCACACTCACCTGAAGTTGCCATACTCACCTGAAGTTGCCACACTCACCTGAAGCTGCCACACTCACCTACAGAAAAGAAAAATATAACCTATTAATTGGACTGTAAGTCAGTACTACACCTCGCAGCTGGTCACTACTATACCCAGTAGATGGTCACTACTACACCTCACAGCTGGTCACTACTATAATCAGTAGATGGTCACTACTACACCCCGCAGCTGGTCACTACTACACCCAGTAGATGGTCACTACTACACTTTATACATCATTAGTAAGGCCTCACCTAGATTACTCAATTCAGTTCTGGTCTCCTTATTAAAAATGGACATAAATTCGCTAGAAAACATTTAGCAAAGAATGACAAAATTAACACACAGAAATCATTCGTATGAAGATTTAAATTTTTTAGATTTTGCCACCGAAGTGGCTAGTTTACTGTGCTAGTTTACTGTGCACCCCACATCCATCCTGTGGATGGTGGCTAGTTTATCTAAAATTCTAGAGAGGGCGGTGTATTCTCAAGTAGTTAAGTACCTTAATGACAACAACATTCTCCATAGCTATCAATCGGGCTTTAGAAGATCCTACTCAACCGACACCTCCCTTATTAATCTGATGGATTACCTGAGAACTGAAATGTCAAAGGGGAACCTCATAGGCATGGTAACCTTAGACCTGCAAAAGGCCTTCGATACTGTCAACCACAATATATTATATAATAAACTTCAAGCTATTGGTATAGGTTCTGTAGACTGGTTTAAGTCCTACCTTAGCAACAGGAGACAAATAGTCAAAATCAACAAAACAGAATCAGAACCCCTGCCGATAACATGTGGAGTTCCCCAAGGTAGTATTCTGGGTCCCTTATTATTCTTATGTTATGTCAATGATATGCCTATCAGTGTCAAGTGCAAACTCCTACTGTATGCAGATGACAGTGCTCTGTTAGTGTCAGGTAAAGACCCACAAGATATTGCTAATGTTTTAACACTGGAACTGGAGTCCTGCAGCAAATGGTTAGTAGACAACAAACTATCATTACACCTAGGGAAAACTGAAGCCATTCTCTTTGGCACGAAACATAAACTGAGAAGGGTAAATAATTTTAATGTTCAATGTAATGGGGAGCCCATCACTTTGGTTTCATCAGTAAAATATTTGGGAATCCCCTTTGACCCATGCATGTCAGGAGAATTGATAGGGAACAGTGTAGTAAAGAAAGCGAATGCCAAACTGAAGTTCCTGTATAGACAAGCACAGTGTCTACCTACTGAGGCTCGCAGGACCCTATGTCTAGCCCTTATACAATGCCATATGGATTACGCTTGCTCTTCTTGGTACTCTGCCTTGACAAAAAAACTGAAAGATAGACTGCAAATCACCCAGAACAAAATCGTAAGATTCATCCTGGGGCTGGGACCAAGAGAACATGTAGGCCAGGATGAATTACAGCAGTTGGATATGCTGAATGTTGAAGACAGAGTAAAACAACTGAAGCTAAATCATGTTTATAAAATTGCTCACAAACAATGTCCAGAATATCTTGCTGTCAATTTTGTCAAGGTTGGGAACCAAAGCAATCATAGTACTAGGGGGAGAGAGCACAACTTTGTAGTACCCACAGTCAGTGGCCAGGCTTCAAACACCTTTTATTGTACAGCAATAAAGGAATGGAACAGACTACCCGCACATGTCAAAGCCAGTCATAGCGTGAACCAGTTCAAGAAGAGTGCCAAAAGGTGTCTGATGAATGTAGCTACAGAAAGGGAGGGGAATGATTTTCTATTTTTTAGCTAACATACGTGTAAATTTTACCTTATTCCTTGTAATGACCCTCGTATTGTAGATAGTCTTAATGACCTTGGTGTAGCAGATAGTCTTTTTAGTATGATAATAAGATGTTATCTTCATTGTAGAATAATAAGAAAATATTATAACCTTTATACTATAATAATAAGGTAAAAGGACCCCAATGGAAATAAGTCACTCTGTCTGACGTTTTTGGGTTATCCTAGGTTCTCTACACATATGCTGCTATGTATGATAATTCTATGTAACTGTATTTGTGTATACCTGAATAAACTTACTTACTTACTTACTTACTTACTTACTGTGCACCCCATATCCATGACTAGTTTACTGTGCACCCCACATCCATGACTAGTTTACTGTGCACCCCACATCCATGACTAGTTTACTGTGCACCCCACATCCATCCTGTGGAGGGCAGCGCAAGATTATATGGATACATAAAAGGTCCAGGAACTAGGCCCCAAAAGGGTTAATAGGTGTACATTTGGATTTATTTCTCCAATTCACTTATCTGTTACAAGCAAATTTAGGAAATTTGCTTAGTATATCTGGTATCTTAATTTCATCAATAAAATACCGTGACATGTCACATAGGTTATTATTCTATCTCTCTTTATATTCCTCAATAAGTGGACAATTAAGCACATAGTGTTCAAGACAGTGATCATATGCCTGATCACATAATTTACATTTAGTTTGATGATCATCTGTGTGTGTGCCAAACTGCCAGAAGTACTTGTAACCAAGCCTAAGCCTGGCCACTACAACATCAGTCTATTCATATTGCAAATTCACATTGCAAGTTGCTCCATAAACATACTTATCTACGTTCATATTTTCATAGTGAGTTACAGATCTACTCAGACTTCAAATTGCATTCCTAGAACCTTCATTTTCCTAATGCTAGACACAGATATACCAAAGTTATATTCTACATACTCCTTCAGGGTACTTTTCATGGTTAACATATCAACTTTATCATGAAGGAGTAATTCAATGTGTAATGGGATCCACAGCAATTGTACATTAATTTCCTTTTCCCGGATTTTTGAGTATCTATACCTGGCTTCTCCAATGAGCATGTTGTAATAATGTTGGTAGAATTACCGACAATATGTAAAGTAAAAGGACACAAGTGCAACTAATGTGACATTTATTGTGGCAACGTTTCGCTCTCCAGGAGCTTTATCAAGCCATTATCAGGTAATGGCTTGATAAAGCTCCTGGAAAGCGAAACGTTGCCACAATAAATGTCACATTAGTTGCACTTGTGTCCTTTTACTTTACAATGAGCATGTTGTTGGAGTCATTATATGAGTCAAGATCCTTCAATGATGACATAGAATCAGTAATGATGACAGTCAAGCTCAGTGTTATAAGTTAGCTTTAGCGCCATTAGGATTGCAAACAATTCAGTTTGCAGTGTAGACGCCCAGTTGTTAATTCTTATGCCTAACTCAACAAATTTATTATCGTTCTTAACTAGGGAGGTGGCAACAAGAGCAGATGCAGCCCTGCCAGAAGACTCCTGTTTAGATCCATCAGTGTATATAACTTGTGATAACTTGTTACTACCAGCTAGGTGAGAAATTTCTTCTTGAGCAGTTGCTCTAACAAGAGATTTAAGGAAGGGATTACTAGCAATGAGCTTCTTGGGAGGGACTTGTAGGTATGTGATATTAAATGAACACATCTTCCATGGAGGGGTGAAATGCTCTTGTTGCCTACAGTGATACAGTTCATGCAGGTTATAAAACTTAATGCAATTGCATGTTTTCAAAATCTTTTTAAATCTGTGTATATTAACTTCTTGACATTTAGTAAGATTCACTGTGACAGTGTCTGGTTCATTTCTTAACATTCTAATACCGAGTACAGTGTTAGTCTCAACAATCCTATCACTGATACTAGAAATACCAAGCTCCTTCCTCATGTTAAGAACTTTTGTAGATTTGGGACAGCCAAGAATAATTCTGAGAGCTTCATATTGCATTAACTCCAAGGGTCGGAGAGAACTTTCTCTAGCTAATATCAACATGGGAGCAGCATAATCAATTAACGACCTAACATAGGCTATGTACATCATTCTCACGATTCTCACAATAACACCATAGTTGGGGTTATAGCCACCAACAGCTTTGAGAGCATTTAGCCTATCTGTATGACGAGCAATTGAAGTCCCATAAATTACATTCACTTTTAAGACTAAGAATAAGGGAAGACTTGATCGAAGTGTATAAGTGGAAGATGAGTATTAACAAAGGGAATATAAGGTCTTGAGCATCTCTCTCAGGAGAGAACCCGCAGTATTGCATTCAAATTAGATAAGTTTATGTTAAGAAAGCATATAGGAAAGTTTTGGTTTGGAATTAGGGTAGTTGATGAGTGGAACAGTCTACCTAATTGGGTTATTGAGGCTAGGACTTTCGGTTGTTTCAAATTTAGGTTGGACAAATACATAAGTGAGAGGGGTTGTATTTGATTGGGACTTGCACGTGAGTAAATAAATTTATCAAAGTTTATTGCAAGGGTAGCGTTAAAAACAGGTTGGGCAAGTATTCTGTTAGTGGGATGGATTTGTGAAGGACGTGCCCAGTATGGGCCAACAGGTCTGTTGCCGTGTTCCTCCTTTATCTTCTTATATACACCCCGCAGCTGGTCACTACTACACCCCGCAGTTGATCACTGCTACACCCCGCAGCTGGTAACTACACCCCGCAGCTGGTAACTACTACACCCCGCAGCTGGTCACTACTACACCCCGCAGTTGATCACTACTACACCCCGCAGCTGGTAACTACTACACCCCGCAGCTGGTAACTACTACACCCCGCAGCTGGTAACTACTACACCCCGCAGCTGGTAACTACTACACCCCGCAGCTGGTAACTACTACACCCCGCAGCTGGTAACTACTACATCCCGCAGTTGATCACTGCTACACCCCGCAGCTGGTAACTACTACACCCCGCAGCTGGTAACTACTACACCCCGCAGCTGGTAACTACTACACCCCGCAGCTGGTCACCACTACACCCCGCAGCTGGTAACTACTACACCCCGCAGCTGGTAGCTACTACACCCCGCAGCTGGTCACTACTACACCCCGCAGCTGGTCACTACACCCCGCAGCTGGTCACTACTCCACCCAGCACCTGGTCACTACACCCCGCAGCGAGTCACTACTCCACCCAGCAGCTGGTCATTACACCCTGCAGCTGGTCACTACTCCACCCCGCACCTGGTCACTACACCCCGCAGCTGGTCAGTACTACACCCAGCAGCAGGTCAATACTACACCCCGCAGCTGGTCATTACATCCCGCAGCTGGTCACTACTACATCCAGCAGATGGTCACTACTACACCCCGCAGCTGGTCACTATTCCACCCAGCAGCTGGTCACTACACCCCGCAGCTGGTCACTACTCCACCCCGCACCTGGTCACTACACCCCGCAGCTGGTCAGTACTACACCCAGCAGCAGGTCAATACTACACCCCGCAGCTGGTCATTACACCCCGCAGCTGGTCACTACTACACCCAGCAGATGGTCACTACTACACCCCGCAGCTGATCACTACTACACCTCGCAGCTGGTCACTACACCCAGCAGCTGATCACTACACCCCGCAGTTGGTCACTACTACACCCCGCAGCTGGTCACTACTACACCCTGCATCTGATTACTACACCCCGCAGTTGGTCACTACTACACCCCGCAGCAGGTCACTACTACACCCCGCAGCTGGTCACTACTGCACCCAGCAGCTGGTCACTACACCCAGCAGCTGATCACTACATCCCGCAGCAGGTCACTACTACACCCCGCAGCTAATCACTACTACACCTCGCAGCTGGTCACTACTACACCCAGCAGCTGGTCACTACTACACCCAGCAGCTGGTCACTACACCCAACAGCTGATCACTACACCCCGCAGTTGGTCACTACTACACCCCGCAGCTGGTCACTACTACACCCTGCAGCTGATTACTACACCCCGCAGTTGGTCACTACTACACCCCGCAGCAGGTCACTACTACACCCCGAAGCTAATCAATACTACACCTCGCAGCTGATCACTACTACACCCAGCAGCTGGTCACTACTACACCCAGCAGCTGATCACTACACCCCGCAGATGGTCAATACTACACCCCGCAGCTGCTCACTACTACACCCTGCAGCTGATTATTACACCCCGCAGTTGGTCACTACTACACCCCGCAGCAGGTCACTACTACACCCCGCAGCTGATCATTACTGCACCTCGCAGCTGGTCACTGCTACACCCAGCAGCTGGTCACTACTACACCCAGCAGCTGGTCACAACACCCAGTAGCTCATCACCACACCGAGCAGCTAGTCACTACACCCAGAAGCTGGTTACAACACCCAGCAGCTGGTCACAACGCCCAGCAGCTGGTCACAACACCCAGCAGCTGGTCACAACACCCAGCAGCTGGTCATTACAGCCAGCAGCTGGTCACTACACCCAGCAGCTGGTCACAACACCCAGCAGTTTGTCACTACACCCAGCAACTAGTCACACACCACAACTGTCGCTACACCCAGCAGCTGGTCACAACACCCAGCAGCTGTCACTTACACCCACCAGCTGGCCACACACCAATCAGCTGGTCACAACTACCCAGCAGCTGGTCACAACACCTAGCTGGTACAACACCCGCAGCTGTCAATACACAGCACTGGCCACTGCAGCCAGCACTGTCACTACTCCACACTACACCACCCAACAGCTGGTCACAAAAACCCAGCAGCTGATCACTATACACCCAGCAGTGGTCACAACATTTTAAACCCCAGCAGCTTGTCACTCTACACCCAGCAGCTGACAACACCCGCACTGGTCACTATCACCCAGCACTGGTCACACACACCGCAGCGGTCACTACAACACAGCACAATACCCAGCAGCTGACACATAAACTGCACCCCCGCAGCTGGCCCACTCCCAAACTCGCAACACCAGCAGCTGGTCACTATACACCAGCAGGCACCATGGTCACAACACCCAGTAGTTTTCACACACCCAGCAGCTGGTCACAACACCCAGCAACTGGTTACAACACACCCAGCAGCTGGTCACACACAACGCCCACAGCCAACCAGGTCACAATACCCAGCAGCTGGCCCACAACACCAAGAAGCTGGTCAACAAGCCCAGCAGCTGGTCAAACTCCACACCCAGCAGCTGGTCACAACACGCACCAGCTGGTCACAAAACCCAGCAGCTGGTCACTACACTCAGCAGCTGGTCACTACACCCAGCAGCTGGTCACTACACCCAGCAGCTGGTCACTACACTCAGCAGCTGGTCACTACACCCAGCAGCTGGTCACTACACCCAGCAGCTGGTCACAACACCCAGCAGCTGGTCACAACACCCAGCAGCTGGTCACAACACATCTGGTCACTATAACCAGCAGCTGGTCACTACAGCCAGTAGATGTTCACTACAGCCAGCAGCTATTCACCATACCCAGCAGCTGTTCACAAAACCCAGCAGCTGGTCACTATACCCAGCAGCTGGTCACAACACTTGGTGACAACGCCCAGCAGATTGTCACTACACCCAGCAGCTGATCACAACACCCAGAAACTGGTCACTACAACCAGCAGCTGGCCGTAGCACCCAGCAGCTGGTCACAACACCCAGCAGCTGGTCACAACGCCCAGCAGCTGGTCACAACACCCAGCAGCTGGTCACAACACCCAGCAGCTGGTCATTACAGCCAGCAGCTGGTCAGTACAGCCAGCAGCTGGTCACAACACCCAGCAGTTTGTCACTACACCCAGCAACTAGTCACAACACCCAGCAACTAGTCGCTACACCCAGCAGCTGGTCACAACACCCAGCAGCTGTCACTACACCCACCAGCTGGCCACTACACCCAGCAGCTGGTCACTACACCCAGCAGCTGGTTACAACACTCAGCAGCTGGTCACAACACACAGCAGCTGGTCACTACAGTCAGCAGCTGGCCACTACAGCCAACAGCTGGTCACTACGGCCAGCAGTTGGTCACCATACCCAACAGCTGGTCACAAAACCCAGCAGTTGGTCACTATACGCAGCAGCTGGTCACAACACTTAGCGAGAACACCTAGCAGTTTGTCACTACACCCAGCAGCTGGTCACTACACCTAGCAGCTGGTCACAACACCCCGCAGCTGGTCACAACACCCAGCAGCTGGTCACTACAGTAAACAGCTGGTCACAACACCCAGCAGGTCACAACACCCAGCAGCTGGTCATAACACCCAGAAGCTGCTCATAACACCTACCAGCTGGTCACTACAACCAGAAGCTGGTCACAAAACCCAGCAGCTGGTCAATATACCCAGCAGCTGGTCACAACACGCAGCAGCTGGTCACTACACCCAACAGCTAGTCACAACACCCAGCAACTGGTCACTACACCCAGCAGCTGGTCACAACACCCAGCAGATGGTCACTACACTCAGCAGATGGTCACAACACCAGCAGGTGGTCACTACACCTAGCAGCTGGTCATTACACCTAGCAGCTGGTCACACACAGCAGCTGGTCACTACACACAGCCGCTGGTCACAACACCCAGCAGCTGGTTAATACACCCAGCAGCTTTACACCACAGCCAGCAGTTGGTCACAACCAGCAGCTGGTTACAACAGCCAGCAGCTGGTCACAACAGCCAGCAGCTGCTCACTACACCCAGCAGCTGTTCACTACACCCAGCAGCTGGTCACAACCGCCAGCAGCTGGTCACAACGCCCAGCAGCTGGTTACAACACCGAGCAGCTGGCCAGAACACCGAGCAGCTGGTCACAACACCCAGCAGCTGGTCACACCCAGCAGCTGGTAACACCCAGCAGCTGGTCACAACACCCAGCAGCTGGTCACAACACCCAGCAGTTGGTCGCAACAGCCAGTAACTGATCAGAACACCCAGCAGCTGGTCACAACAGCCATCAGGTGGTCACAACAGCCACCAGTAGGTCACAACAGGCAGCAGCTGGTCACAGTTAGCAGCTGGTCACAATACCGAACAGCTGGTCACTACAGCCAGCAGCTGGTCACTACACCCAGCAGCTGCTGAAAACACCCAGCAGCTGGTCACTACAGCCAGCAGCTGGTCACTACACCCAGCAGCTGGTGAAAACACCCAGCCACTGGTCACTACAGCCAGCAGCTGGTCACTACAGACAGCAGCTGGTCACTACAGCCAGAAGCTGGTCACTACAGCCAGCAGATGGTCACCATACCCAGCAGCATGTCACTATACCCAGCACATGGTCACAACAGTCAGCAGCTGGTCACAACAGCCAGCAGCTGGTCACTACACCCAGCAGCTGGTCACAACACCCAGCAGCTGGTAACAACACCCAGCAGCTGGTAACAACACCCAGCAGCTGGTTACTACACCCAGTAGCGGTCACTACACCTTGCAGCTTGTTACTACACCCCGCAGTTGGTCACTACTACATCCCGCAGTTGGTCACTACTACACCCCGCAGTTGGTCACTACTACACCCCACAGCTGGTCACTACACCCCTCAGCTGGTCACTACATCCAGCAGATGATCACTATTACATCCAGCAGCTGGTCACTACTACACCTAGCAGCTGGTCACTACACCCAGCATCTGGTCACTACTACACACAACAGTTGGTCACTACAGCCAGAAGCTTGTCACTACAGCCAGCAGATGGTTACTACAGCAAGCAGCTGGTCACGACACACAGCAGTTGGTCAATACACCCAGCAACTGGTCAGTGCAACCAACAGCTGGTCACCACAGCCAGTAGCTGGTTACTATACCCAGCAGTTGGTCACAACACGCAGCAGCTGGTCACAACATCCAGCAGGTCACAACACCCAGCAGCTGACCACAACACCCAGCAGAAGGTCACTACACCCAGAAGCTGGTTACAACACCCAGCAACTGGTTACAACACGAAGCAGCTGGTCACTACACCCAGCAGCTGGTCACAACATCCAGCAGTTTGTCACTACATCCAGCAGCTGGTCACAACACTTAGCAGCTGGTCACAACACCCAGCAGCTGGTCACAACACATAGCAGCTGGACACTACAGCCAGCAGCTGGTCAATACACCCAGCAGCGGGTGAAAACACCCAGCAGGCGGTCACTACAGCCAGCAGCTGGTCACTACAGCCAGCAGCTGATCACTACAGCCAGCAGCTTGTCACCATACCGAGCAGCTGGTCACAACACCCAGCAGTTTGTTACTACACCCAACAGCTGGTCATAACACCCAGTAACTGGTCAGTGCAACCAACAGCTGGTCAAAACACTCAGCAGCTGGTCACAACACCCAGCAGCTGATCACAACACCCAACAGCTGGTCACAACACCCAGCAGCAGGTCAGAACACCCTGAAGCTGGTCACAACACCCTGCAGCAGGTCAGAACACCCAGAAGCTGGTCACAACACCCAACAGCTGGTCACAACATTCATCAGCTGGTTACAACACCCAGAATCTGGCCACTACACCCAGCAGCTGGTCACCACAGCCAGCAGCTGGTCACAACAGCCAGCAGCTGGTCACAAACGCCAGCAGCTGATCAAAACAGCCAGCAGACGGTCACTATACCCAGCATCATTCATAACACCCAGCAGCTGGTCACAACACCCAGGAGCTGGCCACTACACCCAGCAGCTGGTCACAGCACTCAGAAGCCGGTCACAACACCCAGCAGCTGGTCACTACACCTAGCAGGTCACAACACCCAGCAGCTGGTCACTACACCCAGAAGCTGGTCACTACACCCGGAAGCTGGACACTACACCCAGCAGCTGGTCACAACACCCAGTAGCTGGTCACTACACCCAGCAGCTGGTCACTACACCCAGCAGCTAGTCACTACACCCAGCAGCTGGTCACTACACCCAGCAGCTGGTCACTACACCCAGCAGCTGGTCATTACACCCAGCAGCTGGTCACAACACCCAGCAGTTGGTCACTACACCCAGCAGCTGGTCACTACACCCAGCAGCTAGTCACTACACCCAGCAGCTGGTCACTACACCCAGCAGTTGGTCACTACACCCAGCAGCTGGTCACTACACCCAGCAGCTAGTCACTACACCCAGCAGCTGGTCACTACACCCAGCAGCTGGTCATTACACCCAGCAGCTGGTCACAACACCCAGCAGTTGGTCACTACACCCAGCAGCTGGTCACTACACCCAGCAGCTAGTCACTACACCCAGCAGCTGGTCACTACACCCAGCAGCTGGTCACTACACCCAGCAGCTGGTCATTACACCCAGCAGCTGGTCACAACACCCAGCAGTTGGTCACTAAAACCCAGCAGCTGGTCACTACACCCAGCAGCTAGTCACTACACCCAGCAGCTGGTCACTACACCCAGCAGCTGGTCACTACACCCAGCAGCTAGTCACTACACCCAGCAGCTGGTCACTACACCCAGCAGCTGGTCACTACACCCAGCAGCTGGTCACTACACCCAGCAGCTGGTCAACTGCTCATTATTTTCCTCGTCTTTAATTTACAGAACATTTTTTTGTGAATAATAAAATGGTAATAATATTAATAATTTTAACCATTAATGTAACAATAATAAGTAATAATAATAGTAATAATATCAATAATAATAGTAACAATAATATAAGTAATAATATTTTTGGTAATTTTAACAGTAATAATAATAATAATAATAATAGTAATAATTTTAATAACTGTAACAATAATAATAATAATAATAATAATAATAATAATAATAGTAATAATAAAAATAATAATAATAATAATATTAATAGTAACAATCATAAATGTAATAATAATTTTAATAACTAACAATAATAATGACAATTGAAATGATAGGGATGACAGAGGCAGATCTATGGTCGGTAGTGATCCTGTGTGTTGTTGTTGTTGTCAGTGTGTTTGTGTTGATCACTGTAGTGAACGACACTAAGCGTCCGTGTTGTGTTGATCACTGTAGTGAACGACACTAAGCGCCCGTGTTGTGTTGATCACTGTAGTGAACGACACTGTTGCAACCCCTGAATGGGTCACAATGTATATAATGTATATTTTCATATAATTTTATATTGCTAATATTTGCGATAATAACTAAATCGTAAATATATTGATTTATATTATTATTTGACTTAGTTATATTGTTAGGTAGGATGTAACCTTCATATATTATGTGCTCATAGTACAAGTCTTGATTATCTAACTACTGTAATTATCGCTCGTGGCTCGTTACTCTGCCGGCTTCTCAGTGTTGCTGGGCAGCAACTGTCCACGGAGCAATCACGTGATCGAGGGGGGGGGGGTTTACACCTCGCCTGAAGTAGTCAGTCTGGGCTAGAATCTCTCGGTGGCTGGACGTATTCCTGACAAGATATGCCTAACTCACCCTTATTGGCCCTTGTTGGAAGATCGTCTCTGTTGCTTTCTTGTTGTTGGTTCTGTAGAATTCTGTTCACAGAACATTGTCTAGACTTAGTGATTTTAGATGTTGTACAGAGGTTGGGTGTCGAATAGACACTCTGAGCAACTCAGGTCCTGAGCTGTAGCTTCTGACCTAATTTGTACTGGTATCTGTGTACTGACACAGTCGGGGATTTTCTTATGCTGAACTTAGATTCAGTAGTATGGGAGTTGGGTGACTTTTGTGGAGGATCTGCTGATGGCCCCTACTTAGTGTCGTTATATTATCTCCTTGTTCCTGATTGTGTCGTTATTGCTTGCTATATTGTTGTTCGGCTTAAGAGTTGTTTTATTGTTCAAGCAAGCTGTTCTGATTGCCAGGTGGTCAAGAAGTTAGTCGATGTGAGGACTTTGTCAGTCACTGGTTTAAGTCTAGTCGAGTCGTGAGACATAGCGAACTACTTAGAGCACTTACACACATACACACAAACTTATTTGTATATTGTATTATTAAAGGTTAATGTACCAGACGGTACTTAAGATATAAAGATGTGATATGTGCCTTCAGCACAATACTACTGTACACGAGAGAAGTGATTATTATTTTGTTTAAATTCATTAATTTATTTTAATTTGTTAACATACTCCTAGATATCTTGATTGTTAATAAATTTATTAAATTTTAATTTCTTTAGTTAGTAACCTACCAGTTGTAATCCTGAAGCACTACTGAATCTTATTGAATTCTAATGGAAAACTGGACCAGGATACTGACTACTTGTTACGAAAACCCAGTAACAGGCTGAATACTAGAAGGGCAGTCCTTTCTAGTATTCACTGGAGATCTCTATGCTTATTAGAAATAGCATTTTTTGTAACAAATGGGGGCCCGTCCGGGATCCTCTTGATCCAAGGTGTTGGAGAAATTTTCCAGTTTGACATACTAGTAACTCTATGGTCAAGCACTTTGAGTACTTTCCTAATCTGAAGACTTTGAGTTTAGTCTTGTACAACATACTAGGTGGATGTATGTACTTGACTGAGTCTCTTGATCCGAGGAGATGGAAATACTGTTTATGAGCTCTAGCTCTAAGACAACCAACACTAAAATTCCTATTAGGATTATAGTTTCCCATAATCACTCTCTTGTAGTGTACTTATTTTCGTGATGTATGTCAAAGTAAAACAGTTAATTGATACTCTGACTTTGTCTGAGTTGAGTACGTTAAAACTTCAGACATGTTGGCCAGTAGCCAAATATCTCTGTGTGAGGTATAACAGGAATTACACCGCAGAAACTGTCAGAATGTTAATTAAAGATATATTGTTTCCTGCTCATACAGAGATGTCTGATTATGATTCAGATACTGAAAGCCTAGTGTCACAATTAGAAAGTATAACTATTTGATGACGTAGAAGACAGGGCAACTACCGCAGAAGTGAGCCTAGTGTCTGAGCCTAGTGTACCTCCGCTCACACCTTCCTGCCTCATTAACACAATAGTACAGAGTATAGCTGGTAGTATGACTCAACCTCATACTAGTACCATGTATGCTACACCTGTATCTACTTATCCTAGACCAGATCTAGACTCTCTAGGGATGGCTGGACTAGGTGCCCGACCTAAGGACCATCCAGAAAGACGTGTTAATTTCCCCACTCCTCCGTTATCCACTGGTCCTATCTCTGAGGAACAATTTGAGAGGATGGAGTGCCTCATGTTGCAGACTGCACAAATAGAGGCACAGAGGAAACTGAACAAAGAAGATTTCCAGAGAGAAAATGTTCGTCTTGTGAGACAACAGACATAGATCTGATAGTTGATAAATCTGTTAGTACAATGCAGGACACATTTAATGTGCAGAAAGCTGCCTCAATTGTTCCTAAGTTTTTTTGAGTGATTTAGACACCTATTTTGATGTGTTTGAGAACCAGGCACGTGCTATGAACTGGCCATGTAAGCACTGGGCTACCTTGTTGCACACAGCTTTGAGAGGAAGAGCTCAAACTTGTACTGCTGCTTTACCATTTGCCAAGTACATTAGTTGTGATGCTGTCAAACTATTCTACAGACATATAACTTGTTACCTGTAAGTTATCAACGTGCATTTCGTACGTTACAGCGACGGCAAGATCAAACTTGTGTCGAGTTTGCTCGTGAGAAAAAAGTTGCATTTGAGAGATGGTGTAGATCTGCTAAGTGCAATAAACACGACAGTCTAGTTCAGTTGTTTCTACACGAAGAGTTTTACAACTGTATGTCTGCTGACTTACAAGAATATCTGATCGATCATACTACCTCGGATATTCTGGAAACTGCAGCATTAGCAGACAATTATGAGATTTCTCACAAACTTGTACAGAGAAACAAGGTAACTAGAAGTTGTCCTAGAAGTTGGCAACCTAAATCAGCTGATCAGTGCCGGCCTGATGTACCTGCTACTGTAACTTCTCGTACCTTTACCAGGAAAACTCACAATCCTGAATCTGTGTCTGTGGCTAGACAGAAGTATAATATCGAGAAGAAGAAAGTTAAATGTACCTATTGTAACAGAAAAGGACATGCTAGAGTGTGTTGCTATAAGTTAGAAAGAGATACGAGAAGCAGTCGTGCGGCTGGCACCCCCACACAAGTCCTATCCTCTTCCATGCAACAAAGGCACCAAAATCCTAGTAATACCTCTGATCCTACTGTTTTAGATAATATTACTCAGGATAGATGACTAGTGTCAGAAAGTGTATCTGACGAAAAGTTTCGTTCCGCGATGAGTCCTCACTTATCAAGAGGTAAAGTAGGATTTGACGAATCACATCTGAGATAATTACTTTCAGAGACACTGGCAGTTATCTCACATTATTGAGAGAAGATGTGCTGCCCATAACTGATGATACCTATTGCAAGATAGATGTATTGTTAGAAGCATATGGTGGGGCTGTTATAAAAGTACCTCTGCACAAAGTTTACATTGAAACAAGCTATTATACTGGTTATATTTCAGTGGGTATATCCAGTGGTGTATTTCCCATCAGGTCAGTGGACTTGTTGATAGGGAATGATATCCTTCATGCTGGTATATGTAAAGAACCACTTGTGATTGATAATACCACTGATGATAATTATGCCAGTGAAGCTTGCAGAGAGAAGCCTATTTTATTTCCTCTCAGCACAATTACTAGAGCTATGTCAAAGATACAACAACCTTCCTTGTCTCCTGTTGAGTTAGTGGATGACAATGATTTGGGCTTGAATATGTTGTTTAGTGATGCTCTGCTCCCAGGATCATTAACACTGACTCCCCCCTGTCATTAACCTAGTCAGGACACTACTGATGATGTTTTAATCAAGGATCAGTTTATTGATCAGTCACTGGAAAGACTGAGAGATATAGCAGTTACTGAGAATGAAGCAAAGGATCTCGATAATTGTTACTATTATAGTAATGGTGTACTGATGGAGAAAAATACATGTAAGTTGTCAGCTGATAGTGTTTCCACCACAGTAAAGCATCTCGTAGTGTTACCAGTTACATTTCGTGAACAAGCCATTGATTTTGCTCACAATAGTCCCATTGGAGGACATTTGGGTGTCAAGAAGACACTCTGTAAACTGGCAAAACATTTTACTTGGCCTAAAATGAAGGAAACAGTAGCTGATCATGTGCGACGTTGCCACGTGTGTCAAGTGACAGGCAAGCCAGCACACACACCTCCACCTGCACCTCTCACTGTGTTCACTAGTAGCAAACTTCAGTTCATCTGGACTAGAGATGAACTTGTTGTAAAGGTTGAAGTTTCTGTTTTCCTCTGCTCCAGTGTTGAGGAGTCCTAATTTCAATCTTCCCTTCTTTTTACATATAGATGCGAGTGGCTATGCAGTGGGTGTTGTGCTGCTCCAACAGTCAACATCCACTGATATTCTCCATCCTATATGTTCCTATTCATCTAAGCTTAAACGAAACCAGAAAAATTATGCCACTATTGAGAAAGAGGCTCTAGCTCTTGTGGTGTCCTTGGAACATTTTGACGTGTATTTGAGCACTTCCCCATTTAAAGTTAACGTTTTTTCAGACCACAATCCACTCACATAAACACTATGAAGAGTAAAAATGCTAGGATCATGCGGTGGGCTCTCAGAATCCAGCAATACTCTATTAGTATACAACATATCAGTGGTCACTGTAATGTAATTGCTGACGCTCTGTCACATCCTTAATTATCAGTTACATTAAATTAATGTAATTTTATGCCCAAATACCTTTTGTTACTTGCTAGGTCAAATTCAGTAAAGTAACATAATCTCTCCAGCCCATGTAAATTATGTATACTCATGTATGTCTAATCTATTTATATATCCACAGTAGTGGTGATATGTGTGTGTGAGGAGGAGACAGTTGGAGACAGAGGCTAAGTGTTGTGTGGGCGATGTTACTGAGTGGCGGAACACTGTCCTGTCGCAGACCCCCCCTCACTACACACTTTAAGCTTCCTCAAACGCACATGTCCATACTGCCTCGCATTCCACTACCACTACTTAAGAGTGGAATGCCGTCTCCTGTCTATCGCACAAGGCTATTGTTCATATGCAGTCTCCACTACTATGATCGAGCTTCAACGTGTCATGCTTGTCTATGCTATCCTGTCTCTACACTGATGTACATAACCAGGAGTATGCAGAGATACGATACTGTGTATTGCCCTAGTACCAGGGGCATATCTTAGTGATAAAGACACTGAAATTATAGAAGTGCTTGGCACAAGTGACTCTGATTTAGTTTTTTATTAAATTGTATTATTAAGTGACATGAGTAATCAGTAATAATGTGAAAGACATTAATGCAACTCCTAGTGCGACCGTTTGTCGTGTTGGGGGGGGGGGTGTTGCAACCCCTAAATGGGTCACAATGTATATAATGTATATTACCTTTTCATATAATTTTATATTGCTAATATTTGCGATAGTAACTAAATCGTAAATACATTGCTTTATGTTATTTGACTTAGTTATATTGTTAGGTAGGATGTAACATTCATATATTAAGTGCTCATAGCTCAAGTCTTGATTGTCTAACTACTGTAATTATCGCTTGTGGCACGTTACTCTGCCGGCTTCTCGGTGTTGCTGGGCAGCAACTGTCCATGGAGCTATCACGTGATCGAGGGGGGTGTTCACACCTCGCCTGAAGTAGTGTGTCTGGGCTAGACTCTCTTGGTGGTTGGACATATTCCTGACAAGACATGCCTAACTCTCCCTTACTGGCCCTTGTTGGAAGAGCATCTCTGTCACTTTCTTGTTGTTGGTTCTGTAGAATTCTGTTCATAGAACATTATCTAGACTTAGTGATTTTAGACGTTGTACTGAGGTTGTGTGTCGAATAGACACTCTGAGCAACTCAGGTCCTGAGCTGTAGTTTCTGACCTAATTTGTATTGGTATCTGTGTACTGACACAGTCAGGGATTTTCTTATGCTGAACTTAGTAGTATGGGAGTTGGGTGACTTTTGTGGAGGATCTGCTGATGGTCCCTACTTAGTGACGTTATATTATCTCCTTGTTCCTGATTGTGTCGCTATTGCTTGCTATATTGTTGTTCGGCTTAAGAGTCGTTTTATTGTTCAAGCAAGCTGTTCTGATTGCCAGGTGGTCAAGAAGTTAGTCAATGTGAGGACTTTGTCAGTAACTGGTTTAAGTCTAGTCGAGTCGTGAGACATAGCGAACTACTTAGAGCACTTACACACATACACACAAACTTATTTGTATATTGTATTATTAAAGGTTAATGTACCAGACGGTACTTAAGACATAAAGATATGATATGTGCCTTCAGCACAATACTACTGTACACGAGATAAGTGATTATTATTAATTTGTTTAAATTGATTAATTTATTTTAATTTGATAATATACTCCTAGACATCTTGATTGTTAATAAATTTATTAAATTTTAATTTCTTGAATTAGTAACCTACCAGTTGTAATCCTGAAGCACTACTGAATCTTATTGAATTCTAATGGATAATTGGACCAGGATACTGACTACTTGTTACAAAAACCCAGTAACAGGCTGGATGCTAGAAGGGCAGTCCTTTCTAGTATTACCTGCAGATCTCTATGCTTATTAGAAATCGCGTTTTTTGTAACAGACACTAAGCGTCCTTGTGTTAATCACAGTAGTGAAAGACATTAAGAGTCCTTGTTGTGTTGATCACTGCAGTGAACGACACTAAGTGTCCTTGTTGTGTTGATCACTGCAGTGAACGACACTAAGAGTCCTTGTTGTGTTGATCACTGCAGTGAACGACACTAAGAGTCCTTGTTGTGTTGATCACTGCAGTGAACGACACTAAGTGTCCTTGTTGTGTTGATCACTGCAGTGAACGACACTAAGAGTCCTTGTTGTGTTGATCACTGCAGTGAACGACACTAAGAGTCCTTGTTGTGTTGATCACTGCAGTGAACGACACTAAGAGTCCTTGTTGTGTTGATCACTGCAGTGAACGACACTAAGTGTCCTTGTTGTGTTGATCACTGCAGTGAACGACACTAAGAGTCCTTGTTGTGTTGATCACTGCAGTGAACGACACTAAGAGTCCTTGTTGTGTTGATCACTGCAGTGAACGACACTAAGTGTCCCTGTTGTGTTGGTCACTGTAGTGAACGACACTAAGCATCCTTGTTGTGTTGATCACTGCAGTGAACGACACTAACCATAATTGTTTTGATCACAGTGAACGACAATAAGCGTCCTTGTTGTGTTGATCACTGTAGTGAACGACACTAAGAGCCCTTGTTGTGTTGATCACTGCAGTGAACGACACTAACCATAATTTTGTTGATCACTGTAATGAACGACACTAAGCGTCCTTGTTGTGTTGATCCCTGCAGTGAACGACACTAAGCTTCCTTGTTGTGTTGATCACTGTAGTGAACGACACTAAGAGTCCTTGTTGTGTTGATCACTGTAGTGAACGACACTAAGAGTCCTTGTTGTGTTGATCACTGTAGTGAACGACACTAACCATAAATGTTTTGTTGATCACTGTAGTGAACGACACTAAGCGTCCTTGTGTTGATCACTGCAGTGAACGACACTAAGCGTCCTTGTGTTGATCACTGTAGTGAACGGCAGTAAGAGTCCTTGTTGTGTTGATCACTGTAGTGAACGACAGTAAGAGTCCTTGTGTTGATCACTGTAGTGAACGACAGTAAGAGTCCTTGTGTTGATCACTGTAGTGAACGACACTTAGGATCCTTGATGTGTTGATCACTGTAGTGAACGACACTAACCATAATTGTTTTGTTGTTCACTGTAGTGAACGACACTAACCATAATTGTTTTGATCACTGTAGTGAACGACACTAACCATAATTGTTGTGTTGATCGCTGTAGTGAACGACACTAACCATAATTGTTGTGTTGATCGCTGTAGTGAACGACACAACCATAATTGTTGTGTTGATCGCTGTAGTGAACACTTAGCGTCCTTGTTGTGGATAGTTGCTGTGGATGACTGCTGTTGATGGTTGCTGTGGATGATTGCTGTGGATGGTTGCTGTGGATAGTTGCTGTGGATGACTGCTGTTGATGGTTGCTGTGGATGACCGCTGTTGATGGTTGCTGTGGATGGTTGCTGTGGATGACTGCTGTTGATGGTTGCTGTGGATGATTGCTGTGGATGGTTGCTATGGATGGTTGCTGTGGATGACTGCTGTTGATGGTTGCTGTGGAGGATTGCTGTGGATGATTGCTGTGGATGATTGCTGTGGATGATTGCTGTGGATAGTTGCTGTGGATGACTGCTGTTGATGGTTGCTGTGGATGATTGCTGTGGATAGTTGCTGTGGATGACTGCTGTTGATGGTTGCTGTGGATGACTGCTGTTGATGGTTGCTGTGGATGACTGCTGTTGATGGTTGCTGTGGATGATTGCTGTGGATGATTGCTGTGGATGACTGCTGTTGATGGTTGCTGTGGATGATTGCTGTGGATGGTTGCTATGGATGGTTGCTGTGGATGACTGCTGTTGATGGTTGCTGTGGATGATTGTTGTGGATGGTTGCTATGGATGGTTGCTGTGGAAGACTGCTGTGGATGGTTGCTGTGGATGGTTGCTGTGGATGATTGCTGTTGAAGACTGCTGTGGATGGTTTCTGTAGATGGTTGCTGTGGATGGTTGCTGTAGATGGTTGCTGTGGATGGTTGCTGTGGATGGTTGCTGTGGATGGTTGCTGTGGATGGTTGATGTGGATGGTTGCTGTGGATGATTGCTGTGGATAGTTGCTGTGGATGACTGCTGTTGATGGTTGCTGTGGATGACTGCTGTTGATGGTTGCTGTGGATGACTGCTGTTGATGGTTGCTGTGGATGATTGCTGTGGATGATTGCTGTGGATGACTGCTGTTGATGGTTGCTGTGGATGATTGCTGTGGATGGTTGCTATGGATGGTTGCTGTGGATGACTGCTGTTGATGGTTGCTGTGGATGATTGTTGTGGATGGTTGCTATGGATGGTTGCTGTGGAAGACTGCTGTGGATGGTTGCTGTGGATGGTTGCTGTGGATGATTGCTGTTGAAGACTGCTGTGGATGGTTTCTGTAGATGGTTGCTGTGGATGGTTGCTGTGGATGGTTGCTGTGGATGGTTGATGTGGATGGTTGCTGTGGGTGTCACTGAGGAGAACTGCAAATGTGAAAAAAGTGGAAAGGGGAGAAATGTCATACGTCAAGTTTGCGGAGGAGGCACGTCTATGCCCTTGTGGCACTGAAAACACACACACACACACACACACACACACACACACACACACACACACACACACACACACACACACACACACACACACACACACACAGACACACAAGAAGCGGGGCCAGGAGCTATGAATCGATCCCTGCAACCACAAGTAGACGAGTACACACACGCATGTGAGAGGTCCCTCGCGGCTAGTGATCACGTGGTTCTGAGCTTTGATTACATAGTAGAATAACAAGAGGAGAGGATAACAGGAGTTGAATGGGAATAACCAAACTATAAAAGGGGGGACTACACAGGAATAAGGAACTTCCTGCTGGAGGTTCAGTGGGACAGAGAACTGGTAGGAAAGTCAGTAAATGAAATGATGGAATACGTAACAACAAAATGCAAGGAAGCAGAGGAAAAGTTTGTTCGAAAGGGAAACAGAAAAAATGGGAAGACCAAAGCGAGCCCTTGGTATACCCGAAGGCAAAACTAAGTGCACTAGGAGATTAGTTGAAGAGCCAGAAACGAGTATGCAGAGATAAGGACGGAGGCCCAGCGACAGTATGAAAATGATATAGCATCGAAACTCAAGTCTGGCCCGAAACTGCTGTAAACTACATTAGGAGGAAGACAGTAGCCAAAGACCAGGTGATCAGACTGAGGAAAGAAGATGGGAAACTCACAAGAAAAGATCAAGAGAAATGTGAGGAGCTCAACACGAGATTTAAAGAAGTATTTACAGTGGAGACAGGAAGGACTTTGGGAAGACAGGACAGAGGAGGACACCAACAAGTGTTTATCTGGAGAGTTTATCTGGAGAGAGTTCCGGGGGTCAACGCCCCCGCGGCCCGGTCTGTGACCAGGCCTCCTTAGGTCAGTGTCCCAGGATGCGACCCACACCAGTCGACTAACACCCAGGTACCCATTTTACTGATGGGGAACATAGACAACAGGTGGAAAGAAACACGTCCAATGTTTCTACTCTGGCTGGGAATCGAACCCAGGCCCTCACCGTGTGAAGCGAGAGCGTTAACCACCAGGCCACCAGATGACATACACACAACTGAGGAGGTGAAGAAGCTGCTAAGTGACCTTGATACCTCAAAGGCAATGGGACCGGACATCTCCCAGTGGGTCCTTAGAGAGGGAGCAGAAATGCTGTGTGTGCAACTAACTGCAGTCTTTAACACATCCCTTGAAACTGGGCAACTACATGAGGTATGGAAAATGGCAAATGCAGTTCCCATTTTTAAACAAGGAGACAGACGTGTATAGTATGCAAAGTCATTGACAAGATTATCAGGAGGAGGGTGGTGAAGCACCTGGAATGGAACAAGAGCATAAACGACAACCAGCACAGATTCATGGAATGCAAATCCTGTGTCAAAAACCTTTCCGAGTTTTATGATAAAGTAACAGAAGTAAGACACGAGAGGGATGGGTTGATTGCATTTTCTTGGACTGCAAGAAGGCCTTCAACACAGTTCCTCAAAAGAGATTGGTGCAGAACCTAGAAGATCAGGTGCGTACAACAGGAAGGGCACTGCAATGGATCAGAGAATACCTGACAGTGAGGCAACAATGAGTCATGGTACGTGATGAGATATCACAGTGGGCACCTGTGACGAGTGGGGTCCCATAAGGGTCGGTCCTAGGACCAGTGCTATTTTTGGTATATGTGAATGACATGATGGAAGGGATAGACTCAGAAGTGTCCCTCTCGTAGACGATGTGAAGTTAATGAGGAGAATTAAATCAGACGAGGATCAGGCAGGACTTCAAAGAGACCTGGACAGGCTGGACACCTGGTCCAGCCAAATGCAAAGTCATGAAGATCGGGGAAGGGAAAAGAAGACAGCAGAGTATAGGCTAGGTGGCCAAAGACTGCAAACCTCGCTCAAGGAGAAAGATCTTGGGGTGAGTATAACACCGAGCACGTCTCCAGAAGCACACAACCAGATAACTGATGTAGCATATGGGAGCCAGGCAAACCTAGGAATAGCATACTGGAGTATGCAGCACCAGTTTGGAACCCACACGTCAAGAAATTAGAGAAAGTGCAAAGGTTTGCGACAAGGTTAGTTCCAGAGCTAAGGGAAATGTCCTTCGAATAAAGGCTAAGGGAAATCGGCCTGTTCAACACTGGAGGACAGGAGGGTTAGAGAGATGATAACGATATACAAAATACTGCGTGGAATAGACAGGGTGGACAGATACAGGATGTTCCAGAGAGAGGACACAGAAACAAGAGGTCACACTTGGAAGTTGAAGACTCAGATGAGTCAAAGGGATGTTAGGAAGTATTTCTTCAATCATAGAGTAGGCCTACAAGTGATGTAGTGGAGGTAGGAATCATACATAGCTTTAAGACGAGGTATGATAAAGCTCATGGAGAAGAGGGAGGGAGGACCTAGTAGCACTCAGTGAAGAGGCAGGGCCAGGAGCTGAGTCTCGACCCCTGCAACCACAATTAGGTGAGTACAACAGGGCAACAGAAGTAATCGGAAGACCAGAGAAGACCACAGAAGACTAGAGAATGGAAAAAGTACAGAAGGCAAAGGACCAAGGAAAATAAAGAGCCAGAAACGAGTATGCACAGACGAGGGAGGCCCAGTGGCAGTACAAAAACATAGCATCGAAAGTCAAGTCTGATACAAAACTGTTTTATAGTCATATCAGGAAGAAGACAACAGTCAAAGACCAGGTAATCAGCCTGAGGAAAGAAGGTGGGGAGCTCACAAGAAACGACCAAGAGGTATGTGAGGAGCTGAACACAAGATTTAAGGAAATATTTACAGTGGAGACAGAAAGGACTCTGGAAAGACAAAACAGAGGGGTACACCAACAAGGGATATACCAACAAGTGTTGGATGAAATACACAACCGAGGAGGAGGTGAAGAAGCTACTAAGTGACCTTGATACCTCAAAGGCGGTGGGACCGGAAAACATCTCTCTGTGGGCCCTTAGAGAGGGAGCAGAGATGCTGTGTGTGCCACTAACCCCAATTTTCAACACATCTTTTGAAACTGGGCAACTACCTGAGATATGCAAGACGGCAAATGTAGACCCCATTTTAAGGAAAGGAGACAGAAACGAATCACTAAACTATAGACCAGTGTCACTGACGTTTATAGTATGCAAAGTCATAGAGATTATCACGAGGATAGTGGTGGAGCACCTGGAATGGAACAAGAGCATAAACGACAACCAGCATGAATTCATGGAAGGCAAATCCTGTGTCACAAACCTACTGGAGTTTTATGACAATGTTACAGATTTAAGACACGAGAGAGAGGGGTGGGTTGATTGCATTTTCTTGGACTGCAAGAAGGCCTTCGACACAGTTTCTCACAAGAGACTAGTGAAGAATCTAGAGGATAAGGCACGAATAACAGGAAGGGCACTGCAATGGGTCAGAGAATACCTGACAGGGAGGCAACAAGGTGTCATGGTATGTGATGAGGTATCACAGTGGGTGCCTGTGACGAGTGGAGTCCCACAGGGGTCAGTCCTAGGACCAGTGCTATTTTTGGTATATGTGAATGACATGATGGAAGGAATAGTCATGAAGATTGGGGAAGGGCAAAGAAGATCGCAAACAGAGTATAGGTTAGGTGACCAAAGACTGCAAACCTCACTCAAGGAGAAAGATCTTAGGGTGAGTATAAGACATTAACCAGATAACTGTTGCAGCATATGGGAATATGGCAAACCTGAGAATAGCATTCCGATACCTCAGTAAGGAATCGTTCAAGACTCTGTACACCGTGTATGTCAGGCCCATACTGGAGTATGCAGCATCAGTTTGGAACCCACACCTGGTCAAGCACGTCAAGAAATTAGAGAAAGTGCAAAGGTTTGCAACAGGGCTAGTTCTAGAGCTAAGGGAAATGTCCTACGAAGAAAGGTTAAGGGAACTTGGCCTGACGACACTGGAGGACAGGAGGGTTAGGGGAGACATGATAATGACATGCAAAATACTACGAGGAATAGATAGGGTGGACAGAAACAGGATGTTCTAGAGATGGGGCACAGAAACTAGGGGTCACACTTGGAAGCTGAAGACTCAGCTAAGTCAAAGGGATGTAAGTATTTCTTCAGCCATAGAGTTGTCAGGAAGTGGAATAGTCTGGCAGAGGATGTAGTGGAGGCAGGAACCACACATAGTTTTAAGACGAGGTATGATAAAGCTCATGGAGCAGGGAGACAGGGGACCCAGTAGCGGTCAGTGAAGAGGTAGGGCCAGGAGCTGAGTCTCGACCCTTGCAACCACAAATAAGTGAGCACAAATAGGTGAGTACACACACACACACACACACACACACACACATGAGACACGGGAACAAGGGAAAATAACTGGAAGTTAAAAACTCAGATGAGTCATAGGGATGTTAGGAAGTACTTCTTAAGCGTTAGAGTAGTCAGGAAGTGGAACAATCTGGAGAGTGAAGATGTAGAGACAGGATCCATACATAGCTTTAAGAGGTACAGTGAGGTTCTGAGAGCAGAGTGGACCTAGTAGCGACTAGCAAAGAGGCGAGGCCAGGGGCTAGAACTCCGCCCCTGCAACCACAAACAGGTGAGTACACATACACAGAAAAATGAGACACGAATATGCATAGGTAAAAGCAGAGGCTGAATGATAAGTAATTCACACAGCATGGAAAGTTAAATCTGAGACAAACTTGCTATACATTCACATCACCAAAAGACAACTGTCAAGGATGAGATAACAAGACTAAAGAAGGAAGGAGGAGAGCTCAATAGGAATGTTCAATAAGTCTGCAAGGAACTGAACTAAATATTTAATTGCTCTCATAGGAAACATGAACATTAGCAGACAGTCTAAAGGGAAGAGTGCACCAATGAGTACAAGACACAATGCACACAACAGGGTAAGAGGTAAAGAAACTACTCAGGGAGCTAGATACACTGCTGAGAGAGTGAACTGTAGAGCCGTGTGAACCACTAGCCACGATCTTCAACAAGTCAACTGAAACAGGGCAGCTGCAGAAGTATAATATGCAGTAAATGTAGTCCCGATATTTAAAAAAAAGAGAGAGGTAGCATTAAGCTGCAGACCAGTATCACTAAACCATAATTTTTAAAGGAGTGGACCGGTAAGCTAGTGGAAGGCCTCGGTCAGATGACCAAAAGCTCCAGCTGCGGGTCATCATATGACTATGACCCGCGTCAGGTAACACTTGTCCTGTTTCCTGACAAACCTTAGCTAACCTTGTGTCACTGACATGCATAATATGAAGGGAGAAAATTATCAAAAGAATACTGAAGCACCAGGGAAGGCGTTAGTAAACAAGAACACGGTTTTAGAGGTAATAAATCCTGTCCAACAAATCAGCTGGAGTTCCATATAAAAGGTAGCGAAAAATAGGCAGTGGAGAGAATAGATGGACTGTATATTTGTGAACTGAACGATGACTTCTGAAGTACCGCGCAAGAGATCAAGACGAAAACTAGAGGAACAGCCATGAATAATGGAAAGAACAACAGCTGACCATGAAATACTTAACAGTAATGAAACAATCTGAGTGATACCTGAAGGATGCTTCTAGGGGTCAACACTCCCACGGCCTGATCCCAGACCAGGTGTCTTGGTGAACCAAGGCCTGATCAACCAGGCTGTTACTGCTGCTCCTCACCAGTCTGGCTGGTCAGGAACTGATGTGAGGAACTTGTCCAATTCCCTCTTGAAAACAGCCGGAAGGTTTGTTTGTAATTTCCCTTATGTACGGAGGGAGGGAGGGAGAGGAGGGAGGGAGGGAGGGAGGGAGGGAGGGAGGGAGGGAGAGAGGGAGGGAGGGAGGGAGGGAGGGAGGGCGTTGAAGAATCGGGGACCTCTGACACTTACAGAGTTCTCAGTTTACTCATCGCATCCCTACTTTATATTGAAGGTATTTTGTGCCGTCTGCCAAATCTCTTGCTTTCACATGGAGTGATGACTGTGTGCAGGTTTGGAACGAGTCCCTCCAGGAATTCCCAGGTGTAAATTATGTATCTTTGTCGCCTATGTTCCAAGGAATACAGCTGAAGGTACCTCAGGCATTCCCAGTAGTTTAGATGATTGTATACGAGCAATAAAAAAATTCTTTACGTTTTCTAGCTCACCAGTTTCCACTGCATTGAAGAGAAATAAAAAAAGGCACAATACCGTGACTTGAACAATACACAAATATTCCGCACATAGGAGAGGGAAGACTTACCTATATTTCCAGTCTTTCTAATCTCAACAACTCTCTCCGTTCCTTAGACATCAAACTTACTTTTTGTCACACTAACACTTGTCGCACCACTATAGTTCAAACTTCTCCTCTATAGATTCTCCTGGTGTCTACTCTATTTCTTATTCATCTTGTTCTCTTCAGTACTTTGGAGAAACTGGCCGATCTCTTTCTGTAGTGTTAGGCTTGCCGACACCAACACAGCTCTTTTCTGTCATGTCAGAGATCACAGTCATCCTACTGACTTGCCTTCGGCTAAACCTGTGTCCCCTACTTCTAACTTTCACAGTCGCCGTCTGGTTGAATCCTCCCTTATACACAACTTTCCTTGTATGAATCTTAGTCGTGGCTTTGTCTCTGTAGATGCCTTTCTCATTACATTGTAAAATGCTCCAAACTTCAGAACACCCGTGACTTAACCTGATTCTTTTTTTCTCCTTCTTCCTCTTCTCCTTTCCTCTTTCTCCTTTAGGTTTTCTTTCTTCTGTTCTGGGTGTTTGGACCTTTATTATTTATTTTCCCCCCTGTGTTCTCGTTCCTACCCTTTGTGGGTCCCTAGCTCCCTTGTGGGCCCCTAGCTCCCTTGTGGGCCCCTAGCTCCCTTGTGGGCCCCTAGCTCCCTTGTGGGCCCCTAGCTCCCTTGTGGGCCCCTAGCTCTCTCGTGGGTCCCTAGCTCCCTTGTGGGCCCCTAGCTCCCTTGTGGGCCCCTAGCTCTCTCGTGGGTCCCTAGCTCCCTTGTGGGCCCCTAGCTCCCTTGTGGGCCCCTAGCTCTCTCGTGGGTCCCTAGCTCCCTTGTGGGCCCCTAGCTCCCTTGTGGCCTGCCCCTTGGGGCCCCTAGCTCCCTTGTGGGCCCCTAGCTCCCTTGTGGGCCCCTAGCTCCCTTGTGGGCCCCTAGCTCCCTTGCAGTGCTCGTCTTTCTTAGTCTTTGACTCCACTACCTCTCTACTTCCTTTCCTAATACCTCTAATATCCCATCCCTGTCTGCTGGCCTATATATACTGCCTCCTTCTCTCCTTTCTGTTAGTGTGACTTTCTAAATGGTCCAAGTCGGACCGAAACGTCGTCGTAAGCTCCCCTCTCCTATGTGCGGGTTATCTGTGTATTGAAGAGAGATGTTACTATACAGCAGTATTACAGCCTGGAGAGAATAAGTTACTTAAAGAAAAACAACATTAGCTCTGCATATTTTGTCTTGAAAGTTCTTGTTATCCGACTTGTTATCTTTGTAGTATTAACAGCCACACAGAACTCCCGCTTTATTAAATAATTTCAGTTTGTCTTGTTCTCATTTTCAGTCATTATTTCCTCTATTCTTCCACAGAAGAATAACTGAAACCTGACTTCACTGAACATAATGTTGTCTGAGGTCAACTGGAAGATTTTATATCCTTCCTAGATTCACGGTCTTCTATATGCACTATTCTTATTGAGATTCTAGTGTCATCAGTGTTACGTTCCTTACAGGTTTCTCTCGCTAATACTCAAAAAGGTCTAGGGGGATTCTTACATCTGTAAGTTCAACCAATCCTCTGGAACTTATCCTGCCTCAAGTTCAGACAAGAGGTTAAAGTTAAACCACGAATATACAAAAATAACTATAGGGTTAGGTAAGATTCGTCAGGAAACAGGACAAGTGTTTCCTGACGCGGGTCTTAGATGATGACCCGCCTTTGGAGCTTTTGGTCATCTGAACGAGGCCTTCCACTGGCTTACCGGTCCACCCCTTTAAAAATTATGGTCGTTTATAACCATTTAGTAGAGATATCTCTAATGATAAAGATAACTATATATAACTAATTAGTCTGGCCCGTCCTTCACATTAACAACAAGGAGTAGATGATCACTGTGCCTTCTAGCACAGTGATTATATATTCAACAAATATTGGTACCAGTCACATGGCAACCCATCTAAGAACAATTACTCCATTTTTCCTTCCTGGAGGCCTTAACCCAGTGTTTTGATACACTGTAGCAAGCCTGTACATCACACACTGTTATAGGTCTTAGCTCCTGGGCCACTCAAATTCTGCCCAGAAGAAAAGAAATTCTCCCCAGCCTGGTTTCCAGAAGAATGAGGGAGAGTCAGTGGCGCCCTCACACCAATAACAAATTAACAAAAGAACATCCACATGCGCAGTTACTCTCAAGTTTGGGAGAATAACTTTCGCTAACTTCCCCTAACTCTACAACTCTCTTAAACCTAATAGTAATAATAGTACACCTTTAAAGTACTGTTGTGTATCCTGTCCAGCACTTGCTGTGTGTACTGTCCAGCACTTGCTGGGTGTACTGTCCAGCACTTGCTGGGTGTACTGTCCAGCACTTGCTGGGTGTACTGTCCAGCACTTGCTGGGTGTACTGTCCAGCACTTGCTGGGTGTACTGTCCAGCACTTGCTGGGTGTACTGTCCAGCACTTGCTGGGTGTACTGTCCAGCACTTGCTGGGTGTACTGTCCAGCACTTGCTGGGTGTACTGTCCAGCACTTGCTGGGTGTACTGTCCAGCACTTGCTGGGTGTACTGTCCAGCACTTGCTGGGTGTACTGTCCAGCACTTGCTGGGTGTACTGTCCAGCACTTGCTGGTGTACTGCCAGCATTGCTGGTTACTGTCCAGCACTTGTTGGGTGTACTGTCCAGCACTTGTTGGGTGTACTGTCCAGCACTCGTTGGGTGTACTGTCCAGCACTTGCTGGGTGTACTGTCCAGCACTTGCTGTGTGTAATGTCCAGCACTTGCTGTGTGTAATGTCCAGCACTTGTGTGTACGGTCCAGCACTTGTGTGTACGGTCCAGCACTTGTGTGTACGGTCCAGCACTTTGTGTCAGTGGAACGTCTTCCATCTGCACAAATGAAACTAATGGAAAAATAAATAAATAAAGAAATGACTAGGAAAAATAAGAATAATGATTTTTGAGGATTTTACTCAAAATTTAAATATAATAAAAAAATGGCCTTCAGTTCTTGTAGTTGGGCAGGAGTAGGTATGGCCCTGGATAGATCTTCTGATATTAATGATGTAGGTTATCCTGGGCGGATGGTGATAATCCGATGTTTTGGAATCTCCTATCACTTGGATGGAGCACCACAAGTAGAATAGGTAAGAGCCGGTAGTAGTAAAATAATGTTAATAAGTATTATTAACACATGTCTTGCTCCTTTATCTGGCGTCTGTCCTGGAAGACCACGCCAGGAACAGAGCTGGTAATAAGAAAAAATAAACTGGTTACCCATAGTCATGATAATATAACATTTAAGAATGGAAAAGAATGATAAATGCCAAAATCATTACTGGTAACCAGCAAACAAAAAGAAAAGAACAAACAGTAATACTCCTGGTAGATCACCCTACCTGATTAGGAGAAGAGTGGAGGTGAAGTGACTCTCCAAACTTCAACCCACACCAGGTAAGGTCAATATTACCAGGAGTAGAAACTTTAACAAATCGGACACCAGGAACTAGTTTCACCCCAGCCCGCCAGAGGGGGAGTGGGTGCACGCGACGTAACTAATGGTTCCTGGTTGCCCGAACAACCTTAACCCCACTTACACCTACTTTTCCCTCACAGTGTGTACGGTCTAGCACTTGCGTGTACGGTCCAGTACTTGCGTGTACGGTTCAGCACTTGTGTGTACGGTCTATCACTTGTGTGTACAGTCCAGCACTTGTGTGTACGGTTCAGCACTTGTGTGTACGGTTCAGCACTTGTGTGTACGGTCCAGCACTTGCGTGTACGGTCCAGCACTTGTGTGTACGGTCCAGCACTTGTGTGTACGGTCCAGCACTTGCGTGTACGGTCCAGCACTTGCGTGTACGGTCCAGTACTTGCGTGTACGGTCCAGCACTTTCGTGTACGGTCTAGCACTTGTGTGTACGGTCCAGCACATGTGTGTACGGTCCAGCACTCTATGACCGCGGGTTCAAATCCCGCCCGTGGTATGGTTTCTTCAGTCCATCTATTATCGTTCCTTAATAATTCCACTCACCACCTTCATGCTTGTCCTGCCCCACTTTTTAAATATTTCTCTGATTTGCCATGTTTTTGTTTGCACAAGGAGTGTGTGCAACTGTGTGCTTGTTTGTTTGTTCATGTGTGTGTGTTTGCGCACTCATGCATAACTGTATTCACCTAATTTGTTGCAGGGTCGAGCCTCAGCCCCCTGGTTCCTGCCTCGGTGCTGGCCGCAGCTGGGTTCAAATTTCACTTGGTTATATCAGCTTCGGCATACCTATCATTTTGCTGTCTAATACATTCCACTCCTGACCACTCGAAGGGTAAAGAAGTGTTTCCTAACATCCCTATGACTCTTCTGTTTTTAATTATCAGCTGTGTCCTGTGTACGTAAGATCCATGTCTCAAATAGATTCGCCTGTCTATCATGTTAATTCCTCTCAGTATTCTGTACATCCTAACCATGTCACCTCTGGTCCTTCTGTCCTCTAGTGCCGTCAAGTTCAATTCCTCTAGCCTCTCCTCATATCCTTCAGCTCTAGGACTAGTTTCGCTTCAAATCTTTGCATTTTTCTAGCTTCTTTACAAGCTTTATCAGATATGGGTCCCATTCTGCATACTCCAAGATGGTCCTGACATGACGTAATAAATGCCTCTTTGTTGAGATCACCGAAAGCTGCCCTGAAATTTTCCAGCCTTGCGTATGCTGCAGCGGTTATTAGGTTAGGTTAGGCTACGTTACTTTAGGTTAGGTGACGTTAGGTTACGTAAGGTTAGGTTACGTTAGGTTAGGTTAGATAAGGTTAGGTGAGGTTAAGGTAGGTTAGGCTGGTTAGATAAGGCTCGTCCGGAAACAGGACAAAGAGTTTCCTGACGCTGGTCTTAGTCAAATGATCCGCCACTGGAGCTTCTGGTCACCCGACCGAGGCCTTCCGCTGGCTTACCGGTCCACCCCTTTAAAAATTATGGCCACAGTTTTAGCCATTTTTTTTGTTGGCGGTTATTAGGTGGACGTGATCCTCAGGTGCAGTGTGTGTGTGTGGGGGGGGGGTACTCACCTAGTTGTGGTTGCAGGGGTCGAGTCACAGCTCCTGGCCCCGCCTCTTCACTGATCTCTATTAGTGATATATCGGATGTCCGCATCCACATCCACGGAACATCCGCACAGTTTCTTACATCTGCATCCGCATTTTACTATAAACGGATATCCGCATATGCATCCGCATCCAAATCCGTGGAACATCCACACAATATCTAACATCCGCATCTGCAAAATAAGTAAGACATCCTCATATGCATCCGCATCCGCGGATATCTAAATTTTCACATCCGATACATCTCTAGTCTCTACTAGGTCACTCTTCCTGTTTCATGAGCTTTGTCATACCTCTTCTTAAAGCTATGTATGGGACCTGCCTCCACTACATCACTACCCAGACTATTCCACTTCCTGATAACTCTGTAACAAGAAATACTTCCTAACATCCCTGTGATTCATCTATGTCTTCAATTTCTAACTGTGATCCCTTGTTGGTGTGTCCCATCTCTGGAACATCCTATCTCTATCCATCTTGTCAATTTCTCTCAGTATTTTATATGTCGTTATCATATCCCCCCTATCTCTCATGTCCTCCAGTGTCGTCAGGTCGATTTACCTTAACCTCTCCTCGTAGGACAAACTCCTTAGCTCCGGGACTAGTCTTGTTGCAAACCTCTGCACTTTCTCTAAATTCCTTAAGTACTTGGCTACGTGTGGGTTCCAAAGTGGTGCTGAGTATTCCAATGCAGGCCTAACGTACACGGTGTACAGGGTTCTGAACGATTCCTTATTGAGATGTTGGAATGGTATTCTTAGGTTTGCTAGGCGCCCTTATGCTGCAGCAGTTATTTGGTTGATGTGTGTCTCAGATGTGCCCTGTGGCATACTCACCCCAAGATCCTTTTCCTTAAGTATAGTTTGTAGCCTCTGGCCCCCAAGACTGTGCTCTGTCTGCGGTCTTCTTTGCCTTTCCCCAATCTTTATGACTTTGCATTTGGTGGGGTTAAATTCAAGGAGCCAGGCCTGTAACTTTTCCAGATCCCTTTGCAGTTCTTCCTGATCCTCGTCCGATTGAATTCTTCTCATCAACATCACATCATCTGCAAACAAGGACACTTCTGAGTCTTATTCCTTCCGTTATGTCGTTCACATATATCAGGAACAGAACCGGTCCTAGGACTGACCCCTGTGGAACCCCGCTCGTCACAGGCGCCCACTCTGACACTTCGTCACGTACCATGACTCGTTGTTGTCTTCCCGACAGGTATTCCCTGATCCACTGTAGTGCCTTCCCTGTTATCCCTGCCTGGTCCTCCAGGTTTTGCACTAATTTCTCGTGTGGAACTGTGTCAAACTCCTTCTTACAGTTCGAGAAAATGCAATCTACCTACCCCCTCTCTTTCTTATCTTACTGCTGTCACCCTGACATAGAACTCCAGTAGGTTTGTGACACATGATTTCCCGTCCCTGAAACCGTGCTGGTTGTCGTTGATAAGCTCAATCCTTTCTAGGTGCTCCACCACTCTTCTCCTTATTATCTTCTCCATGATTTTGCATACTACACATGTCAGTGACACTGGTCTGTAGTTTAATGTTTCGTGTCTGTCTCCTTTTTTAAAAATTGGGACTACATTTGCTGTCTTCCATGCCTCAGGTAGTCGTCCTGTGTGTGTGCGCGTGTGCGTGTGTGTTCCCTGACCTGGTCCATCGCAGTCAGTGTTGAGAGAGGTCACACCATCCTCAGGCTCAATAATTCACAACACTGTCACCTCTCTCTCCGATCCTCTTTACATCCTCATTTCTCCCTCCTTCCTCCACACCCCTCTCCATCTCCCTCCCATCTTTCCCCTCCCTCTCTCTCTCTCTCTCTCTCCCGATCAACCACAATCTCTCACAACGTCAGCAACATTATGTATACTAGACACACAGATAAGGATCAATCACAGCCTTAAGATTGAAATAATTTAATACGAAATGTAAGTTTTATCCCCACGGGGGCGTTGACCCCCGGAACTCGCTCCAGGAAAACCCTCCAGGTAACCATCAGTATTGTATCTGATGTATGAATTGTGTATCCAGTGTCGTTCACTCTTATCTGCTTATTAGTCTGGCAGTTGGTTGAAGGGATCAGCGTTCCGCCGTGCAGCCTCGGAGGTCTCCTCGTTTATGGTGTGGTCAATCAGGCTGTTAATGCTTGCAATGCACAGTCCAACGTGTGTACCTGTCCCCAAGAGGGCACAGAAAAATTGCGGTAGGCCTACCGGCAGATGAGAAATAAGAGGAAGCAAGAAAGAGGAAAGTCAAGAGACATGGGAGGCGAAGAATATGCAGAAGACAGGCGAAGATTAAAAGAGAAGAGACAGAGATAAGATCAGGTCACGAATAATCAGAAGATTAGAGCGTTTGACATTGTAATGAGAAAGTCAGTCATCTACAGAATCAAAGCCACGACTAAGATTCATGTAAGGAAACTTGTATAAGGGCTGATTCGAAAAGACAACGTCTGTGAAGGCTAAAAATTATGGGGGGAGCGTTAAACAAGTACGGATTATACAGAGACTGTAAGGGAGTTGGAAGGCATTCAGGCTCAGTTTAGAGAACTGGAGCACAGATCCAATTCCCTAGAACAAGAGCCCCTTGAGGGGAAAGGCTAGAAGAGCAAATAGCTTAGTGCGTGGAGAACTGATGAACTCAAGGGCTCTTTTCTTGCAGTCTTTGATGAAACAGGAAGGAAAATGTAGCTGAGAGAAGGTTCGGTGTATGTACTTTCCTCGTCAAGAAACTCAGGACTGCAAATTCAGTATGCTCTTAGATATCCGATGATGATATTTCTTTTGGTCTTAGTATCTTGACCGGAATCGTGTGTGAGATCGTTTTTGTTTGTAGACTTCCTAAAAACTTGAAACCTTAGAATGTTATTTGTTTTGTGAACGAGGACGTCTAGAAAAGGTAGCTTGTTATTGGACTCTTCAAGTACAAACTGAAGAGCTGGTTCAAGCTCCTGAAGAGCGAAACGTTACCACAATAAAATATCGCATTAGTTGCACATGTATCCTTTTAGCTAATATACAGTCGGTAATTCTACCAATATTACACTACTACACTTGAAGAATTGAGACACTTATGCAACACATGGGAATCTTTATTGAAGAAACGTTTCGCCACACAGTGGCTTCATCAGTCCAATACAAAGTAGAAATGGGTAAGGAGAGTAGAAGTATGAGGTAATCAGTCCCTCAACCTGGATTCGATGTGTTCAGTCCATCACTCTTGTAGAAAGTGCAGCATAGGGCCAGAGAGGTGGCTTATATACCCATTTCTACTTTGTATTGGACTGATGAAGCCACTGTGTGGCGAAACGTTTCTTCAATAAAGATTCCCATGTGTTGCATAAGTGTCTCAATTCTTCAACTTGTCGGTTTTCAAAACCATTCATCACTACTACACTTACATCGCTTCTTCTATGTATGTCTTCTTGTATGTCAACCACTACTGCTGTTACGTCATTACTGTCACTACCATTGTCACTACCTTTACTACCAGTACTAATACTACTACAGCCATTAACTTTACGTCCACCACCACTACTAAACTACTCTTACTACTACCACCACTTACCCCCATCCTGCCCCAACCGTGTTGTCTTGAGGTTTTTCCTGCCATTCTCACCCCAGTTGTGACTTCACGATTGTCCAGGATGGACCGATACATGATCATAAGGTTCTTATACAAGGAACAGGTTTGTGGTGAAATGGTACCTTCAGAATATTCTAGGTGAAACTAATGATGTTTTTTCTCGTCTACTGAGTACAGGTCGAGGGGCTTGCAGCGTTCCCGGTATTTGAAGTGCTAGACTTCGTACAGAGTGAAGGTTCTCTGTACATTGCCTAGTTCTGCAATATCGCTTGTCTGAAAAGTGGTTAATATACATCAATATTTCAGCGTAGGAAGTTATAGTAACGTGAAGAGTATCGGCATTACTTGGTTTTTCTTTTTTTTGTAATCCTTGAAGTTGAGATCTTCTGGCATCATCAGTCCTAAAGTCACATTAAACTTCCGCTCGATTGAGTGACTCGAGAATGTTGTATACGTCCTTCCAGTGTTTGTTTCCCCAATTCATCCTTAGCACAGTAACCGAAATTTGTCCTCACTGAACATTATACTTCCGTCAGTAGCACACTACAAGATATCTTGAAGGTTCGATATATCCTCAGTGTCATTCTCATATAAATTCTAGTATTGACTATAAAGGGCGATACAGTGCTATGATTTATCTCTGTCTACGTCAGACTGAGAATGAGAAAGAGAAGTGGGTCAAGTGCTACTCCTTGGGAAACAGTTTTTCACTGTTGCAGACTCAGATTTCACCTTTTGGTTTCTCTTTGTTAGGAAGTTAAATATTAATCTACCTACTTTTCAGGTATTCCTTTTGCACGCATTTTGTGTGCTGTTACACTTCCCTTATTTATGAAAGAAAGGTACTGAAAAGTCTTGGTCCCTTCACACTCATTGCATTTTCCCACAGTGTACTCATGGCACCCCCGTCTTTCATTGAGGTAGTTTGCACTGTCAGTCATGTCTCTTACTTGCACGGGGAATGATTGGCGAGTGCCGAATAGGCACCAATCCAGAATTTTCCAGGTGTAGATTATAAGATATCTTTTGTGCCTGCATTCCAAGGAGTACAGATCGAGGGATTCCAATTATAATCAAGTTAAGCACTAAACCTGAAAGAATCATATAGTGAGTAATTTCAAGCATTTCCAGTATTTTAGGCGTCTGACTGAATCTATGAGGGCAGTGGCTGTTCTCTGCACACTCTGCATGTCTGCAATGTTGCCAGCCTTTGACTAGAGCAGTGTTCCAGCCTGGAGAGAAGAGTATCATCATTGATCTGGCATCACCAGATTATTTTTTTTTTCTTGCAGTTGTGATAGTGACACTGTTGTGATCCTTGAAGGTGAGATCGTCTGACATGATCACTCCCAGGTCTCTCATTTTAGTTTTATGGTACATCGAGTCATTAGAGTTTGTTTTATACTCCGTTCCTGCCTATATTTCCTCAGTCTTTCCATCAAGGAGAAGTTGAAACTTGGCCTTACTGAACATCAAACTGATGTCAGTGGTCCACTGAAGTCTTCGATTATATGTGCTTCGTGGATGCAAACACCACACACAGTTTCAGGAGAAGATACGATAGGACCCGAAAAGCCAAGAACCAATAAAGTGTGCGATGTAATTTAAGAAACCTAGTTAGTGACTGACACTAACTAGGTTAGTGTCAGTCACACACACACACACACACACACACACACACACACACATAAAGACACAGTGCTGTTTCTGGTATTTGTGAACATGACGGGAAGAACAGACTCCGAAGTGACCCAGTTTGCAGATGATGCGAAGTTGATGAGAAAAACGAAATCGGACGGGGACCAGGAAGACCTAGAAAGGGATCTGGACAGGCTGCAGACCTGGTCCAGCAACTGGCTCCTCGAGTTCAACCTCACCAAGTGCAAAGTCATGAAGATTGGGGAATGACAAAGAAGATCGCAGACGAAGTACAGTCTAAGGGGCCAGAGACTACAAAATTCACTCAAGGAAAAGGATCTTGGGGTGAGTATAACACCGAGCACATCCCCTGAGGCGCACATCAACCAAATAACTGCGACAGCTTACGGGCACCTAGCAAACTTAAAAATAGCATTCCAACATCTTAATAAGGAATCGTTCAGGACCCTGTACACCGTGTACGTAAGGCCCATATTGGAGTATGCGGCACCAGTTTGGAACCCACACCTAGCCAAGCACGTAAAGAAACTAGAGAAAGTGCAAAGGTTTGCAACAAGACTAGTCCCAGAGCTAAGGGGTATGTCCTACGAGGAGAGGTTAAGGGAAATCGACCTGACGACACTGGAGGACAGGAGAGATGGGGGATATGATAACGACATATAAAATACTGAGAGGAATCGACCAGGTGGACACAGGATGTTCCAGAGATGTGACACAGCAACAAGGGGTCAGATGAATCATAGGGATGTTAGGAAGTGTTTCTTCAGTCACAGAGTTGTCGGGAAGTGGAATAGTCTGGGAAGTGATGCAGTGGAGGCAGGATCCATACACAGGTTTAAGAAAAGGTATGATAAAACTCATGAAGAGGGAAGTGACCTAGTAGCGACCAGCAAAGAGGCGGGGTCAGGAGCTGTGAATCGACCTCTGCAACCACAACCAGGCGAGCGCGCACACACACACACACACACACACACACACACACACACACACACACACACAACACACACACACACACACACAGACACACACACAGACACACACACACACACACACACAGACACACACAGACACACACACACAGACACACAAACACACACACAGACACACTGCAGTACAGTAGCACCGCCCACTGCTGCAGTCTTAAGCCAGCACGCGTGCCAAACTTCGTGCTACTGCAGTTATCAAGGTGATCACGTCACCAGCACCACATGTGTTAGGAATACCGGAGATAACAGTGTGTGTAGCCAGCAACACCTGTGGCCAGCAACACCTGTGGCCACCAGCACCTGTGGCACCTCCGCACCCACGTCACGCCAAGCTTGTTATTAATGAGTTTCCGCAAAGTCTAGGCCTGGCTTGGCTGGTCAACCAGACTGTTGCTGCTGGTGCCCCACTGGCCCACATACCATCATAGCCTGGTTGAGTTGGCACTTTGAGGATGTGGCTGTCAAGTTTCCTCTTGAAGACTTCCACACTTGTCCCAGCAGTGTTTATGATATCTTCTAATAAAATATTGAATAGTCTGGGACCACGGATGTTGATACAGTGTACTCTTACTGTGTCCACGGCGCCACTTTTAACTGGGTTTATTTTACGCTTTTCACCCATATCTCTTAGTATGTTATGGGACCAGGACCTCAAGTACCTTACATGTATTATGTATCTTCACGTATCATGTATCTTCATGTATTATCATGTACCTTCATGTATTATCATGTATCTTCATGTATTATCATGTACCTTCATGTATTATCATGTACCTTCATGTATTATCATGTACCCTCATGTATTATCATGTATCTTCATGTATTATCATATACCTTCATGTATTAGCATGTATATTCATGTATTATCACGTATTGCTCTCTCCTCCACCATAATAAAAATATACATATAACTTTAATACCGTCGTTCCCAGTAATATAAGAGCTTTGAGCGCTCTGACACCTCTCCTGAACGAGGCCGTGTACACTGTACAATATTCTCAACGAGATATCACATGCTATGTGATTAGTGCCTCAACTGGCATGATTTGCCTTGTTTTGAAAGATGGCATTATCCACCTCGTCATTTTCCTGACTGTCGTGACATTTGTCTCAATGTGTTCCTGGAAAAAAGTCTGGTGATATAATAACTCCCAGATCCTACACGTTCCTTCTTTCTATTTGGTAATTCTCTTGCCTGTTATATAAATGCTCTACATATAAGGGCCTCTCTGCTGACATCAGCAGAAAGCCCCTTATATGTAGAGCATTTCGGGCAAATAAAGTTTTGTCCCCTGCATGCGACCCACACCAGTTGACTAAGACCTACGTACCTCTATACTTCTAGTTAAATAGGGACAGCAGGTGTCTTAAGGAAGCACGCCCTAATGATTCTACCAGTACCCAGGATCGAACCACGGACCTCAGTGTGTGAGCCGAGTGCGCTACCAACTGAACTACGGGACACCGCAGTGTCCTTTTCGAGTTCCACATTCTTTCCCTATTTAAGCAGCTGGAATTGTCGACACTAAGAGACATGTTCTCACGACTCACTGGAAAACACTGCTATATCTTCCTGTAATTTGTCCAGGTCTTCTAAAGAGGTGATTTCATGTTTATTTTGGTATCATCGGCAAATAATGATGTGAAAGTGTGGAGAACGTTGACTTTATTTGTGTCTGCTACGATCATAACAGTGAAGGTGACACCACTGAGCGCGTCGTTATCGATACATTCTGCTCTGTTAACTACTAGATAACACTAGGTCAATCTTGGTTCCCTCCACACACATAGGAGCCAGGAGCTATGACTTGACCCCTACAACCAAAATTAGGTGAGTACACACACACACACACACACACACACACACACACACACACACACACATGAGCCAGGAGCTATGAATCGACCCCTACAACCAAAATCACACACACACACACACACACACACACACACACACACTACAAACTACAAGAAAGGGGACTACACGGGAATGAGGAACTTCTTGAATGGGGTTCAGTGGGACAGAGAACTGGCAGGGAAGCCAGTTAATGAGATGATGGAATATGTAACAACACTGTGCAAGGAACCTGAGGAGAGGTTTGTACCCAAGGGTAACAGGAATAATGAAAAAGCCAGGATGAGCCCATGGTTCACCCAAAGGTGCAGGGAGGCAAAAACCAAGTGTGCTAGGGAATGGAAGAAATAAAGAAGGCAAAGGACCCAGGAGAATAAGGAGAGCAGTCGTAGAGCCAGAAACGAATATGCACGGATAAGAAGGGAGGCCCTACGACAATATGAAAACGACATAGCAGCGAAAGCCAAATCTGACCGGAAGCTGTTATACAGCCACATCAAGAGGAAAACAACAGTCAAGGACCAGGTAATCAGGCTAAGGAAGGAAGGAGGAGAGACAACAAGAAATGACCGTGAAGTATGTGAGGAACTCAACAAGAGATTCAAAGAAGTGTTCACAGAGGAGACAGAAGGGACTCCAGAAAGACAGAGAGGTGGGGTACACCACCAAGTGCTGGACACAGTACACACAACTGAGGAAGAAGTGAAGAGGCTTCTGAGCGAGCTAGATACCGCAAAGGCAATGGGGCCAGATAACATCTCTCCATGGGCCCTGAGAGAGGGAGCAGAGGCACTATGTGTACCCCTAACAACAATATTCAATACATCTGACCTGACCAGCCGGGCTGTGGCTCGTACGTTGGTTTGCGTGGAGCCAGCAGCAACAGCCTGGTTGATCAGGCTCTGATCCACCAGGAGGCCTGGTCACAGACCGGGCCGCGGGGGCGTTGACCCCCGGAACTCTCTCCAGGTAAACTCCAGGTAAACAGGCAGATTGCCTGAGGCATGGAAGACAGCATGAAGCACTAAACTACAGACCAGTGTCACTGACATGTATAGTATGCAAAGTCATGTAGAAGATTATCAGGAAAAGAGTGGTGGAACACCTAGAAAGGAACGATCTCATCAACAGCAGCCAACATGGTTTCAGGGACGGGAAATCCTGTGTCACAAACCTACTGGAGTTCTATGACAGGGTGACAGCAGAAACGAAAAAAGAGGAGGGGTGGGATGCATTTTCTTGGAATGAAAGAAGGCGTTTGACACAGTTCCACACAAGAGATTAGTGCAAAAACTGGAGGACCAAGCAGGGATAACAGGGAAGGCACTACAATGGATCGGAATACTTGTCAGGAAGCAGCAGCGAGTCATGGTACGTGGCGAGGTGTCAGAGTGGGCACCTGTGACCAGGGGGGGCCCCCAAAAGGGGTCAGTCCTAGGACCAGTGCTGTTTCTGGTATTTGTGAACGACATGAGGGAAAGGAATAGACTCCGAAGTGTCCCTGTTGCAGATGACGTTAAGTTGATGAGAAGAATTCATTCGATCGAAGACCAGGCGAACTACAAAGGGACTGGACAGGCTGCAGACCCGGTCCAGCAATTGGCTACTGGAGTTCAACCCACCAAGTGCAAAGTCATGAAGATTGGGGAAGGGCAAAGAAGACCGCAGACGGAGTACAGTCTAGGGGGCCAGAGACTACAAACCTCACTCAAGGAAAAAGATCTTGGGGTGAGTATAACACCAGGCACACTCCTGAAGCGCACATCAACCAAATAATGCTGCAGCATAAGGGCGCCTGACAAACCTCAGAACAGCATTCCGACATCTTAAGGAATCGTTCAGGGACCCTGTACACCGTGTACGTTAGGCCCATATGGAGTATGCGCACCATTTGGAACCCCACACCTAGCCAAGCACGTAAAGAAAATAGAGAAAGTGCAAGGTTTGCAACAAGACTATTTCCCCGGGCTAAGAGGTATGTCCCACTAGGAGAGGTTAAGGGAAATCAAACCCGACGACACTGGAGGACAGGAGAGATAGGGGGGACATGATAACGACATACAAAATACTGAGAGGAATTGACAAGGTGGACAAAGACAGGATGTTCCAGAGATTGGACACAGTAACAAGGGGACACAGTTGGAAGTTGAAGACACATATGAATCACAGGGGGTGTTAGGAAGTATTTCTTCAGCCACAGATTTGTCAGGAAGTGGAATAGTTTGGGAAGCGATGTAGTGGAGGCAGGATCCATACATAAACTTTAAGCAGAGGTATGATCAACTAATGGTTCAGGGAGAGTGACCTAGTAGCGATCAGTGAAGAGGCGGGGGCCGGAGCTTGGCTCGACCCTTGCAACCTCAACTAGGTGAGTACAACTAGGTGAGTATAAAACACACACACACACACACACACACACACACACACACACACATACACAACACACATACATTCACATACAAAACATACACACACACACACACATACAAACACCACACACACACACACACACACACACACACACACACACATACACACCCCACACACATACATACACATACACACACACACACACACAGACATTGAGCAGTTCAGACATTGAGGACATCACTTACGAGAGGCCCCTTGGAGCTAGCGATTATGTGGTTTGAGTTTGATTATATAGGGAGAGTTACAAGTGGAGAAGGTAAAAGGATGAAGGGGTCAGGCCAAACATAAAAGGGGGGACTACACAGGATGAGAAACTTCCTGCAGGAGGTTCAGTGGGACAGAGAAATGGTAGGAAAATCATAAACGAGATATGGAATATGTGGCAACAAAGTGCAAGGAGGCAGAGGAAAGTTTTGTTCCCAAAGGGGGAAACAGAAATTTAAAAGGAAAGACCAAAACGAGTCCTTGGTTTACCCCAAGGTGTAGGGAGGCAAAAACTAAGTGCAACAGAGAATGGGAAAAAGGGACAGGAGGCTAGGACCCAGGAAAACAAGGAGATAGTAGAAGAGCCAGAAACGAGTAATGCACAGATAAGGAGGGAGGCCCAGCGACAGTATGAAAACGACATAGCATCGAAAGTCAAATCTGACCCGAAACTGCTGTATAGCCACATTAGGAAAAAAGACAACAGTCAAGGACCAGGTGATAAGGCTGAGGAAAGAAGGTGGAGAACTCACAAGAAACGATCAAGAGGTATGTGAGGAGCTCAATACGAGATTTAAGAAAGTATTTACAGTAGAGACAGGAAGGACTCTGGGGGGACAGACCAGATGGGGACACCAGCAAAGAATACACCAACAAGTGTTGGACGACATACATACAGATGAGGAGGAGGTGAAGAAATGCTAAGGGACATCGATACCTCAAAGGCAATGGGAACCGGACATCTCCCCGTGG